>CM060901.1:237962621-239212621 GCA_030737815.1 Allium fistulosum
TAAATAAATGAATATGAACAAATAGCAAACTTAAGAGGCATAATAATTTCTTTACCTGAAATTATATGGCCTTAACAATACATTTGCGATGTTGTGAATTAGTCGGCCTAGCCCAATATTTAGAGTGATTATAAATGACTTGGCTTAGTATGGATTGGGATGCGAGTTCGATAGAGTTACACAGTGGAAGTATGCCCTCCGCAAGGGGCTACCAACAATTGTATATACATACTACTGATGTGAGACATCTCCAACTATAGGACCAGTAGGGATATACATTTGCTTATATGGCTAGGAAATATACCAAACGGTTCATCTCAGATTTAAAGTATTAAATGACTGGAAGGTATGCTTCAATTTCCAAACTAGAGATATTAAGTAACAGATAATGGCTATTTTCCTTGATTTACATTAGGCAAATCTAAACGGGATTTTTAGATGGTGGTAGACGCTATGTGAGCATTGTTTGGTAAAACTTATTTTTTTACTAAGGCTAAGCATAGAATGAAACCCCATCAATCCCGAGCGGTCGATTAGCAAAGACTTAGGTTAAGCCTATACGGATTACACTTCCTACTAGTATAGAGTTCGTATGGAATATGCATTGATCTCAAAGTTAGTTATTTGTTTGTTGGTTAAAGTTGGCTAGTTGACCCTTAAGTAAGTCTTTGAGATGCAGTAGTAATATGATTAGTTAAATTATAAAGCCGTGTTAGGAGTCATTACCCTTCGGGCCAGTTGATTATCGATTACGTTGCAAAAGGTTTTTTTGGAAGAATAAGGATGCTTATAGACACATTTCACACAAACACATATACATAAACATAGTGTAACACCCCATATTTTTAGTAACATTATTTAGGATATTTAATTAGCTAAATTAAATAAAATAATATGATGATTAGGGGATTGAGATTTGTGATTAAACTAAGGGGAAGCCGTGCCATATAAGCAATGAACTAAAGTTAAAATGAAATAGAGGATGGGTAAATTAGGAAAAAAAGTATTCTAATACCCTAAATCCTTAGCCGTGCACACACACACATTCATTTGCAAAAATTAAATTTAGAGGCCGGCCACCATTAGCAAGAGCAAGAGGAAGATAAACAAGAAAAGCTAAGGAATAAGATTAATCAAATCAAAGCTATTCAAATCTTAAACTCCTTAATCTCAAAGCTAAGGTGAATAATGACTACATCTCATGTTTTCTAATGATTTTTGGTTTTAAGGTTAAACCCGAGTTATCTTGCAAGAATATGCCATGTTTTTGAATAATTAATTGTTTATATACGCTTATTGATGATTTATGCTTATTCATTTAGGTTTTATGATATGTTTTAATGAGAAAACCCTATTTAATGACATCCAAATGCCTTGCGATTTTAGATTTAGATCATAAATGATATTTTAGAGATGGGTTTTAATTTTCATAATTTTCCGAATTAATGTGGATTTTATATTAATTTTCTAGCGAAAAAATGTTTATTTGAGTTTAAAATAATTTATGGCTAAATTATTCATGTTTTGGGTATGAAATTAATTTATGTTAGAAAACATATTAAAACTAATTTTCTGGAATTTTTGTAGAATTTTTCTAAGTGTTTTAATAGATATATAAAATTATTTAAGATATGGAACTTAAATGTTTTATATATTTATAAAAGGAGAAGGGGTGTTTTGTAAATTAATTAAATTGTTTAATTCTGAAATTTTGGCAGCACTTTTAGAAAAGAAAATAGCAGCCAATAATATTGGCAAACAAGGCAAGTTAGTTGTAAAGAATTTCTTTTTAAAGTAAAAATCAGTTTTTACATGCTTTTGGCATGTTTCGCCTCTTTCGGCACAGGGGTTTCGATTGAGTGCTTCCACCTTCATTTCCATTGAAACCAATGCACATAGTATCATTAACTTGGTACATAGTGAATTGGACAATGGTGGAAGGAACTGGGTCTAGGCCATAAGTTCCGATGGGGTCGAAGCATGACTTGGTTTTAAATTGAAAATGCGCCTGCTTTGCTTTCGGAGGAAGTGCTTTTGACTTAGTTGGTTTCCGACTAGGTCTAATTGTTTAAGGGGATGGTTTCGAATGGGTTGCGCCTTTTGTTTTAAGTAAATGCTTTCGAATGGGGTCGTAACCCTTAACCGCCGCTTTTCTACCTTTCAAAGTCAATGGTTTTAGAAGGTATGCTTTGTTTTAAAACCCAAGCCGCTTTTCCAATGCTTTCGGGAGGTTGGTTTCGACACCAATACTTCTTTACTTAGGAAATGCTTTCGAAAGAGTACTTTCGACATAAATGTTTTAATGACCCTTTTGCTCTGTTGAAGGTAGAACCCAATGGTTTCGAAAGAGATGGTTTTCAATGGTTTCGAAAGGTGTTTCCACATGTTATAAATTGAACCCAAATGCTTTCGAAAGGTTTGACGTTTTAATGCTTCCGTTTCAAAGAATAGTTTCGAAGGGGTAGGTCCCTAATGATTTCGAAAGGTTTAAAAGGAAGGTTTTGAAAGGTTTTTCCAATGTTTTCGAAAGGCAATGTTAAGTGTTTTAAAGATAGGATGTCTAAGGTTTTATAGCTTTCGAAGGAAAGGTTTTTCAATGGTTCGAAAGGTTTATATGAATGGTTTCGAAAGGAATGTTTTGGCCTTTCGGCCTAGGCGAAAGAAAGGGGTTTACTTGGTTTCGAAAGGGGCACTTTCAATGGTTTCAAAATGGATACTTTCTATGGATTTGAAAGGGATACTTTTAAAGGTTTAAATGATTTCATCAACAAAGATTTTAGCAAAGTATATGCAACATGGCAAGATAATTTTGAGTAAAGCATAGAGTATATATATTTTACTTGTTCAAGTTTGATTTAAAGGTTTTAAATCAATTTGAGATGAAAAGGTTTTTAAGAAAAATTTAAGGAAAGATTGCCCTAAGTAAAACGACTCAGATATTTGTATACCATATGGGACTCGTATAGGGCCGCGCCCTATACATTAGCTATTTGCCCCAACTAATTTAATCGAAAATTCCAATGTGTAGGGCTTTGTCACATGTAAGACTAAAATGATGATTACACACAGAAAGGAATATATTTGTACAGAGATAGGTTATTATTGATCCCACAAAACCATTAGGATTAGGTGATCCTGGGAGAAGATAAGTTAGGGACAGAGCGTCTAGAAGAGGAGTGTTTAATAGGTGTTAGATTATTTGTTTATATTGTTTGTTAGGCCCAAGTCAACCAAGGTTAGTAGTTAGCCAAACAAAACTATAATGTTCGGAAAGATAGTTCATTTATTACCTAACATGTTGTTTACATGATATTTCTTTACAGTTTTAACCAGTTTTGGTTGCAGGTTTATGATTTGCAAAAGATATGGTTTAAAAGGATATTAGTGAGGGGACACTGTTCCGCTAAGCGGCGTGGTCTCACTTAATATCAAATAATCGAGATGTATAGTATCATTCACACCAGGCTTTATGTCTGACTCTTAGTTTATGTTTTTCCCCTTAAACATCGGGTGCTCAAAATTGATTTGAGTAGGCTGAGGCTTGAGGTTTTGTAACGACCCTGAATTTTGAACAAATTAAATTGAGAATATTTAATTAATTTTAAATATTTGAACGATGATTTAATTTGAATCCCGAATGTAACTTTGAATTTGACGATTAAATTATATAATTTAATATATTGAGAGTTGAATAAAAATTTGAATCTTTAATTTTAAGTTGAAGAAAAATATTTCGAAAGCTTGTAAAATCTATAATGATAATACTGAAGATAATAGAAGCTTCAGAAATTGATTTGGAAACAATCTGTTCAGTTTTGAAATTTATATCGTTTGAACCGATATTTAAAAATAGCGTTCCGGGGCGCAGTCTCGGAATTCGACGAAACCAGTTCCATTGGGTCCGTAATATTGAATTATTACTGGATTTCAATTTTCGTATTTTTCGGAGCTGTTATGTGACCGTGCGGTGAATAAATGCGTTGGAAATAAATCGAAAATTTAAATTTAAATTTTTTATTTATATACATATATATTCACACGTTCCCTCCTAAAATCACGCAGAACATTACGCCTAAAATCACGTCCTTTTCTTTCGTTTTAAATCCAAACCATATCTTCATTCTCATTCCCAATTCAAACATTTCAAACGAGAAAAAAAATCAATGTCGCTTCCTTTATCACTTCAATTCCAAATCCCTCTCCCCATCCTCCAGTTAATTCGCGTTCGATCAGAGAGGGGGGGTGCGACTGGAAGACGAAGGCGGCGATGGAGACGAGGGCTCGAGGGCGCGACTGTCGCATTATTGGGCGAACTGGGCTAGGGTTTGGTAGACGTTCGATCGCGGAGGCGCGCGCGTGCTCTTGCGTGGTCGAGCGGGGAAAGCAATGGTGGCTCGAGCGGGCGTGGAAGGGGCGAGCGACGATGGGTCTGCTTGATGTTCTTTGTGCTGTCGGAGGTCATCAGTGGGTCGCGAGTCAATTTCGATCAAAGCTAGGGTTTCGCGTTGATGGGTTCGAGTCTGATCGCGGAAGCTTGGATAGCATGAGCGCTCGAATCAATAGGAAGCAGGTGAGGATGTAGATCTGGTTTTCGAACTTAGTTTCCTTCATTTAAATTTGATTTAATGAATATAATCTATAGATGAAAGGAAAAATTTGAAATGTAAAAGGTTTAGACAGAAACCTTTCTTTTGATCAGAAAGAAATATTACACAGTAAATATATATATATATATATATTAGAATTTTATACAGTAAGAAAAGAGGAAAAAAAATAAAGGTTTTTAAATGGTAATGTAAATCAGTTTTATAAGTGTGTATATATATATATATATACGTAGTTTCAATAAAATTGCTTTATAAGGAAAGTTATGGTTTAAATTAAATATTTAGATCAAGTAAAATTGTTTAAAGGAAATTTGTTTCAAACAAAGATATTTTAAATAAATCCTTAGTTAATTAAATTTATTCAATGGGATTAATTTGTTCGACAAATTCGAATATTGATAAAACCTTATGATGTTTATACAAGGTCGATATCTGAAAGAAAACAAACTGGATTGAAAATGGACTGCAAATTAAAGCAAAGGTGAGATTTTTCTCACTCAAATTGAAGTGGATTTTTTTGCAGTTATTGATGATTGCTATTTGGATGTGATATTAGATATAATAGGATATATCTATATATATATATAGCAATATATACATATTGGCATATGTATATATTGGATTGATGATTTCCCGCCTCGTATAGCGGATGAGACCTTATTGCGCCGTTAGTAAGCGGATTATTTTTATAAAACCCATATACCGCGATATTCCACCTCGAAGTGGAATTGGTATTGTGCTAACGTCTGTGGATGCAGGGAAACAGGTTGGAGGGATCCAACTGGATTCCTCACCAATATTATTATTTGCCGATATTTGTTGTATATGTTGTTATCATATTGATATATGATATTGAATGTTATGATTGACTAATTGATGCTGTTGCATCATCGGATTCAAGTTCTGAAGTTTAAAAATAACATCTTTTACTTTAAAAGGGTTTTTAAAGTGGTTTTTGAAAGTAGATGGTTTATTGAATTTTTGAATTGATTTATTTCAAATAAATAAATGTCTAAAATTTTAAAGTTATAAAAGTTAAGATTTTTGTGAAATAAAATCAAAGTGTGATTTTTGAAATAAAAGTTAAGAAATTTATGAAATGGTTTAAATTGGGATTTCTAATATTATAAACGGTTTACTTAAAAGGTTTATAAAGTTGACATTATAAATTAAAATGTTGGTATTATAAAAACGAGTTTTTATAAGCGTTAAAATGGATTTTTAAGAATTTATAAATAAATGGAATTTATAAATTATGAACTTATAAATGGAAATGATTTTGTAAAATAAAGAAATTATAAGTATTTAACTTATAATATGGATTGTTGGTATAAGATTTGAGTTATGAATCGAATTGTTAATAAAGGAGATTTATTAAATTGAAGTTGTTAGAAATTAGAAATAGAATTTATAACCGTGTTTATAAATTCGAAATCGATTGAATTTGATAAATTAAATATAGAAGATTATTAAAGAAGATATATTCGCGATTTTGGATAGCGAATTTTTATTGAAATAAAAATGTGTAGAAATGATTGAAATTGGGTTAAGTGAAGTATATTCACGATTTTGGACAGTGAATATATTGTTAAGTAAAATGGATCTATTTTTGAAGAAGTGATATTAAAAATGAAGTTAAACATTTTAAAGATGTTTTAAAAATATGTTAAATATCGAAATCATAGATTTCAACATTTATTGTTGAAATAGACGTTTTCGAGGAATAAGGAAATGATGGACTATAACACTGTTGTTATAGTAAATGATTTCCGAAAGGAAATGTTTTATGTAGTATTGGGATTTATATATCTATATTAAAATCCAAATCCCTATACTAGTGATTTTGAGTCGTCGTAACGATGTTTTACGTAACATTCGTTTTGACTCAAATGATTTCCTTAAAGAATGAAATATATACTTAATATTGATTTAAGTATATCGAATATTTTCCAAGTGTTGAAAATAAATAGATTTGTGAAATACTTATTATTAAATAAGTATGGGAATGTTTTCCAAAATGAAATGAAACGTTTTTGAGATTTTATCTTCTTAAAGATAAATTGAAATTGAATATGGAAATCGATTTGAAAATCGAATATTAGTAGATATTTTTGAAATATAAATTCACTATGGAATTTATAAAAGAAAGGGAAGTTGTTTAAAAATAAACGTTGATTTATTTTTGAAGTGTGAAAATTTTATATCTAGTAAAAGATATTTTGAAAGATAAATAATTTGGGAAAATTATTTGGAATCTGATGATGTTGCGCATCTTTATTGATAGTTAAATAACCGACTATCAATAATTACCTTGAATGGTATTTGTTGTGAATTGGATGAATTTGAATGCCACACTTATTTTGAATAATCGCTCACTATTCGGGTTAGCCGGGAAAGGACCATGGGGTCGTATAACCCATTCCGAATATGTGATACGTCGTTATGAATTGCATTCGAAGACCGGTGTTGAAGACCGGATATTTTTGAAAACGGAAGGATTACCGTCGAGTTACTCTACATCGGCTGATCTCCGGTTTAGAGGTTTTATCACCCTTAGTGACGGGAAGTCCGGACGTGATTAGAAATTTATCCGGATATGCAAGGGCTTCGTGAGAAGTGCCTTCGGTTCTGTTCGATCCCGGAACAGACTTGTATGGATTGTGTGTCTGACGTTACAATTTGAGATATAAAGCTGATTCCTTTCAAATACATTTCTGTTGGTGGCGGAGAATTTATTCTCTTAGCTTAACACCCTTCTCTGAGACGTACGAGCTCAGAGGTTATGTAGTTGAAATTTATCAGCGATATATCCCAATTTGGTAACGTGGCATATTGAGTGTTGCTGTGAAATGATCAGTGTTTGATCGTTTGTGATATGATCATTTGTTTGATCTTATATCTTTGTGATCATAGGTTGATCATTTTGTTTGACCCGAAGCATGGCTTTGTAGAAAGCGTAGCTTTGTGGACGAGACTTCATCGAGCCTCACACCCCGGAAATGGTCAAAACAGGAAGGATGCGGCAAGGTTCTAGGGAGTAGCGCCCCTTAGTGTATGTCATTCCTTCTGGATAAAGGTGGTATCATGGTATGGAGCCCAGATACTTAACCTCTGTGGTTGCTGCATTTTTACTATGTGGTTTGTTGCGAATCGGGGATCCTCGGGAAGATCGGTGACGATCGGGGGATGGCATACGCGTGTCAGTAGTTACCTACTTTTGCAGAGGTAACCCGGCCTTGTGTTGGCAGAGATCTAACTGTAATGTTAGGTTATTTCTTGGGTCGTCTATTCCAGGGACGTACCCATCGTGGAAAAGGAAGTTCCTTAACCTGACCATTTGTTGGAAATCCAAAGAAACAATACGAGCCTTGTACGGTTTTAGTTGTAGAACCTGCCATTTAATATGGTAGCTATAGTAGGCATACTATAATGGTACCTATGTCGGCTAAGATTAATATTCTACTTTCGAAATGTTTTCTACACTATGCACTAATAATAATATCAAAAAGAATTTGATTTTTGCTTAGTAAGCATCTTTGACTATCATAAGAAGAAATCTCCTCCAAGTCTGCGTTTGCATTGTGTGTGTGGCGGGAGGTCTTATGGTAGTTTCATTTTCCAAAAGCATTGCGAATTTATTTTATTTTCTTTGTGAAAAATAACTGTTTTACGATCTCACACCAGTCACCATGACTGACTCGGAGTTTATTGTTCCCTTCTAAACTCTGGGTGCCCACCAATTTCCACACGGGCAGCCTAGAGTTATGTTATCAGGATATTCTGGATATTCTGGAGCTTTGGAGATAAGCTGGATGGCGAGACGTAGTATTTGTATCTGATAGTATTTATTCTGCTGTGTATTCTGTATGAGGACAAGTTTATATAACTGTCCATTGTTGTATAGAGTTGTATATTGACTCTGATTGATGTATGTATAAACTGATATAGTTCTTTGTTTTAAAAGACTAGTGATTATCTATTATATATTGTTCCGCTGCGAATGTGAGATTCTGATATTGTTCTGATGTTGTTCTGTTGTTCTTCTTCTCTTTTTCTTCTATCTTTTCTTCTATTTCTTTATCTAAAACCCTCGCTATTGGAGTTTCCGGCACTCGATTGCTCGGCAGTCGATAAAGTGAGTATCGATGTCGAATTTTCGAAAGTCGAAAATTTCGGTACGTGACAGCGTGGTATCGGAGCATATGGTTAAGCGACAACCCTACTCTGTTGGGTGTTACTCATTAGAGATAGAGTCAGTAGTACTCTAGGATGAGTTGAGTGTAATAATAGATATGAGCGCGTATTTGTTAGTGAATATAAAAATGTTTTATATTGTGTTTGCTTATCCGTTGAGATGTTTATGAGTTTTGGTCGGTATGTGGGACGCCATATTATCGATAGGGATTTCTAAACACTTAAACGAGGCAAGACGACATAGTATTGTTTTAAATAGGGTGAATGAAATAATTTTACCCAAAACTATTTTTGTATAGAAAAGAAATGTTTTTCTATGAAGTATTATAGTATATGGTTGCATGGTTGTTAGATGTGATAATATTAATCTATTATCATTGAAATTAAACAAGAAATTGAAATCATAACTCCAAAGTTAAGAAATAAATTCACATACTAATGAAATTTAAAGAATGTAAAATATAAATGTGAATTGTAATTTAAAACGGGATTCCAGAGAAGTATTTGGAAATGTTTTGAAAAGAATTTGAAGATTTTGGGGATTTGGAAATTTAAATCCTTTTTGAAGTTGAAAATGAATTTCAAAGGTTTTGAAAAATGTTTTGAAGAGATGAAAAGCTCTAAACTCTTTTCGGTCGCTGGAAAATAACTTCGGTAATGACTGCAGCATCATCGATGTTCATTTTTGGGTTTCCAAAAGAGGAAATTGCTGCCAAATTATTTTAAATGAAAGTTGTTTGGAAAATTTGGGTTTTGTTTTGGAAATTCAAAGGATGATTTGAATTATTTTCAAAAATGGTTTTGAAAAAAAAGTTGAAAAGACTCTAGAATTGAGTATTGAATTATGAAAATAAAATAGTGAATGAATGAATCAATTTGCAATTGCAAGTACATGAATGTAAATTGAATTCGAATTGAAATCCAGTTTAATATAAGTGATTGTAAACCAAAATAGTGAATTGTAAATAAATTTTGGGAATGAACAAAAGAACAAAACGGGATTTGAAACTGAATATTGAAAACAAATTTGAATAAAGTGAACTAGAATTTGTAATGAATTAGTAACTGGAATCAATTTTAACTAAATTAAAATAGTGCAGTTGTAAATGAAAGTTAATCGATAAATTCAATATTCAGAAGTTTAAACTGAATCCAAATTAAATTGAAATTGTGAATTGAATTAAAATGAAATTTGAAATGTAAAATTGAATGATAATAGATATGTAACTTCAACAGTGAAGTAAAAATGATATAAGTAGTTTATATCGAATATTTTGTAATAGAATTTGCAAAATGATTTGAATATGTAACTAGATATTATGGCTAGTAGGACATACAGGTGTTATAAAAGGAATTGGAATTGAATTGCAAAGATAAATTTGAATTGCTCGACAAAAGGTAAGTATTTGAATTATAATATGAGATTTTGATGATTTCTTGTCCAGCCGCTTGGCATTTTTCTTTTCTTTTTGAAATCTGAGAGTCCGTAGGGACGTTTTGTAGTCGTGCCGTATTAGCCGCGCAAAGGAGACGCTGGCGAAATTTTTCGAAAATCTCGAGTGTTAGAAAATTTTTGAGAAAATTTTGAAAGTTTAAAATTTGAATTTAAATTTGAATTTGAATTTTGAAGTTAAACAATATTGTTTGAAAACTATGAAAAGTTTGGAAAACTAGTTGAAATAATAACGAATCTTTAGTAGGAAGATTTGTTTTGATAAATTGATAAAACTATTGGATTGTGAAAATAGTAGACGAGTTAAGGACATTTTCTTCCTAATTTGTAATTTCGGGACGAAATTCTTTTAAGGAGGGAAGTCTGTAACGACCCTGAATTCTGAACAAATTAAATTGAGAATATTTAATTAATTTTAAATATTTGAACGATGATTTAATTTGAATCCCGAATGTAACTTTGAATTTGACGGTTAAATTATATAATTTAATATATTGAGAGTTGAATAAAAATTTGAATCTTTAATTTTAAGTTGAAGAAAAATATTTCGAAAGCTTGTAAAATCTATAATGATAATACTGAAGATAATAGAAGCTTCAGAAATTGATTTGGAAACAATCTGTTCAGTTTTGAAATTTATATCGTTTGAACCGATATTTAAAAATAGCGTTCCGGGGCGCAGTCTCGGAATTCGACGAAACCAGTTCCATTGGGTCCGTAATATTGAATTATTACTGGATTTCAATTTTCGTATTTTTCGGAGCTGTTATGTGACCGTGCGGTGAATAAATGCGTTGGAAAAAAATCGAAAATTTAAATTTAAATTTTTTATTTATATACATATATATTCACATGTTCCCCTCCTAAAATCACGCAGAACATTACGCCTAAAATCACGTCTTTTTCTTTCGTTTTAAATCCTAACCATATCTTCATTCTCATTCCCAATTCAAACATTTCAAACGAGAAAAAAAAAATCAATGCCGCTTCCTTTATCACTTCAGTTCCAAATCCCTCTCCCCATCCTCCAGTTAATTCGCGTTCGATCAGAGAGGGGGGGGGGGGTGCGACTGGAAGACGAAGGCGGCGATGGAGACGAGGGCTCGAGGGCGCGACTGTCGCATTATTGGGCGAACTGGGCTAGGGTTTGGTAGACGTTCGATCGCGGAGGCGCGCGCGTGCTCTCGCGTGGTCGAGCGGGGAAAGCAATGGTGGCTCGAGCGGGCGTGGAAGGGGCGAGCGACGATGGGTCTGCTTGATGTTCTTTGTGCTGTCGGAGGTCATCAGTGGGTCGCGAGTCAATTTCGATCAAAGCTAGGGTTTCGCGTTGATGGGTTCGAGTCTGATCGCGGAAGCTTGGATAGCATGAGCGCTCGAATCAATAGGAAGCAGGTGAGGATGTAGATCTGGTTTTCGAACTTAGTTTCCTTCATTTAAATTTGATTTAATGAATATAATCTATAGATGAAAGGAAAAATTTGAAATGTAAAAGGTTTAGACAGAAACCTTTCTTTTGATCAGAAAGAAATATTACACAGTAAATATATATATATATATATATATATATATATATATATATATTAGAATTTTATACAGTAAGAAAAGAGGAAAAAAAATAAAGGTTTTTAAATGGTAATGTAAATCAGTTTTATAAGTGTGTATATATATATATATACGTAGTTTCAATAAAATTGCTTTATAAGGAAAGTTATGGTTTAAATTAAATATTTAGATCAAGTAAAATTGTTTAAAGGAAATTTGTTTCAAACAAAGATATTTTAAATAAATCCTTAGTTAATTAAATTTATTCAATGGGATTAATTTGTTCGACAAATTCGAATATTGATAAAACCTTATGATGTTTATACAAGGTCGATATCTGAAAGAAAACAAACTGGATTGAAAATGGACTGCAAATTAAAGCAAAGGTGAGATTTTTCTCACTCAAATTGAAGTGGATTTTTTTGCAGTTATTGATGATTGCTATTTGGATGTGATATTAGATATAATAGGATATATCTATATATATATATATAGCAATATATACATATTGGCATATGTATATATTGGATTGATGATTTCCCGCCTCGTATAGCGGATGAGACCTTATTGCGCCGTTAGTAAGCGGATTATTTTTATAAAACCCATATACCGCGATATTCCACCTCGAAGTGGAATTGGTATTGTGCTAACGTCTGTGGATGCAGGGAAACAGGTTGGAGGGATCCAACTGGATTCCTCACCAATATTATTATTTGCCGATATTTGTTGTATATGCTGTTATCATATTGATATATGATATTGAATGTTATGATTGACTAATTGATGCTGTTGCATCATCGGATTCAAGTTCTGAAGTTTAAAAATAACATCTTTTACTTTAAAAGGGTTTTTAAAGTGGTTTTTGAAAGTAGATGGTTTATTGAATTTTTGAATTGATTTATTTCAAATAAATAAATGTCTAAAATTTTAAAGTTATAAAAGTTAAGATTTTTGTGAAATAAAATCAAAGTGTGATTTTTGAAATAAAAGTTAAGAAATTTATGAAATGGTTTAAATTGGGATTTCTAATATTATAAACGGTTTACTTAAAAGGTTTATAAAGTTGACATTATAAATTAAAATGTTGGTATTATAAAAACGAGTTTTTATAAGCGTTAAAATGGATTTTTAAGAATTTATAAATAAATGGAATTTATAAATTATGAACTTATAAATGGAAATGATTTTGTAAAATAAAGAAATTATAAGTATTTAACTTATAATATGGATTGTTGGTATAAGATTTGAGTTATGAATCGAATTGTTAATAAAGGAGATTTATTAAATTGAAGTTGTTAGAAATTAGAAATAGAATTTATAACCGTGTTTATAAATTCGAAATCGATTGAATTTGATAAATTAAATATAGAAGATTATTAAAGAAGATATATTCGCGATTTTGGATAGCGAATTTTTATTGAAATAAAAATGTGTAGAAATGATTGAAATTGGGTTAAGTGAAGTATATTCACGATTTTGGACAGTGAATATATTGTTAAGTAAAATGGATCTATTTTTGAAGAAGTGATATTAAAAATGAAGTTAAACATTTTAAAGATGTTTTAAAAATATGTTAAATATCGAAATCATAGATTTCAACATTTATTGTTGAAATAGACGTTTTCGAGGAATAAGGAAATGATGGACTATAACACTGTTGTTATAGTAAATGATTTCCGAAAGGAAATGTTTTATGTAGTATTGGGATTTATATATCTATATTAAAATCCAAATCCCTATACTAGTGATTTTGAGTCGTCGTAACGATGTTTTACGTAACATTCGTTTTGACTCAAATGATTTCCTTAAAGAATGAAATATATACTTAATATTGATTTAAGTATATCGAATATTTTCCAAGTGTTGAAAATAAATAGATTTGTGAAATACTTATTATTAAATAAGTATGGGAATGTTTTCCAAAATGAAATGAAACGTTTTTGAGATTTTATCTTCTTAAAGATAAATTGAAATTGAATATGGAAATCGATTTGAAAATCGAATATTAGTAGATATTTTTGAAATATAAATTCACTATGGAATTTATAAAAGAAAGGGAAGTTGTTTAAAAATAAACGTTGATTTATTTTTGAAGTGTGAAAATTTTATATCTAGTAAAAGATATTTTGAAAGATAAATAATTTGGGAAAATTATTTGGAATCTGATGATGTTGCGCATCTTTATTGATAGTTAAATAACCGACTATCAATAATTACCTTGAATGGTATTTGTTGTGAATTGGATGAATTTGAATGCCACACTTATTTTGAATAATCGCTCACTATTCGGGTTAGCCGGGAAAGGACCATGGGGTCGTATAACCCATTCCGAATATGTGATACGTCGTTATGAATTGCATTCGAAGACCGGTGTTGAAGACCGGATATTTTTGAAAACGGAAGGATTACCGTCGAGTTACTCTACATCGGCTGATCTCCGGTTTAGAGGTTTTATCACCCTTAGTGACGGGAAGTCCGGACGTGATTAGAAATTTATCCGGATATGCAAGGGCTTCGTGAGAAGTGCCTTCGGTTCTGTTCGATCCCGGAACAGACTTGTATGGATTGTGTGTCTGACGTTACAATTTGAGATATAAAGCTGATTCCTTTCAAATACATTTCTGTTGGTGGCGGAGAATTTATTCTCTTAGCTTAACACCCTTCTCTGAGACGTACGAGCTCAGAGGTTATGTAGTTGAAATTTATCAGCGATATATCCCAATTTGGTAACGTGGCATACTGAGTGTTGCTGTGAAATGATCAGTGTTTGATCGTTTGTGATATGATCATTTGTTTGATCTTATATCTTTGTGATCATAGGTTGATCATTTTGTTTGACCCGAAGCATGGCTTTGTAGAAAGCGTAGCTTTGTGGACGAGACTTCATCGAGCCTCACACCCCGGAAATGGTCAAAACAGGAAGGATGCGGCAAGGTTCTAGGGAGTAGCGCCCCCTTAGTGTATGTCATTCCTTCTGGATAAAGGTGGTATCATGGTATGGAGCCCAGATACTTAACCTCTGTGGTTGCTGCATTTTTACTATGTGGTTTGTTGCGAATCGGGGATCCTCGGGAAGATCGGTGACGATCGGGGGATGGCATACGCGTGTCAGTAGTTACCTACTTTTGCAGAGGTAACCCGGCCTTGTGTTGGCAGAGATCTAACTGTAATGTTAGGTTATTTCTTGGGTCGTCTATTCCAGGGACGTACCCATCGTGGAAAAGGAAGTTCCTTAGCCTGACCATTTGTTGGAAATCCAAAGAAACAATACGAGCCTTGTACGGTTTTAGTTGTAGAACCTGCCATTTAATATGGTAGCTATAGTAGGCATACTATAATGGTACCTATGTCGGCTAAGATTAATATTCTACTTTCGAAATGTTTTCTACACTATGCACTAATAATAATATCAAAAAGAATTTGATTTTTGCTTAGTAAGCATCTTTGACTATCATAAGAAGAAATCTCCTCCAAGTCTGCGTTTGCATTGTGTGTGTGGCGGGAGGTCTTATGGTAGTTTCATTTTCCAAAAGCATTGCGAATTTATTTTATTTTCTTTGTGAAAAATAACTGTTTTACGATCTCACACCAGTCACCATGACTGACTCGGAGTTTATTGTTCCCTTCTAAACTCTGGGTGCCCACCAATTTCCACACGGGCAGCCTAGAGTTATGTTATCAGGATATTCTGGATATTCTGGAGCTTTGGAGATAAGCTGGATGGCGAGACGTAGTATTTGTATCTGATAGTATTTATTCTGCTGTGTATTCTGTATGAGGACAAGTTTATATAACTGTCCATTGTTGTATAGAGTTGTATATTGACTCTGATTGATGTATGTATAAACTGATATAGTTCTTTGTTTTAAAAGACTAGTGATTATCTATTATATATTGTTCCGCTGCGAATGTGAGATTCTGATATTGTTTTCTGTTCTGATGTTGTTCTGTTGTTCTTCTTCTCTTTTTCTTCTATCTTTTCTTCTATTTCTTTATCTAAAACCCTCACTATTGGAGTTTCCGGCACTTGATTGCTCGGCAGTCGATAAAGTGAGTATCGATGTCGAATTTTCGAAAGTCGAAAATTTCGGTACGTGACAGGTTTACAGGTTTTTAGCAGGTTGGCGAATAAATCTTTCGGAGACGAGCATGTGGCTGACAAATAGTTATTTAAGAGTTGCCGTTTTATTTTATTTAATTCCACTGTGTTGTATTTAAGACAGTTATGTCTATATAGTGCTCTGGTCATCCAAGGGGGCATCTTTATATGTCGCTCTTGGCGTATTGTGTAATAATTATATTTTATCTGAACCTGGGAAAGCGTTATGGGATTATGTAATTTGAAGATGAAATATTGTTCTGAAATGTAATCAGAAAAGTTGTTTTAATCTGTGATGATTTTATTTCATATTCATATGACTCTGATATTATGGATACCATTAACATTACCGTATTTTGTCACCAGAAGTTAATACTATAGATGACTACATCATCTGTCGCGTTTATGTAACGACCCGCTAATTTATCAATTTGATATATTTTACTTATTTTTAAAATATTCTAATATAAGGTTTATAACACAAGTTTTGAAGTTTTGAACAATAAATAATAATGGTAATAAGTATTTACAAAAAGAATATTTCCTTTGGAAATATATTTCGATAAAATGCCCAAAAACCATTTTATCAATAAACAACTCTATAATCATAAAACGTCGCGCATTGAGCTAGATACATACACTTATTTCTTTAATTGAACAAGAATATGAAATAAAATTTATTTATTTATTTTTGGAAATTATAAAAGTATGTATGACATCCTCAATGATGCCATTATATTTAATATATTGATTTATGATTTTAAATTGAGATTTAATGATTTAATAATTATTATAATTATTCAAATAAGTATTTTTAAATGAGAATAATTCATTTTAAATAGTTATAAAATGATAATATATAATTTATAATAGTTTTATAAAGAGATATATAATCGGTTTGGAAATATAAGAAAATTGATATCGCTTTATTGCTATAATAGCAATTTTTGTAAATAAAGTTAATATTGATTTAAATGATTTTATAATTCAAATGTGATCATTTTAATTAATTTAAAATGATAAGAAATTTATTTTCAAATTTTGTTTACAAATATATGTAATTTAAATTGTAAGTGAAAATGTGATCGGGAATCGGTTCTCGATTGGCAATGGTTTATCGAACGAAAGTTGTTCGAAATCAACGCAATATTGTTTATATGTCATGTACACATGTATAACACATAAACGAACACCCTAACATACACATAAACATATACATGTATACATTCACACTTAAACACATATATATTATAAAATATATAAGATATTTTAAGCAAGCTTCCTCCTTAAGCTTACATAAGTCAACATATGCATACATGAAGTGGATGAAGTAATGGAGCACATGGAGGGGAGGTAATTAACATGTATTATGATGTGATGGGAGGGGAGTGGGCTAAGGGTAGTTTGGTCCATGCACATTTATTATTTTTTCCACAAATTTTTCCTATAAATACCCACCCATATCCTCCTTCATTCTTCACAAATTCATTCTTCTTCTTCTTCTTCACCATTCTTGAGCTTCTTAATGCTCTCTAATGGCTTCTCCTCTTTAAGAGAGGTAGGAGGGTTAAAAATAGTGGAGTGCTTAAGCACCAATCTGCTAATTACTCTCTAACTTCTTAATCTAGTTCTTCTTTCTCTTCTCTTCTTTAATGGCACTTGGCCATGAGTGATGGTGCTTAGGTTGTGGAGGCCGAGAGTTTGGAGGTGATGGGAGCATGGGCCATGAGCAAAGAGGAGATTGAAAGGGTGACCAAGCATTTTGAAAGCATGGTTGAGTTGTTTAGTGATGTATTGGTTAAGTTTAGTAATGATATAGATGAAGTGTTGTGATGATTTGAATGTTGGTAGGAAGTTTGGTTTGACTATGGTGAGTACTCAATGTTTTTTAATAACAAATAATCTCTATAACTATTTTTTAAGTATGATAATATGACCATTTAATCCCTTAATGATTTGTGTGAATGGTTGATAACTTGAGTGATTATATGGTTGATTTTATGGATGTTGATATTGTTGATAACTTTGTTGTGATAAATTATGAGAAATCATAATAAAATGGTTAATTTATAAAAATGAATGCATATAATATGTGTATGGAGTTTATTTAGCCTCTTAATGGTTTTGAAGATATAAAAAGGTTGAAAATGAATATCATAATAATATAATATTATGAAATGATTTAAAAGTGAAAAAGAGATTTAATATGGAAAATATTGGTTTAAATGTTTGAAATTATCTATAAATGTTTTATAAACATATGAAAGTGTTTGGGTAAAGTTTGAAAGCTAAATGAAAATTTAGTCAAAAACAGGCACGTCGCGTAACGACAGTTCGCGATTTCGTGCCATGAAAGTCAAACAAGTGTTAGAATGGAATTTAGCTCGAAATTCTTTGAGATAAGAATTTTTTGAACTATTATATCCATAGTTTTCCGATGAAGAAAGAAAATCAAGATTCTGATAGGTATATTTTGAAATATGAGTAAAACAAGTTTTTGAAGAATCCCAAATTTGCAGTTCGAATCCAAAACTGGATTTCTTCGGAAATGATGTTTATAAATGTTTAAAAATATGGAATAAATCTTATAAATCATTTAAAATGTTTTAAAGGTTTTTTGAGTTATAAAAATGAATTTCCAAATAATAAAAATTCGATTTGATCAATATAGCTTAAAAAGCACTTTTTGTTGTACTTTTCCGCATCACTTTTCTATAACTTTTAAAATATAGTTTTAAACTCAACGATTCCTTGTCGAATCTTTTGAAAAGGTTTTCAAATGATTAATAAAATATTTTAAAGGTAATTTGAAGGATTTATGAAATGATTAAAGATTTAATGATTTAGAGTCGATCAAATAACTTGACCGCCTTATGGGTGTTAGAGAGATAGTGTCTAGGCTTAGGTTTGGAAAACCGGTTGCCTGCTCTCCTTGGCTATCCAGACTGGCTCGACGGATGGGATAGTAAATTTGGTTTACTCGGACAAAAATTTCCCAAAGTATAAAGATATAATATTCCAAATTTAAATGACTTGGTTTGCATAGAAATGATTTGGAAATGTTTTCCTAAATCAAAGATGGAAGGATTTGGAATTATTTCAAGATAAAAAAGGTTTTATTGACCAAATGATTTGATAAATGAGGCTTAATGAATCCATATACTCTGAAAAAGAGAAAGAATAATTTAATGAATATATCTCTAAGAGATATCTATGAATGAATAAAAAGATGAATTAAATTGATTGATGATTGATAATTACATATGAACTTAACATCTTTTTCATCGATGATTGGTTTGGAGGAACTGGGGTCGGATTTAGGTAACTCCTACCCTAAAACCACTCCGAACCAATATATACATTCGGAAGTGAAGACATGATGACGATGATGATTTTTGAAGACGAGGATCTTCATGATGAAGGGCTGCTTGCCACTAGTCCCTCGAGGTGAAATTTACCATATCATATATTTATGGTGGCAGTAGTGCTCTATTATGAAAATCTTCAATTGCAATGACTAATCGCTACTAATCTTAGGGATAATTCCCGACAGGATATGGTAGGAGAAGTACCTTCGGTTTCGTTCAGTCTCGGAATGAACTTGTATGGAAGAATGTCTGACATTGCATTTCTGAGATCACAAACGTTGATTTTTACAAACATACATCTGCTTGGTGGTGGAGAAGGCAACTTCTCTTAGCTTAACACCCTTCTTTGAGACGTATGAACTTAGAGGTTGTATGTTCGTGAAAGTCAATAGTGATCAAAGAAATGGCAATGTGGAATTCAAAGTGGAACCTGTGATGATCAGAGCGTAGCTTTGTGAAAAGCAAAGCGTGGCTTTGTGGAGCGTAGCCTCACGAGCCTCACACCCAGGAATGGTATGGGATACTGTGTGGTCTGAAGGACATATTTCGAGCTATTAGTTATGAGGAATGAAAGGCATCTGTTGCCTTAATATGATGAAATTGAAAGGAATGGAGGCTGATGGAGATCGTGTAAAGCCACCGAGTAATACGCTGTTCCATGGTAGTGTAGAAGTATAGTTCGGAGGCTGACCGAGATCGTGTAAAGCCACTAGAGTGAACTAGGGCTGTTATACATGGATTTTTCGGGCCTGAATGGTCACTAGTTCCCTATCATGTTGGAAATCCAATTTTAATACGTTTCCTTTATGGTTTTGATTGTAGAACCTACTTTTAAAAAGTAGCTAGTAAGCCATCAAATTTAATCAATGTAACAATTTCGGCTATTTTCATATATTTTTTGAAAAGTGTTTTCAAAGGAATGTCATTAGAAATAATATCAAGTTATTTTGGTATAAAAATGATTTGGTTATCATAAGGTAAAAACTCGTCCCTATTTATGTGTGGGAATGGTTTTATGAGATACCCTTCTTTTCAAAGGTTTTAAACTAGCATCAATTTATGAATCGAGTATCTCACGCTGGTTTATCAAGCCTGATCCGGGTATTTTAAATACACGGGTCAGATCCGAGTAGTTTTAGGTTTAGTCGAAGACACTTGGAGTTTTCAGAGGAGAGCTAGAGATCTTCATCTATGTATGGACGTATTCTTTTATCCGCTGCACATACTGCATTTGTTTTGTTTAGTTGTCAGCATTTGTAACACTACAACAAAACTACTCTATTACAACGTCCTTTTTACAACGGGCAATTGTTGCCCGTTGTAATAGTAGGCTACTACAACGGTCAGTTCAGGCTCGTTGTAATAGATTTCTTATATAACGTCTTTTTTACAACGGGCAGTCTTTGCCCGTTGTAATAGATTGCTATTACAACGGTCATTTTATGCCCGTTGTAATAGATGTTAATTTTACAACGTCCCTAAAATGCCCGTTGTAATAGAGGTGCCAGTTTTACAACGGGCTAAAACTGCCCGTTGTAATAGGTGCCAATTTCACAACGGGCTTAAAATGCCCGTTGTAATAGGTAACCCTAATTTTTAGACCACAACACCCCAAAGAAAAATTATAGAAGCCGGCCCTCTTTTCTTCTTTTCCGTGAAGCAATACTCTCGTTCCTCTTTTCCTCTTTTCTTTGCTCGAAAAATTAGGGCTTTCGAATTTGTTGAAGCCGCAAATTATATACGGTTATTTGCTTTGTCACTTTGATTCGAAGCCGGCTGCAAGTATATATAGTGAGCTAACTAAGTCATCTGTAGAGATATAGAAGTTTTTGAAATATCAAGGACAATACTTCAATGGCCGAAATAATGGTTGATAGGATGCCAATTTTTGAAAACATGGGGTTTGGTAATGAAGGTTTAGGTGTGGAAGCTAGATTGGAAATTAGACAAAGGAAGAAGGTCATGATTGGAAGCTCTGATACAGATAATGAGGAAACTGAAGAAGCAGATAGTGTGTACTTCGATCACAATGGAGGTATTTCATAATAGTACTCTTCGCCAATAACTTAATTCTATCTGCACTATAGATTAATTGATTCCTTATTATTTCTCTTATATCACCTCACTTGATGTGAGTATCCAAAATGCAATAGTTTTTAATACAAATATCGGTTTACAAATCGTTTTCACCATCAGATCAATGCTATGAATTTCTTTCAACAGATATTGCAAATCGTTTACAAATTAATTTCATCAGATTAATCGATCATTTCTTCTCGCAATATTATAGTCATTTACAGGGTTAGAGGGCAATAATATCTAAAAATGCATTAGCTGTGATGCACTTGAAATTGCACATCTTGGATGTGGCGTTGACAAACATCAGATGTAGTTAAATGTTAAAACTGCATTTCCCGCAGGTCACATTTAAAATTATCACTAACATTTTTAACATTAAGTTTTATTTACATTTAGAATTTAACCTTTCAATTGCAATAATAAATGCATAAGCAATTTTTTTGCCAATAAAAATATTAAAATAAAATTCTAAAAATCAGCCATAGTCATGCGATTGCAATGTCAAATACAAGGTTTCAAAATTTAAAATTTTTACATGATTAATTTAATTAATTTAAGATATTTGAAGTTAATAAATTTGCAGTTAAAATTTATTATCTCAATGAAAATGTGCTTTATAGGATATGACTATCAAAAGTTAATCTGTAGGTATCAACATATATCATTAGAAAACATTTAATATAATGATTTAATTGTTGATAAAATCTTAAATCTGACTTTCCTATTGAAAAAATATTGCATTTCAATGGTCCAGATATGGATTACAATTTGAGTACACGCTGTTTTAATCATGGTCATATATATAATAATAAAGTAACTAGAAATAACATGATTAAGTTGAATTTTTCTGTGATTGAAGGAGTATGGAAGTGTCATCACTGCAATTGGACCTACCATTTAAGTGGTCTTGGATTACATTTAGTTCAGAAACATCGAACAAATTGCCAATTGATGATGGATAATAAACCACTAATAAGTAATAACTCTGTTCTCACCATTTGTTTTTGCACTACTCAAAGGTTAGTTCTTTGATTTCATACACGACCAGTTGTTAAAGACTATAGAACATGGAATTCGTTGTTTAGTCCAAAAGTCCTTGTCTGTCTTATAACTGATTCAAATCCTCGTTCCAATTTTCTTTCTTAAAAAGTTGTGCTCATTTTCATTAGTTTTAAATGTTACCTATATTTTGATTTTAACATGTATCATATGCATTTGTATTCCTTTTAGGTGTTGATATCGCTAAAGAGAACGAAGATTCAAGTAGCACAACGGATGAAGATGGCTATAATTCAAGCGACAAAATAACTGAAAATGGATTGGGATCTCAGGATATTAATGAAAAGAATAATGATTGGGAATTTGAAGAAGATGAATAGCAAGTTGTGGATTATGACGTTGAAAGAGTTATAACAGAACAGGAAACTCATGATTTGGTCTGCCCAAATTGTCACTCTTGTATCACTAAAAGAGTTATTTTACGTAAAAGAAAAAGAGGACGAAGACAAAATCCAACTGCTTCTCCATACGGAAAAACACATGTTCCTGCTCCTCCTTTCACTCCAATTGAAGTCAACAACATTGATCGAGTTGAGGAAGGTTTTACATGCTTATCATGTTTCAGCTTCTTTGTTCCAACTGGTATATATTTATAGCCTATTATACCTATCTTCTCTAGATGAGCTTAAATGAATTGTGAGATTGAACATTTTGTTAAACAGAAGGAGGATTCGATATTCGACGGGTCTTTTGGAAAAGTAAAGAAAACATTAATTTGACAGACTCAGATGCTATATCTAGTGATAAAACGAACTGCATTTCCTTCCTTTTTGGATCGGATTCAAGAACTAATAAAGACTATGAAGCAGGTATTAATAACTACTCAAATTCTCAAGTTTATTTATCTTGTATAGATCAGCTGAATGTTCTTGATTATAGTCTTAGTATAACTATTGTTCTAAACATTACTCATTTCTTATTACTTAGTTTTCGCAGGTAAAGATGGCATTGTTAGCTCACTATATCTCACTATATAGCTTAAATCAATTATCCTTGGTTATGATCTAACATGGCCTAAAGTCGAACTTGCATATCACATTGTTAAAGCATTATATGTTAATGCATAATAGAAAAATATGTGTACGGCTTTTTTTCTCCTTGCCTCCACTTTTGTTAAGTAACGTGATGGTCCAAAAATTGAAATTAGTGCTGATATTTAGGGAAATACCTATGCTTTTGGGGTTATTTTGCTCGAAATTATAAGCGGAAGACTTCCATATTGTAAAGACAAAGGCCATATAGTAGACTGGGTATGTTAACCCAATTCTTGAAATTGCATCCTACCAGAAAACTGATATACAGCCCGATTCATTAAATTCAAAATGGAGTTTATATTCATGCCTACTACATTGACAACTTACTGATAAATGCATTGCTTCATGAAATTTTTGTGTGTAGGGTATTAATCATTTGCAACATGCGGATGAGATAGAAAAGATTGTCGACCCTGTGCTGAAAAATGTGAAGTCTGATGAATTAGCTGTAATATGCGGTGTAATTAAACTGTGCGTTGAACCAGATCCTTCAAAAAGGCCGTCCATGCAAATAATAAGTGGGGTTTTGGAAAATGGGATTGATGTTTCAGACGATGCATTTTTCAAGGATTCTTCTTTGGCCTGGGCAGAGCTAGCCTTGTCATCTTAGCTGCATATATAGTTTTTGTACATTTGTAACAGTTTAGCCTGTACTAATCAGTTTTGCAGTGGGATGGCACTGATGTGGTAGTTACGTTGGTTGAGGGAATGTGGTAGTTGAGCAGTGCAAGGCAGTGATGGTATGTTGTGAAATGAAGTTAACTGTTGTTTGAGAGATGGAATGTGGTATGTTCAGGTGATGTTTATGAAAGGGATGTTGTTTCTAGTGTGCTATGGGGGGAATTAAAGTAAGATGGATGGTAGAAAGACGTGAATGCAGTAGTGGCAAGTTGTATGTGAAGTCTAGGTGATGGAAGTGTTTTGCTGGAGGTTGGTTGATTGTTGAGGGATAGTATGTATGCAAGTATGCAGCAGTTTTGTGCAAGTTGGTGGTTTATGAGATGTACAGGTTGGTAGCAGCAGTATGCAGAGGAGGGTGTTAGTGTGACAGTGAGTAGTGGTGGAGGTTGTATGTTGTTTGAAGGTGTAGTGGGTAGAGGGATGGTGGTTGCAGTTGAACTGATGATGGAGATGCAATGTGTAGTGGCTGCGGATGTTGGTTTGTTAAGGAGGAAGGGCAGCAGTATTTTATAGGCAGTATGTTGTGTGAACTATGGGATGTTGTGGTTTGTTGTAGAAGAGAGGCAGAGAAGTAGATTTTTTGGAGTGTGCAGGATGGTTGTGCAGTGGAGCGGGTAGCGGGCAATTGACTGTAAGTGGATGAAGAGAATGTACGGTGGTTGACTGTGATGTTTAATTGGTGCAGTGTTGAAAGGATGGTTTGGGGAGTCTGCACAATTGGAAGCAGGAATTGACAGTGAGTCAAGGAGGATGTATGTGGTAGTGGACTGTTATGTGTTAACGCTTTATGTATTTGGCATGTAAACTTATCTAACTTTTTGGAGTGTTAAAATTTTATGACTCTAGCTTTTAGTCTTTTCATATGTGATTTTAATTATTTTACGATAATATTTAGTATTTGTATGGATGCAGTGCATGGATGCTGCTATAATATTTTTTAAAATTTGTATTTATTTTGCAACGGGCAATGTGCGTTGTTATATCAGCTTATTACAACGGTCAACAAACGTTGTTAAATAGGTATTTTACAACGGTCAATACAAGTTGTGACATAGGCTATTGCAACGGGTTATGGCCGTTGTTATATAGTTTATTGCAACGGTTTTTACAACGGGCTTTGCCCATTGTAAAATGTGGTGGATCTATTACAACGAGGCCTATTACAACAGGCACATGCCCGTTGCGAAAACCATATTACAACGGGCATTGCCCGTTGTAAAAAGGCTGTTTTGTTGTAGTGTAAGGACAGGGTTTTATAACTGTCCAAGCTGAACTCAGGATAGACTCTGATATTGTATTCAAAATTTTCCGCTGTAAAATTACATATTGAAATAATATATGTTATTCCATTCGTGTGAGATTCTGTTCTATCTTTATTTTCTTTTTACTCTAATAATCGGGCTTTCTTGCACTTGAATTTGTGGCATAAGGATGTATAAGTGTCGATTTTCGAGGGTCGAAAATCGAAGTTCGTTACAGTTTAGCTTTTGGCCTCAAGATAGGGGATGTTACAACTTGGTATCAAAGCATAGGTTTATGAAAAACTTTAAACTAAAATGTTTTTTGAAAAAATAATCATAAGGAATTAGATATACGATTAGGGTATGAGATAATGCTATAGTAACGTACTTGTACTTGCTATATATAAGTATACGCTATATCTTTATTCTCTTATCTCTCTTAGGCTATTCTTATGTATCTCACGAGGCTTGAATACAGAAATGGAAGCGAGAAGTGGAAGAGTGAATCTTGGAGGAAGCACCGCCACAAATGGAAATTCCAGACCGAATACTAGAAGGAACCATGGTCAGGCACAAGCTGGGAATGTTGGTGCTGGAGTTCCACAAGCGGATATGGGAGCTATGTATCAGTTTTTCATGACCAGACCGAATACTAGAAGGAACCAAGGTCAAGCAAAACCTGGGAATGTTGGTGCTGGAGTTCCACAAGTGGATATGGGAGCTATGTATCAGTTTTTCGTGAACATGATGTAAGCTGGAATTGCTGCTGGAGTAGTTGGAGGAAATGCTAGAGGAGTGAACCAAGATCCGATGGTGAACAACCATGCTATGTTGAGCAGAGATTATGTTAGGCTTGGAGGGAGCCATTTATCGGAACTGAAGATGTTATTGAGATGGAGAGCTAGTTGTTCCATTGTGTGAGAATTTTTGCTGACTTGGAACTCAATGATGAGCAGAAAAGAAGGCTTGCTTCAAGACAGCTTCAATGAGCAGCTTTATTCTGGTGGAATAGTGTGACAGTTGGAGCTAATGAGGAGACGATAACATGGGCTTAGTTTAGGAGAAGGTTCCAGGAGAGGTTCATGTGTATGATGGCGCAGTCTGCTTTGGTTAGAAATTTTGCTGAGTTAGAGCAGGGGGAGATGTCTTTATTGGAATATTCTGGAAGGTTCAAGGAGTTTGCAAGGTATGGGTATGCTACTGTGGATACCGTGTTGAAGAGGAATGAGAAGTTCATAAGGGGGTTGAAGCCTGAGTTGGCCAGGGCTACATTACCACATATTAGAGATCCGTGTGACGTTGTGGTGGAGATGGTTTTAAGACACGAAGAGATGCTTGCTTCTCTGGAGAAGAATAAGACAAAGGAGGTCCAGATGGGGCAGAGTCAGAAAAGGAATTTCTTTCATACGAAGGGTGCTCAGAAAGGTGGAGCCGCAAAAGAAAGGGAAGTCGGAGGTTGTTTGCATTAAGTGCGATAAGAAAGGACATTTTGCTAATGAATGTCGTACTAGAAAGGCAAAGGAAGTGATCGGGAAGAAGAATATTAGATGCTTCAATTGCGATCAGATTGGTCATTATAAGAATCAATGCAAAGAGCCTGCTAAGGATGGAAAGGGCAAGGTGTATGCATTGGAACCTGTTACATCGGGACCAATAGCGCAGGAGAAAGGAAAAGCAACGTTGGGGGATACGCTTCAGATTCATGGTATGCTTGTTAGCGTTTTGGTTGATACTGGTGCATTGCATTCTTTTATATCTCATCGTTTGATAGATAAGCTTAACCTAGAACCCTCATACCTAGTTACTTCCTTAAGGGTTGCAAATCCGATTGGAGGGTATGCGACACTTGGGATGAAGTGTGACCACTTAGAGTTTGATTTTCTAGGTCATACCTTTGTTTGCAGTTTGCATGTGTTTGACTTTGTTGGTTCAGAATTATTTTGGGTATGGATTGGTTAAGTTAATATGATGCTAGGATATTTTGCCGTGATAGGAAAATATCGCTTAGACACCCAGACTGTAGTGATCAGATTGTATATACCGTAGAAAACCCAAGCTACGAGGTGAATGCTTTATTGGGAATTGTAGAGGTAGAAGACGAGTTGAATCGAGTTTTCACGGTTAGGGAATTCGCATATGTCTTCGAGCTGGTAGTAGGATTGCCACCGGAACAAGCCACTGAGTTTCAGATAGATTTGGTGCCTGAAGCTGAACCAGTGAGTAGGCCTCCTAGTAGGATGGCACCTACAGAGATGAGGGAGCTAAAGGTGCAGTTGGTGGATTTGGAAAGTAAGAATTTTATTAGACCTAGTAGTTCACCTTGGAGAGCAGCCACTGTGTTTGCTAAGAAGCCGGACGGATTGTTGAGGTTATGTATCGATTATCGTAATTTGAATGAGAAAACGATAAAGAATCGATATCCTTTGCCTAGAATTGACGATTTGTTTGATCGGTTGAGTGGAGCTAAGATATTTTCTCAGTTGGATTTAGCAACAGAGTTCCATCAGCTTAGAGTGGCAGAGGATAGTATTCCTTTGACGACGTTTAGAACTAGATATGGATCGTACGAATGGTTAGTGACGACGTTCGGACTAACTGATGCGCCGGCATTCTTTGTGGATTTGATGAATCGAATTTTCTGAGAGCACTTGGATAGGTTTGTGTTGGTTTTCATAGATGATATTTTGTTATACTCTAAGGATGAAAGGGATCATGAAGTTCATCTTAGAATTGTGCTTGAGGCGCTGAGGTAGAATCAGCTGAAGGCAAAGTTTTTAAAGTGTCATTTCTGGAAGAAGGAAGTGAAGTTTCTTGGTCATGTAGTCTCAGAGAAAGGGTTGTTTGTAGATCTGACTAAGATTAGAGTGGTGAATAATTGGAAGAGACTTGAGACGGCGACTGAGATAAAGAGTTTTCTTGGATTGGCTGGATATTATCGGAGATTCATAAAGGATTTTTCGTGGATAGCAGCACCGATGACCAAGCTAATGCGAAAGGATGTGAAGCTTGTTTGGACTGATAAGTGTGAGGAAGCATTCCAGAGCTTGAAACACATATTGACCCATGCACCTGTGTTGGTTTTTCTAGAAGGGAATCAAGACTTGGTAGTTTATACAGATGCGTGTGGAACTGGATTATGAGCTGTGTTAATGCAAAGAGGTAAAGTGCTTGCCTATGCTTTTCGACAGCTTAGACCTCATGAAGTTAGATATTCAACGCATGATTTGGAGTTGTTGCGGTGGTTTTTTCATTGATGGTGTGGAGACATTACCTTTTGGGAGAACAATTGGAGTTATATGTGGATCATAAGTCGTTGAAGTACTTGTTCTCTCAAAAGGAGCTGAACATGAGATAGCAAATATGGTTAGAGTTTATTGTTGCTTATGATTTTGGAATTGATTACACACCAGGAAAAGGCAATAAGGTTGTAGATCCACTTAGCAGGAAACATCAGAATGCAGTGTTGGCGATGATAGCAGAGTGGAAAGATTTGGAAATGTTGTCGACTTGCAAAGTGCAGTGGAGATCTAAGGCTGGATCTAGTGGAGAACCTGTTATGTTATCTTGTTTGGAAGTTTGACTGGTGATGACAAAAGGATTACTTCTAATCAAGGAGAGGATCCAGTATTAGTTGAACGGATCAGAAAGTTAAGGGATGGAACGAAGAGCGATGACTTGAAGGATTTTAGTCTTGACCAGAATGGGTGGTTGAGAAAGAAAGGTAGGTTATGTGTTCCAAATGTGGGAGACATAAGGAAAGAAGTTTTGGAGGAATGCCATCGTTCGAAGTTCACTATTCATCCAGGAGGAACTAAGAAGTATCAGGACATGAAGAGAAGTTTCTTTTGGGAAGGTATGAAGAGGGATGTAAGCTTATGGGTGAAGCGGTGTTTGAACTGTCAATAGGCAAAGATCGAACATCAGAAACCAAGTGGGTTACTTCAGCCTTTAGATGTTCGAGTCTAGAAATGGGATTCTATTTCTATGGATTTCACTCGGTACGGTGATCTAGGCCACGTACTGTGACGGGCGGTACCCCAGTAGCCCTGCCATTGTATGGAATCCAAACTCCAATAAGTGCCGTACGTATTAATTGTGCCCAACTATGTTGGAATGTGAGATGTAAGCATTTCAGCTATTTCTGTATTTTACTTGAAAACCCTAGACCCTATTATAATACAATCAGATTTCCTATCAAACGTTTTAGTTAGCGTAAGGTAAAAACTTACCCATGTTTATTTGTGGGGAGTCTTACGTGATACCTTTGTTTTCAAAAGGTTTTGAAGTTAAACAATTTTAACCCGTTTACTCACACCAGACCCATGTCTGACCCAAGTTGTTTATTTCTGTTTTATAAACTCTTGGGTACTCAAAATTTTTACGAGTAGCCAAGGGATTCAGGTTAGCCTTGACGAATTGTGGAGGAGCAATGGAGCAGGAGGCTTCAGCGAATAGATATATAGAGTTTCCGCTGTGTATGATAGATGTACTTGTGTTGTATAATAGACAGAAATTTATAACTGTCTATTCTGTGATGTATAAATTGTGTACTCTGATGTATATGATACTATGTAATATCTTATGTGATATAATATATTTCTCGTTCCGCTGTGAGATTTCTGATGTGTTGTTGTTCTCTCTTCTTTTCTTTTCTTCTTCTATCCCTTTCTTTCTTCATAACGATGCGTCTTTCTGGGCATAGGAAGCCGGGTCGTTACTTTTTAAACTATTACTTGTAAATGTTTAAGGCATTTCAAAGGAAGGAGCAGTTGTGTGAGATTCTGACGTTGTTTCTTTTCTCTTCTCTTCTTTTCTCTTTCTATCCCTTTCTTTCTTCATAATGATCCGACTTTCTGGTGGTAGAAAGCCGGGTCGTTACAATTGCAGAAAATGGAAGAGAGGGATGATGTAGATTTGTATAGATTTGTTAGGATTTGTTTTTAAACATAACAATTCAAACACTTAATTTAAACATACTTAAAATATTTCAAATATGTTTGATTTAAATTAAATAAAACAATTATTTAACTTTGGAAATCTCAAATTTCATATCTTTTAAACTTATTCATTTAACTATATTCTAAATCTAATTAAAACATTCCTTGAATATAACTTCCACTTGAAATCTTGTTTTTACTTTGCTTTTAAACTCGAAAACATTTGAGTACCCAAGTTGTTTATTTCTGTTTTATAAACTCTTGGGTACTCAAATGTTTTCGAGTTTAAAAGCAAAGTAAAAACAAGATTTCAAGTGGAAGTTATATTCAAGGAATGTTTTAATTAGATTTAGAATATAGTTAAATGAATAAGTTTAAAAGATATGAAATTTGAGATTTCCAAAGTTAAATAATTGTTTTATTTAATTTAAATCAAACATATTTGAAATATTTTAAGTATGTTTAAATTAAGTGTTTGAATTGTTATGTTTAAAAACAAATCCTAACAAATCTATACAAATCTACATTATCCCTCTCTTGGTTGCCAAGGTCAAATAGAGGAAACGAAAGTATATGGGTTATAGGAGACAAATTAACCAAGAGTGCCCATTTCATTCCAGTTAAGTCAACTAGAACAACACCTGTTTTTGCTAAGTTATTTATGAAGAATATAGTTAGACTTCATAGAATTCCTCATAGCACAGTAAGTGATAGAGATTCCTTATTCACTAGTGAGTTCTGGAAGAGTCTGCAGGAAATTTTAGGAACCAAGCTCAAGATGAGTACCGCTTACCATCCGCAGACCGATGGGAAAACGGAAAGAGTTAACAAAGTCTTGGAAGATTTGTTGAGAGCTTGTGTGTTAGATTTTGGAGGATCATGGGAAGACCATCTACACTTAGTCGAGTTTTCGTATAACAACAGTTATCAGACTAGTATAGGGACCCACCATTAGAAGCTTTATATGGAAGGCCATGCAAATCACCTATTTGTTGGTTAGAGACCGGGGATAGGTTGGTTGTTGGTCCAGATTTGGTTAGAGAAGCTGCAGAGAAGATTGAATTAATTCGGGCAAGGATAAAGGAAGCTAAGTTTAGGCGGAAGAGTTATATAGATAGAAACGGAAAGACTTGGAGTTCTTTGTTGGAGACCATGTTTTCATTATGGTGTCACCGATGAAGGGTGTGATTCGATTTGGAAAATTAGGGAAGTTGGCAGCGAGATTCGTAGGACCATTTCCTATTATAGAGAGGATCGGGAAACTCGTGTATAGAGTAGAGTTACCGAATAGTTTGGTAGGAGCCATGATGTTTTTCATGTTTCTCATCTAAGGAAGTGTGTTAGAGATCCGGAGTCTACTATAGCACGGACTGTGTTAGATGACTTGGTAGTAGAACCAGACCTGACTATAGTTAGAAAGCCAGTTCGATAGTTGCGAGAGATGAGAATAGGCATAGAAACAAGACAGCTAGATTAGTGAAAGTCCAGTGGAGCAACGATGAGGGAGACTGTACTTGGGAGACTGAGAGCAGGATTAGAGACGCTTATCCTGATTTATTTGATGGTATGTTTTACCTTTTTGATTGATTTTTTGTGTATCTTATCGTAATTTCAAGGACGGAATTCCTTAAGGGGGGGAGGTTACCCCATATTTTTAGTAACATTATTTAGGATATTTACTTAGCTAAATTAAATAAAATAATGTTATGATTAGGGGATTGAGATTTGTAATTAAACTAAGGGGTAGCCATGCCATGTAAAAAATGAACTAAAGATAAGTTAAAATGAAATAGAGGAGGGGTAAATTAGGAAAAAAAGCATTCTAATACCCTAAAACCTTAGCCATGCCCACACACACATTCATTTGCAAAAATTAAATTTAGAGGTTGACCACCATTAGCAAGAGCAAGAGGAAGATAAACAAGAAAAGATAAGGAAGAAGATTAATCAGATCGAAGCTATTCAAATCCAAACTCCTTAATCTCATAGCTAAGGAGAATAATGACTACAGCTCATGTTTTCTAATGATTTTCGATTTTAAGGTTAAACCCAATTTATCTTGCAAGGATATGCCATGTTTTTAAATGATTAATTGTTTATATATGCTTGTTGATGATTTATACTCATGCATATAGATTTTATGATATGTTTTAATGAGAAAACCCTAATTAATGACATCCAAATGCCTTACGATTTTAGATTTAGATCAAAAATGATATTTTAGAGATGGGTTTCAATTTTCATAATTTTCTGAATTAATGTGGATTTTATATTAATTTTCTAGTGAAGAAAATGTTTATTTGGGTTTAAAATAGTTTACAGCTAAATAATTCATGTTTTGGGTTTGAAATTAATGTATGTTAGAAAATATATTAAAAATGATTTTCTGGAATTTTTGTAGAATTTTCCTAAGTGTTTTAATAGATATATAAAATTATTTAAGGTATGTGATTTAAATGTTTTATATATTTACAAAGGGAGAATGTGTATTTTGTAAATTAATTAAATTGTTTAATTCTGGAATTTTGGCAGCACTTTTAGAAAAGAAAATGAGCAACAATGATATTTTGACAAACAAGGCAGGTTAGTTAAAAATAATTTCTTTTAAAAGTAAAAATCAGTTTTTACATGCTTTTGGCATGTTTCGTCTCTTTCGACACAGGGGTTTCGATTGAGAGCTTCCACCTCCATTGCCATTGAAACTAATGCACATAGTATCGATAACTTGGTACGTAGTGAATTGGACAATGGCGGAAGGAACTGGGTCGAGACCATAGGTTCCGATGGGGCGAAGCATGACTTGGTTTTAAATTGAAAATGCGCCTGCTTCGCTTTCGACGAAAGTGCTTTCGACTTGGTTGGCTTTCGATTGGGTCTAATTGTTAAAGGGATGGTTTCGAATGTGTTGCACCTTTTGTTTTAAGTAAATGCTTTCGAATGGGGTCGAAACCCATAACTGCTGCTTTTCTACCTTTCGAAGTCAATGGTTTCAGAAGGTATGCTTTGTTTTAAAACCCAAGCCGCTTCTCCAATGCTTTCGGAAGGTTGGTTTCGACACCAATACTTCTTTACTTAGGAAATTCTTTCGAAAGAGTACTTTCGACATAAATGTTTCAATGACCCTTTAGGTCTGTTGAAGGTAGAACCTAGTGATTTCGAAAGAGATGGTTTTCAATGGTTTCGAAAGGTGTTTCTACATGTTATAAATTGAACCCAAATGCTTTCGAAAGGTGTTTCTACATGTTATAAATTGAACCCAAATGCCTTCGAAGGGTTTGATGTTTTAATGCTTTCAAAAGGTTTTAAAGAATGGTTTCGAAAGGGTGGTTCCCCAATGAATTTGAAAGGTTTAAAAGGAAGGTTTTGAAAGGTTTTAAAGGAAAGATTTTCCCAATGTTTTTGAAAGGCAATGTTAAGTGATTCAAAGATAGGATGTCTAAGGTTTTATAGCTTTCAAAGGAAAAGTTTATTAATGGTTTCGAAAGGTTTATATGAATTGTTTCGAAAGGAATGTTTTGGCCTTTCGGCCTAAGTGAAAGAAAGGGGTTTACTTGGTTTCGAAAGGGGTACTTTCAATGGTTTCTAAAGGGATACTTTCAATGGATTCGAAATGGGTACTTTCAAAGGTTTAAGTGTTTTCATCAACAATGATTTGAGTAAAGTATATATAACATGGCAAGGTGATTTTGAGTGAAGCATAGAGTATATATATTTTCCTTGTTCAAGTTTGATTTAAAGGTTTTAAATCAATTTGAGATGAAAAAGTTTTCAAGGAAAATTTAAGGGAAGATTACCCTAAGTAAAATGACTCAGATATTTGTATACCAGATGGGACTAGTATAGGGTCTCGCCCTATACATTAGCTATTAGCCCAGCTAATTTAGTCCAAAATTCCAGTGTTTAGGGCTTTGTCACAGGTAAGACTAAAATGATGATTATACATAGAAGATAATATATTTATACAGAGACAGGTTACTAGTGAGCCCGCAAAACCATTAGGATCAGGTGACCATGCGAGAAGATAAGTTAGGGACAGACCGTCCAGAAGAGTAGTGTCTAATAGGTGTTAGATTATTTGTTTATATTGTCTCGTAGGTCCGAGTCAGCCAAAGGTTAGTAGTTAGCCAAACAAAACTATAGTGTTCGGACAGATAGTTCATTTATTACCTAACATGTATATTTACATGATATTGCTTTATAGTTTTAATCAGTGTTGGTTGTAGGATTATGATTTGCAAAAGATATGTTTTAAAAGGATATTAGTGAGGGGAAACCCATTCCGCTAAGCGGCTTGGTCTCACTTAATATCAAATAACCGAGATGTATAGTACTATTCACACCAGTCTTTATGTCTGACTCGAAGTTTATGTTTTCCTTTTAAACTCTCAGATGCTCAAAATTGATTAGAGTAGGCTGAGGGTTGAGGTTTACAGGTTTTTAGTAGGTTGGCGAATAAAGCTTCCGGAGACAAGCAGATGGCTGATGGATAGCTATTTAGGAGTTGTTGTTTTATTTTGTTTGATTCTGCTGTGTTGTATTTAAGACAGTTATGTCTATATAGTACTCTGGTCATCCAAGGGGGCATCTTCATATGTCGCTCTTGGCGTATTGTGTAATAATTATATTTTATCTGAACCCGGGAAAGCGTTATGGGATTATATAATTTGAATATAAATTATTGTTTTGAAATGTAATCATAAAAGTTGTTTTAATCTGTGATGACTTTATTTCATATTCATGTGACTCTGATATTATGGATACCATTAACATTATCGTATGTTGTCCCCAAAAGTTAATACTATAGATGACTATAGCATCTGTAGCGTTTAGCTTTTGGCCTCAAGATATGAGATTTTACACATACATTCTTATACCTCGGAGTAGGTTAGATGAATCGTACGCGTAGATGAAATTAAATCTAGAATCCTTAATAATAGACATAGCACTAAAAGTGGAGATCAATCAGCTTAAACTAGTGTTATGGATAAAGTATATAATGTATCAGTCACTAGATCGTTGTTCTGACCCATCCTCATTACAATCCACATGATAGATGGTAAGATACTGATACAAGACATGAAAGGTAGATGAATGGTTTTCTCATTCATGCTCAATATTGACAAGACAACTATATATCCAAGGAATAATATTGGTTCCATGGTAACCGTTGGCGAATTGGGTTAACCATCCTAGTTATGTTGGATAAATTCATTTTCCTTATTCTACCTCGAACCTTAGAATTGATCTATTCATCTTTTGTGTTTCGTCAATTCAAGACTTTGTTGCTTATTTGAGTGTTACTATATTTTAACGGAAATGACTAAAACCAAAGCATGAGTGGAAGCCAAGTTATGTGAGATTATTCCAATTAGGGTATCTTCACATGTACTCTAGAATGGATTTGGTGGTATGCATTCTGAGATGTGAAATACTTGGATTCTTGGTAACCGTTGGCGGGATCTGGTTTATTATTGTCTGAAAGCCATTGTAGCTCTTAAGTATATTTCTAGAACCATAATTTCAGTAAGTGGGAGCACCCTCATATTCATTTGTTGAAAATTTTCCCTTTTCTTATTTGATTCAAACATTTGAATTGTGTTTCGTAATCTGCATCGAGAGGTGTCTGAAGCTCTTCTCGATATCTAATTATATCTGTCCATTATATAAGTTTGGATTTTGTTGTTATCTATGTACGTCCTTTCTTGTTTGGATTGTTGTTTCTATTGTTTCCCATTTCTTTATTTATGGTTGTTGTTCTTGTGAGATAAAAACCCGTTCTGCATTTAGCGGCGTGGTCTCACAGAATTATTAAATGTTAGCCTTATTAATTGAGTTTTCTCATGTTGGTTTTCCAGACTAATCTGAGTGTTATTTTATTATAATGCTCGGGTCAGACTGATTATTTTTTCAGATTGTCATTGGTGTGACATGGAGTGGAGCTGGATGTTCACCTGTCATAGTATTTTACTTTCCACTGTATCATAAATACCTATCAACAAATTGTAAGGTTTGAAATTTATAACTGTCCAGCTGATGGGATTTGTTTTAACTTTGGTACTGTGTATTTTGGAAAGGCAGTTTATACTATCTTTATTATATCATATGTTGTCGATTCCATTGTGTGATTCTATTTCCCTTGTTCTTTCTGTGTTTTTCTTTTTTACTTTACCTAACAATCCGCCTTTTTGGCGATTGGACGTTCGACATTTGAATGTCGTGGATCTATTTGGTGTCATCTTTCGATGGTCAAAAAGGCGGGTCATTACATTTGGTATCAGAGCTAAAGGTTAAGCGAGAACCTTGGTTTTGGTAGGATATGGCTCATTAGAGATATGGTAAGTGACATCCTACAACGAGTTTGAGAGTATTATATATACGAGAGAATAATTGTTATTGTTATAAAAACATATTATGTTAATTGGTCCAATGAGTTGTTTATGAATTCTGGTCGATATGTAGGATGCCATGGTGTCCACAGAGATTTCTAAACACTTGAACAAGGAAAACAGACATGATATTGGTTTTTGAAATTTGCCGAATGAAATATTTTGCCTAGGATTATATTTTATACATATAAAGGAATAAGTTTCAAAATTTATATAGTTATTATGGCGTGTTTGTTTGAAAATGAAATTTTATTTATTAGCATAATTGTGTGATTTGTCGTGCTCATATAGTTTAGGAGCATTGACTATTGTTTGTTAATTAGCGCTCGTCCAGTTTCGAGCATTTATTGATAATTGTAAGTGTATTAGAATGAACCCCTTGTTGAATTAATTTTTACAATTTGACTATAAGATGTTCAGAGAAAATGTCAAGTTAAAAGTCATTTTTAATAATGTTGAATAAAAGGTAAAACTTTAAGTAAAAGTTGTTTAATAGAATCTAAATGGTAAGTTAGAACATTTAGAGAATAAATATTCGAATTTTTTTATTATAATAAAGGAAAATTATAAAAATATGAAATGACTTTATATAAAGGTAATTTTATATAAATTTGATTTATAAAATGTGTTTTAAAAAGGATTCTTGGTTTTAAATCTTGGAGTAATTTGGAATAATTTCAAATGGTTTTGGAAAATATATATAGTAGTACTACTTAGAAGTATTTCTAAATATAAATATTTTTGGAAGATAAATTTTAAGTGGAATACATTTTCTTTAAGGTAATTCGAAGGAAATCCTCTTGATTAGTTTTGTGATAATCTGAATAATCTTTTGAGTGACGATCAGATGTTTGCTTAGGCGAATGTTGTAGTATACTTAGTAAATTATTCTCTTTATCATTGTGCGATCGAAATGAGTTCAAATCCTGTCAAACCTAAAGGGATTTTTAATAAATAAATGGTCGAAGTTATTTCATATAGAAATATTTGTGGAATATACTCATAAAACGAGATTTGAAGTAAAAACCGGGAATTTAGTTATTAAGTTTCCTTAAGAGAAATTGACTTAAAAAAATAAAATAATTTTTTTTAAAAGGTATTGTGATAAATAATTTGATAAATGAAAAATATTAAACCCATGGATAGAAATAAATTAATCTAACTCATGTTTTAAATGGATTAAATTGGATAGGAAGGTTTTAATTAGCATTATTTTATTTAAAAACCATAGTTTTTGTTAATCATCTAAGCTATGAAACTATTTGGTGACATTGGACCAACCCGTAAGCATCTTTCCTTAGCACTCTAAGGTAAAAGAGGTCGAAGGTTGACTTAGTTTTAAAGACTCATATTTTGATTAGGTCTCTATCTAAATTTTGAAAAATAAAATAAAATTGGTGTTTTGTATGTACTTTTAGGATATAAAAGAGTGTTATACAGTTAGATAGTAGAGTTAGTTTTTAAAATTGATGTTTTATAAAGAAATATCTTTATAAAGTATTTATAAACTTAAGTGAAAATTTGAGAAATAATTCATAAATAATTTTTGTATTGAATAGAATACTAAATGAGAATTTTAAGTGATTTATTAAAAAAATTAGTGCAGTTAAGAAACTAATAAATACATTTGTAAGCTTTGCGTGGCTTAGGAGAATTTAGAGAGTGACTTTCAATTTTGTCTATGGGAGCCTAGGTAATCTTCTAAGCAATAGCCATAGGCTGATAAGCAAAATGACATGCTTAGGAAATTATATATATTCTTGGACAATCAAGAAAGTTTTAAACCTAAGCTAAGATTTAGTTGTTGGTCATTTAACATTTTAAATAATGTGATTTGATTTGATTTGATTTGATTGATTGGTCAAGAAAGTTTATTACTATACGGAATTTGATTTGATCTGATTGATTGTGTGATTTTATATACCATGTCAATTTTAAGCCATAGGATTTTTGAATTGTTGTCTATTAGGACTTAAATCCCAGTACTTTTGAAAAGGTAATTTGAGAAAGAATTTGTGAAAGAAATAATAAAAACATTATTTTGGAAAAATATTGATGACGTGTTATTATTTTAGAACGTTTGAAAAGAATATTTTTGAAGTGGTTCTTCAAATGTTTTTGTTATGGCTAAATTTAGGTAATTGGGGGTTTTTCGATTCGGGAGACTCGCCAGGTGTATTTATTTAATCTAGTTGTTATTTTAAGAGGAACCAAAATACCACTGGATGCTCCATGTTGTTTTGATTCAAGAGTAATATCATGCTTCAGTTGGAAGAACCCTCTCCTTGTTATAGTTGATTTTGGTTTTGATATATTTCTTTTTGGAGAAATTTGAAAATATTTTGAATATAAAACCCGGGCATTTAGTTCTAAATTTATCTTTTGAAAAGATTGGATGCATATTAATTTTATCACAGAGTATCTCTATATCTTGTTGCATATGGTTGATACGCTGCCTTTGGTTGCATATGGCTTTATTCAATAGAGTTGCATGTAGATTTATATCAGGCTAGTTTACGCATGTAGAGTTGCATCATTATTATCAGTTACATTATATTGATTTTTGTCAGCTTGACTCTCTTTTGGATTGTGTAAGTACAGGTAAGCAAGAGATTGCTATTTGATTCTTGTGCACCTGCATTAGCATCAAGATGATTAGTTGTTTGCAAAAATTAAAAAATTTAACGCAAAAAGGTACGTAGTAGATTTAGAAATTGGAATTTTTTGATGATTTTGTGCCCAGATAGGGGTGGCCACTTGGCTTTTATTTTCTTTGGTTAGTTTAGGGCTCGTAAAGGCAATTTGTAGTTGTTCCGATCAAACCGCGCAAAGGAGACGCTTTCGAAATTTTTCGTGATATTTGAGATTAATTATGTAATAAGTTTAACAACTCATTTTAGTTAATAATTTTTAAACTAAAGGGTTTGGTGACATTTTCTTCAGTCGAAATTTCAGGGACGAAATTCTTTTAAGGGAGAGAACCTAGAATTTTGGTCATTGAATCTTAAATGCTTAATTAATTTTAAATATTTAAAATAATTGAATTTCGGAATTTAATAACTTGAATTCAAATATAATGATCATTTAATTATTTAATTGTGAATTAAATATTAATAAAACAGATTTAATAAACTTATTTAACTCCTTTTAATTGATAAATAATATTGTTAAATCCAATTTGTAAATTTATTTGCAATAATAAATAGATCAGAAAAATATCGATAATTGGATCGAAAATGTAAAACGATATGTAAGTTTGTGAAATTAGCATTCCAGGGCACTATCTCGGATTTTGATGAAACTAATGTCATTGGATCTGTAATAATAAATTTTTGTACGCCAACGAGTTTCTTGACGATCGGACGTACTACGAGTTTCTTGATGATCGGATGTACTAATGCTTTACTGGACAAAATAATCTTGAGCCTAAGATCCTATAAGAGGTTATCAAACCAAGGTTCCTAAAAGCATAACAAGGAGAAAAACTTTAAACCACAATAGAAATTGAACTTTATTTTTCATATATAAATCTTCTTTAAATAGCTTCTATTCTATATAATAAATTTACAGTAAGTTATGACATTATGTAGACATTGAAAATCAATTCCCCTTTCAAAATCAAACCCATCAATCAAAGCAATAAAACTTAAAATTAATGCAATAAAATCAAATAATCGAACGCAGTTAAACTGCTAAATAATCAGGCAGGAATAAAATGTAATCAATGAAAGGAGAAAGTGCAGAGTAAAAGAAAAAGGAGAATTCAAAGTGGAAAGAAATAGACCAAAATTCATACAAACCTGAAGTTGAGATCTTTGATTAGAGCGAAGTAACCTGGCTTGCATCGTCAAGATTGACAGCAGAAGAAAAAATCGAGTTTCCTTCTGATCGGTTGATTGGAAGAAGATGAAGTGGGGTTTATGCTTACGGTAAATGGATGAGAACGTGGGATTATATTACGGTTACCACTATTCTTTTTGTTAAATGACGGAAATATCATTATAAAATTGTGTATGAAGTTTTGGCAAAAAGGTTATTTTCGGAAATGCCAAAAAGGCTTCACTTTAACCCATTGACCAAGGTATTTGCTTTATATATAAGATATATATATATATATATATATATTTTTTGAAAATTGGTAAGCTTTTATTAAAGGCATATACAGCCCAAAGTTTGATAAGCCCAATACGCCATATCGTATGGGTTCAGATACAAAGAATTCAAGACAGAATCAAGTACAACTAAAATTTGCCAAAAATACTCCGACAGTATTCTGTCCTTACTATCCGAAGTCATGGCGGCCAACGATTTGTATCTGGGTTTCCTCCCGATGAACTCGGCAGATCCTTTGCTCCAATTTGAGCTTCGCTTAGTTCCAGTGAGGTAAGGTTCTTGTTCTTGCTTCTCTTCTTCACAATTTGGATATCAGATCTGATTATTTTGCTAATCTCTACACTTGTTCGTTGTTTGTTTTGGAACAATCGGCGATTCCGTTCCTTCCATATGTTCCAAACGGTCGCAGTGATGTGAATACTGGCCAGGTTGGATTTGCTGTCTATTCCGTCCCTCCGTCGCAGCAGGTGAAGTATCTCTTCCTCCAGCGTGCTCTCTTGTTCCTGCAAGTGTTCCTGTGTTTTAATTTGAGACCATATCTCTTTTGAAACTTTACATTTGAAGAACAAGTGATTGTGCGTTTCTTCCAGCTGTTCACATAATACGCATTTGTTTTCTGTTATAACCCCCCATTTCAATAATCTGTCTTTGGTAGGCAATCGATTTTGTATCGCCTTGTATGTCGTGAGTGCCATTTTAGGGTTATTAACTTTGTTCCAGACAATTTTGCTCCAATCCACTTTTGTATCATGTTTTCTTATCTTATCCCACGCTGATTTGGTAGTGAAATCTCCACTCGTCGGCTTCCAAATCCACACGTCACTCTCTCGTCCGTTATAGATTGGCATGTACTGTATTTTACTTTTGACTTCTCGGTTTATTGGTAAAGACGAGCAATCCCAGATATCATTAGTGATTATATCAGAAACATTTTTGTTTGGGCAGCCGTAAGCTGAATAAGTATTAAGACCTAATATATCTATTAAGGATTCGCCTGTTATCCAAGGATCTTTCCACAGACTTGTCTCTCTTCCTTTGGCTATTTCTTTCTCACAGCACTGAGCTAAAGTTTTCCTTATTCGCATAATTGCTTTCCAGTTAGCAGAAGCATTGTTGTCTATCTCCATGCACCAAAAATTGTCCTTCATGTATCTGCTTCGCATCCATTTCCCCCATAATCCTTTGCCCTTAATTATTCTCCAAGCTTGCTTTAGTGTGAAAACGGCTCTCATGTGAAAACAGCTCTCATTTCCCCCATATATATATATATTTGTGCATATTTCTCTCTCATAATAGCATATATGTATAATATATATATATATATATATATGATTTAAAAATTTTAGTACACTTATTTATATATAATATGAATTTACAAGTTCGAAAATTAATTATCATACATATATTCATATTTTTAAATTAACATTTATTGAATTTTTGAATTGTTTATATATATAAAATAATTATTACATTAAAAATTCAATTTTTTTTTTAAATATCATATCATTTTAGAAACATAAAGAAAAAATTTAGGAATTTTTCAATAAAGTTTATTATTTTTAATAATTAATATTATTTTGGAAAAACTGTTTATGATTTATTAAAAATAATAATTTAATTGAAAAATTCTTCAAAATTTTTTCGTAACCTTTCATTCATGATTCTAGAATTTTTGAAAATTTAAAATTGGAATTATTAATAATATATTATTTTATATTAAGTAATTATTGCCGAAATCAATGTATTTGTTTTTAAAAATAATAATTCAGCTTTGAAAAATCTCTAAATTTTTCATAAGTTCTATTTTATGATCCTAGATTTTCGAAAATTGTAAAATTTGAATTTTCATCAATATATTATTTTATGTTAATTATTTATGGATGAAAACATTATTTTATTTATAATATATACAAATTAAAATACTAAAATTATTATATTTGCAAAACTAAGTTAATTTTGAATTATAAATAATTTTTAATAATTGTTCTCTCTCTTTCTATATATTTATATTTATCTATATATAAATGTTTTATGTTCATATATTATATATAATATATTTATTCATACATATATATGCGTGTGTATTGTAACACATATACATGCACATATTTGGACAAGATACATGACATACAAAATGAGCTAATATGTTTGTTGCGATGTAAATCCCAACATCTACATATGGGGATATTATACCTTTCATGGATTTTTCTGTTACACATGCACTTACACATATATGTATATGATACATTTATGTATAAACTAAATCAAATAAAATTAATTTCATATCTTAATATATTTGAATTTAAATAAAATAAATGATTTTATTTAAATGAAATTTAGAAATGTTCTAATCCAGTTAGACTTCATAGGCCCAATAAAAGATCTAATAGAGTAAAATTTTGAAATTCACCCATAACTTCCGTTGTGAGCTAGTCCAGTTCCAACAGTTACATGCATTGTAATGCCTCTTTATTCCTCCGGACTCACAAAATTCAATGAATTCGTATGATCAACATTAACTGCCATTATCTGAACAAAGAACCTCAATTTTCTTTCCTGACCACTTTTAAATAATAGATTTTTGATGTCAAAAACCTAATGAAGGTTTTTCTCCTAGATTGCATAAAATAAACCCATAATTTACAAGAAAAATATCAGTAAAAGAAACAAAGGGAAAGAGTTAGTAGAATGCCCTAGGGGCAATTATGTAATTTGTTATATATATCTATTCTATACTTAAATATTGTTCGTAATAAAGGTGTTTGATTTCTGTTGTATACTTTGTTATATTATGATATAATTAATCAAATAATTGATTTAAAGTATACTAATAAAAAGATCCTTAAAATAAAATGTTATGTGATTGTACTTGTAAATAGTTACAGCCGTGAGTAATTACTGACCAAATAAAATAACATTTTGTTTTAACTATTCCTAGTGACAATGTTTTGATAAAGGATATCGTTACATCCACTGAGATCATAATACGTTACACTCAAAATGTTGGGGGTGTATTACTCATGGCTACTAGGGACACCAAGGGTTATGTACTCATAATTATTGGGTAACTATGGAACAACTCATTTGGGTGTTTCCTGTTGGTTGATAATAACTAGGTCAAATATGGAATCTCAATGTGATGATGTTTCACAGTTTCCCGACTTGAGAATATTATGGAACTTCAGTGTGGGTACTCACTTCGATTATAGTTAAATCTTGCATGACGTCCATTGAATGACTATGGTTGGGTCTGTGTTGAGTGGAGCAATATCCAATAGATAATTCGTCTCCTCGGTTGTATGAGGTTACTATCATGATCAACTATAGTCAACTCAAATTCAAAACCTTTGGTCATAGGAGAACAGTTGATAATAGATATTATTATTGAATTAAGGACTTTATTTATAGACTAATCAAGTTGAATCTGGATAATATTGGAGTTTTGATCAGTACCAAACTCCATATGTCCTAAAGTGATATATTGTTGACGAAGAGAACGTGTGTAAATTATTATCACATTTGGTACCGCTTAAAATAATGTAAAATACGATTTTACCAAAAAGATCTATAAGCGATGAATTAGACAAAAATATCACACCATTAACTAAGATGACATGTGCACGTTAATATTTGAATTGTTCAATATTAATTACTAACTGAATTAACACCTCAGATTCTCACAACTGCATTTATGAATTCTCTGAAAAACCACGCGATTTAATTAGTTTATAAAGTATTATAAATTAATTAAATTAGTATTTAAGAAATGCTAATTATTAATGTATTTGATGTTTGGGGAGTTATTAGTAATTATTTTGTGTGTATATGAAAGTTATATTTGCATGTATCAATACGATAAAGGTATATATTTGTTGAAATTAATGGAGATTTGAACGAAAGTTTTAAGAGCCAAAATCTTAATATTATTTCATTACCTTATTCGTTTATAAGCATGAATACAAAGGTAAATCGGGCCGAAGCCTTATTGGGCCTAGATACAAACTAAAACATAAAATAAGAAATAACTAAAGAACTAATGAACTAAACACTGCAACAGAAACGTGTATACTACCCGAGACTGATATACACTAAACTCAAAGCATTAGATCTGATAACACTCCCCCTCAAGTTAAGCATACATATTAATCATGCTTAACTTGCTGCATAGGTATTCCATTCTTGCACCATTCAAAGCTTTAGTGAACAAATCTGCCAATTGATCACCAGTTCTAACAAATCCAGGAATCACCAACCCTTGCTGAATCTTCTCTCGAATGAAGTGGCAATCCACTTCAATATGCTTTGTCCTCTCATGAAACACTGGATTAGAAGCAATGTGGATAGCTGCCTGATTATCACACCAAAGTTTCACTGGTAGCCTCACCTTTAAGCCTATTTCAGTCATAAAATGGTTCACCCACATCAACTCACAAGTAGCATTTGCCATACCTCTGTATTCAGATTTTGCACTTGACCGAGACACCACATTCTGTTTTTTACTCTTCCATGAAATTAAGTTGCCTCCAACAAACACACAAAAACCAGAAGTTGATCTTCTATCTATTTTAGACCCAGCCCAGTCAGCATCAGAAAACACCTCAATGTCGCTGTGTCCATGATCAGCATATACAATGCCTCGACCCACTGTTCCTTTCAAGTAACACAAAATTTGTGTCAATGCATTCCAGTGATGAACTGTGGGAGAGCTCATGAATTGGCTGATTATACTTACTGGAAATGCAAGACCAGGTCGAGTTACAGTCAAGTAATTCAACTTCCCAACTAATCTTCTATATTTTTCTGGATCACTAAATAATTCACCATCATTTGTTAGGCTCATACTAGTATTCATAGGAGTAGAACAAGGTTTGGCGCCCAATTTTCCAGTTTCAGTCAGAAGATCAATGATGTACTTTCTTTGTGACAAGAATATTTGTCCATTTTCTCTTAACACTTCAATACCCAAAAAGTATTTCAATTCTCCAAGATCTTTGGTGTGAAACTGTCTCTGAATGAAGGCCTTGAGATCTGAAATTCCTTTCTTATCACTCCCAGTAATTACAATGTCATCAACATACACCACTAGTAATATAATTCTTTCCTTTGAGTTTTTATAAAAAACAGAGTGATCAAAGTTACTCTTAGTTATGCCAAACTTTTGAATCACTTGACTAAACTTACCAAACCATGCCCTTGGACTTTGTTTTAAACCATACAAGCTTTTTCTCAATCTACATACCTTCCCATTCTCCCCCTGAGCAACAAACCCAGGTGGTTGCTCCATGTACACCTCTTCAGTCAAATCCCCATGAAGAAACGCATTTTTGATGTCAAGTTGGTGTAGCATCCAGTTATGCCTTGCTGCCAAAGAAATAAACAACCTAATGGAGGTCATTTTAGCAACAGGAGAGAATGTCTTTGAATAGTCTGTTCCATAAATTTGCGCATACCCTTTAGCAACTAATCGAGCTTTTAATCTGGTTACAGACCCATCTGGATTTACTTTGACTGAGAAAACCCACTTACAGCCTATTACCTTCCTATTTGATGGTAATGAAACCAAATCCCAAGTCTTATTATCATCTAAAGCTTTAATTTCCTCCAACATTGCATTCTTCCATTCTGGTTTGGATAGTGCTTCTCCAACAGTTTTCGGAATGATGACAGTATCAAGAGTGGATATAAGTGTATAACTTGTTGGATTTAATCTATCATATGAAACAAAAGAAGATATAGGGTATGTGCATTGTCGTTTACCTTTCCTCAAAGCAATTGGTAAATCAAGAGTATGGTCAGGTGATACAACTTCTTCATCATCAGATTCTTGTGAAGGTGTCTCTAATTCCTGACTTGATTCTTCATTAGTATTGTGTCCACATTCTTGAGATGAAGTAACTGGATAGATTAACCAGTTATCATTATCACTTTCTTCTTGTACATACGGCCTTGTATCAGTCAATTGGAAAAATGGAGTGTCCTCTTCAAATGTAACATCGATTGATACTAAATACTTGTGCAAACTGGGACAAAAACACTTGTAACCTTTCTGAAGTCTTGAGTACCCCACAAATATACATTTTAATGACTTCGGGTCCAGTTTAGTTAATTGTGGGTTTACATCTCTGACATAACACGTACATCCAAATACTCTTGGCTTCACTGGGTATAGCTGTTTATCAGGACATAAGACCTTGAAAGGGATTTCATATTCTAATACAGTTGAGGGCATTTTGTTGAGGTGACATGCTGTGGTTACTGCATCTGCTTAAAACACCTTGGGTACATTCATGTGAAATAGAAGTGCACGAGTAGTCTCAATTAGATGCCTATTCTTTCTCTCAGCAACTCCATTTTGAGATGGTGTATCAACACATGAGGTCTCATGAAGAATTCCATGTTTAGCCATATAATCACTAAACATACTAGATGTAAACTCCTTGGCATTATCACTCCTTAGAGTTTTAAGTGACACATTAAACTGATTTTTCACTTCAGCACAAAATGTACAGAAAATAGAAAATAATTCTGATCTATTTTTCATGAGATATAACCAAGTTACTCGAGTATGATCATCAACAAAAGTAACAAAATATTTATATCCTTTCTTTGAAACAACTGAGCAGGGACCCCATACATCAGAATGCACTAAATCAAAAGCAGAATTTGCTCTTTTATTCGATCTAGGGTATAAACTAACACGATGGTGTTTTGCAAAATGACATGATTCACAATTTATTGTAGACAAAGAACTAAACTGAGGACAAATTTTCTTGAGCAAGGTTAATGATGGATGACCTAATTGACTGTGTGTCTTAAGTGCAGATACCATACTTGAGCAAGCCAGATTCTTGGATGTTTCAACATTGAGTGTGTATAGACCTCCAGATTCTTGTCCCCTACCAATAATCTGCCTCGTCATAAGATCCTGAAACTCACAGTGATCGGGAAAGAAAGATACACAGCAATTAAGATTGCGAGTAATCTGACTTATTGACATTAAATTGAATGATAGACTGGGTAAATATAGTACTGAGTTTAAGGGAAGTTGAGTATGTAAGTTAACTTTTCCAGTTCCATGCACATAGGTCTATGAACCATCAGCTAGTGTAACAGAGTGACTTGATTTGTTACTTTGAAAATTAGATAGTAAATCAGGATTACCTGTCATATGATCGGTAGCCCCTGAATCTATTATCCACTTGGTTGTTGGCTTCTCAACACCGGCAACAGCAGCAGTAACAGTACTAGAAGAGGATGTTTGTCTTGATGAATTCTTTTCAAGTGATTCCTGATACTTTGCATACTTCTCAAACTCATCTGCAGTCATCAATACTGTCTTGTTGGCATTAGCGGTATTATTTGCCAAAGAATTCTTATACTGCAATTTTCTACACTCAAATTTAGTGTGTCCAGGTTTCTTGCAATAAGTACAAAATTTATTCTGAATTGGTGGCCTGACTGATGGAGGGATCTGATTTGGAGCACCTGTCTTTGATGTATGATTCCATGGTTGTCTATTTTCAGTCTTATTTCCAGATTTCCAAGGTATATAATTCTTGCTATTGCTTATTAAAGCACTCTCAACTGGAGTATTAGACGTTGAACCAACCCCAGTACGAAGGATTCGACTAAAAACTTCTTGTAATGATGACAAATCTGATCCAGAAAGAATTTGTGACTTAGCTGATTCAAAATCAGAAGGTAGGCCTGCCAAGAAGCTCATTATCGCCATTTACTCTCTCTGTTGTTGTTGAACTTTAACATCTGGGCTGATTGGAAGCAACAAATTAAACTCCTCATAAGTTTTCTTAAAAGTCATGAAATAGTTCATCAGCGTTTGTTCTTGCTTTTCTGATCTATAAAAAGATCTACATACATCATACATTCTTGTTAAGTTCCCTTTTCCAGAGTATAAAAATTCCAAATACTCCATCAACTCCTTCACAAACTCGCAATGGTCAACAAGACCAATAACCTCACTGTCAATTGCATTCTTGATCTGAAGAAACAGGCGAGCATCATCTCTCAACCATGCCAAATCTTTCTCATCAGTTGAATCAACTTTAGGTGGACTTTATGTTAGATGATTACCTTTATCCATAGATCGGAGATAAAGTCAAATTGTTTTGCTCCAATTCAGATAATTCAGATTATTTAATTTGTGATCCGTGATTTTGGGCATCATCTCTAATGCTTTGCTTTCGCCCATCTTCGATGAACATGATTCCAGATACGAGGAGGAAAAACCCTAGTAGATTTCAGGATCGATGATTTTGCGCTCTGATACCATGTTGAAATTAATGGAGATTTGAACGAAAGTTTTAAGAGACAAAATCTTAATATTATTTCATTACCTTATTCGTTTATAAGCATGAATACAAAGGTAAATCGGGCCGAAGCCTTATTGGGCCTAGATACAAACTAAAACATAAAATAAGAAATAACTAAAGAACTAATGAACTAAACACCGCAACAGAAACGTGTATACTACCCGAGACTGATATACACTAAACTCAAAGCATTAGATCTGATAACAATATTTAAACATGTTTTAAACATAATTAATCACTTAACAGGTTTTGCGATATTTTTGTCCATTTAGGGAGCCAATTATGGCCAGCCATAGAAAAAATATCATGGTCTAGATAATTGATTTAGATCTAATTGGAATTAATAAGAAATGTTCTAAAAGAGTGGAACGAGAAATGTTTTAATTATCCCTATAAAAACCAAACCTCCTACATTAATTCATTTTTCAATGATTTCTTCTTCCTCTCCTCTCTTTTCATGGCCGCCACTTCCATGCCTTACTTTCATATAGCTGAAATTTTTCACAAAAATAACATCAAACAAAATAAAATAAAGTGGTGCATTCGATTCTAACAAGATTGGGTGTCGCTACAAGGAGTCTAGGAGTTAATTCACAATTTGTTGGAACTGGGTCAGCCTATAGCGAAAGAAATGAGTAAATTTCAATTTTTTTACCATTTTGGATCTTTGTTGGGTCTATAAAGTCTAATTCATTTAAAACTTTTCTAATTTCTTTAAGTAAAATCATTATTTTATTTAATTTTAATAAAGTTTTACTTTGTATTATTTTGTATTATGTTGAATATGTGTATCACATACACATATGTGTGTACGTGCACGCGTAACATAATAAAATGTGCATGGTTTGACATGCCTATGTATATGTGTCGGGATTTACATTGCAACAGACATGTCTGCCCCTCTAGTATTCTATGTGTTGTCTAAATGAATATATATGTGCATCAAATGATATATATATATATATATATATATATGTATGTATGTGTGTGTGTATATATATATGTATATCTTCATATAAAATTATACATATGTAAAATACAATCATATATATATATATATAAACATATGTAGAAATAATAATTATAATAATTTATATAAAATATTTAAGGCATACTTATTCAAATGTTCATTTATATTAAATGACAAAAACATTTAATAATTAACATAAAATAATTTTAGTTTTATTTATTTATTTGCTTCTGCAAACCTAAGAACAAAATTATTATTTTTTAAATAATTATACATATATAAACACATGCACGCGCACGCACACACATACACATAGAGATATGTATGTGTGTGTATGTGTGTATGTGCGTAATCGATGCAAACAGACTCTATGCTCACGACACACAAAAAATTAAAAAAAATTCGAATTTATAAAAGAATATTTAAATAAAAAATTATTAAATAATTCAAAATTAATTATTAAAATTATTAAAAAACCATTTTCAAAATATAAAAATTACGTGATGTCATTATATCAGATTTTATACTAAATCTCAAATTATATTAAATAAATAAATAAATATATTTAGTTAAATAAAAAGTTATATTAATATTTAAATATATAATAGATAAAAATATATATTAAAACAAAATAATCCTTGTCGCCAAATTATTATTGTGCAATTTTTTTTATAAATATTAAAAGTTTAATACAAGATTTTAATCTTTAGGATATAAGTTATTAACGAGTAAAATCATATATAGTATGTCCGCAACTCTAATCGAGTTAACAGGGGTTCCCAGCTCCCCAATAGAGGGAGGGGGTCCGAGTCCTAGCAGCTTCAATTTAGCCACTTGTTATTTGTGGAGGCATGTAATAATCCATTAACTGGGTGAAAGCCTTAGGATCGAAAAGTGCCTCTGTGAGCGCCTGCTTAAAATGAGGGTCGGTACTGATGAGCATATCCAATTCCTCAGCTCTACTCTTTGGAGTAGATTTAAAAAAATAATATATATAATATTATTTAATTAAAAAAATTGTTTTTTGTATTTTAGGCCATGAGTTTAATACCAGCTAGCATATAATTTTCACACACACACACACACACATATATATATATATATATTTGTATCAACATATTCAACCATCTAATATGTGATTGAACATCGATATATTAGATCCGTAATATAATCTTACTACCTATAATATAATACAATAATTGATTATAATATTAAAAGAATCAACAAACAAGTTGTGTACCTTTCACTAAAGCCTTGGATTCACATGTTGGGGCGTTGAAATGATCTTCTTGAATCTTATCACAATCCAAAAGGTGCTGGCTTCGAATTGCTGACTACAGACTATCATATAGCTTTGATTTTATTTGATTTGATGCTTGAAATTTTGGATAAGGGATGAGTATGTTTTTGTCTAGAAAAAGGTAAGAATGGAGACTCTAAAAACTAATTTTAGAATAAGGGTTATGATCCCTATATAGAAGAGAGACTAAAAAGAAAATGTAGGATCTAGATCCTTGTTTTTCTCCTACTCATTCTCTATCTTTTAACATATCAAAATCCTAGCCTTAAGACCATCATATGCCCGGCCATACCATGATCTAATCATGGTAGGATATCTCAAGCCCATATGGCTTCAAACCCACTCCAAGCCCGAATAGTATTTATTTCATTTAAATCCAATTTAAATGCGTACTGATATCATATATTGATTAATATATTTATAACTATTATACACATAATTTTCAATATTCTTTAACGTATCAAATAAAAACTTTATAATTAATATTTCATAAATATTAATTAATTCAATTAAGTTATAACAACTATAAATTAATTAAATCATGTAGTCAAAGGAGTATTCAACGTTTCGGTTCTGTGTCTCATACGTGTAAACTCGATCAATGGTTAATATCGAACGATACAAATATTGATGTTCATATGTCACTTAGTAGGTGGTGTGACATCTTGGCCTAATTTCTCGCTTACTTGGTTTTGAAAAAAAATCCAATTTTACTTCGTTAAGCATTACCAGTAGTAACAATTATTTACACAAATTCTCTTCGTCCAAACTATATCACTTTAGACTTATGAATTTTGGTAATGGTCAAAATTCCAATATCATCCATATTCAACTTTATAGTCCAAACACGAAGTTCTTGATTCAATAATAATAATTTTATTAACCGAATTGCTCTGACCAAAGACTTTAACTTCGAGTTGACTTCAGTTGACCATCATACTAACCTCATATAACCGAGGAGACGAATCCTCTCTCGAGTAGTGTTTCACTTCCAATGCTTTCACACGATCCAACTGTAGCCGTTCGATGGACGCCGTGCCATTATTTAACTATAATCAAAGTGGAGTTCCATATTGAAGATCAACAGTATACTCAAGTCAAGAGAACTGCGTAATTTTATCACATCGATATTTTCTATTTTACCTTAGTTATAGCAACCAACAGAAACTATCGAGTGAGTCATGTCGTAGTTATCCAATAACTATCAGACATAACCTCTTTGTGCCCGTAGTAATCATGAGTAATACATTGCCAAACCTTTGCAGAACGTTAGGTACTCTAGTCTTAACGGATGTATCGATATCCAATCTCGATACATTTTAACTAGGAATATTTACAATGGTTTCTTTATTTTCATTGCGATAAATTACTCATGGGTTGTAACTACTATCACAATACACACCATTTATGGATTTTTTTATTAAATATAGTTGTAGTTGAATTAATTAATTAATGTAACACATTAATCAAGTATACAATATAAAGGAAACACCTTTTATTTTGAACAAGATTGGTTATCGAGTTAGATATATGTAACAATTACATAATTGACCCTAAGGCATACCCCTAACTCTATCAATCTCCCACTTACTCTAAGGACCCATTATGGATTCTTTATTCATCCCTTCAATTAGTTTAATGAGAACCAATCGAGTTAGACTCTTCGTGAATGGATCTGCTATGTTTGTTATTATCTACCATGTCAATCAACTCCCCTTTTGATGATAAACTTCCTTTACCATGTAGAGCTATTCGGAGCATGTTTTACGACCTCTAGTGAGCTCTTATAATTACTTTGCTATCCTATAATAGTAATGTAGTATTCTTAATACTTGGAATCACCCCTAGCCCAGTTTCAAATTTGTGCATTTATATTTGTACATTGTTTTTATTATGGCACTATTCAAGGCGATGTATCCTTTTCTTTGAATCAGCCACACCCTTCGGTTTGGAACATTTCCAACTTAAAGAATCTTTATTAAGATTTGAACATGAACTTTATAGTGATATATTATACTAAATATGACTCATGAAGTTTGAGTCTGCACACTCCTTTATAAGGAGTTCATTGTTTCCATAAATAATTCTTTAGTATTTCATAAATAAAGAGAATATCCTAAACTACCATTTAGTGATCTTAATCTGGATTTGATATTTTTGCCTCATGTATCAAATACGTAAGCAATTTAAGATATTATAAACAATACAACATGTATGATAATTATTATAAGGAATCCATCTTACATGTTCCTTTTTAAACATTTTAATGGCATCTTTGCATATCATTTTACGACATTCCTAACATCCTTTATACTTAACGTAAAAAGATATAATTTATAAATCCAATATCGAGTATTTAAAAACCAAAGTACTACTAATTTTACATAAGTAAATTATTAACAATCAATAATATTTTGTTAAGTTATAGTCAAGAAACATCTATATACCTTTTAATGATTCTTTCTTGTGGATACACGCTTCCTTTGCATTTTGATTGAAAGTCAAACTATTCGATGTTTCTATCAAAATACTTATTCAGTTCTAATGTTTACAATGTAACGACTCGGAATTTTATCCTTTTAATTTGTGGATATTTAATTTAATTTATGTATTCAGTTAATGGTCTTTATTAAATTAATAACCCTCTTTTAATTTATAACTAATAATAGAAAATTTATTTTTGAATTCTGGTTACATAAATAGATAGTTCAACGAAAACTTGAAATGTGACCGAAACACAGTTTTTGGATTTTCGGCTTTTTGTTGAATAACAAGTTAATTATAAGCTGTAATATTTGAAATCTTTATTAAACAACACTTTTAAAATGTTAACATACTTTATTTTCAAATGTATATATTAATATAAGTAATCTTGAAAAGTAAATTTTATTTAGAATTGGAAAAAATGGATGTGATGTGAAACCAACTTAAGGACATTAAGCACCCTTGTTATCCACCATGATTTCATATGCTGGTACTTTGGGTGGCATTGATACGATGTTAGGGTTGGAATATATGATGAAGGGGTATTTTGGCCTTGTTAATTTCATTTCATTTTATACAAAGAAATTCTTATTTACTTTTCAATTTATTTTCATCTTTTTTTCCTCCTAAACTCCATTTTCTTCCTTTTCTATTGTTTAAAATAAAAATATCATCTTTTAGTTCAAATCCTAATTTTGTTTCCAATATCAAAACTTGGTGTTCTCAAGTCATTAGAACTTAAAGCACTTGTTAGTAAAAGCATGGAAAAAAATCAAGGTGAGTTATTCAATTTATTATAAATTCTATGAATTCAATATTGCGAATTTCATTTGTTAATTTGCATATGAATTGTATGTGATAACCATTCTTACGAAGTAGGTTTAAATCTTCATAAAGTTTAGTTATGTTGGTTGATACTGCAAATCTTGTTTACTATAAACAAAATTGGTCTCTGTTATTTGCTAACCGACCTCCTCCCTAACTTCTAAATTCAATATCTTGCAAACTAATTTGAGTTTGCTTATGCCATCAACTACAAAATTGTGTGTTTTGATTCATAGATTATTTACAAATAGTTGCGGAAATTTTAGATGAACATATTTTTTGAGAAATTTTTAAATAACAGTAAACAATCAAATTTGTCGGTTTTTCGTTGCTTTTGAATCGACGAACGACCTTTATAATCATGATGGTCATAGAAAACTATGATTTTTAGTGGTGGTTTAATGACTTTAAGTATTATGGTCTATTTGAATTTGTTAAATGACCGTTTTTGGATTAAAAAGCAAATTCTGGTGAATTGGTGGTCGAGGGGTACGATGGAGGGTACCGAGGCGAAGGTCGTAGGGAGATAGACTTTTTCCATGTTGGAGATAGGAGCTCTAGTGAACCATAGTGGCAGTGGCAGTTCAAACTAGAGTTTAAGGGATTTAGGTTCTCTGGTTCGGGTTTTGGATCACATGAGTTCGGAGCGTGGCATCGCGCTTGGCCTGGATGGAGTCGAGGGCATGTAGGAGGTAGGTGGAGGTCATGGTAGTGGTGGTATCATCCAAGTCGATCGGAGGTGATGGGATGAGGGGCTGTTGGCTTGCATTTGGGTTTAGAAACTCGCATGAATCTCAAGTCAGAGGGCCCTTTTGAGATGAAGGCGACTGGAGCTCATGGTGGAGGTCTGGTCGTGGTGAGCAGAGCAAGGTGGACTCGAGGGAGTGGTCAGGGGATGGCCCGGTGCTGCAGTGACGTGCTCACGTGCACATTTGTGCACATATGAATGCTCTAGTTTTGAAAATGGGAAGTGTTGAGATTTTGTGACCCGGAGATAGAGAAGGAGTGGGTAGAAGATGGGGTTTCAAGGCTTGGTTAGAGGGTAGTCGGGCCTTAGGTTATTAATTTTTTTTAATATTAAACTAAGTTTTTAATTAAATTAAGTTAACTTAGAAAGTCATAACTCCTTCATCCGGAATCCGTTTGACTCGTGATTTCTGATGTTGGGTTCGTATTATCTTTTTGAACACACTTAAAATCAGTTGACCCATATGTTGCAGTATGATTTAATGGTAAGATAATACCGGTTGTGTTTAATTACGTGTTCAGTAATTTTAATTTATCCCTGGTATTTGTTTAGCAGAATAAAACACCATTCCATTACATTTAAACTGAATAGATTTTATTGGACATTTATTTAGAAGAATAAATCACCATTCTGCTATTAAGTTGATTTGAATATTTGTTTATATGTTACTTGATTTATATTGACATGTTACCCATCGATTGTAAGTTGTGGATAATATTTACATTTTGTTGTTTATGTAAATATCTTGAGTCGACTTGATTGTCGATTTAAATATTGTGGTAGCATGTTTAATTGCCATTGAGATTTGTTAAGCCTCTTTCCAAATTGGACAAGTTTTGAATTGAAATCAATTTTAAGTTTTATAACAAATTAAAGTAAAATTGTTGAATTTATTAAAAAGAGGTTTAATTGTTAATTTTATTAATGATGTTTAAAGTTGATTAAATTAATAATGTAAAAGTTAGTTTAAATAGGTTTCACTTTAATTATTATCTAATTAGTAATGTTTAAAGTTATTTTAATTAATAATGTTTTAAGTTATTTATCATTAAATTAATAATGGTTAAGCTATTATTTTAATTAATGATTTATCTTAAGTTAATTAATCTTTTTATTAATGATGTTTATAAGTTAATTAATTATTTTAATAAAGGTATTTCTATATAATAATTTATTTATAAAAGGGATTTTACTTAATAGAAGGATTTATTTTAAGAGATTTACAAATGATATTTTTTAAAGGAGTTTGAATGATATTTGGTAAAGAAGTTTTGTAAGGAGATTTGTAAATCATTTTAAAAGATTTATAAAACTATTCTTATAAATTAATTTGGAAATTTATGAAGGAATTGTAAATATGAAATGACTTTTAAAAAGGAAATTTTTATAAAGGATAAGTGGTTTGGTTTTGTAGTAAGTTATGGTCTTAAAAGAGAAATTGTTTGGCCCATTTAATATGGAATTTAAAAAGAGAAAATCTTCCTTAAAGTTTTGTAAATATACCTATGAGATAATTATATGGATATGTTTTCTAAGCATGGGAAGGCATAATGTTTTGGTAATATATTTATATAGTTGAGATAAGTATATAAATGTTTTTCAAGTATTGCAAGAAGTATAAGGGGTTTGTAGAAATATTCTTTGTAAAGGTATTTTGAATCAAATAATTGAAAGAGATTTTAATAAATGGATGTTTAATTAAATGAGGCTTAATGGTTTCTGTGGGAAATAAATCTCTATTTTGTTTGTTGTTTTATTTGATAGTTAAATAACCGACTATCAAATCTTGGCCTATTCTTAACTTTGGTGGTAGGGAAGAAATTCCCTACTTAGTACCGAAGGATATAACTTTGGAAATAACTAGGAGAAACACGTGAGTTACATGACACAATCATCTTCGATGATGTTATACTATACATATAAATCTCGTTATGTTCTCATAGGACAAGCGATATGGAGATCTGTCCACTAAAATGGTTAGAGGGTGATCCCCGCTCCTTTGTATTGCATGTATATTTCCAAAAGAATCGGGGTTGAGTTTACTATAAAATCACTGTAACTACTCCAAAACCATATACGTGTTCTACATTTGGAAGATGTTCAAGCTATATGAAGTGTAAGGGCTACTTTTTTCTAATCCTGAGGGTGATTCCAAAATGGATGTAGTAGAAGTAGTGCCTTCGGTTTGTTTTTATCCTGAACAATTTGCATGGACGAATGCTAGCATTGCATTGTGCCTGGAAGGCAGTGTTAGCATTCCAAGTGGGAATTGCTAAGATGGGAAAAATGTAACCGTGACCTCACAAGCCTCACAACCCGGTAATAGCTAAAACTGGGGATGGAGCAGAGCTATGTGGTTCGCTACCGTTAGAAGCATCATTCCTCTATCTAGATCGGTCTTTCGGGGTTGGTATGTGCATAGGCACCGTAGGCAAATTAAGGCAGCCTTAGAGTTGAGGGATGATGTAACCCGACCTGTCATGTTAAAGGGAAAACCGGCACTGTGTCGGTAGAGGTGCAACGTTGCAGCCTTAGGTACATTTTCTCTAGAGGTGTAATGTACAAAAGGTAGTCCCTTATCTTCCCATATTGGAATCCAAACCCCAATACATGCCTTATGGTTTTAATTGTAGAACCTAGTACCGTTGAATGTAATCATGGGTAACCATTTCAGATATTTTATATATTTATTTTATCCCTTAGACATTATTATAATATTACAGGATTTTCTAAAGAAAATGGTTTGGTTATCGTAATGCAAAAGCCCGTCTGTGTTTATGTACAGAGTGGTCTCATGAGATACCTTTGATTTTAAAGGTTTTTTTAAGTTATAAGAAAATTCGTTGTGATTTGATTTTCTCACGCTGGTTTTACCAGACTAATTCAGGCTTTGTTTTCTTATAATGCTCGGGTCAAACTGAGCTTATTTTGTAGATTTATCTTTTGATGCTTTAGAGCTTAGGAGACGAGCTGAATGCCTGAGACATATCTTTCATATATTCCTTTTTATTTCTGTTGCATTGTTTTGTTGTATTGATCAGCATTTGTAAGGACCAGCCGATATAACTATCCAGGCTGATTATATGATAGTTTGCTCTGATTGTGTATATTAAACTTTTCTCCAGTGTAAAGATCATTGTTATAATATAGGATATTTGATGCGTTGTGAGATTATGTTCTTCGTTCCTTTTCTTTTTCCCAAACAATCTGTCTTTTCGGAACTTGGTTATTTGGCACGTGAATACCGTGAATGTATTAGTTTCGACTTCTGAGGTTCGAAAAGGCAGGTCGTTACAGTTGGTATCAGAGCTTAGCTTGAGCGAACACCTAGGCCTTGGTAGGGTTGAATCATTAGAGAAGGGTTAGTAACACCATACTATGAGTTTGAGTGTATTATATATGAGAGTGTGTATTTATTAGTGTTGTAAAAATATTTTGTATTGTGTTGATTTATCGATTGAGTGGTTCACGAATTCTGATTGAGACTTGGGATCCCACGGCGTCGATAGGGGTTTCAAAACACTTAAACCGGGCAAACCGATACAATATTATTTTGTAAATTGGGTAAATGAAATAATTTTACCTAGAATTTTATTTTATATATAAACGAATTTTTTTAAAATAATAATTAGAGCTATTTTTGTTGTGATTTTTTGTTAGGAAATGTTGACATTAATTTATTATCATTTGTCTGTTTGCATATGTTAGTTAGTTATGAGCATTAATTGGTGGATTTAGTTTTAAAAAAATTGATACGAACACCTTATGAATTTAGTTTCATGATTTGACTATAAGGCGTTCGGTGATAAGGTTGGACTTAAAATTTAGTTTTAATAAAGTTATTTATTAAAATCTTAACAAAGATAAACAATTATGAAATGATGTTATATAAGAAGTGAAATTATATAAGTATGATTTATAAATAAAAAGAGAATTTAAACTAAGAATTTGAGAACTTAAATCCCAGTATTTTTGGAAATTGTTTTTCAAAGTTTTGTAGAAAATAATATTATTATTTGAAAGTATTTGTGTATATAAATACTTTTAAAGGAAACAAAAAGCATTGAACTCACTTCCGTCGTTGGAAAATAATCCCGATGATCGCTGCAACATCATCGATGTTCATTTTGGAGTTTCTAAAGTGAGAAATTACTCCCATATTAGTAGATTCGCTACAAAATGGTTTGATAAAAATTTTGGTTAAATTCCAAAAGTATGATTCTATATATAGAGAAGATATGTATATTGTTATTCCAAAATTATTTGAAATAAAACTAGGACATTTAGTTCTTAAGTTCCCCTTAAGAAAAGATTAAATTAGATAGTGTTATTTTTATGAAATGCATTCATAAATAATTTTAACAGAAAAGGAATTGGTATCAGTAAGAACCACAATAAATTAAGTATGTAAGTTATACGTAGATCATTTCTTCTTTTCACTTAGTTTCTAATTCAAGATTAGAGTATATGACTTTGAGGTGTTCTCACACTGTTCCATATAAGGTCTATCACTCGATTCTTGACGGCGAATAGTTGATGAGAGTTCTTGATACGAAACCAAAGTTTTCTACCATAGTTTATGGCTATGTAAGGAGTACGAAGGTTCCTAAGCAAGGAGCCTGATCGGAGTCCACAAAAGTGCATCGGGTGAGCGATACTAGTTTGGAAGTGAAGTTATGCATTCGAGTAGAGATCGAGTCAGATTTTACATATGGATGATCTATAAACATCGTACGTGCTTATGAATTGGGTATTCAGTGAAATTTCGGGGACGAAATTCTTTTAAGAGGGGAAGAATGTAGTGACCCAGAATTTTATCATTTTAATTTATGGATATTTAATTTAATTTAAATATCCAGTTAATGACTTTTATTAAATTAATAACCCTCTTTTAATTTATAACTAATAATAGAAAATTTATTTTTAAATTCTAGTTATATAAATACATAATTCGATGAAAAATTGAAAATGTGACCGAAAAACAATTTTTAGATTTTCAGCCTTTTGTCAAATAACAAGTTAATTATAAGTTGTAATATTTGAAATCTTTCTTAAACAACACTTTTAAAATGTTAACATACTTTACTTTCAAATGTATATATTAATATTAGTAATTTTTAAAAGTATTTTTTATTTAAAATTAGAAAAAATGGATGTGATATGAAACCAACTTAAGGACATGAATCACCCTTATTATCCACCATGATCGCATATGTTAGTACTTTGGGTGGCATTGATATGATGTTAGGATTGGAAAATATGGTGGAGAATTTTGGTTTTGTAACTTTCATTTCATTTTATAAAAGAAATTCTTATGAACGTTTCAATTTATTTTCATCTTTCTTTTCCTCCTAAATTTCATTTTATTCCTTTTCTACCTTTTAAAATAAAAATATCATCTTTTAGTTCAAATCCTATTTTTGTTTCCAATATCAAAACTTGGTGTTTTCAAGTCATTAGAGCTTAAGCACCTGTTAGTAAAAGCATTGGAAAAAAAATGAAGGTGAGTTATTCAATTTATTTTAAATTTTGGGAATTCAATATTGTGAATTTTATTTATTAATTTGCATATGAATTGTATATGATAACCATGATTATGAAGTAGATTTAAATCTTCATAAAGTTTAGTTATGTTGGTTGATAGTGCAAATCTTGTTTACTGTAAAAAAAATCGATCTCTGTTATTTGCAAACCCACCTCCTTCCCTAACTTCTAAATTCAATATCTTGCAAACTGATTTGAGTTTGCTTATGCCGTCAACTACAAAGTTGTGTGTTTTGATTCATATATTATTTTAAAAATAGTTATTAAATTTTTAGTTGAAAATACTAATAGTAAACAATCAAATTTATCAGTTTCTAGTTGATTTCGAATCGAATGATAGTCATAGAAAAATATAAATTTTAGTGGTGGTTTCATGATTTTAAGTATTGTGGTTCGCTCGAATTTGTTAAATGATCATTTTTGGGTTAAAAAGCAATTTTCGATGAACCGATGGTTGAGGGGTTCTATGGAGGGTACCAAGGCGAAGGTCGTAGGTAGACACACTTTTTTCGTATTAGAGATAGGAGCTCTAGTGAACCATGTGGGGGTGGTAATTAGAACTAGGGTTTAAGGGGTTTGGGTTCTCTGGTTCAAGTTTTGGATTGCACGGGGCTGGAGGGTGTTGTTGCGCTTAGCCTGGATGGAGCTGGGGGCATGCAAGAGGTAGGCGGAGGTCTCGAGAGTGGTGGCATCATCCAAGTCAATCAGAGGTGATGGGATTATGGGGTGTAGGCATTGCGTTTGGGTTCAGAAACTCGCATGAATCTTGGGCTAAAGGGTCCTTTCGAGGCAGAGGCGGCCGGAGCTCACGGTGGAGTTATGGTCGTGGTAAGCAGAGCAAGGCGGACTCGGGGGAGTGGTCAGGTGATGGTGCAGTGCTACGACGACGTGTTGACGTGCACATGTGTGCACGTGTGAATGCTCTAGTTTTCAAAACTAGAAGTGTTGAGATTTTGTGACCTGGAGATAGAGAAGGAGTAGGTAGAAGATGGGGTTTTAGGGCTTAGTTAGAAGGTAGTCGGGCCTTAGGTTATTAAAATAAAAGTTTATTAAACTTTTTAATTAAATTAAGTTAACTTAGAAAGGCATAACTCCTTCATCCGGAATCCACTTGACTCGCGATTTTTGACATTGGGTTCCTATTAACTTTTTGAACACACTCATAAAATCAGTTGACCCATATGTTGTATAATTTAATGGTTAAATAACTGGTTGTGTTTAAATATGTGTCAGTAATTATAACCAATCTCTGATATTTGTTTAGCAGAATGAAACACCATTCTGCTACATTTAAGCTGAATAGATTTTACGGGACATTTTTTTACCAGAATAAACCATCATTCTGCTATTAAGTTGATTTGAATATTCGTTTATATGTTAGTTTATTTATATTGGCATATTATCCATCGATTGTTAGTTGTGGATAGTATTTATATTTTGTTGTTTTCGTAAATATATGCGAGTCGACTTGAATGTCGATTTGAATATAGTGGTAGCTTATTTAAGTACCGTTGAGATTTGCTAAGCCTCTTTCCAAATTGGACATGTTTTTAATTGAATTCAATTTTAAGTTTTATAACAAATTAAAATAAAATTGTTGAATTTATTAAAAAAGATTTAGTTGTTAACTTTATTAATGATGTCTAAAGTTGATTTAAATTAATAATGTTAAAGTTATTTTAGAAGGGTTTCAATTTAATTATTATCTAATTAACAATGTTTAAATTATAATTAATAATGTTTTAAGTTAGTTATTATTTAATTAATAATGATTAAGCTAATAATTAATATAATTAATGATTTGTCATAAGTTAATTAATCTTTTTATTAATGATGTTTATAAGTTAATTAATTATTTTAATAAAGGTATTTCTATATAATAATTTATCTATAAAAGGGATTTTACCTAATAAAATAATTTATTTTAAGAGATTTACAAATGATATTTTGTAAAGGAGTTTGAATGATATTTGGTAAAGAAGTTTTGTAAGGAGATTTGTAAATCATTTTATAAGATTTATAAAACTGTTCTTATAAATCAATTTGGAAATTTCTGAAGGAATTGTAAATATGAAATGACTTTTAAAAAGGAAATTTTTATAAAGGATAAGTGGTTTGGTTTTGTAGTAAGTAATGGTCTTAATGATGTCTTATAAATTAATTTGGAAATTTATAAAGGAATTGTTTGGTTTGTTTGTTGTTTTATTTGATAGTTAAATAACCGACTATCAAATCTTGGCCTAAATAATCCTTTTTAAATTTGTTGGTAGGGAAGCAATTCCCTACTTAACACCGAACGATATAACTCTGGAAATATCTAGGAGAAATGTGTGGGTTATATGGCACAGTCATCTTTGATGATGCTGTACTGGACGTATAAATATCGGTCTATTCTTCGAGGACAAATGATAGGGAGATCCGTCCACTTAAACGATTAGGGGGTGATCCCCGCTCCTTTGTATTTTCTATATATTTCTAAAAGAACAAGGGTTGAGTTTACCGAAAAATCATCAATTTGGTTTTGGAGTGACCGGTAAGCGGGGGAGTAGATGACTCGAAACCGTAACCACTTCAAAACCATATACATTTTCTACGTTTGGAAGATGTTCGAGCTATTTAAAGTGCAAGGGCTACTTGCTACTAATCCTGAGGATGATTCCAAAATGGATGTAGTATAAGTAATGCCTTCGGTTTGTTCTTATCCTGAACAGTTTGTATGGATGAATGCTAGCATTGCTTTTCCATGGAAGGCAGTGTTAGGATTCCAAGTGGGAATTGCTAAGAGTGGAAAAAAGGGAGTTGTAACCTGATGAGCCTCACAACCCGGTAATGGCTAAAACAGGGGATGCAACAGAGCTTTGTGATTCGCTGCCATTAGGAGCATCATTCCCCTATCTAGATCAGGATTTTGGAGTTGGTATGTGTGCAGTTACCGTGGAGCAATTTATGGCAGCTTCGTTGTCTAGGGATGATGTAATCCGCCTTGTCATCTTAAAGAGGCAGCCGACTCAATGTTGGCAGAGGTACAATGGGTTGCTGCCTTAGATACATTTTCTACAGAGATGTATTGTATGAACGTAGTACCTTACCTTGCCATATTGGAATCCAAGCTCCAATATGTGCCTTACGGTTTTGATTGTAAAACCTAGTACTGCTGAATGTAATTATGGCTAACCATTCCAGATATTTATATATTTATTTTCTCCCCTAAACATTATTATAATATTACTGAATTTTCTATAGAAAATGGTTTGGTTATCATAAGATAAAAGCCCGTCCGTGTTTATGTGAGAAGTGGTCTTACGAGATACTTTGATTTTAAAGGTTTTTTGTGTTATAGTAAAATTCCTTCTGATTTGAGTTTCTCACGCTGTTTACCAGACTGATCCGGGAGTTATTTTCTTATATACTTGGGTCAGACCGAGCATATTTTCTAGATTTAGCTTTTGATGCTTTGTAGCTCAAGAGATGAGTTGGATGCCCAAAACGTATCTCTCGTATATTCCTTCTTATTTCCACTGCATTTTTTTGTTGTATTGATCAACATTTGTAAAGACAAACTATTATAAATTTCCAAGTTGATTATAGGATAGTTTTCTCTGTTGTGTATATAAAACATTTCTCTTGTGTCGAGATCATTATTATAATATAGATTACTCGTTGCATTGTGAGATTCTGTTCTTCTTTCATTTTCTTTTCCTCAAACAATTAATCTTTCTGGCACTTGGTTGTTCGGCACATGAATACCATGGATGTATTAGTGTCGACTTCTGGGTTTGAAAAGGCAGGTTGTTACATATAGAATGATACTTTCGTATCATTTCTTACTTAATATCCTAAAACTCACAAACTCAATATTGCTTCCACTGACTTCGAGACACTTTAACTGTTATATGCAAACAGTCTATTCTTAATTATTATTTAGAATTTTCTATTTCAACACATGTCACAAAACTCAAAGTCATACCAAGCGATAATTTTGTGAGTAAATCCAAATTTACTTGAGTAAGTTGAATGACGAATCGATCACACCGATTGCATCAATTGAAATTTACGATGTTATTCTTATTAAACCTTGTTCATTATATTCCAGCCGTGTTTGTCTAGCTTTCAAAGACTCATTCATGGCCGATGGATCATATCCCTTTGGGTACAACTATCAAAATATGATTTTGATAATGTACTTGAAATCCTTTTCGGATTTGTGCATCGTACCATATTATAGGATCAACACTCTTAATGGCTTAATTGACAACTGAGGATTATCTAATCTCGACGCGGATAAGAAATTCATAGTTTCTCTTCAATGTATGAGAATACTTATTGGACACTATAAAGTGATGTGTTCGTTTAAGTTAGGTTAATTTCATTTCATCCCATGCAATCAATTTTACCTTGGGATTGTATCCAAATCTATTTTACGACCAATAATTTCTCAAGGAAATTCCTTCGCTACGAATTTGGTATTTCTTGAAATAAATAGTTGTTTCTCAGTGCAACAGAAAAGGTATTCATAAACACTTTATGAATTGCCTTATATATGAAACTGATTTGGTTTTAGTTTACGATACTTATGTTCAGAACATAAGTTAGTCATCTAATGAGAATCATTTGCAAAATTCTTATGGGGCAACTCATACAAGATCCCTCACGTACAATTATTACGTGCAGCCTGTCAACTTGCATAACCTTCCAACTATTTGGCCTATAATATGTTAGGGTTTCTTATAAACCCTTATCTTGTATGAAAACCATTATTTAGATGAAATTAATTTTAACCTTGTGTACTACTCTAAGTACATAACCCTACATAAAGAAGTTAACTCATCTTCACTCACAATTAGTCATACTTTGTTCAACAAAGTTCAATTACTCCTTATTGATACATCATTATGTATCATATGGAGAAGTGATTTTTGAGACCGAATCATTATTCATTTTTAGGTATGTTTGGAAGTCTTTTCAATATAATCGCATATTCGATCAAACCGAACCATTTAATTTTCTATTGCACGTTATGTTATTTACTTCTATTTTATACTCTATGAGCTTGTTATAGACATATTACATGTGTATCAACTACACATGTCTATGTCGGTGATAACTCATCGGTGAATATAACGAAGTATGTGAAACTGTTTTGGTATTAATAGACTTGCGACTGTATACATTTATATGTATCAATCTAAAGAGTTCATCGACCCTTATATCGCTCATATTGAATGGGTGATTTTCCCTTTATTGTTTGAGATATTATTCACTAGTACCATATGATTCATAATCATATATTTAAAGAATTATTTCTCCAAATCTTAGTTCATAATTCCAAAATAATTGTAAATAAATTCCATATTTTCTAATGCATTACAAATACCGCAATTATAGTTTTATTTTATAATGAATATTCATAATATTCATATTGAAATAATACCATGTCAATTTTTTTAGTTAATACCGAAAAATAATTTTTATTTCATAAATAATGTTTGGTACAATTTACGAAAACAATTTTTATAACTTGATGCGACCAATAAGCATTATATGACATGCTTCCACTATTTCCTTTATTATTATAATAGCGTATGAAATACTATACTCCATTCAACCACTTAATATAGGTTTTTTTCTATGAACCCGCACTTCCCGACACACCGATCCGAAGTCTAGGTTGATTTTTGGACTGACGTCGGTGTCAAGTGGCACGAGCTGTTAGGATTTTTTTTCAAACATTTTAGAGACTAAATATACAATGATAAAATCTTATACATTCTATACTTTTATATCTCACAGCGGAAGGCAGAAAAATGCAAATACTGAAAATAATCATCTCAGAAAATATCCAAAACACAATCTTAAAATAGTACGTAATCAAATCCACAATGTATAGAAATACATCACATAGTCGGATAAAATACTAAATACAGCAAATGGTGCACAAAGAGTAATAGGAAATAAAAAAGCAACTATGATGCCAAGCTCGCCTCTCTAAGTACTATCGTTGACCTATCGCCTACTGTTCTACCCTCCTACGGTAGAGAAAAAGAAAGGAAAAAGGGGTGGATCAAACAAAAGTCGGTGGGAATTAGATACATCATTAACATTTGGTGATCACATGCAATTGAAATAATAATACTCTACCTAACCTAGGATGTCCTACGGGGGTCCGTGAATTACTTGTTTTCTTTACTTAAGAGGTTTAGCTTAACAACCTACACTAATGACTTGTGCAGGCTCATATATGGGGTCGACAACTAATCGAACCTCAAAAAACTAATGATCGGCTAATAGTTATCAGAATTATTCCACAAAGGTTTCCCTACAAATTTCCACCATGTGACTACATTTCCCACAACTGCAACTACATGTAACTATTCTAACATCAGTTTGCCTACAAATATCACCATGGGACTACATTTCCCACAATTACAACTACACGTATCTTAATTACGTATTGAGGAGGAACCCGTAATTCCGAATCACCAAAGTGTCTCATCGTCGCTGCATCCGCGTCTACCTCTCAATGGTAACATACTGCCTCTTATTGCATCATAAAGGGATCCATCAACAACACAACATCACGTCGCGTCACCGTGAATTGCAAGGAACTCCCATTAGTGCCGGGCCACACACTTCATCAGGCATCATCATCGGTGTTGCATATCCACCGTGGTACCTCTTGTGAGTGTAATTTGCAATAGAATTGCCCCTCAGTCGAGTATCGACTCTGTTAGATATATAGCATTTACCCAATCCTGCAATGTCTTAGTGTTGCCACATAAGGAACTAGCTTCCCTACTTATACACACATACACATACATACATATGTATATATATATACACCACTATTTTATTTATAACTTGGGCCTTAGGCCAAGGTTTACAATATGCTCAAAGAATGCTAACCGATCAACCGCTTGCTCCTGGAGCGGTCGATCTCTTTCTTCTGAAGTGGTCGACCTTTTTCTTCTAAAGCGGTCGACCATTTGCTATCGAACCGCTCTAGTGGGCGGTCATCTGGTCGTTGTTGTTTATTATTTTTATCATCGATTATTATTCCTTCTATTTATTAATTTTTTGATTGCAGTAAACTTGCAACTTTAATTATAGTCAGCTAAACTTGTGAATATGTGATTTGTAATTGTCAAAAATTCATATTCAATTTCAATTTACAGTAAATCAATTTAACCTAGGTTTAACATCAACATCAACAAGTCATATTAGTTCTTATCAACTTGACAAAAAGGGGTATACTCGGATTTATCCGTTTCTTAATTTACAAGTTAACATTAGTCACATATAGATTAGAAAAGAGGAATCATATTCATATAATAACCATTAAATTTCCAATACAACTAAATAATGTTTCTAATTCGATTTCTAACAACCTAGATCAAATAAGATATACTAAAATTAATTGTATTTAAATCATCTCATTAACAATGAACCCACTCACCTTAACCCAAAGCTATTCCCTCTGAAATGCATCTAGAATCTCCCATCTTCGCTAGATCTCTGCTTAGTTTAACCTTCTTCAATTTCTCTACTTTATTTTATTTTAATTTTCTTGAAGAAATTTGTGATTTAAGGAGAAAGAGAATATCAATTTCCAAAGGATAAAGTTTGGACGTACTGGTTATAATTTTGTGGATTACAGTTTTCATTAGGATTCTATTTATTGCAGTCAAAGCAATATCGACCATTGATAAATTTGTATTTAAATCCAGGCCATTGTCCTACCTTAATCCTAGCTGCAAAACGTTGACCAGTCGACCGCTATAGATAGGTGCGGTCATCGGTCCTAATCTAACTATCGATTGGAGGGTTTCCTTATTTATAAATATTTACTTTCAAATTTTTGTTTATTTAATTATTTTGATTTTAAAATTTGAAACCTTAATAACATTTTCCTATTAGCTTCGTTTTCAAATCATTATATATGAAAATGGTCCAAAAAATCGCTACGAACACAATTGTGCAAGTTTGTAGCCAAATTCAGATGTTTGTGAAAATTTGACTTTTACCCTTCTTATATTTAAATTAAATTCTTTTATTAAATTTTCGCTTAAATTTTTAGGGCGTTACATTCTCCCCTTAAAGGGATTTAGTCCTTGGAATCTCCAAGGATGGAAAAATTTAGCTTGTGCATACAAAAATCGATAACTACAATCATCTACTCAACCATTGGCTATCATTGCCCTTAGTTAAGTCTCTAATGAGATATGTATATGTAGGCATGGAATCCATATGATCCTATACTAATGCAAAAAAATTAAACGACCTCTTTATCTAGTCACCCTTCCGAAATGCAAGTGCGTATGCCATATATCAAAATGTATGCAACATCCTATGTAAATATATATACAGGCAATTCTACATGTATGCGCAACCTTTCAATTGATATGCAACAACCATATGCATATAAATCAATGAAATAAAACAAGTGATGGCGTATGTATGCTAACTCAAGAATATATTTTCTTAATTGTACACAAATCAATTTATATATACAACCACTTGTATCTCTCATCCAAAACATGTCCTGATGACACGTTCGCAGCCATTCCTAACATCCAATTATCCCTACCTATGTGGTATACTAAGCTAGAACCTAACACATAGGCAGTTCTACTTACTCGACTAAAATGGAAATGTACCAAAAAAGAGTTGCGGATGGGTAGCTCAAATCTTCTCCTCAGGCTCTCATGTACTCTTCGCTGGGTCATTTCCCTACTGGACCTTAACTAGCTCGATAACTTATTATGGAGTCACTTTGTACCATGCTAAAGAATATGAGTGGGTGCACGACAAGTAAGTGACTCACTTTCTACCTCCACCTCCTTTAGTTGACACGGCTCGAGTACAACGGCGGTATCATGTAAACACTTCCGCAAGTATGACACATGAAAAACATACCCCGCTAATTTCTCAGGAAGCTTCATCCTATAAGCTAACTTCCCTACTCTACTAGTGATCAAGAAAGGCCCTACAAAACTCGATGCTAGCTTTTCTGAACCAACAAATCTCATAACATGCCTAAGTGGTGAGACCTTCATAAAAGCTATTTCACCCACAACAAACTCTAACTCCATGTGTTTCCTATCAGCATAGGACTTCTGCCTATCCTGAGCGGTTTTCATCCTCTTACTGATCAAGTCTACCTTCTCTTATGTCCACCTCACCATATCCGGTCCAAGAATAATCCTATCCGTTGTGTCCTACCAATAAAATCGGTGATCTACAAGGTCTCCCATGTAATGCCTTAAGTGGTACCATCCCAATACTCGCTTGATACAGTTATTATAAGTAAACCCACTAAAGGCAACTGATCATCCAAAGATACTCCAAAATCTAAGATACACATCTGAAGCAAGTACTCCAATACTCGATTTACCCTCGCCGTCTATCCGTCCGTTTGCGGGTGATAAGCGGTACTCAAGCTCAACTCCATGCCCAAAGCCTCCTATAGACTTCTCCATAATTCGCTAGTGAAAAATGGACCTCTGTCACTGATGATGCTAAAAGGAACTCAGTTAACCTAACGATCTCTCCTATGTATAGTGTCGCCAATGATGCTGCAGTCCTCGTACTCGTAACTGGAATAAAATGAGCATACTTGGTCAGTCAGTCGACTATAACCAAAATACTCCAATTCCCTCTCCCACTTTTAGGTAGTCCATTGATGAAGTCCATAGAAATACTCTCCCACTTCCATTGAGGAATATCCAATGGCTGCAACAATCCTCCTAGCTTCTTCTGCTTCGCCTTTACCCTCTGGCAAGTCATACACTAGGCTATATATTCTGCCATATGCTTCTTTATACCAGGCCAATAAAAGACTCTCTCCATGTCATAGTACAATTTTGTCTCTGTCGGGATTGGTCTTCTTAGAGTGATGATACTCGCTAGTACCATGTCAATCAAATCCTTTATAAGAGGAACACATAGCCTACCATCTCTCCTTAACCATCCTTTCGAGTCAATGGCATAACGCCTCAAATGACTCGACTGCTCTCCTCTACTAATCCTCTTGGAAATATCTAATAGCTCCTTATCTTGTTTCTGACTTGACCCAATACATTCCATAAGTGTAGGCTGTATATCGAAAGATGCTAACAATCCCGAGTAATGTCTAGCGATGGTTGGAAATAAAACATAGAAATGAACTCCAAATGCTTCCACTCTAAGAACAAAAGTCTCAACACCGCATGCTGCCTACTCAAGTCATCGACTACAACATTGCCCTTGTCTGGAGTATATGAGATATTGAAGTCATACAATGCTAAAAACTCCATCCACCTCTATTGCCTTAAGTTCAAATCCTTTTGGGAGAAATAATAATTCAAAGACTTATGATCCATATACATCTCAAACTGCTTCTCTAATAGATAATGTCTCCACAACTTGAGTGCAAAAACATTGGTCGTCAACTCAAGATCATAGGAAGCATAGTTTCTCTCATGGACCTTCGATTGTCGACTAGCATAGCTCAGCATTCTCCTTTCCTGCATCAAAACCATGCCCAATCCTCTCCTATAAGCATCGACATACAATGTGAATATCTTCGTACCAAAGGATAGTACTAGAACAGATGCATTAGTCAATGCCCTCTTTCAGCTTGATTAAACCATCCTCACACTTCGCGCCCCATGAGAAAACCAAATTCTTCTTGGTAAGGCAGGTCAGATGTGCAGAGATCTTTGCGAAATCTTTTCTAAACTTCCTATAATAGCCCGCCAAACCAGGAAAACTCCTCACTTTCGTGGCATTCTTCGGCACATTCCAAACCTGTAGTATGTCAACTTTACTAGGATCGACCGCCAGCCTACTTCCATAGACAACCTATCCCAAAAAGCATACCTCCTCATGCCAAAAGTGAACTTGAAAAACATCGCCTTTAACTTATGCTTATGGAGTGTATTGAGCACTTCTTCTAAATGCAACTTATGCTCCTCCTCGCTTTTTGAATAGATTAATATGTCATCTACAATACCACCATGAACTTGTTAAGCTACCCTCTAAAAACTCAACTCATCAAATCAATGAAGTAGGTGGGTGCATTGGTCAGTCTAAATGGCATGACTAACCACTCACACAATTCGTCATATGTATGAAAAGCAATCTTATGAATACTATCCTCAGCCACATGCAACTGATGGAATCTGGTAGCCAAATCAAGCTGTAAGAACACCATCGCTCCAACCAACCGATCAAAGAATTCATCTATGCAGGGCAATAGGGAACAATTCTTCTTTGTCAGCTTATTCAGCTCTCGATAATCGATGCAAAGCCTCAGAGAACTATCTGCCTTTGTGGCAAAGACAACTGGTCCTCCCTATTCTGAAATACTCCTCCTAATGAAGCCCTTCTCCAACAGCTCATTCACTTACTTATTCAACTCGCATCTCTCCTTCGAAGCCATATGCCTCAAAGGTAAGGCAATAGATCTGACATTATCCACAAGATAAATGCAGAACTTGATTTCTCTTTAGGGTGGGAGATAGGTAACCTCAGAAAGACATCTGGAAGTCTTTAAATACATGCACTGAATCTAACTCATCATATGATAGGTTTAATAAATATAGGTAACTCAACATAACCAAAACTGTGGAATCATAATAAACCTCTAGACTGCGTCCACTATAAGTACCCAACATAACAACCTTTCTATCACAATCTAGGACCAGCCTATACATCATTATCAATCCATGCCCAAAATGAACCAAACCCAGAAAATCCTAGAACAAAAGCAACGTAATCAAACTCAACCCTCAAAATGAAGTACAAATAGGGTTTGATACAATTTCAAACTCCTAATTATCATACACAAATAAGCCAATCCTCCCATAGTGTTTGATACAACTACAGGGTCCGTGACTATGCTAGTATCTAAGTGTAAATCATCCATAAGTCTAGTTGAGATAAAAGAGTGTGATGTCCTCGTGTCAAATAAAGTATGGACAGGTTATTCAGGTAAAGTTAACACGCCTTCGATTATGACCTTCTTCCACTTGTCCACAACTGGAGGTGTATTCGAGTTAGGAACATTGTCCAGTACATAAGCTGAAACCACCTGGGTAGAGCCCTTTTGAGGTGCTGGACACTCCCACCTAATGTACCTTTGTTGATTGTAGTTATAACACTTAATCTTCAAACTATCCATATTGCACTCCCATGCAAAATGGCCCTTCTTACCATACTTCCTACACTGCAACTCTTGCTTCTTAATCTTTTCCTTGGGTCCATTCTTCCCTTGCTGGTTCTACTGAGGTGCCTTTTCTCCTATTTTCTTAGGCCCATTCTTCACTTCCTCCTTGGAAACGACATTCAGCAAAGCCATTTCCACCAATCCCTCAAAAGATGCACCCATGGGAATATGACTAAGGGCCAAATCCTAAAGGGGTTGATTCAATCCATTTACAAACTTCAAAGCCTTCTATTGAGGTGTATTGATCAGCTCCATCCCGAACCTAGCCAACTCTTTGAATTGATTTACATACTCTTTCACCGATATCTCTCCTTCTATAAATGCATGAAATCCTCTAACGTACTCCCTCTTCATCCCTGGACAGAAACTTCATCTCAAAACATCTCCTAAACTTCCCTAAGTAATCTCTCCCTGATCAGTCTCAGAAACTATCACATCCCACCAATTCAGGGCCTCCCCCTGTAAATGCCAAGTGGCATTCTACCTCCTAACATCATCTCTAAGACCCATCAATCTAAAAATCCTCTCATAAGTATGAATCCATGTCATCTACATACAACTCTGTCCCTATATATGACTTCCCTCTTAGGCTCGCGTAGTCCATACATCGCTTGGCTAAGTCAACGGCATGTGAGTGACCAAGAATTGCACCAGGAGCTTGTCCCGTATGTCCTCTATTAGGGTTAAGCTCGGCTGGTCCTCTTGCTTGTAGATACTGGTGGAACTAGATTGAGACATTAACACCTTGAATCTTAGCTACATCGCCAGAATCAACAGGAAACTCATCCTTTCTATCTGAGATTTTAGGAATTTATTAGCAATTTTTCCATAGATAGTATTAACTAGAATAAGGGAAAGAGTTATTCGCATTATGCTTAATTATATGTTTGAAAAGCATTTATCTATACATATATGTATATACACACACACTTTGAAAACCCATTTTGAAAACCATTTGGAAAAGTTTTTGGAAAACATTTGAAAAAAATTTCACATACGTTGTCTCACTATGCCTCTAATCCCTAAGGAATTTCAAACCTAGGATGTGATACCAACCACGACAACCCATTCCTTCTGATACACCATCCAAAGTCTAAGTTGATTTTTAAACTCGGGTTGGTATCGAGAAGTATGAGCCGTCGGGTTTTTTTCCCAAACATTTCAAAGATTAAAGATTTAAGGATAGAAGCTAAGACATACTACATTTTTAGATCTCATAGCAGAAGGTCGAAAAGTATAAATACTAAAAATAGTCATCTTAGAAAATATCCAAAACAGTCTCAAAAAATAACGTGGTCAAATCCACAGTGTACTGAAATATATCACATGGTCTGATAAAATACCAAATACGATAAATAATACATGAAGGGTAATAAGAAATAAAAAGCAACTATGATGCTAAGCTCGCCTCTCGCTAAGCCTATCACCGGCTACCATGTCTGTGACGACCGCCCATGACCCCTGCACTGAACCTAGAGAAAGTGCGCTGTAAAATGTGCCAGGCGACCATGGACGATTGTTAGGGTAAATTAAAACAGCAAAATCTATCGTATTACTCACAGCGCATGGACAAAATACAATAGAATATATATAGTGAAGCTTTACGGAATAGAATGTCATCATATAAAACTTCATAATAGTTGAATACAACATCTGAATAGTCAATACATCAAGCCTCACTACATATCACTCAGAGAATTAAACAAAGCAGCGGAACATCCGGTACATATAGTAAGAAAATAATATGCAACCCTCCAGCTCGTCTTCGACATCATCATCGTGGAAAGCAAGAACAACACCTGTCACCTGCTACCTAGTCTGCCCATCCCAAAATGGACGAACAGCCCAAGGCAATAAGAGTTAAAACATAAAGCCTTGAGTCAGACAACAGTCTTAGTGAGCAGTAAATTAACTAACAACATACCAAAAGAGCATAAAGGAAAAAGGAATAGGAATACAACCCTCCCACTCCACCTCTTTCTACAGTGATAGCCCCCAGACACACACACTAAGCAGAAGCAAACATAGTAGAGCATACAATTTAAAGTAAAGCAATTATCACTCGAGTCAAGGGCGATGCTTTCCAAGTACAAACCCCCAAGGCCTAAACCAAGATCAGATAAGCACCAAGAAAATACCGCTCTTGAGACCGAATGACGATACAACCAAACATCCATGACTCTGGCTATCACTGTTATCAATTGCCTCAATATCACCGTTAGTTGAATGACCGGCACATTCTTTCAGCCGTCCGTCAAGGGCTAATGGAAAACCCCGGTTCTAGACATAACTCTGCACGTCATCGTGACCCGTGCCTAGGACTATCGAATCTGCCCAGAGTACTTGACTACCAATCATTAGCCTTCAGGGACTATCGAATCTGCCCAACGTACTCTTGCTTTGAGCATGCTAGAACCTTCAACAACGATGAGATCTCAGCCTTCTAGTCATCCTCCTCGACGACTATTTCCATACTAGCTCAAGCGCCTCTCGAGCAAACCATTATCCTCAACTCGAACCATATCACCGAGTTATCAACATGCTTGGAATGATCCCGTCTGGATTAGACCAAGACTATCTCATATCATGCCTCACTTCATCACATCCTCGCAAAGCTTCATCTCAACATCATCATCATCGAATCTATGCATAAGAGCTTCATCATCCGCTACATATGCCACGAGCAGCTTTCCCAATTCAAGAGCCTTTCTCTTAGCTTTTGAATCATCTTCGACCAACTTGTCTAAATCAAATCATCAATCATCTAATTCATAGCAGTCAATCAAGTCAAACATTAATCCAAGTAATCAAGTATTCAAATATGATCTAAATAGACAATTATAACAATAATGGCAATTTCGTAAATAAAGAGTCAAAAGTCTAACAAGCATGAACTCTTGAGTAATGCCTCTACAACCTTGATGAATGAACTTTCATAGGTTAACATGTAGTAAAATGGTTGTCAAATCATCATAAACAATGGATCTATATGGATCTATACTTAGGTTTACAAAAATGCATGGAAATCACTACTTTAACACAAAATCAAACCAACGATCCGATATACTCCTTTGGATCCGTGTGAGAGATAATCACCACTCACCAAATCACCTAAACAACCCAAAAGAAACACACTTCAGATCTGGACAGCGAAGGATCTAACTCGATCTATCACAAATCCGCTTCAAACGATGAAATCTCTCTTCGAAGAATGTAGATCTTCAATCTAAGCTCTTCGATCTTCAATATGGATGGAAGGAATCACTAGATTAGAGTGGAGAAAATAAGTGAAGAAGTGTAGAAGTCGAGCTCTCAAAATGGCAGCACTTCGTCGCTTCGAAATCCGGATCCCAAAAAGTGAGAAAAACCCTCCTATTTATAGCTGATTTCCTTAGATCGTCCGCTCTTAGGTCGTCCCTGACCTAAAAACCCCACGACCTAACAACCTCCGACTCAACAACATCACGACCTACGACCTAGCAGATCCTACGACTTAACAAACCTCTCCGACTTACGACTTAACACATGCGCGCCTTAACGACCCAGCGACTTAACAACATGTGCGCTTCCACGACCTAAAATGCCATGACTTAATAACTCACGCAACCTAACAACTTACGCGACTTATGACTTAACAGATAGGCGCATCCATACGCGACCTACGACTTAGCAAACCTGCGACCTAACACATACGCGACCTAACTATCTTAGGTCGCCTACGACCTAACTCAACACAGAACTTACGACCTAACTCTTAGGTCGTCTACGACCTAACTACGCTAACCACTAGGTCGCTAACTACTATAGGTTACTAACTTTCTTAGGTCGCTCCAATCTCCTAGGTCGCTCACTCGACCTAACCTATCCCACGACCTAAGCCACCGCACAACCTATCTTCTATACGACCTAACTGCTTAAGTCATTCTAATCCTTAGGTCACCTAATTCCTATAGGTCGCTCATCCGACCTAACTTACTCTACGACCTAAGCTATCACACACGACCTAACTCCTTAAGTCGTTTCACTCCTTAGGTCGCTCCACTTCCTTAGGTCGTCTACTACGACCTAACCACTATACGACCTAAGACAGACTATGGATGACTTATCAACGATGCGACCAAATGACAACTGATTTACGATGTTTCGATCCGTAAAAATACGGGTCGTTACATTCTCTCCCCCTTAGGAATTTCGCCCCCGAAATTCCAAACAAACAGAAGCAATCAAAGACTATTCTGCATGCCTACCATCCATAGCAATCAACAAACCATGCATCCAATTCTAGCTTAGCATGCAGAATTCTAAAACTTAGAACAAGTTACAATGTCGTTAGATGACACGACACCTTAGGGCCATACCTTGAAGAGTTCGGGATGAGCTGCTTTCATCCTCTCTTCCACCTCCCATGTACAGTCGTTACCATCATCACTCCATTGTATCTTGAGCAACTTAACTACCTTCCTCCTAAGCTGTTTCGTGTCGGTTTCCACAACACGAAGCGGCTTACGAGGTCTCCTATCGACTGGATCAACTTCGAAATCTTCACAGCTATCAGCAGAAACCACTGTATTCGAGTCGTGCACATACTTTCGTAGATACAATACATGAAAAACATTGTGCACACTCGACATCTTCTCCGGTAACTCCAATCTATAGGCGAGCTTTCCAATTCGCTCGATGATCGGGAATGGTCCAACAAATCTCGGAGTCAATTTTCCTTTCTTCCCGAATCGGATAACATTCTTCAGTGGAGAAATCTTCACAAAAACCATATTACCTACGTCGAATTCCAAATCCTTACGACGCTTATCGGCATAACTTTTCTGGAATAAATCAGAATATCATCCACAAACACAAGTACGAACTTGTTCAACTGATCTCTGAACACTCTATTCATAAGATCCACAAAATATGCTGGCGCATTAGTCAATCCAAACGGCATTACCAGCCACTCAAAGAAACCGGATGATGTCCTAAAAGCAGTCTTCGGCACACTATCCTTAGCCACTCTCAACTGGTGAAATCCCGTTGCCAAATCCATCTGAGAAAACACCTTAGCTTCGTGAAGCTGATCAAACAAGTCATCTATTCTCGGCAATGGATACTTGTTCTTCTTAGTCACCTTATTCAGCTCACGATAATCCACACACAACCTCAACGATCCATCTGCCTTGGTTGCAAACACAACTGGTGCACCCCATTCGGACACACTACGCCGAATGAATCCTTTCTGCAAAAGATCATCAACCTGCACCCTCAACTCTTGCTGTTCTCTAGGCGCCATTCGCCTAAGAGGCATCACAACAGGTCTGGCTCCTTCAACTAGATCTATACGAAACTCGATCTCTCTATGCGGCGGTAACCCTTTAACCTCGTCAAAGACATCCTCAAATCCATTAGCGATTGGTAACGATGACAGTCCATCCCGTGGAACAACCAGCGAATACATGAAGCTCATGAAGACGCCTTCTTCATGCTTACATCGTATCACAATCTTTCGCCCCTCCACATTCTCGACTGTCACCTCCAACCTTTCACAATCAACCTTTGCCGCATACTTCCTAAGCCAGTCCATACCCAAAATAATTCCGAACCCCGCAAAGTTCAGAACAAAACAATCACAAACAAAAGAGCAATCATGACTCGATACAATCAGACCACGGCATAGCATACACAAACAAGACGAACCCCCAACCGGATTAGTCACAACCAATGGCCTATCAACAATATCCGGTTCTAAACCCAACCGGCCTACAAGTTCGTTACAAACAAACGAATGCGACGCCCCAGTATCAAATAACACTCTGATTGGAACACCACATATGGAAAGAGTACCTTGAACCACCACACTCTTTCCTTTCTCTTCAACGGTAGGAGCTTTCGAAGATGATGGAACAGCCCCCAAAGCATAAGCTTGCACAATCTGCTTGTCCTTCCGCGGTTCTGGACAATTCTTCCTGATATGCCCCGTCTTGTCACAGTTGTGACACTTCATCGGTACCATCGGATTCTTACAATCCCTAGAGAAATGGCCCTTTTGCTGACAATTGTAGCAAGTCACTTCGTCCTTCGGCTTCTTCTGGCCATCCTTACCCTTCTGTTGTTGCTGCTTCCTCTTCTTGTTTCCACCCTGCTGTGGTTTAGACTCTTCCCTGGTCACAGCAACAACAGATCCTTACTTAGGAAACAGATTCTCGTGCCTGAGAGCCTTCTCCACAAGCTTCTCAAATAGATCGTCCAGATGATCCACCAACTGCCTCCCAAGATAACTGTCCAAGCCTGTCACAAACTTCTCATTCTTCTGATACGAAGATTCAATATACGACCGGGCATACTTGGACAAAGCTTCAAACTCAGAAACATACTCAAGAACTGGTCTTCCTCCTTGCTTGAGCTCCACAAACTTCTTGAACAGAACAGACTTCTGAGCTGTAGAAATGAACTTAGCTTCAAATCTGACTTGGAATTGCACCCAAGTGATCTCTTCCTCCGGAGTATCAATAGTGATAGAGTTCCACCAATCAGAAGCCCTTCCTTGAAGCTGTCTTGATGCTAACTTCCTCTTAGTCGCATCCTTAATTCCCAAATCACCAAAGATCCTTCTACAAGCATCTATCCATCTCTGGACTTCAATGGTTGATTCTGTTCCAAAGAAAACCTTTCCTCCAAGAGCGGTGTAGTCCTTACACAACTTAGCAAAATCCACCGGCTTTGGAGTTTGAACCTGAACTCCAACATCCACCGATGGCCCCGGAGCTGGCATCCTTCTCATGATCGAAGTCATCATAGCTTCGAACATAGCAGTATAATCAGCAGCCCCCTCAGTAGCACAGCCTTCCCTAGCAGCTGGTCTCCCTCTTCGACTCATTCTCAATATCTATAAAAAGGAATGATTAGCACATCTAGAGAAACAACTGCATAAAGGACTCAAACTCTACTAAGCTACTATATTATATATAGTAGTCATCCATCAAAATACAATTACGTCTCTCATACGTAGTTACGTCAGCAAGCGTTGGGTAAAATCGATTAACCAATGCTCTGATACCAAATGTGACGACCGCCCATGACCCCTGCACTGAACCTAGAGAAAGTGCGATGTAAAGTGTGCCAGGCGACCATGGACGATTGTTAGGGTAAATTAAAACAGCAAAATCTATCGTATTACTCACAGCGCATGGACAAAATACAATAGAATATATATAGTAAAGCTTTACGGAAATGTCATCATATAAAACTTCATAATAGTTGAATACAACATCTGAATAGTCAATACATCAAGACTCACTACATATCACTCAGAGAATTAAACAAAGCAGTGGAACATCCAGTACATATAGTAAGAAAATAATATGCAACCCTCCAGCTCGTCTTCGACATCATCATCGTGGAAAGCAAGAACAGCACTTGTCACCTGCTACCTAGTCTGCCCGTCCCAAAATGGACGAACATCCCAAGGCAATAAGAGTTAAAACATAAATCCTTGAGTCAGACAACAGTCTTAGTGAGCAGTAAATTAACTAACAACATACCAAAAGAGCATAAAGGAAAAAGGAATAGGAATACAACCCTCCCACTCCACCTCTTTCTACAGTGATAGCCCCTAGACACACACACTAAGCAGAAGCAAACATAGCAGAGCATATAATTTAAAGTAAAGCAATTATCACTCGAGTCAAGGGCGATGCTTTCCAAGTACAAACCCCGAAGGCCTAAACCAAGATCAGATAAGCACCAAGAAAATACCGCTCTTGAGACCGAATGACGATACAACCAAACATCCATGACTCTGGCTATCACTGTTATCAATTGCCTCAATATCACCGTTAGTTGAATGACCGGCACATTCTTTCAGCCGTCCGTCAAGGGCTAATGGAAAACCCCGGTTCTAGACATAACTCTGCACGTCATCGTGACCCGTGCCTAGGACTATCGAATCTGCCCAGAGTACTTGACTACCAATCATTAGCCTTCAGGGACTATCGAATCTGCCCAACGTACTCTTTCTTTGAGCATGCTAGAACCTTCAACAACGATGAGATCTCAGCCTTCTAGTCATCCTCCTCGACGACTATTTCCATACTAGCTCAAGCGCCTCTCGAGCAAACCATTATCCTCAACTCGAACCATATCACCGAGTTATCAACATGCTTGGAATGATCCCGTCTGGATTAGACCAAGACTATCTCATATCATGCCTCACTTCATCACATCCTCGCAAGCTTCATCTCAAAATCATCATCATCGAATCTATGCATAAGAGCTTCATCATCCGCTACATATGCCACGAGCAGCTTTCCCAATTCAAGAGCCTTTCTCTTAGCTTTTGAATCATCTTCGACCAACTTGTCTAAATCAAATCATCAATCATCTAATTCATAGCAATCAATCAAGTCAAACATTAATCCAAGTAATCAAGCATTCAAATATGATCTAAATAGACAATTATAACAATAATGGCAATTTCGTAAATAAAGAGTCAAAAGTCTAACAAGCATGAACTCATGAGTAATGCCTCTACAACCTTGATGAATGAACTTGCATAGGTTAACATGTAGTAAAATGGTTGTCAAATCATCATAAACAATGGATCTATATGGATCTATACTTAGGTTTACAAAAATGCATGGAAATCACTACTTTAACACAAAATCAAGCCAACGATCCGATATACTCCTTTGGATCCGTGTGAGAGATAATCACCACTCACCAAATCACCTAAACAACCCAAAAGCAACACACTTCAGATCTGGACAGCGAAGGATCTAACTCGATCTATCACAAATCCGCTTCAAACGATGAAATCTCTCTTCGAAGAATGTAGATCTTCAATCTAAGCTCTTCGATCTTCGATATGGATGGAAGGAATCACTAGATTAGAGTGGAGAAAAGAAGTGAAGAAGTGTAGAAGTCGAGCTCTCAAAATGGCAGCACTTCGTCGCTTCGAAATCCGGATCCCAAAAAGTGAGAAAAACCCTCCTATTTATAGCTGATTTCCTTAGGTCGTCCGCTCTTAGGTCGTCCCCGACCTAACAACCTCCGACTCAACAACATCATGACCTACGACCTAGCAGATCCTACGACTTAACAAACCTCTCCGACTTACGACTTATCACATGCGCGCCTTAACGACCCAGCGACTTAACAACATGTGCGCTTCCACGACCTAAAATGCCACGACTTAATAACTCACGCGACCTAACAACTTACGCGACTTACGACTTAACAGATAGGCGCATCCATACGCGACCTACGACTTAGCAAACCTGCGACCTAACACACACGCGACCTAACTATCTTAGGTCGCCTACGACCTAACTCAACACAGAACTTACGACCTAACTCTTAGGTCGTCTACGACCTAACTACGCTAACCACTAGGTCGCTAACTACTGTAGGTTACTAACTTTCTTAGGTCGCTCCAATCTCCTAGGTCGCTCACTCGACCTAACCTATCCCACGACCTAAGCCACCACACAACCTATCTTCTATACGACCTAACTGCTTAAGTCGTTCTAATCCTTAGGTCACCTAATTCCTATAGGTCGCTCATCCGACCTAACTTACTCTACGACCTAAGCTATCACACACGACCTAACTCCTTAAGTCGTTTCACTCCTTAGGTCGCTGATTTTCTATAGGTCGCTCCACTTCCTTTGGTCGTCTACTACTACCTAACCACTATACGACCTAAGACAGACTATGGATGACTTATCAACGATGCGACCAAATGACAACTGATTTACGATGTTTCGATCCGTAAAAATACGGGTCGTTACAATGTCCTCCCGTATTGGGGAAAAAGAAAGGAAATGGGGTGGGTCAGACAGAAGTTTGATGAACAAGTTACATTGTTAATATATGGTGATCACGTGCAATTGACTTTAGTAACACTTTATCCGACCTAGGATGTTCTATGAGTGTTTGTGAATTACATGTTTCCTTTACTTAAGGGGTTTAGCTCAATACGCATCTACACAATGACTTGTGCAGGCTCATACATAGGGTTGAAAAACTAATAGAACTTCAAGGCAACTAATGACCGGTTAATGGCTACTAGAACTATTCCACATAGGTTTCCCTACAAATTTCCACCATGGGATTACATTTCCCACAAATGCGACTATAGGTAATTATTCCAATATAGGTTTGTCTACAATTTCCACAACTATGACTACACGTATCCTAGTAACGCATTGAGGGGGAGCCTATCATGCTGACTCGCCGAAGTGTCTCATTGTTGTTGCATTCGTATCTACCTCTCAATGGTGACGTAACGCCTCTTATTGTACCACATCGGGATCCATTAACAACGCAGCATCATGTCGTGTCATAGTGAATACCAAGGAACTCCTGTTAATGCTGGGCCACACACTCTATCATGCATCGTCGTCGGTGTTGTGCTTCCACCATAGAAACTCATGTTAGTGCAATTTGCGAAAGATTTGCTACCATAGTCGAATATCGACCTTGCTGGATAAATAGCATTTTCCCAGTCTCACAATGTCCTAGTGTTGCCACATAAGGAACTAGCTTCCCAACTTATACCACCATCGATATATATATATATATATAATATACACAGCTATTTTATGTATAACTTAGGCCTTAGGCCAAGGTTCATACTACGCTCAGAAAATGCTAACTGGTCGAGCGCTTGCTATGAACCGACTCTAGTAAGCTGTCAATCGGTTGTCGTTGTTTACTGCTTTTAATTTAATTATCGATTATCGTTCCTTTTGTTTAATAATTTTTTGATTACAGTAAACTTGCAACTTTAATTATAGTCAAACAATCTTGTGAATCTATGATTTGTGTTTGTCCAAACTTTATATTCAATTTTAATTTACAGTAAATCAGTTTAACTTAGGTTTAACATCAACAAGTTATATCAATTCTTATCAACTTAACAAAAAAGGGTATACTCAGATTTATCAGTTTCTTAACTTACAGGTTAGCATTAGTCAAATCTAGATTAGAAAAGAGGAATCATATTCATATAACAACTATTAAATTTTCAATTCAATTAAACAATGTTTCTAGTTCGATTTCTAACAACCTAGATCAAATAGGTTATACTAAAATTAATTATATGTAAATCGTCTTATTAACAATGAACCTACTCACCTTAACCCAAAGCTATTCCCCCTAAAGTACGCTTGGAACCTCCTCTATTTGCTAGATCTCTGCTTGATTTAACCATCTTTAATTTCTCTACTTTTATTTTAATTAATTTTTTTAAAGAAATTTGTGATTTGAGTGGAAAGAGGATTTCAATTTTCAAAGGTGCAGAGTTTGTACGTACTGGTTGTAATTTTGTAAATTACGGTCTGCATCAGGGCTCTATTTATAGAAGGTCAAAGCTATTTCGACCGTTGATAAATTTTTATTTAAATCTAAGCCGTTGGCCTACCAAAATCCTAGTCGAAAAATGTTGACCAGTTGACCGCAATAGATGGGGGCTGTCGATCACTTGCGGTCGGTCGGTTCCAATCTATCCGTCGACGGATGGGTTTCCATATTTATTAATATTTATTTCCAAATTTATGTTTACTTAATTATTTTCGATTTTGAAATTTAAAACATTAATAAACTTTTCATATTTTCTCCATTTTCAAAATGTTTTATGTGAAAGTTGTTCAGAAAATCGCTACGAACACAACGGTCAAGTTCCGTAGCCAAATTCGGATGTTTGTAAAAGTTCCACTTTTACCCTTGTTATCTTTGAATTTAATACTTTTATTAAATTTCCACTTAAATTTTCAAGGTGTTATAATTTGATTTATTGTAACTGGTTTGCAGTCTAGAATCTTCAAATCAAATATCATAAATTCATAGAAATAAATCTCATGGAAAAGGATTTTCTATATCAAAATACATTTTGGAATAAAATTATATTTCCCATTCCAATTTTAAGTATCAATTATTATTTTACAATTCTCGATTTTAATGTTTCTTTGTGAAGCAAAAATGATCATTCACTCTCTTCATCCCAACCATGCCTTAGGTTACATCCACTCTTATACATTTGATTTCCTTTTTGAACGGTCGAACCATTCAAAGGAAATGCTTATAACAATGTCATAACGAACTCTTTACAAAAGTTCATTTGTCATCCTTAACTTTTAAGGATATCAAATAAATTGCACTTTACGTAAAATGATCAAATTGACATTTCAGTAATTGAATTTTTAGATCATCTTGTCGCCTTTGGTCAGTGTTACACTTAATACAATATGACAATTATTGTAATCAATCATATTGAATATACGATCTCACACTATGGTTTACTTGCTTCTTTGGAATGAACTAATTTCATCGATGTTTCGTACATTACATGTGGTGACCGTTCATCATATAACATTTATATCTGATTGGAAATGAGTCAAATATTCATATCCTTGTACTGCTTTTAGAGTTCGAAACTCATTAAAGCCAATACAGTCTCTGGCAAGTAAACACGTAAGTGACCAAGTTATGAACATATTTAGAAGTTGTATAAGTAGGAACTTGCATGGGTCAATATGCAAAATATATTTGATAGGTAGTATATTTTTTATTTCTATTTTTCAATATTAATTCAGTTCATTTTTATATTTTAATTGATAAAAATTTTATCAATTTTATTAGTTGCACAAATTTATCGATGTACATTATTTCAACTTTACATACAATAAATGTTCTTATAATATTAGAAAGCTTAAGTGTTTCCATTTCATTTTTCTACTATGGCGCCCACTAAATTTTTATGTTTATCGAAACCATAAATCAAAACATAGTAGGCTTTCGACTTCACTAGTGGGTGTTAGGACTCCTTTATCTTGAGGTTCTAAACTTGAGTTTGCTCAACAAGTCATAGCCCCATAAATGATGGATAACTCCTTATCACTTGTATTATATACAACTTCTAATCCGTTGTTCGTTGTCCTAATCTCATTGCGACCTTGAGTTTTCTCAACAAATCGAAAGAGATTATGCACCTGTACCTACCATTTCGTGACAGCCTAAGTATAGTATATGTACCCTGAGTTTGCTTAACAAATATATATATAGTTATCTTACTTCGTCCGTTTAATATATGAATAATACTACACATAACATCTCTAGCTTGAGTTCGCTCAACATCCAGAGAGTATGCAAGTAATTTATTAATATATAAATGTAGAGGACAACGTTTATACTAAAGATTCATAATATCTAATATATTTAATTGAGTGATATCAACTTGTAGAATAATGTATTTCTTATGAAAAACCCTCGTAATTCAAGTGTCAGACACATTAGAAATCATGGTAAACATACTATATGCATGTACTTATTCTCTGGGTTTCTTACTGTTCCACATATACTTTATACATTTATAATATATAACTTTTATAATTTATTTAAGTTATGTAATAATTTATGTATAATATTATATTAATTAAATATTAATTATTTTATTTAATTAATTGACAGACAAATTTTTTATCTAAGCACGTTCAGAAAACTAATAAGTATAGGTTCCATATAAAACATATTGTAAAAATAGGCATCCTTTTTAGAATTTGAACATAACATATGCGTATTTTTAAAATGCATAAGTATTAATTTTTGGTCAAAAGCAAAAGTAGCTAGGTTAGTTTATTAGAGTGCTATAAGACTAATATATTTATGTTAGATCATGAGTTCAATTCCTGCTTCAACTATTTTTTCCTATTTCCAAATGTTATATTGTTTTTTATTTTAAATTAATTTTTTATTATTTAACTAGAGTACTAATAATTTTATAATACTATTTGTATTAATTATGTGGAAATTTTTCAATATTATTTTCACTTAACTAATTATTCTACTTAGTGCTATTTATTATAACATTCAATAAATAAATCGCTATTGATTATTTATGTGATATTCGTGGTTTATAATTACTTTTTTAATTTAACTCAAAATTGTAATATCATATAAAACACTCATTAAAAATTGAAGTTTATAATAACATAAATAACTCAAAGTATAATTAATTATTTATTTCAAAATTGTAATTAAATTAAAAATTGAATTCCACAATATATATAAATAACTCGAAGCACAATCACTTATTGAAATAAGAATTTGTAACAATTTAACATTTTTAAAATATATTTAATATATCAATAATAATATCAAAGTATATTAGTTATTTAAATTTTTTAATAGTTTTTTGGAATATAAATTTCAGTAAGGTAATACTGGGAATATAATAATTTTTTATAGTTTTTCGGAATATTAATTTCAGTAAACAATTTTGGAATACTGGGAATAAACTGACATATATTTATTAATTAGAACCTTTTGAAAATATTTTTTTCTCATTAATCAATTAATATACTTTAATGTTTTCTACTATTATCGAGTACATTGTAATGAATAAACAATTTTGTTTTATTTATTTTTTGATATTATAATGAATAAAATTATGTATAATAATTAAAATACTTAGTGAAAATAATATTTAAAAAAAAATTCCACACAATAATAAAAACATGTATATAAGGTAGAAGTATTTATAATATAATACAATTTTTAACTAAACTACAAGAATAGTTACGAAATATGAATTTCACATGAATAAAAAAATTTCAAAAATGATTACTGCATAAAAAATTATTATAGTAAAAACCATTAAAATTTCAACACAATAATATAAACAATGTTATAAAATTATTAATATTCGAATTAAATAGTAATAAAGTAATTTAAAAAAAATAACATTAGAGTATAGGAAAAAATAATTGAAGCAAAATTGGACCCATGACCTAACTCAAAGATCTAGTCTTATAGCACTCTAACAAACCAACCTAGCTACTATTTCTTTTGATTAGAAATTTATACTTGCGCATTTTTAAAATGCGCTTGTGTTATATTCAGATTTAAAAAATAAGGCTTATTGTTACAATAACTTTTAAATGGAGCCTATACTTGCCATTAGTTTTCTGCATAAGCTTAGATAAAAAATTTGTCCTTAATTAACACTTTAATTAATTATTATATTATTCAATATAACATATTATCTTTTATATATATAAATTATAACTTTTCATAGTAATACTCATATATCTTATATATATGTATGTAATTTAATTTACTAATTAACTTTTAGTTAATTTATTTAATGAAATAATTTTAATTAAATTTTACTAATTTCGAAAATTATTTTACACACACATATATACTCATATTGTCTTAAACAATTCAAGGTAGCATAACATATATCAGTATATATATTATGCATGACTTTTATAATATGTATTTTATTTTAAATCTAATACTTTATTTTTAATTTTCAAAACAATTTGAAATTCTATATTATAGCATTTATAATATTTTCTTATTTTAAATTTAACTTTTAAATTTTTAACTTTTATTTTATTTTCAAAACACATTTGAAATTAGCCTAAGGCCCATTTCAAAATGGGTCATTTCTAATAGGGAAATCTTTGGGCTCACACAACTGTTCAGGCTAAGCCGGTAGCCAAGTAGGATATGGTACTTGATTACCTAACAATCTAGCCTAGACACTACCTTTCTTAGACACATTACTAACTGGGCTGTGAGCTTAATAAGTTAATTCTAACATGAATAATTTAGACTGTATAGGCTATAGGGCTTTGATACCATGTTGGGACTGGCTAGCACGCAACAGAAGAAATGAGTAAATTTCAATTTTTTTTAACTATTTAGGCCTAAAAAGTATAATTTATCTAGAAATTCTCTAATTTTTTAAATAAAATCATTATTTAATTTAATTTCATTAATAAAGTTTTATTTTATATTATTTTGTATTATGTTTGAATATGTATATAACATACACATATGTGCGTATGAGCATATGCAACATAATAAAGTGTACATGGTTTGACATGCCCCGTGTATAGGTGTTAGGATTTACGCTACAATAGACATGTTAGCCCCTTTAGTATTCTATGTATCTTCTAAATGAACACACACACACACACATATATACATGCATCAAATGTTATATATATAATTATACATATGTAAATTACAATCATACACACACACACACACATTTGTGTATGCGTTTGTGGAAATAATAATTGTAATAATTTATGTAAAATATTTAAGGTGTATTTATTCAAATGCTCATTTATATTAAATGACGAAAACATTTAATAATTAATATAAAATAATTTTAATTTTAATTTATTTGTTTGCTGTTGCAAACCCGAGAACAAAATTATTTTTTTTGTTTAATTATAAAATATAAACACATGTGCATATACATACATACATATATTTATAATATATTTATAATCGCAAACCGACTCTAAGCTCAAGGCACAAAAAACTAATTTTTTTGGATTTATAAAACAACTATTAAATTATTTAAAAATGGTCAAAATTAATTATTAGAATTATTAAAAAAATTATTTTCAAAATCTAAAACTCATGTAATTTTATTATATAAAATTTTATACTTAATTTCAAATTATATTAAATATATGTATTTATTTATATATATTATCAATTTCTGGTTAAGTAAATAGTTATATTAATATTTAAATATATAATAAATATTAACATATATTAAAATAAGAGGCATTTCACTAGAAGGACAAACTTTGCAGTCCAATTAGTTTCTAGGACACACATCCACAAAAATTAATTTCAAGGCCAAAGTCAGCAGAATAATTACTTTTAAGGACAAAGTCGGCAGTCCAATTACTTTCAAGGACATAATTTCATAGGTTTTTAGGCCTTAGAAACTAAATATTGTGCATTTTGTCCTTAAAAGTAATTATTCCAGTTGTGTGTCCTAGAAACTAATTGCGCTTACTAAAGAGGCCCTTATGGATAATTTCCACTTAAAATAAAGTAAACTTTGCTGCCGAATTATTATTGTGCAGAAACAAAATTTTATAAATTTTAAAAGTTTATTATAAAATTTTAATCTTTAGGATATAATTTATTAATTAATAAAATCATATATAATATTATCTCATTAAAAGAAGTGTTTTTTTATTTAGGCCGTGAGTTTAATACAAGAAAGCATATAATTGTTTTTCACATATATATATATATCTATATCGATGCACCAACATATTCAATCATCTAAAATGTGATAGAACATCGATATGCTAGATTCTTAATATAGTCTAACAACATACAATATGATACCATAATTGATTATAATATTAATAGAATCCATTAAAAGGATAAATACCTTTCACCAAAGCCTAGGGTTCAGACGTTGACGCGTTGAAATGATCTCCTTGAATCTTATCACAATCCAAAAGGTGCTACCTTCAATTTTCTAATTACTGACCATCGTATAGCTTTGATTTCATTTGATTTGATGCTTGAAATTTTTGAGAAGGGATGGGTATGGTTCCGGCCAAAAAAGGTAAGAACCAAGGCTTTAAAAATTATTTTTAGAATAGGGGTTATGATCCTTATATAGAGGAGAGACTAGAGAGAAAATGTAAAATCTAGATCCCTATTTTTCTCCTACCCATTCTCTATCTTTCAACACATCAAAACTCTACCCTTAAGACCATTATATAACCAACAATACCGTGATCTAATCATAGACGATTATCTCAAGCCCCATATGGGCTTCAAATCCATTTCAAAACTGAACAATTATTTTTCGTTTAAATCCAATTCAATAGCATATCGACTAATATATTTATGACTATTATAAACATAATTTCAAATATTGTTCAACATATCAAATAAAAAATTTATAGTTAATATTTCATAAATATTAATTAATTCAATTAATTTATAACAATGGTAAATTAATTAAATCATGTAGTCAAAGGAGTATTCAATGTTTCGATTGTGTGACTCTTAGCTGTAAATTTGGTTAGCGATTAATATCAAACAATTTGAATATTAACGTTCACACGTCACTTAGCCGAAACCAATTAATTTAATTCAAACCAATTAAATTTGGTTATAATTGGATTTTGCCGAAACCATGTAAGTGAATATCAAAGTATAATTCGATGTCAGTCTCAACATATCTTGACTAGGAATATTTAAAATGGTATGTTTGTTTTCATTATGATAAATTACTCATGGTTACAACACTTTGTGACTACTATCACAAAACATACCATTTATGGATTTTCTGTTAAAATATACTTTTAATTAAATTAATTAATAAACATAACACATTATATCAAGTATACGAGAGAAAAGAAACACCTTTTGTTTCGAACAAGATTGGTTATCGAGTTAGATACATGTAACAATTACATAATTGCCCCTAGGGCATATCCCTAACTCTATCAAAATTGAAGTGTCATGAAGTGTTGGATCTGTAAAGTTAAATCTATATTTATGTTATATGCTTATACATGATCACATCTGAACCAAATTTGTATATTTAACGTATAATTAATTTCTATTTAATTTTATTGAAGTTTGATTTATTATATATATGTTGTTTATAAGTAAAATTCAAAAAGGGTAAAACCAAACATGAAACTTTGATATATTTAATTTTTTTCATGCATTAGTGAATTCACCCTTTCAAATGTGTTTTTATATATTATTGAATGATTTAGTTATATGTATACATAAATATATACAATGACCATTTACTTTTGCTGAGATGAAGTACGTATGTTAACGTGATATAAAATTGATGTCTTAAATTTGTTTTAAATTATGATATTTTGTTGTCCATTTAGTCAAAATAAAATTTGAAATTTATCCCGTTGAATATTTTGGATTATATACATATATATATATATACATATACATATATATACATATACATAAACTTAGTTTACAATTTTATGGAAGTTTGTTTATATTACACACATACATATACATATATAGTTATATATATATATATATATCTGAATGTTCTTTTATTTATAAAGTTAAATTGACACATATATATACAATAGTATGTTAAATCTATTTATCTTTTGTATATGTATATTTATACTCGATTATTATATTAAAGTTACAGAATTTGTAATATCAAATCTATTATTCACTTATTTTAGGCTACAATTAAAATTTGGATCAAATTTATTTAGAAGTTCATGATAGAGGAAGGTGGAAAGACTTTCCCTTTTCCTTTAGATACTAGTTAGATATTTCCTTTCCAAATAAATAAACTTGAAGTTTGTTTCATTGATTATTCTTTGATTACCATTTATCTAAATTTAATTTATATGGCAATATATGTATGTTACATACACACATAAATGTCTAAACTTATATGTTATCCAAAATTTTGGATCAAGTGACACTTCAATGAATCCAAATCACAAAATGATGGAGAGATGAACCAAGAAGCTTGGAAGACATCGATTGAAGGACTCAAGAAGATAGAATCCAAAAATTGCAAGTCAAATCGGTCGACACTGAACCATATGGTTTGGTATCAAACGATCCAAGAAAGTGGGTCCCCTATTCTACATATGCAAAGAGCCAAGAATTGAAGTTTTGAGAAGAGATAAGTGACTATGAAGTTACATGGTCGGTACCAATTGATATGGGTCAGTACCGAACCATGGTAGTTATAAGATTTCATGTAAAAGAAACATGATGTCTTATGCCAAAGCAGGGAAAAAGTAGAGGGTGAAGTCAATGCTATGGGTCGGTACAGATACATATTGTTTGATGGATTTCGTGCTTTGATCCGTTCTCCATTCTGAATCTTCGGATCTAGCAGTGTTTACAGATTCAATTAGATTTTGCGATTTGATAGTGGATTTCATCTATAAATAAAAAGCTGTCATATATAAGAAATGGACTTTTGGATTCTATTTTAGAATTACAAGGAGACTCTTCCAATTTTGAAGCTCAACTTTATTACAGACTAAAGTCGTTGTAAAACTTGGGCGTGATTCATAAAATAAACTGAAATAACATTAACAATGGACGTAGGCTCACGATTTTAGCCAAACCACTTTAAGACTCTTGTATTCTCCCTCTTTCTATTTTGGCTCTTACTTGTTTTAATTTCCATTTTCATTCAACTATGGTGTTTTTCCAGTTTTCATGCAAACATTTTTGATGCTTTCACTAAGAAAAAATTTCTCAAGCATAGATCTATCAGTACTTGAATCTAAAGAAAGTCTACTGTCAGATCTAAGAAGAAATGACTCCAAGGAAGAAAAAAGCTATTGAGTCTAGAGTTATCATAGAAGAAGAGAACGAAGGTTCTCAGCATAGAGATGAAACTAATCAACAAACTCATGCAAAAACTTTGAGTATATCGTAAGTAGTGATGAAAGCTAAGTTGGATAAGATGATGGTTGAGAAGAATAAGAAAATTATGGAGAATTGGCTACTCATCATGAAGGAGATGAAGAAGTTGTTATCCCAACCCCTGTAGCAAAAGGAAACTCAAGGACATAGAAATACTAGGAGAGATTACTCGTCTTTAGACTCAAGTGAAGAAAATTCTTCTTCGTCCGAGTAGAATCATAGAGAGGGCAAGCAAATGATGCATAAGAAGGATGCTGGGATGAAAAGGAAAAAGAAGAATACGAAAGCTAGAGGAGTTATTCCTTCATCCACATAGGTCGGCACCGATCGACCCACATTGATTGGTATCGATTAATCTAAATGGATCGATTTTGATGACTCTAAGGAGAAGTTGTAGGATGCCAGAGATGGGAGACAAGGACAAGATACCGGTACCCAGGCTGGTGGTGTTCAAACTAACACTACAGAGCCAACTAGAATGAGATGAAGTCCAACAAGGCACCAAAGAAGCCCGGGATGAAAGATAGAGGAACCTAGATGTCAAGCAACCGACCAAGACCATTAGCCAGGCCAAACATTCTGGGACGTTCATGATGTTTGCCATCCAGCTAGCCAAGGCAGTGAAGAATACATTTCTGATATGATCAAAAGACCGACGAGCTAGAATCAGCAGAAAGGCGATGACGAATGGGGTTCATCGATGAGTAGGACCCCATTCACCGAGGAGATTCTTGAAGCTAGGTATCCCAATAAATCATTGATGATGACTGTGCTTAGTTATAACAGCGTGACTAATCCCAGACAACATCTACTGAAGTATGGATGGCATTGGACAGTGCCTGTGTGAAGGTTGCTGCATGATGTAGGTGTTTTCCCATATCTCTTAAAGGGATATGAGTATGACAACCCATTGATTAATAATAAGACTAAAAATGGAAAATTTTTAAATGTAAGAATTTGGCCACGAAAGTTGTGCCTTTGCGTTTGTGGCAATTTTTTTATTATCAATTTTCATACATAAAGTTTTGTAACGGAGCTCAAACAGATAAATTATCAACGTTTGAAGTTTTCAAATTTTGATTCAAATGAAATTCAAATTCAAGTTTATAATTAATGCTAAAATTTGAAATTTAAAAAATAACGTTGATTAGAAAACGTGGTTAAGAAAATGTTAAAATAAATGTTAACGTGAAAATTTAATTAAGGAATTAAATAAAACAATTAGAACGGCATAAAACCTTTCTAAATACAAACTACCGACTAGGGATTTGTGCAGTGCGAACGGTCTGAATTTTATTATTTTAAACTGATTTAAATCCAACAGTGCCTTTTAACCAATTATAAATAAAAGGCTAGCTCCCTCACCTTTATTCATAAATTATTTGAGAACGTAAGCAGAGCTCTGTCAGTTTCTTCCCTACGATTCAGAAGATTTAAAGTAAGGGATTTAAGATATTCAATTTCTAATTCTATTATCCTCCAATTCCTGAAATTCTAAATCTAATTCATATACAATCCAATTATTGTATATTTCAAAAGAAAGAGAATAGAAAAGCAGGCGTGTTCAAATCCAAATGAGAGAGCTAGGAATCATTTGTGAGTGAAAATCTTAGTATTTCTCGTTTTAGTAATTGTGTAGTATATGTTGGATTTGATAAATGCTTTAGAGAATTTCGTTCACGAAAACACCAAATTGAAGCCCTCAAATTCCCCCAAAGCGAAAAATCAATTCTTATATTTTGGAGTCTCAATTATTCTGTATTAAAATAGCAGAATTTGTGTAGTTATTACAATTTTAATATTTTACATTCTATTCCATTTCTTGTTTTTCTCTTCTAATGTGATTAAGGGTTTTAAAAAGAAAATAGGTTAGAAAATGGTGGGTAAAGTGAATAGAGTGTAAAAGGATTTGAATTGTAAATTCTATTGATGTTGATTATACTATTTTAATATAAAATAAGTTTGGTAATTGATTCAATTATCTTATACAAGTCTATTATTGAGCTAAAGATATTTATCTAGTTTGTATGTTATGGTATGGAATTAGACTTGTATAAGTTGGAAGTTTTGACATTTAACGGTTAGTGTAGGACACAATCTTCGCACGCTTAGGAATATTTTAGTTACGTTTTTATATATATATATATATTAGCATATAAATAATGTATTAATTGCATAGTAAATAGGTTAGTAATCAACATTAAAACCACCTTAGGAAAGAAGTTGGGATAATTATGGGAAATAATTTAGAATTAAAGGTGGAATAAGGAAATTTCCTTATAAGGCCTTAATGCCGAATGTGGTAAGGTATATATGGTAGTATGTTAGGAGAGTGGAAATTATGACTAAGTTTATAGGGATGCAAAGTCGGTCAAAAGTGCATAGAATTCTGCCCAGCTAATCTAGCTATCAACAATGTGACTTTGGGACTGATGTAAGACATTACCTATAATAAGTACCCACGAAGGACACGGGGTTAGTTCTAAATTCTGTAGGATAAGCCTGGCCAGTTAATCTGGCTACTGTGCCTACGAATAGTCGGACTAATGTGAGACATTATAGTTTAGATTATGGGTCATAACACCAAGGACCTGCTACGAGGATCAAAGGTAGTAAGTGGTTGTTATAGGGACCACCTCCTCTCTAATTAGGAAGTATTAAATAGTCGAGGTTAGTGTTTAGGCACAGTAAAAGGAAACCTCGGGAAGGGTCCGCTTCGGGTTCGAAGTATTAAGTGGCTATTGTATGATCTGCCTCTTCCATAAATAAGTATTAAGTGGCCTGATAAGATTCCATACGATGTCAGCTAGAGGGTACAAGAGAAGGGACTGCCTTGGGTTAGGTATTAAATGACGAGTATTTGTTTGATATATAGGTACTAAATGGCCAGAGTCTGCCTAATTCCCATTGAAAGGTATTAAGTGGCCTTGGCACTTTCTTTCACATTGTTAAGACATGATTAACGGTAGATGCGTGGGACTGGGAATGGCATTGGGCCTACAGTTGAATGTAAGTTATAGAGTTGGGTTAGAAAAGTGTAAGATATAGGATTGGACTGTGAGAACCTTCGGGCTTATAGTTGAAAGTATTTATAAGAAATATAGTTAGGATATGTAAGACATATTCTTATCTAAATTATATTGTCCATGTATTATTATGAAAAGACTCGAGATTTTTTATTCACTAGACATTGTTATTCTGGCTCTCTCCTCATTATAACACAAGTTAGGGAAAGAAGATGCAGATTTTGAAGATGAAGGACGAGACAGAGTCTTTATGGCAGTTATCTATCTACTTATATTTTTATATATTTTGATGTACCCATTTCTGACATGATGTTATTGTATTTTGAGATATTATACTATAGATATTGGGATGCGGTTTCTGGACATGAATTTTTATAAGATGGGTACTATTTCTGATATTATATTTTATCCTTTCCTCTGTGAGATTCTAATAGCATTAGTATATAGCTCTGTATATTTTTCCTTGTATCGATCTTACCAACCAACAACCAGCTTTGGAATGGGTCCAATGTTCGATAGGTCTTTTCTAGTCGAAAATTCAGCCCGTTCGAGGCGGGTTGTTACATTTGGTATTAGAGCTTAGGTTGCACAATCAGTAAGTGTAGGTATACGTATGAGTGCATACTTATTATTTTTGAAAATATTTTTCAAAAACCTTACCACATATATATCCACTATTTTGAACATACGTAAACACACTAGGAAACTCTTTTATTTTAGCATATCATACTACCTTAGGAAATTATAACTAAAAGTTTATACATGCAGATAGTTGATTATGGCTGAAAATCATTCCTCTAAGGCCGCAAACCCCTCTAGTTAAGAGATACCCACTATTTGAGGGATGCCTGAATGGTTCAAGTAATACCTGAGGCATGTAGGGCAAGTTCACATTCCTTGACAAGTCGCACCAATGGCACCTACTGCACTGCCTATTGAAGAAGCACCCCGCTCTATACACTTTCCCAAGATGTGCAAGGGATTCCAAAATATGAGTGGAAATGTGTATTTGAAAGTTGAAGGTTTTGTGGATATAATGACTTGGATTAACGATTATGAGTGTATCTTTCGGGAGTTTAGATGGGAGGACCAGATTAAAAGGAGAATGGCGGCATGACATCTTAAAGTAAAATACTTAGATTGGTGGACTATTGTGGCCGAGGAGAATGCTAAGGGAGTTATCACTTGAACTGAGTTCAGAAACCGCTTTGAGTTGCAATTCATGTCTTGGGCTGAGGTGAATTTGCAATTGGAAAGGTTTATACAACTTAGGAAGGAAGACTTCATTTATAAGGAATATATCAGTAGGTTCACAAAACTAGTTAAGTTTGGAATAAGTTTGATCGATACCCCATGAAGAAGGCCATGAAGTTGTGAAAGGGCTAAATTCCCCACTTTGAGAATTGTTTTAACCCAAGTACCCACTGATGCTACTTATGAGACATTTGTTGAGATTGCTTTGCTTTAGACGGTTGGCTTAGAGGAGAAGAAGAAGGAGAAAGTAGGACCAATGCAAAACTAAGGTGGATCTAAGAAGGGAGAATTTTGGGCAAATAAGAAGGCCAAAGGGAAGTTTAAGAAGGAAGGTATAACATGTTGGAGATGCTAAAAGAAAGGACACGTTGTTAGGGATTGCAAAGTGAGTTTGATGGGGAAAGAGTTCAAGGGGAAGTGCTATCACTGCCATGGGGAGGGGCACTTCAAGAATCGATGTCTAAAGCTTTTGAAGGAAGGGCCGAGTGGGAAAGCCTATGCCATTGAGGCTATTCCTATATTGAATAGACCTCCCCTTGGAGATCATGGAAAAGCTTCTATGGAAGGTACAACTATTATTTCTGGGCATACTATTCGTACCCTATTTGACTCGAGAGCATCACATTTATTTGTAGCTAAAAATGTAGTTAACTCTTTGAGTCTAAAACCCCTTGCTGTCACCGACCCGATGTAGTATCAAATCCTATTGGGGGGTCCACACATCTTTCTTTAATTTGCAAAGACCTTGTTGTGGATATGTGTAATGTCAATTTTACATGTAATGTGTATGTTCTTAGTTTTGAGGGGTATGGGCTTATCTTAAGGATGGGTTGATTATCTTACTATAAGGTTGTCTTAAATTGGGATAGGAAAATTGTATCGGTAAAAAGCTGTACGGGGAAAAATATAGATGTTTGTTGTGTATCCGAAAACTCAGTCGAGTTAAGCTATTTATACTCGGTGAGCCTATCACAAGGTATGCTCTCATCTGTACCTATAGTTTGCGAATTTCCCAACATTTTTGATGAAGTCTCGGGTCTCCCACCCTGAAGGAAGATCGAGTTTAGGATTGATTTGAGAAAGACGCTAGACCTATTGCTCTGCCAATAAGTTACATGGCCCCCAAAAGAGAGAAAATAATTGGATGATCATATTTCAGAGCTGCTGCAGAAAGGATTCATTCGTTGAAGTACTTCTGAATGGGGAGCACCTATTTTCTTTGCCACCAAGGTAGACGGCTCACTAGTTCTATGCATCAATTATAGAGAACTCAACAAGTTGACTAAGAAAATAGGTTCCACTTACCTAGAATAAATGGTTTGTTTGATCAACTTGTGGGACCAAAATTCTTTTCCCAATTGGACTTAGCCACTGGATTTTATCAATCGAGGATAACTGAGGATAATAGGTAGAAGATCACATTTCGCATGTCTAGTGGACTACATGAATGGGAAGTGATGCCTATTGGATTAACAAATGCCCTCGCATACTTTGTAGATTTGACGATTATAGTATTTAGGGGGCAGCTGAATAAATTCATTGTAATGTTTGTGGTTGATATTTTAGTATTCTCTAAGAGTGAAGGTGAGCATGAAAATTACTTAAAGAAGGCACTAGGGACTTTGAGAAGGCACCAACTTAAATCCAAATTCTCAAAATCTCACTTTTGGAAGAAGGAGGTGAGATTTCTTTGACACATTATTTCCGAGAAGTGATTATCTGTAGACCTTGGGAAGGTGGAAGCTATTTAAGGTTGGAAGGTTTCAATGTATGCCATGGAGGCTGGGAGCTTTCTTGGGTTAGCGGGTTACAATAGGAAATTCATCAAGGACTTTGTGATGATAGCAGCCCCACTAATTCACTTAACCAAGAGAAATCTAGTTTTTGCATGGGATGAGATGTGAATGGAAGCATTCGAGAAGTTGAAGAATCTGTTGACTAGCATGCTAGTACCGACTATTGGCAATGAGACGAAGCCTTTCACTATTTACACCGATGCATGTGGTATAGGATTAGGATCTGTTCTTATGCAAGAAGGAAGGTTAATAGCTTATGTTAGTAGAGAATTGAAGGACCATGAGTGGAGATAACCAACTCACGACTTAGAGTTAACGGCTATCGTTTTTGCCTTAAAAATGCGGAGGCACTATTTTTGAGAGAGGTTTGAGTTACTCACTGACCATAAATCACTCAAATACCTATTTTACCAAAATATTTGAATCTTTAAGAAGTAGAGGTGGATGGAGTTTATATCATCATATGACTTTGGAATACAGTATACCTTCGAAAATGGGAATGATGTCGTCGATGCCCTTAACTGGAGGTATACTACTCTAGGGTTATATATATGAGTGGAGGTAGTTGGAGTTCCTCTCAATTTTCAATTTCCAACCGTCAATCGAACCCACTCTAGGCTATTTGGCAACAATGGAGGTTAGTCGAGCATTGATGGAATGCATTAGGCTAGAGCAAAAGAAGGATGCAGCGATAGTAGACATTTTGGGTAAGATGAGTAGAGGAGAGCATTTTTCCCATGTCAATAGATATGCAGTTGATGAAAGAGAAAGTTTCAGGAGAGATGGATGCCTTTGTGTCTCTATGGTTGAGGATGTTTTAGAAGAAGTGCTAGCAAAATTTCACCATTCTAGGATGACCATTCTCCTCGGAGGAGGTAAGATGTATATGGATATGAAGCGAATTTTCTATTGGCCAGGGATGAAGAAGAGGGTAGCTGAATTTATCTCTAGCTGTTTGACGTGCCAAATGATAAAGGCTAAACAAGGAAAGCTCGGAGGATCGTTATTTCCACTGGAGGTGCCAAATTGAAATGGGAGCATATATCAACGGACTTTATAGATAGGTTACCTAGGACTCAAATGGGTAATGAAGCTATTTTAGTTATAGTAGATAGGCTCACTAAAAGTGCCTATTGTATTTCCATTAGAAGTAATAGGATCACAACCTCTTTAGTGCAAATTTATATTAAAGAGGTGGTTCAACTTTATGGGATCCTAGTTTGCACAGTTAGTGATAGAGACTCCTTATTCACTAACGAATTTGAAAGGAGTTTGCAGTCAGCTTTAGAAACTTCATTGAATCTTAGCACTACTTACCACGTACAGATCGACGGTTAGACTAAAAGGATAAATAGGATTTTGGAGGACTTGTTAACAGGTTGCATCATGGACTTTAGAGGACATTTGGGGCTACACTTACCTTTAATAGAATTCATGTACAATAATAATCACCAAGCGATGATTGGCATTGCACCCTTTGAAGAATTATATGGGAGGCCATGCAAATTGCCAAATTGTTAGTGGAAAACCACTGACAAAATACTACTTGGACCAAATTTGATTCGCAATACCTCAAAGAAGATAAAGCTGATTAGGCGGTGAATGAAGACCGCAAAGGATCGCCAGAAGTCCTACGCGAACAAGCGAAGGAAGGAATTGGATTTTATGGTAGGAAACATGAAGTTTGTTAAAGTTTTCCCTCTTAGGAAGGCTATGAGATTTGGTAAGTAGAGAAAGTTAGCACCAAGGTTTATTGGACATTTCTTGATCTTGGAAAGAATAGGGAAACTTGCATATTGAGTAGAGTTACTAAATAAATTGGCAAGAGTCCATGATGTATTTTATGTTTTGCACTTGAGGAAATGCCTTCATAGCACCGCCATCGTAGTAGAGCCCGATCAGTTAGTAGACATAGAGATGGAGCCAACGACAACCCATGTCACCGCACGCATAGTGGAGCATGGAATTAGGAAGCTCCACCCCAAAGATATTAGGTTGGTTCGAGTACAATAGGAAGATAATCCGGGGGAAGCACTTGGGAGACTGAAGAGAAGATGAAGACTTCTCATCTTGAGCTTTTCTTTGGTAAACTCTTCTCTCCAAAATTTAGGTTTTTATTTGCACTGTGACTGCTAGATTGGATGGTAGGTGATGGTTGCCACAATTTTACTGTTATTTTTGCACTCACGTACAATTTTATGCATGTTTAGGATGCTTGCATACATGCCTATATGTCACGATCTTGCATTCACGCTAGGACTGAGCTTAATTATAATATGTCTGCAAACATAATCAAGTTGCACTTTTGGTTAAATAGATGGTTATGTAGATAAATTAGTTGTATAACATTGATGCTTAGTGCGTGTTACACTGTCCGTCCTTTAGGGATTTCGGGAATGAAATCCTTTTTAGGAGGAGAATGTAACACTGCATAAAAATTAATGAGAAATTAATTAAGTAATAATAAGGTTAAAATGAAATTTTTTTAAATGTCGGAATTTTCCCATGAAAGTTATGTCATTGCGTTTGTGGTAATTTTCTTATCAATTTTCATATATAAAGTTTTGTAATCGGAGCTCAAACTAAAAATTTATTAACATTTAAATTTTTCGAATCCAAAATAATTCAAACGAAATTCAAATTCAAATTCATAATTACTGCTAAAATTTGAAATTTAAAAATTAACATTGATTAGAAAATAAGGTTAAGAAACTGTTAACATAAACGTTAACGTGAAAAGTTAATTAAGGAATTAAATAAAAATGGTTAAAACGGCAGAAAACCTTCCCCAATATAACCTATAGATCCACCGCCTTCTTTGGACCGATTGACGGCTTATGGTCGACCGCTTGAGAAAAGGCGATCTACCGGTTGGTGTTGTGGCGGTTAGGGTTTTGTGTAATGCGAATGGCCTAGATTTTATTATTTTAAACCGACTAAAATCCGACGGTTCTAGTGCCTCCTAACCACCATAAATAAGAGGCTAATCCCTCACTCTTATTCACAAAATATTTTGGAATGTAAGCGGAGCTCTGTCTATTTATTCCCTACGATTTAGAAGATTTTCCGGTAAGTGATTTTATACATTCAATATTCAATTTCTAATTTTATTCTCCTCCAATCCCTAAAATTTTGAATCTAATTCATATGCAATCCAATTATTGTATTTTTCAAAAGGAAGAGGTCTAAAAAGAAAATAGAAAAGCAGGCGTGCTCAAATCCAAAGGGGAGAGCTGGGAATCATCTATGAGTAAAAATATTAGTTTTTCTCATTTTGGTAATTGTGTAGTATAGGTTGGATTTGATATATGCCTTGGAGAATTTTGTTCACGAAAACACTAAAATAAAACCCCCAAAATTATCCCAAAGTAAAATGTCAATTCTTATGTTCGAAATCTTAATTATTCTACATTAAAACAGCAAAATTTGTATTTTTTATTACAGTTTTAATATTTTGCATTCTATTACACTCCTTGTTTTTTTATTTTGATGTGATTAAGGGTTTTAAAGAGAAAATAGGTTTGAAAAGGATGTGTAAAGTACAGATTCTCCTATTTGTAATTTTCTTTTCTATTTCCTTAGTTTAAATATGAATCCTTTTCATTTTATATGCAGAATTTGAATAAAGTGTACAAGGATTTGAATTATAAATTCTATTGATGTTGATTCTACTACTTTAATATAAAATAAGTTTGGCAAATTATTCTATTATCTTTTACAAGTCTACTGTTGGGCTAAGGATATTAACTAAATTGTATGTTATGGTATGGAATTAGACTTATATAAGTTGGAAGTTTTAACATTTAACGGTTAGCAATCTTCGCACGTTTAAGAATATTTTAGATATGTCTATATATATATTAGCGTATAAATTACGTATTATTAATAACATATTAATTGCATAGTAAATAGGTCAGTCATTAACATTAAAACCACTTTTGGAAAGAAGTTGGGATAATTATGGGAAATAATTTAGAATTAAAGGCAGAATAAGGAGATTTCCTTATAATGCCTTAGTGCGGAATATGATGAGGTATATATGGTAGTATGTTAGGAGAGTGAAAATTATGACTAAATTATAGGGTTACGAGGTCAAACAGAAGTCTGCCCAGCTAATCTGGCTACCAACAGTGTGACTATGGGACTGATGTGAGACATTAATTATAATAAGTAATCATGGAGGATGCGAGGTTAGTCCTAAATTCTATAGGGTAAGCCTGCCTTAATATGGCTACAGCCTAAAAATAGTCGACGAATATGAGACGTCACAGTTTGGGTTATGGACCATAATATGCATGACTTACTTCGGGTATTGGGGGTTGTAAGTGGTTGTTGTAGGATCCACCTCCTCCCTAATTAGGAAGTATTAACTAGTCGCAGTTAGAATTTAGACATGGTAGAAGGAAATCTCGGGAAGGGTCTGCTTCGAGTTTGAGGTATTAAGTGGTTATTGTAAGGTCCTCCTCTTCTATAAAGAAGTATTAAATGGCCTGATGAGATTTCATGCGATGTCAGCTAGAGGGTAGTAGAGAGGAGTCCATCTTGGGTTAGGTATTAAATGACGGGGACCTGTCTAAGATATAGGTATTAGACGGTCAGAGTTTGCCCGATTCCCATTAAAGGTATTAAGTGGCCTGGGCACTTTCTCTCACATTATCAGGACATGATTGACGGTAGATGCATGGGACTGGGAATGATATTGGGCCTACAATTGAAAGTGAGTTATAAAGTTGGGTTAGAAAAATGTTAGTTATAAGATTGGACTGGGAGAGCCTTTGAGATTATAGTTAAAGGTATTTATAAGAAATATAGTTAGGATACGTAAGGAATGTTCTTATTTAAATTATACTGCCCAAGTACTACTATAGAAGGACTCTAGATTTTTTATTCACCAAACATTGTTGTTCTAACTCCCTCCTCATTACAACATAGGTTAGGAAAGAAGATGCTAGTTTCGGGGATGAAGGAGGAGATGGAGTCTTGAGGTAGTTATTTATCTACTTATGTTTTTATATATTTTGATGCACCCATTTTAGACATGTTGTTATAGTATTTTAAGATATTGTAAATTGGATATTAGGATGTTATGTTTTGTTTTGGGATTTGAACTTTTATGAGATGGGTACTATTTTTGATATTATATTTTATCCATTCCACTGTGAGATTCTGGTAGCATTAATAGATAGCTCCACGTACTGTTCATTGTATCAATCTTACTAACCAACGGCCAGCTTTGGAATGAGTGTAATGTTTGATGGGCTTTTTAGGGTCAAAAGTTAGGCCCGTTTCAAGGCGTGTTGTTATAGATGTGGTTCACTCGGCTCGAACCTCGGTCCATACTGTCATATGATCAATTGGAAAAGCGATTTATGAAGCAGTTCCATGTTCATATAGTATAGCCAAAGGATGCCATGTCGCTTCGAATGTGCATCAGAAGTAAAGATGCCTTGAGAAGTTTTTAAAAAAGATTTAATGTTACGGTAACAGAGGTAAGAAATCCTAAGGAGGAGATTATGCTGATGGCGCTAATGAATAAGGTTCATCGCAAACTAATTTATGACTCAAAAGAAAGGAACCATTTAATTTGAAAGAGATTTATCATAAGGCATCTCAATATCTGCGCTTGGAAGAGGCAGATTTGAAAGCAGGATTGGCTGCTTGCGGTTAGGAAGGGCCGAATAGTGTTATTCAAAGCAACAAAGTTGTCAAAAAAGTGTACATTGTAGTGAATGTTGGTAGTAATAAGAATAAAAGAAAGAATCTGAATGCTAGTAACAAAAAGTAAGATACCAAGAAGCGTTCAAGGTACACTCGCCTAGGAGATTATACGAAATTGATAGATTCTGTTAAAAACATTTACCTCACTACGCAAGGTATAGAGAACTACAAGAAGCCTCCCTCGAAGGAGGCTATGAAAGATGAAAGATGCTCTGGTAAGTGTTGTGCCTTCCAGTAGACTCGTGGGCATAATATGAATGAGTGTGGGCATTTGATTGATGTCATCGAGGACTTGATTAAGAAAAGAAGCTACAACAATATGTCTGAAACCCACAGGCTAGTGGGCAAGCTAATAACCAATCTAAGGAGCAATATGCTTATGGAAATCAAGCTGCGTACAGTAGTGAAGGACCAAGACAGCAAGCTAGGGGAATAGTTGTTAATACCATAGCAGGAGGTTTGCACCCTACAGAGAGAGCTGAAATGAGATGGAGCGCTATAGCAAATCCTTGAGGCATGTGTCATAGGTGATGGTTATGCCATAGAGGAGGGAGTTCCAGCATAGAAACAAAAACTAATTGATGATGATATTGTCTTCAGGAGTAAAGAAGCTGAGCGGGTTAAAGCGCCGACGCTTGACGCTATGGTGATTAAGATAGCGATTGGGCCGACGACAGTGAATAAGTCCTTATTGATTATGAGAGCTCAGTGAATATCTTGTTTAAGTAGACGTTTGATGGGATCTGCCTTAGTGAGAAGGATCTATGGCCATGTAAATCTTGTATCCAAGGATTCACCAAAAAGACCAAAGAACTGTTCAGGGGTATTGAACTGGTTGTAGAGTTGGGAGAAGTAGGCCGAAAAGTGGTGCAGTTGTAGTATTTTTAGTGGTGGATGGATTTTTTGCCCATAATGCTTTCTTGGGCCAACCGGCCCTTGCTGATTTTTGAATTGCGCTTGCTTCATGGTGCTTGATGATGAAATTTTCTATGGAGAATGAAGTGAGAGCAATTCAAGGTGATCAAACCATAGGTCGTGAGTGCAACGTCGTTGAGCTCAGAGAGGCGAAGCGACGAGAGAAAGATAAGGGTGTAGATAAACCTTTTATATATGGTAAGTTTAATAAAATAATTAATTTTTTTTTCAAATCTTCAAAATAAAACTACACATGTATACATACTAACATATATCTAATAGTATTTGTAGACATTAATATAATATATATGTATATTTCTATTATCGATCTTTATGACAAGCCATATTTGGACGAGTCATAACGATCAAAATAGGAAAATAACCGGGTAGAATTCCAAAGAAATCACCTTTAAACTCAGATACCAGTCAAGAACATTAGATGAAGCTAATAGCTTACAAAAGATCTTCGAAAATAGCCCACATGCCAAATTGCCTAAAATGCAAAACCAAAAGTCAAGAATTTGCAAAATTCCTGGTTCGGTACCGATTCATGGCTATTGACTAAAACTATGTTTAGCTAATGGTCGAGTGGATCTAAGATGTTATTTGAGAAAATTGTGCAATATGAGATGGTTCACTAGCTATCCATGGCCTAAACGGTCGATAGATAAATCAAGTTTTAAGGCAATTAAACTGAATGCTTTTGCCCAACTTTCAATACCTAGAATTCACCTGAGTTTAAGACCATACTGATGCATCCAAGTGATATTGATGAAGACTAGCAAACCAAGCAACATGGAGGGATCAAAGAAGGCTTTACAGCCAGTCTTATGGATCGGTACCATTCCATAGGGCATGGTTCGGTACCTATCCCTGAACCTTGCTGATTTGGCCATGATCTTTTCTGAGTGGCTCCTTCTGGATATGGGGAATGTGGTAGGGAAATATCGGTCGACCTTCAACTATAAATAGAGGGTGATGGGAAATGTTTCGAGATCTTTGGGCTTGTATTATAAATTTCTATACTTCTGTTGTAATCTCTCAAGTTAATACCGATCCATTGACCATCGATCCATAAGATCACCTCATATTTTTTTTTGTAGAATTAGAAACAGAGTCCGAGTGGATGTTGGCCAGTGATTAGCCGAACCACTATAATTATTATGTGTTGTTTCTCTTATTTTTCATTTAATTTCTTCACTTTATTCTCTTCTATAAATCTTTTGGATATTTGTTCCAAATTCGGGCGTGAATATCTCAGTGCTTTCACTGAGAAAACTTGGACTTAACAACCTAAAACTTAAATTTAGAGAAGATGAAGAGACCTAATACTAGATCTGTGATTGGAAGAAGTTAACAAGAATACGAGGGCAGCCAGAAGGTGTCCTTAGGATCGAGCCCCCCATCCATCTATATGACTAGCGATGGGATGGAGAGAATGATAAAGGAGATGTAGGATATAATGGTAACTCAATCGGAAGAAATGGTCGATAGATTCTTTAGAAGAATGGAGCAATGAACGACAGTTGGAACAACTAGAAACCAAAACAAAAGGCTAAAAGGCAGAGCAAATGCCCCTAGAATCGAAGTGGAACAAGTTGGAGCGACCCCTGTAGTGATTCCATAGATCGGTACCGATCCAAGGAGTCAGATCAGTACTGATCCGAGAATCCTTAAGGGATGGAGCCAAAGGGCACAACCGACTTGAATTTGGGATTGATTGTTGAACGTTGGAGGGATGATGTTGAAACTCAGAGTGAGAGCTAGAATGCGAACGTGCAACCAAAAGAGTACACGCTAGAATTTCTATGTAGGAACAGAGGGCATAATGAAAACATGGGATAGAGACTTCCATTTAATGATAGTGATAGAATTGCTGAAATAGTTAGATTAGTATTAAGAGGTGGACCATCAGAGCAAAGTTTGGAGGACGTGAAATGAAACCCGTTCACTCCTGACATCCAATACATGAGGGATCCACCTGATTTCAAGTTGCCGACATTGGAAATGTACGATTGAAAAACAAATCCAATAGTTTATTTGATGAGGTACATTCGACATATGGAGGTGTTGGGTTCTTCTACGGAGGTAATGGGATGGTATTTCCTATTATGTTTAATAGATTTAGGAGCAGTATGGTCCAGATAGCTGGAGAATGGGTCCATATGCTCGTAGATTGAGTTAGTGAATAAGTTCATGAGACGATTTAGAGTTCATATTTCTCGGCCAAAGAATGTGATGACGCAATCGAGCGTGAAGCAAAGGGCCGGAGAGACCATAAGGAGTTATTTGACTAGGTTTAACATGGCAACCACTGTAGTTTATAAGCCCGGTCCATCGGCGGTTTTGATGATGGCAGCTTCAAGAGTTGCTAGTAAAACAAATTCTAAGATTCTTTGGAAAGGGATCCACCAGAGGATCTCATGGAATTTTATCATGAGGCTGAGAGATACTTGCATCAAAAGGGCGCTGAAGCTGAAAAGGCAGAGGTCAATGTGTGGATGACGAAGGACCATTCAGAGTAGGATTTGGAAAAGACAAAGAGAAGCAAAAGGTGGATGATTGCTTCAGAGGATTAAAGCAGCAGAGAAGGGAACTGAAATTATCTTCTAACACAGAGTTGACTAAAACCCCGAAGAGAATTTACCTGGATACCGGGGCAGATTCCCTAACGAAAATCGATGAAAAGAGAACCCACAGATCAATAAAAAAGAGCAGGAAAGTATTGCCTATTCCATGAGTTAGATGGGTATGAAACAAATGATTGCAGGTACCATCGTGACCTGATTGAGGAGCTTGTTAGGAACAACCGGTTGCAGCAGTACGTGAGGAACCAAATTACAAAATAGGAGTAGCCATCATCTATAGTGAATGGAAGTGACCTTGGATCTAGGTCGAGGATAGTTATCTCATGATCGGGACGGTAGAGAGTCAGGTTCGATTCCTGCACTTTGCCATTGTTTCCAATAAATGATGCGGTATTACAGTCAAGCCACTTACTCATGTATGGGACCTCGATTGGTAGACACACTCTAAGTTAGATGTTAGGCTATAGTGCTTAGTGGGAAGGATGTTGTGATTTTGTTGGATGTTTGAATTTGGATTCTGTAAATGAATGCTTGATTTAAAAAATCACTCGAACGTCATAACTGATATTGATTTCGAAACACCGATGGAGATTGATTACCCCATAATACTAATTTATAAACTGACTGAACATGGTTCTCCGGACCGGAGAGACGGCGTGATGAACAGTAAGGTACAAGTCCCCTTACGGAAAGCGAGAGGATTGGACTTATGGGATAGTGAGTCCCCTCACGGAGAGTGAGTAGCTAGACTCGCTTGGTCATTGGGTCCCCTCGTTGGAGAGCGAGGGGATTGTACTCAGTGGCGGAGCTAGCTTTGAAGCTCAGCTAGGGCCAAGAAGTGATGTTTGGACCGAATGGACTGAAGTTGATCTCAGCTAGGGCCTAGAAGTTGATCTCAGGTAGGGCAAGATGCTGAATTTAAGGTTTTTTGCATTGTTTTTGAAATTTTCAGCTAGGGCATTGGCCCTAACTGGCATAAATGTAGCTCCGCCCCTGATTGTACTCAACATGAATTAACGATCTAGAGAGATTGACGATTAAACTAATGATCTAGAGTGATCAAAGATTGAACCACCGATCCAGAGAGATCGAGGATTAACCTAACGATCCAGATAGATCAGAAACTAACCTGTGATAATGCGATCCGGAGAAATCTAAGATTGGACCTTGGATTTTAACTCCACTTGAATTTGAAATGACTTGATAGTGTTTATCAGACTAAGTCTGTAACAAACCCGCATATTTTACGATTATATATTTAAATGTTTTATTTAAATATAGCATCGTTAGTTGAATTTAAAGTCCGAAATGTGACTTTTTGTAAACAGTCGAATTTGGACTCGAGACCACTTCCATTGATTTTAAAACGACGTTTACAACTTGTTTAAATATATACATCGATATGTTTGGAGTTGATTAGGATTTTGGTATTTTCATTTGGGCTTTGGGTTTGGTTCTAGCCCACCAACCAAACAAGATAACCCAAACTCTTCTACCAAATAACTCCCACTCCACTCCTCTTCATTCATTCATTCATTCGACTTATAATTCCTAACACTCAAGCTAAAGGAAAAATGAGGGAAAGAGGGGTGATTAGAAATTCCTAAGCCCTAGATTCTTAGGAAATTCAAGTTCTAAAATCAAGGAGAAGCTTAGGTAAGCATCCTCTTCATCTTCTCCATCTCAATTCCTCTTCAATTCTTGATTTTTCCTATAACCTAACTTAGGAAATTCATTGCAATTGATAATAGATTGAAGATTCTAGAGGTGTTGTTGAAGAGAAATCAATCTTAGCTTGTTTTAGAACTTCTCATTTCTATATTTGAGTTTAAAGGTGAGTTCTTGAACTCACATCTATGTCTATAGCTTTCATTGTTGTTAGGTATGAATTACTAACAACTATTTTATGTCCAATTGCTTTTGATTTGAATTGATTTGGTGAATTTTCCAATTTTTGGTTTTGAAGTCAAAATTTATGAAAATCCTACTATGGTTCGGATATGTTATTTGGGGTGTATCGAAGGGCCTATAGGGCTGGGTTGTCGCTTGGCATAAATCCCTAGCCTCCATCGCTTGTCCGATCGCTTCCAAATTGATTTGGCCATCAATGGCCTAGGCAAACTGTTGCCAAGTACAGGCAACCAGACGTCTGGTTGAAGAACCCAGACGTCTGGTTAGGGCACCAAAAGAAAAAAAAACGACGATAAAAAAATAAAATTCCAGAGCCAATAACCAGACGTCTGGTTAAACCCTACCGGACGTCTGGAAGGCTTCTGGAATAAAAAAGAAAAAGGAGAATATATATATATATATATATGTATATATATTTCCAGAACCCAGGGCCAGACGTTTGGAACTGTTTAATTTTGCCTATTTTGGCTGTTTTTGAGTGGATTTCCAATTTTTATCGATTTTTGTTGATCCGGTTAGTTGTTGTCATTTATTATCGACTTTGATGACTTCTTTTCTGGATTTTTGGGAATATCCATTTGATGGATTTGATATCGATTTTTTTATGGTTTTAATTTCCGTCGTCGAATGTGGATTTTGGTGATAGATTGTTTTTACAATCATTTCTGTGTTTTGTCACTTTAAAATACAAAGGTTTTTATAGTAGTAGTAAATACTCAAACTCTTTCACAAAAAATGATTTTAACATTACTTTTTATACAAAGCTCATTTTTAAATCCGTTTTCTAATCTATTAGTATATACAAACCTTTACCTCATTCGTATGAGAAATCTAATTAAACGACTTAGCAAAAAAGTGGTATGAAACGCTTGCGTTTACATTGTCGGTTAATTCTTGGACTTGTTCGATTGAAATCTCATGACAATTTTCGAGTGGAAATCTACAATTTGTTCGTAAATATTTAAGTTAAGCCAGTGGTTATGGGACATGAAGCTAAACTCATTTATTTACTAGCTTAGTGTAATTTACACTTATAGATCAATGATGATCATTTTGTGATTTAGACTAGTGATGAGCGATGTCTCTTTGTCTGCATGGAGGAACTAAACCCCGTTTTGGTGGAGCTTCGGCTCAAATTGGTGGGGTAGCGACCCATGGTCTTCAGGCCGTTTGTGGAGCTTCGGCTCAAATTTGATGGGTTAGCGACCATGGAATAGTGTTCCGTTTGTGATACATGTGTTGGTGAGTTTTCATGCTCCCGTTTGTGATAGGCCTCACCCTTTGTGTTTTCTGGATTTCTAATTGATGATTTCTGGAATTTGTGTTTCACCAATTTTTGCGATTTGCATTGATATGTTTTAACAATATTTGAGGTTTGGTGAATAAGCTAAAGAATATGATATTCTTTTTGGATATTTGAGGAGATTTGAGATATTATATGATTTTCATTGTTATCAAATATATACTTGTCACAGTATGACATTATTGTTATCATATATTTTTGTTATATCTCTTATCCTATCTCATCTTGTATGATATTTATAGCTAGACTGATCCGGTTATTATTTTTCTTCTTAAATAATACTCGAGTTAGACCGACGTGTTTCAGGTGCCTCCACTTGACTTCTTAGCAGAGACTAACTTCTGACTTTTGGCTAACTACTTTAGCTCAGTAGTTTTTGTTTTTATACATTCGAGATAGAGACTCCTTGATGTATACATATTCTTTTGTCTAGTACTTGTACCTATTCTTTTGTGATGTAGTGGATCTTGTATGACCACTACTTTGATGTTCACTTCTATGTGTTATATTCATATCTGTTTCCGCCTTAGTGATATGAATATCTGTGACTGATTTGTGTTATGCTTATTTTATATTTGTTTCCGAAGGACTCATAGCCATTATGTAGTAGCTTTGAGTTTGTATTGGATATGTCAGATTTCCTCTTGAAATGAAATGCATATCATACTATCTGACATATCGGTACTCGCACAAAGCAATTACACAGATGGTCGCTCCTCAACAGGCTTATTCTTCGTTCTAGTTGATGGCATTACCCCGTAGTGTCCTTGGCTAGTGTGAGTATAGAGGTGGGGCGTCACAAAGTCATTACTCCGATTCAGTTGGGCGTTCTTATAATGGGTCCCTAGGCAGTGCCAAATGATTATAAATAACGTTCCAACCGGCGTTAGTGAATTTACATAGTTATTCGCCTTTGATTACCGGATACATGCTCAACCGATGATAATATAATCCCAGGCGAACACGTGATAACATTGATTTTGATATATGATTGCTAACTCCGATCAAACATGGGATGATTTTGGTTTATCACATACGATATAATAATTCTGGGAGAACTTGGAATGATGATGATTTGTGATCTACACTCAAGCAAGGACTCGTGTCCTTAGCTATTGTGGTCTGGAATGACCTTTGATTTACATGTGAATCCAAAGGAACTAGATTATTAGTCGCGATTTGATCACTTAATAGCCAGGAAATTCAACTACTAGTGATTCATCGACTTCGATTTTTTTTCTTGAGCAAAGGACACATTCCATGCACAAGGCGTGCTTTGGGAGCAAATGTCATCCAACTTTGTGAGTAATCCATATTTGGATGAATCAGAACGATCAAAATAGGAAAAAACCAAGCATAATTCCAGAACAACCACCTTTAAACTCAGATACCAATCAAGATCAATGGATGAAGCCATTAGCTTACCAAAGATCTTTAAAAATTAGCCTACATGCCAAATCACCCAAAGTGAAAAACCAAAAGTCAAGGATTTTCCATAGTCCTAGTTCGATACCGATCCATGGCACTTGTCGAAAACTATGTTTAGCTCATGGCCAAGTGGAGCTAAGATGTTATTTGAGCAAATTGTGAATATGAGATGGTTTACTGGCTATCCATGGCCTAAACGATCGATGGATAAATTGAGTTTCAAGGCAATTAAACCGAATGCTTTTGCCTAACCTCCGAGACCAAGAATTCACCTAAGTTTAAGAACATACCGATGCATCCAAGTGTTATTGATGAAGGTACTAGCTAACCAAGCAACATTGAGGGATCAAAGGAGGATTTATAGCCAACCTTATGGATCACTATCATTCTATAGGGCATGTTTCGATACCGATTCCTGAACCTTGCTGATTTGACCACGACCTTTTCCGAGCAGTTTCTTCTAGATGTGGGGAACATGATGGAGAATATCCATCGACCTTCAACTATAAATAGAGGGTGTTGGGCAGTGTTTCAAGATCTTTTGACTTATATTATAAATTTCTGTTCTTCTATTGTAATCTCTCGAGTCAATACTGATCCATAAGATCACCTCTTGTAAAAACTTTATAAAATCAGAAACAAAGTTCAAATGGACGTAGGCCAGTGGTTAGCCGGACCACTATAATTGTTATGTGTTGTTTTCTCTCATTTTCTATTTAATTTCTTTATTTTATTCTCTTCTATAAATCTTTTGGGTGTTTGTGCCAAATTCTAGCATAAACAAATTCCCTTGGCAGTTTCATAATACAATAATGAACATATGATGTTCATTATATACATTACATATAATTTAACTTAAATAGTTGCAATACAATTATTTTGGTTCAAAACAAATATCATTATATTAAATCAAACATTAAATATAATCTAATGTAATCTACATTATTCATGGTAACACATTAGAAAAATCTAGTGCATAATAAATAAAAGGACACACACACAATACACACACACATACACACACATACATACATGTATGTATGTGTGTGTGTGTGTTTTTTGAATTTGCTTCTTTTACCCCGTTGCCTTATGCAGTTGATCCAACATATATATCTTTCATCGTAACTCAAAATGTAATGAAATTGTCTCCATTTTCCTTCAAATTTTCTTCAATTTTTCTTCAATTTCATGTATCAAAGTTTGGTGGCGTTTGGATTGTTCTGATCCCTCCGAAGTCCCCCCGATCTCTAGTGTTGTTCGCTTACTATCCTGTAATGATTATAACTTCTTCGTTTTAAGTTGGATTCGTACGAGACTTTGACTAGTATTCAACATTTGCTTCGAGGATCAATTTGGAACACTCAAATGTCTAATATTATAATTTCAGAACATTTCTAATAACGTCCGTTTACTCACCAACCTACCACTATTAAATGGGTCTAACCCATTCCGTTTAATTATGTGTTTTTCTTAGATTGAACCATTTAACTCGTTTACAAAATGAGTTATACAGGTTTGATTGACTTAACTGTTCAAACTCAATTGACCCAAGTATGACAAAAATAAAAAATATGAAATTTTCAAACAGTATTGGATAATTTGAAAAAAAATGACAATTTCAAAAATTTTTTTTAGAAACTATTGATATTTTTGGTAAAGTACAAAAAATTGAACAGTTTGATAAAATATGAAAGTATTGAAAATTAAGGAAAAAAACTAAAATCAAAAGAAAAAAAAGAAAATTGTGATAAATTGAAAAAAAATGATAAAACAATGAAAATTGGAAAAGGCTCGATAAATTTGAAACTTTGAAAATTGTCATTAAGAAAATTTTGAAATTTTGCATAAAATCTGGAATTTTGAGGAAATTTGAAATTATCGAATTTTCTGAAAGGATTAGAAATTGTGAAAAGACGTGAGATTTGCATTTTTTTTATGTTTCGAAAAATATTAAAATTTTGAAAAATGGTTATTCTTTTTGAATATGTTGTACATTTTTTTTTAAATTCTGAAATTCTTTTTTTTTTCAAATGGATAGGGTTAGTTGCCTCTATTGATAGTAAATAAGGTAATATGTGAGTTGGGTTGGACCAATCCATTGATAGTAAATAAGTTAATGGATTGGGTCTATATTCCGTAAATTGATTGGATCATTTTCTGCACAACATATTTAAGATCCAACATTACTCATGGGTGATTTTATATCACAAATCAAACTATAATATATGAAGTGCATAAAACCGATAAAAAGGATTTGGCGGTACTTAATAATCTAGTAATCCAAGAGTTTAAATAGTTGCCTAAGAAAAAGAAATTTTATTTTTGTTTTTGCACCGTTCATGAACAGCAATGAGCCAAAGCCCACTAGGTATGTTTTGATATATTTATCTACCGCTATATAGCAAGTTTAGAATTGAGCGACATAGAATTTATACTCTCATACATTTGCTATTATATCCGCCGCGGGAATTGGATTTATGTTTGGGTATATTTGCCATATTAATGGCGCATAGCAAGGTTAGTTCTTCAATTGAGTGGAAGATCAAAGCAACTTTAAAGGAAGAATCAAAAGGAATAAAAAACATATTTTTGACAGAAGAGAGAGATAGAGTTGGAGGGAGAGGGAAAAAAAGGCGAGAATATACAAAATAATGCAGATGTCATTAGTCATTATCTGCTTATATTATATCCTATTATTTTGTGTGTGTGTGTCTATATATATATATAACCCAGGAGAACCCGACTAAATTTATATAGGGTAGAAAGCACATGATAGGAGTCGAACATGTGTTTTTTTAGCAAAACCCAAGCCTCCTTTCCACTGCGCCGCACCCACGGACATTCTTTGTACGTCTTAGACGTGGAGCTATACTCGCTTGCATTGTTCCTAAGGTTTGCAACTATTCTTCTGAACAACAAACTAATTTACGGCTTTGACGTGGAGCAGGACTTGAAACACATCGTATCCATACCTAAATGCCTCTCAACTTTGAACGTCCTTTTACTCAACCAATTAGTTTATTTATCACAGAACATATTTTCATTTTTCATATTTATTTTTCCAGTTGTAATGAAACTTCCCAAATTGAGATTTTTATTTGATCAATATAATTGATTGTTTGCGTTAAGTATGCGATCAGGCTCGGTCCATCATGTAGGCAACATAGGCCGTTGCCTAGGGCAACAAAATAAGGGGGCAACAAAAAAAATTGTTTCTGCTTCTTCCAGCGATTCACGGAAAAAAATAATCAACTGCTCCCGCCTGCCGCACTCCAGCCTGTGTCGTGCTCCAGCCCCTCCTTTCATGTTGCTCGCCCGAGTCTCTGCTACTGCCGCGGCTCCGCGGCTCCGCCGTCTCCATTCCAACTGCCTGTAGCAATGTAAGTCAGCAATGTAATGTAAGTCAGTAATTTATTTAGCTAATTAATTTAGGGTTGGATTGCTAATTTAGGGTTAATAGTTTAGGGTAGGTAAAGACGTAAAGTGGGCTGACAATTAATTTACTGATAATTAATTTAGGGTGAAGTGTGCTAACAATTAATTTACCGATTTTTCCCCAATTTGATGTTGTCCATATTTGAATATACCAAATAGCTACTTAAACCATATCAATTAGCTACTTATTATTTGATTTTTAAATAATAATTGTTTGAGATAGGAATCGAAGACAAAATTCCGGATGTCAAAATAGAAAGAAAAAACAACGAAAAGATGAAGAGGCAAGATCATTAGCTAGCTCAATATCAACTTTATTTTAAGCCAAAAATTTAAAATCTCAAAATTCAAGTCAAATTAAAGAAACCAGTTGGGTGCCTATAAACGAAGAGTCAATAGATGAAAATGTTGAAGTAGAAATTGATATCAACATATTGTAGAAGTTATGGAGGATGAGTATAATGAAAATGGTATTGGTCATTCTAATGATGAAGATGCTAAAGTCTTAAGTACAATTGATCTTGAAAAGGATGTCGATATCAATTATGATCCGGGATTATGGGGAATAATTAGTGATGCTAAAAGAATAATGCTAATTCAACGTGGTCCAATTAAGATTATAAAAGAAAATGATGCATTTCCGAAAAGCAACATTGATGGTAGACACTTTTCTTCTACACATCACATTGGCAGTTATCCACGTAGAGAAGAGCATAAAAGAAAATGGCTTGCGTATTCAAATGAATGCAATAAAGTTTATTGTTTTTGTTGTAAGCTTTTTAAGCACACACAAAAGGTATCACAATTGGCCAGTGAAGGATGTATTGATTGGCATAATTTATCTAAGAAGCTAAAAGAACACGAAGGTAATTCATCACACAATGCAAATCTTATAAATGGATTGACTTGCACATGGGGCTTCAACAAAAGAAAACGACTGATAAAGCAATGGAAGCTCAAATTGATAAAGAGAGACAACGGTGGAAAAAAGTGCTTGTACGTATAATTGGTGTAGTCAAAACCCTTTTTAGAAATAACTTTCCATTTCGTGGATCAAATGAGAAGATTTATAAGAAAAACAATGGTGTTTTTGCCAACTTATAGAATTTATAGCCGAATTTGATCCAATTATGGAAGATCATCTTAGACGTGTGGTAAACAATGAAAATAATCATTATCTTAACCACAAAATTCAAAATGAATTGATAAGTTTGTTGGCCAACAAGATCAAAGTAACGATGCTTGCAAAAATAAAGAAAGCAAAATATTTTTCCATCATCCTTGATTGCACTCCAGATTTGAGTCATAAGGAGCAAATATCCATTATTATAAGATGTGTGAATGTTGACGATGCAATTGATATCAAGGTGGAAGAATATTTTCTTGGATTCATAACCGTCGATGATACATCCAGAATTGGCCTTTTTAAAGAACTTGAAAAAGTTTTGGATGATCTTCAACTTGATATTAATGATGTGAGAGGACAAGGGTATGATAATGATTCAAATATGAAAGGTACATTATTGAATTAAATAAGATAATGTTAAACTTGATTTTAAACTCTTGATTATTATTGTATTAACTATTTTATTTAATTTGCTATAGGTAAACATCAAGGGGTGCAAAAAAGGTTACTTGATGTAAATCCTAGAGCCTTCTACATTTCATGTGGATGACATAGTCTAAATCTTACTTTATGTGATATGGCCAAATAATGTATGAAAGATAGAAACTTGTTTGCATATGTGCAAAAGATTTATACTTTAGTTTCCGGTTCAACTCATCGATGGGAAATACTTCGAACTCATGTGAAAGGTTTGACTCCAAAACCGTTATCCGCAACTCGTTGGGAAAGTCATATTGAAAGTGTTAAAGCAATAAGATTTCAATCATCAGAGCTAAGAGATGCTTTGATTGATATTGCAAATAATTCCAAAGATGACGCTGTGATGATGGAGGCTGGAGGATTGTGCCAAAATGCTTTGGAAAATTTTGATCAGTTTCTAATTAGCTTGTGTGTTTGGTACAAGATATTGGACAATATTAATTGAGTGAGTAAAATTCTTCAACGAGAGAAAATGGACATTGTAGATGCAATCTCAAAAATGAAAGAGCTTGTAGCATTTTTTGAAAAATTTAGAGAAGATGGATTTGAACCTATGATGGAGGAAGCTAAAGAAATTGCAAATGATGTTGGCATTGATCTAAATTTTTTCGAAAAGAGGATTGTACGTAGAAAAAAACAATTTGATGGAGATATCGTAGAGAATAATGATATATATAGACAATCACCCAAAGAAAATTTTAGAATTAATTATTTTCTACATATAATGGATCAAGCTTTAACATCACTTAGAGTTCGATTTGAGCAATTTAAACATTATGAAGGAATTTTGGCTTTTTGTTAAATTTGAAATTCAAATTTCTCAATGATGGGGAATTGAAGGACTATTGCATGAATTTAAAAAAAAAATTGACGCATGATGAAGAGCAAGATATTTGCGGTAAAGAGTTGTTCTATGAGCTTTGACAATTAACAGAAATTCTACCATCGAAAGTAACCACATCAATTGGTATTCTTAATTTCGTAAGGTCTTATCGAGATGTAAGTGGATTTCTCAATGTTTGGGTTGCTTATCAAATTTTGATGACTATCCACATTACGGTTGCTTCGGCGAAAAGAAGTTTTTCAAAATTGAAATTGATAATAACATATTTTCGGACTACTATGACACAAGAAAGATTAAGTGAACTAGCTATGATTTCCATTGAAAATGAGTACTTGGATATGCTTAATTATGAAGAGATAATAGAGGAGTTTGCTTATAAAAATGCAAGAAGAAGTTGCTCCCGTTGATATCTATTGCTATATCGGTATATCAAGTTGACATTTAGATTTTTGATATATAATCTAAATGATTTTGTTAACATATATTTTGTAATTGACGTTAGATTTTATAATAGAATATTCATTTTCTTTTGCACATATAAATGTATTATTGTCTATTAAATAATGGGGCAACAAAAACAATTTTTTTTATTGGACTAGGCAACAAATATGATTGGGCCGGTCCTGTATGCGATGAATGGAATTTTTACCAATATTTCACTATAAAAGACCTTCAATTTTGAGGTTTTTTAGCCTGAGAAAAATGCAGATTACAATTTAAATATGTTACACTTTTATGTTGTATTTCCTCATATTTCATTCTTGTAAATATAATGCATGACACTGTTTATTTATCCATTGGTTGTGTTATCTTTTTATGAATGATAAATATTCCTTCCCAGGAACATAAAATTTGTTCGGTGGGCAGGAGAAATAGCTCATAATTTTTCCACTAATAAAATAATAACAATAATTATTGGTGGGAAATGAACAGGTATGCTACCAGCTTCCAGCAACTCGGTCATCGTCTGATAACACACAAAACTGATTCATAGGCATAGTGTTTCCACGATAACTTAAAACATATCCATAACATTTTCGTTATTTTAAACATAAATACATACACAATTTCTCCTTACATCTCTAATATGCCAACGCTAATTGAATCGATCAAGAAGGGTGTGCGAGGACATCAACTAAAGTAAAAAAGAAAAATTAACCCTCCAATTTTCAACCAAGCCATACTGAATATCAAAGTTCAAGTAGGCTAGCGCTGACCTCTTCAATCCATATCATGGTATCATTATTCAGAATAGTTAAAAGAACATGGACTACTCATACACAAGCGTACTTGAATATATTAGATGTTGACGAAGCAATTTGCTTATATGTTTACATAAACTTGCAACTTTACATTAAACTATAGCAGTTGAGAAACATCAACCCTCTGACTTTGATAAACCATGAATCAGACATTTCAACAACTAATCCAGGTTAAGCCTCATCAAACCCTGTATAAACAACAACAAATTAACTCATCCTACAATAGTAAAAGAATATATCTTCTCATTTTAATGGCAGAGAGAAAAACACACAAGGAGCCTGTGATAATCTACGAGGTTCCTACAAAAGTGATACATGCAGAAGTACATGAATTCATGGCTATTGTTCAACGCTTAACTGGAAAATCTTCTTCTTCCTCTCATTCTACTGAAGATGAATGTGGTAATCGTAGTCAGTTACCAGTTAAAGTTAAAGCTCGCCATGCTGAATTTAAAACTCCATCTCCCTTTAATTTGCAAGAGGATGTGTCGGTTGTGCATGGCCGCACTGGATGGTGGATTCCACAGACTTGATTGCTTAATTATGTTTATAGTTAATATTCATCACACTGTTATTGGATTAGATTATTACATGATTATGTCGTAAGTGTGATGAGAAGTAATTCCCTTGTAATTTTGAAAATAACATTGTAAATTGTAAAATATTTTAATAGCAAAGTCTCAAGAGTGTATCATCTTCTGCTCTAATTAGTAACGTAAAAGTTTTAAATTTCGTGTTTGTCATTGTTGTTTCAATGTACTTTATAGATGTGCTAGAGTAAAATATTATTGTTTGATGTGGTTTACTTTGACATAAAAGGAGAAGAATGGAAGAATCTCGACATTTTCATATCCCGAGACACAACAATAATGAATAGCCAGCGAAGGGATCTACATATGTGCAACTAAACAAAAAAATGCTGAGTACAATGTGTTGGAAGGACATTGGGATGTTGCATGAGCACCGATGAACAGTGATTCGTTCACTCCAAAATTTGGGGTCAACAGACCACCATGCATCGACTATCAATTATATGTTCATTTTGGTGTATATACATACACCTTTAATGATGTATCTATCTTCCATATTTATATGAACTTTGGATGATTGTTCACTAAGAAATATTACAATATAATAAAGTAGTTTGGTTAAATAGAATAAAAACAATGGTATATTCATAAGGTTTTCTTAATAAAAAGAATTAGCATTCAAATTATGCATTAAATGTGTACGGTCAACTTTGGAGTTCCTAAAAGCACATATGTGAAATATATACCAATATTATAGTTTGAATCGTATCACAAAAATCAATAAAATCTAGTACCAAATATAATACGATATAATAAGTCGTTAAGAACCATTAGCTTAAGTGACAAGTTTTATGATGTTTTGGTCTTAGGTTCCAAAAGTTATGGATTCTGTAACGATTCGCAAATTTATCAATTTGATAAATTATATTTATTTTTAAATATTAAAAAAATAAGCTTTTTAAAACATATATTATAATGTTTTTAAACAAAAATGATGGTAATATTATTTTGAATAAATATTACGAAAATACGAACTTTGAAGGAATATCGATAAAATGGTCGAAAATCGTTTTATCAACAAACAGTTCTATAATTATCAGAAGTCGTGCACGGAGCTGGATATATACATTTATTTATCCGTTTAAACAAGAATATGAAATAAAATTATTATTTTATTTTTGGGAAATAAAATATATTTATGACATCATCAATAATGACATCATATTTTATAATTGATTTATGAATATAAATTGAGATTTAATGATTTAACAATTATTATAATTATTCAAATAATTGTTTTTAAATTATAATAATTCATTTTAATTAGTTATAAAATGATAATAAATCATTTATAATAGTTTTATAAAGATATATAATTAATTTGAAAATATAAGAAAATTCGTATCGCTCTATCGATATAACAGCAATTTTTGTAAACAACTATTTAATTTTAATTTATATGGTTTTATAATTCAAATGAGATTATTTTAATTAATTTATAATGATAAGAAATTAGTTTTCAAATTTTGTTTACATTTATATGTAAATTAATCTATAAGTGAAAATGTGACTAGGAATAGGCTTTTCGATTTTCAAAGGTTTAACGAACGAAAGTTGTTCAAAGTTATTGCAACCTTGTTTATATGTCTTGTGTACATATATAACATACACATGAACACCCTAACATATACACGAATACATATATAACATACACATGAACACCCTAACATATACACGAATACATATATACATATAAATATACATATAGACTTATATATATATATTATAAAAGATCTAAGATATTTTTACATAAACTTCATCCTTAAGTAAACCAAAGTCAAACTCTTACACACATCAACTTACACACATGGAGGCACAAGGAGGGGGGCGGCATTGCCGTGCGCCTTGAGGTGATGGGAGGTGTGGGCAAGGGCATTTTGGTCCATGGACATTTGGATATTTATTTCCAAAAAAAATCCACTGTATTTAAAATTTCCATTGTAAAGGTCATATATATTGAAATAATACATGTTATTTCATTCGTGTAAGATTCTGTTATGTCTTTATTTTCTTTTACCCCATAATAATCTGTCTCTCCGGCACTTGGATTTACGACACATGAATACTAAGGATGTATTAATGTCGATTTCTGAGGGTCGAGGAGGCGGGTCGTCATATTTGGTACCGGAGCTTAGGTTGAGCGAACACCTAACCCTGATAGGGGTAAAGGCTCATCAAAGATAGAGTTAGTAATATCCTAAAATGAGTAACTCATTAGAGATAGAGTAAGTGACATCCTAGAATGAGTTGAGAGTGTTATATAAGAGCGCGTATTTGTTAATGATATATAAGAATAGTTTGTTTTGAAAATATGGTAAATGAAATAATTTTACCTAAGGTCATATTTTAATATAAAAAATAAATATATTTTGGATAATATAGTTAGTTATGATATTAAAGTCATAAATTGGATAACTATTTTAAAAACAAGTTAGTTAAATCAAGAATAAACATCTTGTGATTAGAATTACATAGTTTGACTATAAGATGTTTAATAATGGTATTAAGGGGATTAAGAATAGGGAGGAAAACCTAAGATTTGGAGAATGAGAACTTTTATCTAAAAGTTTTTTTAGAAAGGATTTTGAAAGTCGATGATAATAATGTTTGAAACATTTTTAAAAGAATCAAAAGGGAAAGAGATAAAATATTTTGATAAAGATCTTGATTTGTTTCCTAGGTAGTGATCAAACCTTGATTTGAAAAGGAGTATACTTCTTAAGTTAGGATAAATACTTAGTGCCTGTATAACGACCCGATATTTTCAACCATTCGCATCCGCATATGTCGGACTTGAATTGCTCAAAATATCAGATTGTTAATTTAATTTAAATAAACCTATTATCTGATGGCAACAGCTTCAAGTTAAACGAATAGGCTAGCTCCAAATATATATACTATATATATCTTTTTAGGCATAATACAAAACACTGAAATAACTTCAAAATATATAAACATATACACTTATACTTAGAATCTGTATATATATAAATCATATATATATACGCACCTATCATAAAAAAACACAAACACAAATTATAACATGTCATATTACATATAACACGTTTGAAATATCCTATTACAAATAAAATCATAACATAACACAAACTATGGTTCATAAAAAAAACATATATATATTTTTACCTTTAACATACGATATCACTTTCCAACATATTATATAATCTTACATTTTTAACTGTCCAGTATACAATGATATACATATATATGTGCTTGCGTAGCTTATATATACAAACAGCTTATAACATGTATATCAACGAATATATATATATATATATTACCTATATATATGAAATAAGAGGAACAGCCGAACTTGTTGGGTGGCTGGACGAACTCGAGATGGGCGAGTGGCGAGTTGCTCACGGCAGTGGACGGCTTCGGTTGCGGTGGTGATGGCTGTCGAGATGGTGCTCGGGTTTGAGAGGGAAAGGATGAAGAGAGAAAGTGGTGGAGGTGGTAGAGACCAGTGCTTCGGGATGCTAGGCAAGTGGTGGATCGGAGAGCCGTTCAGGTCGTAGAGGGCGGTCGCATGGGAAGGCCGATGCCAGAGGATGGCTGGTGATCGGTGGAGTTTTCGGTGGTGAAGTGGCTTCCGGTTGGGTACGAGAACGAGGAGCAGAGGCTCAGCTCGAAGCAAGTCTCGAAGAAGGACAATGGAGTTCTCAGGGAAAGGTAGAGGATTTCGCGTGCTTCAGACTGCGATAAAAGAAAATAAACAAATAAATTTTAAGAAGACAGCACAAAGAGAAGGGAATATGAGCAGGCTTTGATTCTCTACTATATACATACTTGAATATATTACTATTATTATTATATATATATATCATACAAAGCTCAATGGAAACTGAAAGGAAGAGAGAACGAGAGGATGAACAGTTAACGAAAAGCAATTATAACCAGAACCAGTAGGAATAGTAATAGCCGGAAAATTTTGGGGAAAATAAAAGGCTAGTGACTGAACAGTTTCACCATAGATAACCAATGGTCACAAGCAAACCAAAAGGCACGAACCGATACTGATGCGGTTACCGTTTTCGCTGATTCCGCTGCGTATCGGACTTCAAACCACATAATTGAATATACCGCAGAGATCAACACAATGAGACGATCAAAACGATATATAGATATCAGTGGTACGATCATCCTATCAAAAGTCGACAATCAGTACCGAAAACGATGCTAATTTGCCGAAAATAAGATAAACGGAGCAATAACAGTCCCAATTTGGTGAAATGAAACATGACGTCTCACTCGGAAGATGATTTACAAATTTATTGTATAAAAATATTCAGATTTGGAAAACATTTTATTATCATCAATATTAACTGATATAACTTTAAATAAAATTACATAAGAAAATTTACTTTCATATTTTGTGATGAAAATTTACCATTTTCTATGTTTAAATAAGCGCATTCCAAATATTAAATTTTTATTTCAAAATTCAATTACTTAAAAATTCACAAAAATTTAATTAAATACGTTATTAAAATCATTTGAATTTGCGGGTCGTTACAGCCTGCTTCTAAGTATTTATGTTTATATTTGTAAAATCCACATGGAGGGAAGCATTCAAAAGGAGAGACCTCAAGAGAAAATTGGGGTGAGAAAGATGATCTAATCATTCTTTTAAGTGATGAAGAAGAGCCCATAGAAGAGGAGTATGATCCGTATACTCTTAGAGACAGAGATGGTTACCCGATAGCAGGAATGCTTATACCTCCCCTAACTTCAGAACTGGTCATGATAGCTAGGGACGCTGAGGCCGCTCCAGCCTTGGAAGGAAGGGGGATCACTGATCCTGTCAGTTCGAAAATCGAATCTGAAGAAAAACCCATGGAGGAAGAGGCTGAACCAGAGGAGGACCCGAATGATATAATGCCAAATGAATCAAACCACAGTAGTGAGGGCAGCAATATCATATGGAAGATGGATGGGGATCATGTTAGTAATGCGAGGAGTCATCAAGTTTATAAATTCAGTGGGATAATATTATATAACGATGAAGTGGAAGTTGTAGAGGAATTCGAGAATCCCGAGGAGATGGGAATACAAGGATTGGAGGAATTGGAGGAAGGAGAAATGTTGCAGGAACTACCAGTCGGATTTGGGCATGTTCTATGGAATCAGCTGTAACGATACGATCTTTCAACGCTCGAAAGTCGACATTAATACGTCCACGGTATCAAATGCCGCACAATCGAATGTCGGAAAACCGAATCATTAGGGTTAAAAAGAAGAGGTAGAAGATGACAGAAGAAAAGAAACAGAAACAATATCGGAATCTCACATTCGCAGCGGAACAATATATAATAGATGAATGAATAATCTTTATAACAAAGAACTATATCAGTTTATACAATACACCATCAGAGTTTACAACAACAACACACATCACTGGACAGTTATATAAACTTGTCCACATAACATAATACATAGCGGAATAATACTAGTATAAGTGATACGTCTCGCCATCCAGCTCGCCTCCAGATCTCCACAGCAACTCCTGAATTCCAAAATGACCTGATATCCTTACTCTAGGCTGCCCGTGTGGAAAATTTTGGGCACCCAGAGTTTAGAAAGGGAATAATAAACTCCAGGTCAGTCATGGGATTGGTGTGAGATCTTAAAAACAGTTATTTTCACAAAGAAAATAAAAGAAATTTCGCAATGCTTTTGGAAAATGAAACTACCATAAGGCCTCCCGCCACACACACAATGCAAACGCAGAATTGGAGGAGATTTCTCCTTATGATAGTCAAACTTGCTTACTACGCAAAATTTTTTTTTTATTATAGTGCATAGTGTCGAACCCATTTCGAAACTATAATATTAATCTTAGCCAGCATAGACATTTCTCACTTATGCCTACTATAGCTACCATATTCAATAGCAGGTTACCGCCACATTCCATGGCAGGTTATACAACTAAAACCGTACAAGGTTCGTATTGTTTCTTTGGATTTTCCAACAAATGGTCAGGCTAAGGAACTTCCTACTGCCACATGGGTACGCCTCTGGATGGACGTCCCGAGAACTAACTAGCTCTCTGCCAACACAAGGCCGGGTTACCTCTTACTAGGTAACTACTACACGAGTATGCCACCCCCCGGTCGTTTGCGACCTTTATCCGAGGGCCCTCAATCACAAAGCAACAATCACACACTAAATAAGATTGATGCCACCACACAGGTAAAGCATCTGGGCTCCATACCATGATACCACCTTTTTCCAGAAGGAAATGACATACCCTAAAGGGAGCGACCCTCATAACCTTGCCGCATCTTTCCTGTTTCGACCATTTCCGGGGTGTGAGGTCCGATGAGGTCTCGTCCACAAAGCTACGCTTTACACAAAAGCCATGCTTTGATCAACAAATGATCAGCAACACACAGCAACACTCAGCATGCCACACTACCAAATTGGGAGTATATCATTGATAACCTTTAACTACATAACCTCTGAGCTCGTACGTCTCAGAGAAGGGTGTTAAGCTAAGAGAATAAATTCTCCGCCACCAAACAGAAATGTATTTGAAAGAAATCAGCTTTATATCTCAAAGTGTAGTGTCAGACATACAACCATACAAGTTTGTTCCGGGTTCGAACAGAACCGAAAGCACTTCCAAAGAAGCCCTTGCAATCCGGGTATTCACAATCCCGATCAGACTCCCCATCACATATGGAGATCTCTATACTGGAGCAACTCAGTGCAGAGACAATCGATAGGTTATCCTATCGTTCTCGCAAACACCCGGTCTTCAACACCGGTCTTCAATTGCGATCCATAACGTCGTATCATTATTCGGAATGGGTTATATGACACAAAGTCCTCTCCCGGCTAAACCGAATAATGAGCGCTTGTTTTAAAAACAAATTCAAATGCCATTTCAAAGGCAAATATTGATAGTCGGTTATGTAACTATCAACAACATTCACAACAATCAACCAATTTAAATAATTTTCCCAAATTATTAAATTTCAAAATATCTTTACAAGATATATATTTTCCACACTTCATCACTTTGAAAACAAATTTCAAATCACATTTTCCACACTTCATCACTTTGAAAACAAATTTCAAATCACTTTTCACTCGCGGAATAAAATTCCCGATATCATTTATTTCCACTGTGAAATTAAATTTTCAAATATCCACTTATATACGATTTTTTCAAATATTCACTTTCAAACACCAAATCAATTACAAATTGATTTCTAAGTTTATTTCCAAATACCAAGTCATTTTATCAAATTGATTTCCAAATTTATTTCAACACAAAATCTATTTTCATACAAATTCATATTGATTTCCCAAAGATTTATTTTCAAATACCAAATCAATTTTCAAATTGATTTCAACAAATTTTATCACCTTTTAAATAAATCCCTTTATTCTTTCCAAATTATTTAAAATTCCATTTTCAATAAATTCTTCAACTTCTAACAATACTATTCAAAACCCATTTATTTATATCTTTTCCCATATTTTGGAAATAATTCGATAAGATTTCAAAAATCAACTTTATGCTTTTAAATTCAACCAATTCATTCAAAAAGAATTCACTTAAAATTTCCTACTTAAATTTCAAAAATCCAATTTTATTTATTTCTGGTATCCAACGATACCAAAAATACATTCGGCTAATTTATAGCCTTCAACAAATTCAATCATCAATATAATCATTCACAGATTATCAATAAATCATCACACAACATATGAAACAAATTCATACAATTTGAGGAATCTAGTTGGATCCCTCCAACCTGTTTCCCTACATCCACAGATGTTAGCACAACAATTAAATACCCATTCCACTTCGAGGTGGAATATCGCGGTATATGGGATTTATAAAATATCATCCGCTATTATGCGGCGCATAGGGTCTCATCCGCTATATAATGCGGGAAATCAACTCCAAATATATATATATATACACACACTACTATATACTATCACAATCAGGTAATCAATAACTGCAATGCCAATTTTAATTCGAGTGAGAAGATCTCACCTTTGCTTTTATTTTGCAATCCATTTCCATTCCAGCTTGTTTTCATGATTTTAACCTTGTATAAACAATTTTATACAAATTATTAATATTCGAATAGATCGAACAATCAATTTTCATTTAGTAGATTTAATTAACTAATTATTTTATTTTAAACAATTTTTCTTTTAATAAAATATTTTCTAGTTACGACAATAATTACTTAAGTTAACTAAACAAATTAATCACTAAAATAAATTAGTAAATGGTATTATGTTTTTTCATTTTTCAAACTACATATCAAAATAAGCTATATGGGTTTTAAAAATAGTATCTTTATATAAACTCTTATATTTAGTTTACTGCCTCCAATATACATATATATAAAATAATTTCTGTAAATGGTAAAATAACAAATTTCCTTACTGCAAAAGTAATATTCTTTTGCATGCATACAAGAATTTAAAGACTGCATATATGTTTTTCACTGTATAGATCTTTCTTTCTGTATATATAACATATCAATTAAATTTAGATTGAAAAGTAAAAACAATGAATCGAACCTCACAGCCTCGGGACGAACATCGTCGCAGCCCGCTTACGATCTCCGTGCTCTGCCTCCCCTTCGCAAACGCCATCGTCCCCTGCTCGAATCGAAAGCCGCACCATCCTATACTTGAAACCCTAGCTCAGCACCTCCCTGTCGTCGCCTACGCGAGCGTGCGAGTACGCGACTCTTCATCGTCGCGAAGTCGAATTTCCCCCAAATGACCGCCGCCTCGATTCGAACTCGCGGAGTCTGCCACCGTCGCCTTCCCAAGCCGCGCGCCTTGACGTTGTCGCGCCTACGAGAAATCACGATCGATTTCGGTCGCGATAATATAATTTTTTTTTCCAGTATCGAATGATTTGCTCGAGAGGGGAATGGAAGCAGCAAGTTCAATTTTGAAATATGGATGAGATTTTGTGATTATTAAACGAGAAGGAGAAGAGGGCAATTCGAATGAATTAAGATTTTATTCGAATTGGAGGCGGCCATTTTTTTCTCGTGAGTTTTATTTTTTTTTTCTTTCGAAATGTTTTAACTGGGGAAAAGGATAAGGTCGAGAGATATTTTTTTTCTTGCGTGAGAATGAAGCGTGTTAGAGAAGGAACGAGAAAGTTCTGATGTGATTTTATTTTGACTGGTGATCAATATATATATTATTAATTTAAATTCAAATTCGAATCGACTCGAAAACGAAGTCAAAAATTTCGACTTCCTATCAGGGCGTACCGCTAGGCGTTTATAATGTTATACGCCTATTCCGAATGCAATGGAAAAGGTTCCGAGTTCAAATTCGGTCGTATGGAGAAGATAGCTTTTTGGACCAGTTATAATATTAAATTTCGATATATTTTTCAGCGCGTTTGCTTATCGTACGATCACACAACAACTCCAAATACTACGAAAATTGAAATCCGATAATAATACACTATTACGGATCCAATGGAACTGGTTTCGTCGAATTCCGAGACTATGCCTCGGAAGGCTATTTTTAAATATCGATTTAAACGATAAAATTTCAAAACTGACAAAACAGTTTCAAAAATTAAATTCAATAATTTAATTGCCAAATTCATTCTGATATTTGAATTTCAAATTAAATTAACTTCCAGATATTTAAAATCAATTAAATATTCTGATTTCCAATGTCAAAAATTCAGGGTCGTTACATCAGCATTGGCTACCGTATGGGAAAAATGAAGACGGGAACAAAGCTGACAACAAATAAGAGAGTGAGGATGAGGATGTGGGGGAAGTTTCATTGGAGTTTGGATATTGGAGTGCACCATCAGCAACAGATTAAGAATGATGAGAGTGTTATTGAAGACTAGTTATATCTATCTAATATTGGGTATTAAGTAGTAGTTTATAAGCATGGCATGTGTTAGAGTGATGTAGTGTTTGGCCATGTAATTGTATTTGTATTAAGAACTTTGATTATGTACCCAAGTAGGATTGGAATAACTTGAGAATTACAAAGTGTGGTGGAAACGATGAATGTAAGATATAAAGATGTATACTATAACTATGATCTTTCAATTACACTTCATTCATTGCAATTATACGAGTCACTTAAGAAAATTTATAAGAATTCTTGATAAAGGAAATAAAGCTTAAAAGGAAAATTTTCTTTGTAAGATAAAAGTTATAAAATAAATTTTTGAAAATTAAAATGGAATTAATTGACAAAGAAATTTCAAAAGAAGTTTGGAATAAAATTATGGTATTATTCCAAGTAAAGGATAATTGATTTTGAAAAGAAGATAGATATATTTTAGGGCAAATATTTTGAAATGATGATCAAAGTGTTAAAATAAAGGATGAAAGTTTTATAGAACATTTTTATAAAGATGTTTGAATATTAATAAGTATGTATGTGGTAAGTAGATCATTTCATCGCATGATTCTAATTTAAGGTTCGAGTACAGAACTATGGGGTGTTTACACCAGTCTGAAAAAAGATTTATCACTCGATTCTTGACGACGAACATTGATGAGGATTTATGGTTGGTTACTTAAGTTTTCTGTCATAGTTGAGAGCTAGGCAAGAAAAATTGAAATTTTGATTGGAAATCTTGATCGGAGTCCGCATTAGAGGGTTGCGGATCAATACTAGTTCAGAAATAAAGTTGTGGATCAAATAGTAGATTGAATCAGATATTGTGTACGGATGATCTACATACATCGTACGTGTGTAAGTTTAAAAAATAAATATTTTGGGCAAATACCTTTGGGTTTTGCGTTGGAATTTCGAGAACGAAATTCGTTTAAGAGGGGAAGTATGTAACGACCCACAAAATTTTCAATTTGATGAACTATATTTATTTTTAAATATTCAAAAACAAGCTTTTAAAAAAATAGATTATGATGTTTTGAAACAAAAATGTTGGTAACCTTATTTTGAATAAATATTTATGAAAATACAAACTTTGGAGGAATATCGATAAAATGGTCGAAAATCGTTTTATTAGTAAACAGCTCTATAATTATCAGAAGTCGTGCACGGAGCTGGATACATACACTTATTTATCTATTTAAACAAGAATATAAAATAAAATTATTTATTTTATTTTTGAAAAATAAAATGTATTTATGACATCATCAATAATGACATCATATTTAATAATTGATTTATGAATTTTAATAGAGATTTAACGATTTAACAGTTATAATAATTATTCAAATAATTGTTTTTAAATGATAATAATTCATTTTAATTAGTTATGAAGTAATAATAAATCATTTATAATAGTTTTATAAAGATATATACTTGATTTGAAAATATAAGAAAATTCATATCATTTTATCGATATAACAACACTTTTTATAAACGATTGTTTAATACTAATTTATATGGTTTTATAATTCAAATGAGATCGCATTAATTTGTTTATAATGATAGGAAATTAGTTTTCAAATTTTGTTTACATTTATATGCAAATTAATTTATAAGTGAAAATGTGATTGGGAATCGGCTTTTTGATTTTCAACAGTTAACGGACGAAAGTTTTTCAAAGTTGTTGCAACCTTGTTAATATGTCTTGTGTACATAAATAACATACACACAAAGACCCTAACATATACATGAACACATATATACATACAAATAACATATACACTTATATATATATATTACAAAAAAATCTAAGATATTTTTACATAAACTTCATCCTTAAGCAAACCAAAGTCAAACTCTTACACACATCAACTCACACACACGGAGGCATGGGGGGAGGCGACATTGCTGTGCGCCTTGAGGTGATTGGGGGGGGGGTATGGGCAAGGGCATTTCGATCCATGCACATTTGGATATTTATTTCCAAAAAATTTCCTATAAATACCCATCCATTCTTTCATAATTTTAACACTATTATTCATCTTCTTCTTCCTCCTTCTCAAGCTATTTTAATGGCTTCTCTACTTAGGAAATTACGAAGAAAAATTAGAAAAAAGAAAATAAATTTATATAAGTATATATACATTAGCAATCCACTTCAAAACAAGCTTAAATCGCTCCTTCCTCCATTCAAAACCAAGGGCCACCACCTCCTACAACCAAAGCCGAGCCTATCTCTATTTGCAAGCTTAGACCAAGCCCATTCAAAGGTCCAAGGCTCGATTCTATGGGCTTTGATTCAATTGTAGTGAAGCTTTAGCGAATTTTCGTGAAGATAGAAACCAATGAAGATGAAAAACTCTATTTATATTATGATATATTATATGATATATATGTTTAGCTATGATTGGTTGTGATGGTTGTTTATCATGTTTGGATATGATAATATGTTTGTTTGGATGTGTAAACAATTCACGTTTAATACATGTCGAATATCACAAAGGAAATCACTTTCCTTTAATAAATGAAATGGTGTATATGAGATTGTTAAACCTCTTTAAAATAACTTAAAATGATTTAGAGAAGTTTTATAAATATTTAAAGGTGTTTCGACAAAGTTTGGAAAGGTTATGAAAATTGAGTCAAAAATATACGCGTCGCTTAACGTCAATTCACGATTTCGCGCCGTAAAATTTTAAATCCATTCATACAATGGAATCAGTGTCAGAATTCTTTGGAATAAGAATTTCCCGAACTCTTATAATCATAGTTTTCAAAAAAAAGAAAAAGATCGAGGTTTCGTTTAATAGATTTTGAAATATGAGAAAATCAAGTTTTCAAAATAGTCGCGGTTTGGCAGTTCAGAAACTAAAGCGATAAATTCTTTAAAAATATGAAATAAATTATATAAATATTTTAAAATATTTTAAGAGAGATTTGAGTTATAAAAATGAATTTCTTAATGGTAGAATAGTTGTTTTGATCAAATAAGCCTTAAAAGCTCTATTCGTTGCACTTTTTGCAGCACTTTTAATAACTTTTGAAATATGGCTTTAAACTTTAGTATTCTTTTCCAAATATTTTATAAATGTTTTCAAATAAATAATTAAGTATTTTAAAGATAATGTGGAGGTTTTATAATTTATTTTAAAGAGTTTAAATAAATGATTTATAGAAAAGCTGTTATAATTAAGTAATTTAATCTTGGCTCTAAAAGCCAATGAGTAGACTGGATTTTTCTATCCACGAGATCCGGATGTGTGACGGTCCGGATTTTCGACCTTTGAAAATCGACATCAATACGTCCACTGTATTACATGCCAAGCAATCGAATGCCGAAAATACCAGATCGTTAGGGAAAAGAAGAAAGAGGTAGAAGAAGAAAATAGAAATAACAACATAGAATCTCACAATCGCAGTAGAACAATATATAATAGGTAACAACTGGTCTTTATACAAAAAGAACTATATCTGTTATTTATACACTTACATCATCATAGTACAACACATCAATAACACAACACCAGTCAGTTATAATAACTTGTCCTCTCAAATGCTGAATATACAGCCTACAATACACAGCGAAATAAAATTAAATACGTGTAATACGTCTTCGTCATCCAGCTCGTCTTCTGAGCTCCATAGCATCCTATCCTGTATCTGTAATACTCGGTCTGACTCGAGCATTATAATAAAATAACACCCGAGTCAGTTTGGAAAACCAGCGTGAGAAAACACGCTCAATTTGAATTATTAAAGTTATCAAAATCCTTTAAAAACAAAGATATCTCGTAAGACCACGCCACAAATAAACACGACGAGTTTTTACCTTACGATAACCAAAACATTTCATATCAAGTCCTCTGATATTATAATAGTGTCTAAGTACAAATACTTATTCAAATAGCTGAAATTGTTACATTAATTAAATTCCAGCATACTAGGCTCTACAATAAAAACCGTAAAGGCACGTATTGGAGAATGGATTCCATATGAATGACTAGGCAATGGCGTACCGAGGACCACGCCGGGATCCCCTGCAACACAAGACCGGACTACCCCTAACCTGGATAGACCAAAATTGTATGATGTGTAGGAAACATGTTTTATGGGTGTTGAGGAATCAATCCACAATGGACAAATTGTGCAGATCAAACTGAATAAATGGATACTCGATAGTGGATGCTCTAGACACATGATTGGTAATCCGGATATGCTAAATGATATAATATACAAAGACGGAGGACTGGTTAACTTTGGAGACAACTCAAAAGGATATGTGATTGGCATCGGCAATGTCGGTAACTCTGAAACTCCTATTATCACTAATGTTTTGCTAGTTAAGAATCTGAAACATAATCTGCTAAGTATTAGTCAATTTTGCAATAAAGGATATAAAATTAAATTTGAAAAAGATAAGTGTCACATTGAAGATAATAATTCAACCATAATATTTGAGGGAATTTGGAAAAAGAACATTTATATTCTTAGTATGAAAGTTTCAAATGATAACCAGTGTCTTTTGGCAAATACAAGTGACCCTTGGATTTGGCATAAGAGATTTGGGCATTTGAATTTCAAACTCTTATCTAGACTGTCAAAACATGATCTAGTAAGAGGTCTCCCTAAAATGAATTTTAAAGTAGATAGTTTATGTGATGCATGTCAATTAGGTAAACTTAGATAAAGTTCCTTTAAATTAAAAGATATGATTTCAACTTCAAAACCTCTTGAATTACTTCATCTTGATTTATTTGGTCCTTCTCAAATTCAGTCAATAAATCACAGTAAACATGTTTTTGTAATTGTAGATGATTATTCTAGATTTACATGGACAATATTTTTAAAACATAAAAGTGATACTTTTGAATGTTTTAAGAACTTTACAAAAATGATTCAAAATAAACTTTCTGTAAAAATTATAACCATCCGTAGTGATCATGGTGGTTAATTTGAAAATGAAAAGTTTGAGGAATTTTGCAATAAAAAGGAGATAACTCACAATTTTTCATTTCTGAGAACTCCACAACAAAACGGAGTAGTAGAACGTAAAAATAGGACGATTCAAGAGTGTGCGAGAACTATGCTTTCAGATAGTAATTTACCAAAATATTTTTGGGCAGAAGCAGTTGCTACCGTCTATTATATTTTAAATAGAATTTTAATTAGACCTTTAACTGAGAAGACATCTTATGAACTTATTTACTCAAAGAAACCTAAGGTATCTTATTTTAGAATTTTTGGAAGTAAATGTTTTATTTTAAATACGAAAGATAACTTAGATAAATTTGATCCTAAATCCGACAAAGGTATCTTTATCAGATACTCTAATAGAAGTAAAGCATATAGAGTATTTAATTTAAGAACTAATACCATCGAAGAAACAATGCATGTTTCATTTGATGAAAATTTCAAAGTTTTTGAAGAAATAAATGATGAAGAGGATTTAATCACTCAAAACCAAGAGTCAACTGAAACTAATAATGAATTAAATCATCCTAATAAAAGGATTAAACTTTTAAAAGATCACCCTATAGAAAATATACTTGGAGATATGCAATCTGTTGTTAAAACTAGAAACCAACTAAGTCAAATGAGTAATGTAGCTTTTATATCAACTATTGAACCCAAAAATCCAGAAGAAGCATCAACTGATGATTCATGGATTTTGGCTATGCAAGAAGAATTAAATCAATTTACTAGAAATGATGTTTGGGAACTTGTTCCTAGACCTGAAAATAAAACAATAATTGGAACTAAATGGGTTTATAAAAATAAAATGAATGAACAAGGAGAGGTTGTTAGAAATAAAGCCCGGTTAGTCGCTCAAGGTTATTGTCAAGAAGAAGGAATAGATTTTGATGAAACCTTTGCCCCCGTAGCAAGATTAGAAGCCATTAGGATTCTACTTACTTTCGTAAATCATAATAATTTCAAATTATTTCAAATGGATGTTAAAAGTGCATTTTTAAATGGTTTTGTAAAAGAAGAAGTATTTGTTAAACAACCACCACTTTTTGAAAATGATAAATTTCCAAATCATGTTTACAAACTTAAGAAATGTCTATATGGTCTAAAGCAAGCACCTAGAGCCTGGTATGATAGACTAAGATCTTACTTATTACAATCAAATTTTGAAATAGGTAAAGTAGATAATACTCTTTTTATTAAAAGAAATAAAAATGATATTCAACTAGTACAAGTCTACGTAGATGATATCATTTTTAGATCAACTAATTTTGAAATGAATAAAGAATTTTCTGAAATAATGACAAAAGAGTTTGAGATGAGTCATATGGGTGAATTAAACTTCTTTTTAGGATTACAAATAAAACAATTAGATAATGGTATCTTTATTAGTCAAGAAAAATATGCTAAAGATCTAGTTAGTAAATTTGGTTTGACTACTGCGAGTGGAAAACCCACTCCCATGGCAACCAATGAGTACCTTAGTAAAGAAGATCTCTCGAAAGATGTGGATCAAAAATTATATAGAGGAATGATTGGATCACTACTCTATATCACTGCGAGTAGACCTGATATCATGCATAGTGTTTGTCTCTGTGCAAGGTATCAATCCCAACCTAAAGAAACTCACATAAAAGCTATAAAACGTATTATAAGATATGTTAAACACACCTTTGATTATGGCTTATTTTATCCTAAAAATGATTCGTTTGACTTAATATCTTACTGTGATGCTGATTATGCTGGTTGTAAATCAGACCGAAAAAGTACAAGTGGAACTTGTCACTTTTTAGGGCATTCTCTGATTTCCTGGTTTAGTAAAAAGCAAAACACAGTTTCTCTATCAACAACTGAAGCAGAGTATATTTCTGCTGCTTTGGCTTGTTCTCAAGTAATATATATGCAACAAACTTTAAAAGATTTTGGTTTAAATATCTCAAAATCACCAATTTATTGTGGTAATACTAGTGCAATAAATTTATCCAAAAATACTACTCAACATGCTCGAACTAAACATATTGATACCAGACACCATTTTCTCAGAGATAATATAAGTAGAGAAGTAATTACTCTCGACTATATCAATTCTTAAAATCAAATTGCTGATATCTTAACAAAACCCTTAAATGAATCTACATTTACTAAATTAAGAAGAGAATTAGGTATTTGTTCATTAACTGAAATATAAAATATAAATAACAAAGTATAATTAAAAATTGAATCAAAATAAATCAAATAGTAAAAATATTGAGAACCATGTCGACATCCCCCCTATACCCATGTCGACATATAACGTTTTTTAATTTTAAATTTTTTTTCCCACCAAAATTCAAATAATTGGTTATAAATTTCTCTTATTTCGAAATTTTCTTCATTCTCTCTGTTCTCTTTCTGTTCTATCTTCTGAGATCAATTTATCAATGGCCTCCTCTTCCAAATCAAACTTAAAATCAACTTTTTCGTTCCCATCGCCTACTTCTGGTCCGTTTCAACAATCAACGCTCGCTCGTGTAACGAAAATGGAGGATTCTCTAAAAGATACCCTTCAGTTAATGACTGAAATCCAAGTGATGCAACTTCGAATGGCCAAAGAACAAGAGAGGCAAGGCAAAATCCTTAGGAATTTGCAAAAATTTCTTATGGATAATCATGCTAACCCAATCTTAATTGACGAGGACTCTTCAAGAGATCATGAACAAGAGGAAAGTGAAGAAGAAGAACCAATGGAAGAAGAGCATGCGGAAGACAACGACAAAGTCGTTTGCTTTGGCGAAGTGTGCTTTGACAAAGATGGAAACCTTGTCGAACAACGTGGAAATTTCTGTTTCCACTATCCAAATTGTTCGGTTCATAGATCTCCTATGTTCAAAGACACACATTAGTTTCTTCTCTTTCTTTCCTATTTGTTGTTTGTTTTTACGATCTCTACGAAAATGTAAATATAAACAAATATATAATTAATAAATATTGTGTGTTCTTATATATGTTCTATTAAAAGTATTATTATATAGATTCTTAGTTAGGAGAGTTTGTAATTTAGGACTAAGTTTTAGGTTTACAAGTAAGTATTGATGATAACACTATCATCATATAGGATATTAAACTAAGAGTTATATAGTTTAGAGTTAGTTTGTTTTTGTTGATGACAAAGGGGGAGAAATATAAAATAGGGTAGTTAGGCATAGATTAAGGGGGAGTTATTAGGATAGAAGTAATATTTTATAAACAAAGGTTGTCATCATCAAAAAGGGGGAGATTGTTAGTCCTTGAGATGATGGTTTTGATGACAACAACCTTAGAATAAGATTATAAAATATAAATGCTAACATTATAGTTTAGATATATATGTATATGTAGGATTTAACCATGCAGGTACCAAGAATGAAGACTGTACAGTATAGAGATTCAAGATATTAAGATTGAAGACTCATGAGTATCAAGATTATCAAGAGTTCAAGATTTCAAGATAAGTATTGAGTCTAGAATTTTGTTAAAACTTCACTATAGCACTGAAATTTTCACTCCATTTTTCTTTTGGGATGGAACCCATTTCTACCTTTTTAGTGGCTTACAAACCCACGACAAGTAGCTTACAAACCTACGACAAGTGGCTTACAAACCCATAAACATCCTGGTTTTGTACAAGTTCTCGAGTCCTGATATGATGAGATATTCTACAGGAAGAATCTTGCAAAACTACTTCAAAATGATTTTCAAAACAACTTCAGATTGATTTTCAAAACTGTTTTTCAAAATGTTTTAGCCTTAAAAATTATCTTTTCAAATGATTTTCAAAAAGATGTTTTAGCCTTAAACTATTCCTTGTTTTTTTTAATAAACTCGTGTTTTTAAACTTCGTTTGTTTTAAACTATCTTTATACTTAGATTTAAATATAAAATTATAGTAAAATTATATATATATATATTATTCTCTATATTTATCTATGTATTTTATCTATAGTCAAGTATATTTATAAAGTTTAAAATAGTTTTAATATAAGATAAAGGTTATTTTCAAAGAAAAACAAAACATAAAAATTTCCTTTGGGATGTCGACATGCCCTAGTACCCCATGTCGACATAGTGACAGTTAGATTCAAAAATTTGAATTTCAAAAGAAGTGTCTATGCGCTATAACCTTTTACGAATGGACATGACTGTTGTTCTTCTATAAATAGGGGTTAGTTTCAACGAATTTCATATCAGATTTTCTAGTTTTTCACTTCTCTTCTTCTTCCACATTTTCTTATTCAAAATCCTATCATCACTCTGCCGAAATCAACATTGAATCTAACTAGATTATCTCTGGTTTGATTCTCTATCACTATCTCAATAAGATCCAAGTGCTATTCAGAGTTATAGGCTTCTTTGTAATCTATCTAGCGAGAAAAGGTGTGATTGTAGCCTTGGAAATCAATCAAGCGAGAAAAGGTGCGATTGTAGCCTTGGAAATCAATTGGGTGAACTTGTTGCCCCGGAAATCAAGTATCTCTACCCAGAGGATTGTGATTCAGGAGGGTGTAACTCGTAGCCTTGAAACCGAGGGTTGTAATTGTTGAATTGCTTTTGAAAGGAAATCCGTACTTAGTTGTGCGGGACTGGATGTAGGGTAACTCCGAACCAGTATAAAATCCGGTGTGTTCTTTCCTTTACTGCATTTACTTTATTTCTGCATCTGTGTTTGTTTCTGTGATTATATCTGTGTCTGAATATTACATACATTTGTGTTCAAATTAACATAAACTCAAAAAGATTTAGTAATTTCTTATAAACACTATTCACCCCCCCTCTAGTGTTATTTCTAGCCTTAAGATCCATATTCCGCATTTCTCACATCTAGTGCGGACTCAGATCTGGTTTCTTAATTAGAAACCTTTATCCTCCTTGCATAGCCATATACTATGATAGAGAATTTCAGAATCAATCAAAAATCCATATCCAGGGTTCGCCGTCGAAAATCGAGTGAAAATTCCTGACTCGGATCGATATAACTATCTCGAAATTCTGTGCTCGAATCTGGATCAAATCATTATGCGAATAAAATAATATATGTACAACTTACGTTTTTATTTCCAATTGATGCTACGTCAAATTCTTTCTATTCGCATTTATTTTAATTTCCATTCACTTATTCACAATTTACACAACTTTTATTTAATCTTCATTCAAATACTTACTCAGTATATTTCCCAATACCAATTTTACTTAAGAACTTCACCATCAACTTTCTTAAGTTTAATATAAATATTTTATACAACTTCTTATATTTATTTCCACTTCATCACTTTGGTTTATACCCATTTCTATTCAAATTAAATTTTCATCCATTAATTTATTTCCAACTTAATAAATTCCATTTAGCCTACTTAGGCTTAATTCCTCAAAATTCACTCTTATTTAACTTAATTTAAGTTAAATTTCACTCCAAAAATCAAATTTCAAATTTTTTATAAGTTTTCAAACATATTTATTTCCCAAATAACATTTTAAATGAAAAACCCAAGAGTTTAACTCCTTATCCCCAATTTATTTCAAATCATTTTGAAATCAAATACATATACACAATCCATTTGTATATCAAATTATTCCTTTGCATTTCAAACCAAACCAGTTTTTCCAAAACAAAACTCCAATTGCAAATCATTAAGGTAGCAATTCCTCCCTTGGAAATTTGAAAATGAACGTCGATGATGCTGCAGTCATCACCGAAATTATTTTCCAGCGACCGAAGTGAGTTCAGTGCTTTTATTCCTTTAAAACCATTTTAAAAACATTTGAATTCAAAAATATTCTCTAAATAATATCACTATTATTTTCCAACTTTGAAAAACATTTCAAGACCAATGGGACTTAAATTCCCAAATTTCCAACTTTTAAATCCCTTTTAAATCTATATTTAAATATACTTCGAAATTTCATTTCATTTCAAATTATAAATCACATTTATAAACTCATTTTTACAAATTCCATTTTGTTATATGAATTACTTCTTAACTTTTTGTTATAATATCTATTTTTATTCAATTTCCACAACAACAATGATAATAGTTTAATATTATCATTTCCTAACAACCAAGCAAACCATATATAACTATAATAATTTACGAAAATTATTCCTTTTATATGTAAAAATAATTTGGGTAAAATTATTTCATTTACCCCATTTCAAAACAATACCGTGTCGAATTACTCTGTTTAAGTGTTTAGAGATCCCTATCAATAACGTTAATTACTCGAATTGACCAGAATCCATAAGCCACTCAACTGACCAATCAACACAATATAAAACAATTTTATATTCACTAACAAATACGCGCTCATATCTATTAATACACTCAAACTCATTCTAGGGTGCTACTGACGTTATCTAATGAGTAATCCTCACCAGAGCCAAGGTTATCGCTAAACCTTCAGCTCTGATACCAAGTGTGATGGCCCGGATTTTCGACCTTCGAAAATCGACATCAATACATATGACATGCCGAGCAATCGAATGCCGAAAATACCAGATCGTTAGGGAAAAGAAGAAAGAGGTAGAAGAAGAAAATAGAAATAACAACACAGAATCTCACAATCGCAGCAGAACAATATATAATAGATAACAACTGGTCTTTATACAAAAAGAACTATATTTGTTATTTATACACTTACATCATCATAGTACAACACATCAATAACACAACACCGGTCAGTTATAATAACTTGTCCTCACAAATGCTGAATATACAGCCTACAATACACAGTGGAATAAAATCAAATACGTGTAATACGTCTTTGTCGTCCAGCTCGTCTCCTAAGCTCCATAGCATCCTATCATGTATCTGTAATACTCGGTCTGACCTGAGCATTATAATAAAATAACACCCGAGTCAGTCTGGAAAACCAGCTTGAGAAAACACACTCAATTTGAATTATTAAAGTTATCAAAATCCTTTTTAAAATAAAGGTATCTCGTAAGACCACGCCACAAATAAACACGACGGGTTTTTACCTTACGGTAACCAAAACATTTCATATCAAATCCTCTAATATTATAATAGTGTCTAAGTACAAATACTTATTCAAATAGCTGAAATTGTTACATTAATTAAATTCCAGCATACTAGGTTCTACAATCAAAACCGTAAAGGCACATATTGGAGAATGATTCCATACGAATGACTAGGCACTGGGGTACCACATGTCACAGTACACGTCTAGAAACAGCGTACCGAGGCCCACGCCGAGATCCCTTGCAACACAAGACCGGACTACCCCTAACCTAGATAGACCGAATATGTTATCACCCTGGGTGTTCCCACCCTTACCGAGCTCCTTCCATGTATCGTAGTAATAATATCCGAGGGTATCTAGAAAGGTGATAAACATACCCAAATTGGGTGCGTCCTACTTAACCTTGCTGCATCCCCCTGCTTTTCAGTCATTCCTGGTTGATAAGGCTAGAGGCTACGATTACCTTTTAAGGAATTTTCACTTAGGATGCTCATTGTCCTCCAATGACAATTTACTGATAGCATTCATCTATACAAGTCTGTTATGGGTCCGAACAGAACCGAAGGTACTGTTTCTACTACATCCATTTTGGAATAATCCTCAGGACTAGTAGCGATTAGCCCTTGCACTTCACTGCTCCACCTTCGACTCCATGCTCTTGTTTTCCTTTTGAAAACGTATTCGTTGGATCGAAGTGGTTTTCGGATAACTTATCCGATCTCGGTCTCTTCGAAACAACGTTCGATATTTCCAGTAAACTCAACCCTGGTTCTTTAGGAAATAAACAGACAAAATAAGATCAGAGATCACTTCCTAACCGTTAGTGGACGAATTTCCTTATCATCGTCTTAGAAGAACAAAACGAGTTTATACGTACAGTATAGCAACTCGAACGGTAACTGTACCATATAATTCCCATATTTCTCCTAGATATTCCCAAAGTTATATTTTGGGTCCAAATTTGATAGTCGGTTATTTAACTATCAAATAAACAATCATTCAACCAAATATTCCATTTTCCACCGAAAAACTCCAAATCTCTTTTAATTTAATTTTAATAAATTAAATCTCTTTATCCAAAATATATGTACTTATCTTATCGAATTTAGTAAATTTGCAAACTGTCTTTCAAAAATATTTGAAACCCTTTTTAAAAATAATGTGGAAAGTACCACTTCAGTATCAACCATGGATTCACAGCTCAATGGTTACGTCTCTATCCCAAAGAAATCCAAAACTTAACTGCATGCACTCACTGCCTCCGATTTCGCCATGCGAGTATACCATTACTTCCCGAAAACTTTATTTAAAAATTTTCAAAATAATACTTATGAAATTTCTGTAATAATTTCCAAGTTAAATTTAGGCGAATACTCTTTTAAAATAAAAGTTATTATATAAAAATAACATAATTATTGAATAATTTATCCTTTTGAAATAATACTATTGATAAATCCTTAAATAATAATTAATTTAATATAAACTAACTTAATTCATAATTTAAAATATACTTAAAACAATTTTAAACAACTAAATAATTAATTTTCTGAAATATTCTTTAAACACCTTTAAAATTACCCGGTTAATAATTAAAAATCCTTCTTTTTTAAACAAACCCAATTATTCGATAAAATACATTTTCCACTCCCAATATAACCAGTCTAACATTTACAAATTCCTCTCGATTTATTCTCAATTTGATTTACACCCCAATTCCGTAAATTTCCTTTTCACAATTCTAAAAATCAATCTACCATTTATTTTTAAACCGATTTACCCATCTCTTAATAAATCCTCACCGTGAATTTATAACTTCAATTTACCCACTGATAATTACTTCACTTTATTTATAAACTTCGTTTATAAATTCCATAGTCTCATTTCCCATTTATAACTGTTTTACAATACTAAATCGATTTTACATCGATTTCTAAGTTAAATTCCATTTTTAAAACAATTTCTTAATCAACCCAACTATATTCCAAAAACCCAACTAATTCTGATTCCACTTCCATTTCATAAATTTTAAATCTAATTTAAAATCTAGTATAACAATTCCATATTTTATTTTTAAATTTCCCTTTTTATTCTCCCAACTATTTAAATCTCGATTTAAAAATAAATCCTTTTATACTTAAATGATATCGCTTAAGTTCTATTATTTAAATCCTTTTATTTACATTATTCAAATGTTGGGTGTGTTTTCACTAGACCGGTATTACCGAACCAAGATGAGGGAAGCCACCACCGAACCAACTCCACTTCCCTACATAGCCGAACCAACTCTGCTTCCACCTACAGCCGAACCAACTCCACTTCCCTGCATAGCCGAACCAACCCTGCTTCCACCATTACCGAACCAATCATCACTCCACCTATAGCCGAACCAACTCCAAAATAGCATTACCGAACCAAAACCAATCTCACTCACCACCGGACCAAGTTCCACCCGACCAAGGCATTCCGGACCAACTTTGCTAGGCCAGATTGCACCAGCCCAGGCCCACCAGCAGCTATACACATCCAAGACCCCTACCCCTAGCCTCACTCTATAAATAGAGGGGTAGGGGTACTACAATGGTGGACAAGTTTGAGAGCTCAAGCACGGATAGAACTTTCAAACAACTTTCATATACTTGTATCAAAGCTTTGTACTTGTAATCTGAACAAGAAAGGAGAAATAATATATAAAGTGGACGTAGGCACATTCTGGCTGAACCACTATAAATCTGTGTGTCTTTTACAGTTTAGTCCATGCTTTTTACATATTTGCATAAATTACCCAGACCACTAAAAACAACATAAAATCAACTAAATCCCACGACTTGGAGGTGTTTGCCCATTTTTTGTGCAAACATTTTTGGAGCTTTCGCTGAGAGCGAGAAGCTCGAAGCTTCAGCTTCTTCCACTTAACCTTCTTCCTAACAGCATCGTTCATTGCTTGGAAAACATGCCTCCGAAGCAGAAAAAAGACGTTAACAAAGGAAAGAACATCGCAACTAGGAGTGTTCCAGATCCAGTGGTCACAGATCAAGTAAATCGTCCCATTCCAGCAGTAGTACCAAATGAAGGTCAGGCAAATCCGACAACCCCTGCCACAGAACAGCCGGCAGCAATTACTAGGGCAGATCTAGACAGGGTTGTGGCTGAAGTGACTAATCGCTTCACATCCCAACAGGAAGCCTTGGTGGACCAACTCATGTCATGCTTAAGGGATGCTGAAGAGTCCAACCGCAGCACTGAATCATGGGGTGAGTCCCAGTCTGGAGGATCTCAGAGACAACAAAGATCTTCCTTCTTCGAAGGAGCTAACGACAGAAGCGGCCATGGTAGGAGCCGAGACCGAGCTCAGCCCGAAGTTAGACCTATGGAAACGCATGGAACCGAACCCAAGGGGGGAGGTACCAGGCGGAGGTCAACTGTAGCCGAGCCTGTCGTACTGCCTAACCACGGAAACACCAATGAACAGGGGCCGAGCTAGAGTCCAGCCCGAAGTTGGACCCGAGGAAGTGCTTAGATCAGAACCCAGCAGATGAAGATCAAGGCAAGGGCCAACTGTAGTTGACCCTAGCATGCTCCCAGAAGACCAAAGACAGCCACTGGAAAATATTAGGAATGATAGACGATACCATCCCTACAGGTCATCTGGACGGAATCAATCCCACAGAGCAGAACCGAACTCATTTCTATCTGCTCCAAATTCTGATGAAAGGATGGCACGCTTGTTCAGAGAGTGCGTCCAATGGGATCAAAGAGACCGAGGAATAGGCGCTAGGGTAACCAGCCCTTTCGCCCGCAATATCGAAATTGCCATCACCCCTCGAGAATGGAAAATGCCCACAATGGAACCTTACAAAGGAACCTCTGACCCCGTTGTACACTTACAGAGATACACACAGCATATGCTCATGAGTGGAAAAACAGAAGGAGTGCTGTGCAAATGCTTTCTGCTATTCTTAGCAGATCTAGCTACCTCCTGGTTCTGCCATCTACCCCAAGGATCCATCAGCTCATGGGAGATGTTGAAAGAAAAGTTCATCAGCCAGTTCCGCATTCATGTGGAGCAGCCCAAGGACGCTTATTCCTTATCCAGTATCAAATAGAAACCTGGAGAGAAAGTGCAGCAATATCTAACCCGATTCAATGCCGCAGCGGCCTCAGTTCAAGATGCTGATGAGAAGCTTATCTTAATGGCCCTCTGTAGCGGTGTGCATCCGGATACTAAATTTGCTAGAATATTGACCAAAGAAAAACCAGCTACTTTACCCGATTTCTTCCATGAAGCTGGGAAATATATGAGACTTGAAGATGCTTCCACTGAGAGGCAGACATGGCAACAAAATAAGGCAGCTCACGGCAACACGCCTGCTGTAGCAAAGGACGTTCGAAGAAATGATTCTAGAGACAACGCTAGGGGCAAGAAGGGAGAAAAGCGCCTATATTGGCCAGGACCGAGATTTGACGCTTACACCCCGTTGAATGAAACGATCGAAAACATCTTCCTGGCCACTCAAGACGAAGTTAGATACAAACGCCCCCCGCACAAGAAGGAATCAGATAACGCAATTAAGTCTGGAAAATTCTGCCGCTTCCACGAATCCCATGGACATGATACCAACGAATGCCATCATCTCCGGGACTTGATTGAAGAACACATCAGAAGAAGAAGACTAGAACGCTATGTAAAAGGCCAGGACAGGACTCCAGTTGCTGCCAATGAGAACCCAAGGCTACCCTCCCCAGAAATAGGCAGAGGAAATCGCAACACCGGCGGCTCCAGTCAAGAGAAGATAGTGGTCCATACCATCTCGGGAGGGCTACACATCGCCGACGGAAGCTGGGCAGATATGGAAAGGTACGGAAAGTCACTTAGAAACAATGAAGAATGCGTCAATTCCATTATAGAAGAACGCCACCTGAAGCGGATAGAGAATGATGACATCACATTCAGTAGGCGTGACCTGGAGGGAAGGCAGTACCCTCACACGAATCCCATGGTTATCTCTGCCCGGCTCGGCCCAGCCGAGGTCTTCCGAATTCTAGTAGACACTGGAAGCTCAGTGAATATCCTATTCAAGCATGCCTTTGACAAAATGAAGCTGTCATTAAAGGATGTTCTTCCCTGCAATAAACCACTACACGGTTTCACAGGAAATGCGAAGATGCCCCTCGGACGACTGGACCTCTTTGTTGAAATTGGAAGTCATCCCCGCTCCGTTGTGCGGAAACAGACATTTGTGCTAATAGAAAACCACTCGGCCTACAACGCCTTCTTAGGAAGGCCAGCCTTGTCTGACCTCCAAATTGTGCTGGCCCCATGGTGCCTGAAGATGAAATTTCCAACGGACAATGGAGTAGGGGAAGTAGAGGGAGACCAGGACATTGCTCGAGATTGCTATGTAACCGAACATCGCAACAACCACAGGAAGGATAAAGGGAAGAGTATAGAGATTGCCCTCTGCACAAAAAGTTTGGAAGCATAGCAACTAAAGAAAGCCCCTCCTCTTCGATATACCAGCGACCCTTTCAATGAATTAGACCCCAGGGACAAAGAAGAGGAGGCCACCGCCGAGCCTGCGGAGGCTATGGAATTTGTATCTGTAGACAGACATGACTCGAGTAGACTATTGAAAGTCGGGTCCCAACTAAAAGCAGAGCTGAAGGAACAACTCATTGATTTTCTCCGCCACAACTTGGATGTATTTGCATGGTCACACGCTGACATGACCGGAATCTCCCCTGACATAGCATGCCACGTACTAAACATTGATCCTACCAAGGCGCCGGTAAAATAGAAAAAGAGAAGTATGGGGGCAGAACGATCAGCAGCCCTCGATGAAGAAGTAAAGAACCTACTTGCCAATGACTTCATACGAGAAGCCATCTACCCAGAGTGGATCGCCAACCCGGTGCTGGTAAAGAAGGCTAATGGGAAGTGGCGAACATGCATTGACTTCTCCAACTTAAATGACGCCTGCCCAAAGGATTGCTTCCCACTTCCCCAAATCGATCAGCTTGTAGACAACACAGTCGGGCACGAACTCTTATCTTTTATGGACGCATACTCAGGATATAACCAAATTCCTATGCATGCTCCCGATCAAGACCACACTAGTTTCATCACTGATCGGGGATTGTACTGCTACAAGGTAATGCCTTTCGGACTTAAAAACGTAGGGGCCACCTATCAGCGCCTCGTCAACAAGATGTTTGCAGGGCTAATAGGACAAACTATGGAAGTTTATATGGATGACATGCTGGTAAAGTAAAGGGGAGCCGACGATCACGTAAGCCACCTGGATGAAATGTTTCAAGTACTTCGCCAATATGGAATGAAGCTGAATCCCCTAAAGTGCTCCTTCGGAGTATCATCAGGAAAGTTTCTAGGATTCATCGTCCATGCCAGAGGAATTGAAGCAAACCCTGAACAAATCCGAGCTCTGAAAGATATCAGGATACCTTCTACCCGAAAGGAGATGCAAAGCCTAAATGGGAAGGTGGCCGCCCTGAGCAGATTCATCTCTAAAGCGACCGACAAATGCATCCCTTTCTTCGAAGCTCTAAAGAAAGAGAAAGGAAAATTCGAATGGACTGACGAGTGCTTAACAGCTTTCCTTAACTTAATCGAACACCTCCAGAGACCACTAGTTGTCTCAACTCCGAACAAAGGCGAAGAGCGATACCTATAACTTGCTGTGTCATCTCATGCTCTAAGCGCCGCATTGGTGAGAGAAGACAAACGCACGCAGCGGCCAGTATACTTTGTAAGCAAGAGGTTTACAGGGGCGGAAGCCAGATATCCTAAACTTGAGAAACTAGCGTACTGTTTACTAATCACATCACGGAAACTGCGTCACTATTTCCAGTCTCATTCCATCAAAGTTCTGACCGATCAACCGCTAAGGCAGGTATTCCATCGTCCCGACACTTCTGGGCGACTACTTAAATGGTGTAGTGAACTAAGTCAATACGATATCACCTACCATCCTCGCACCGCCATCAAGGGACAAGCCATGGTCGATTTCATTGCCGAATTCACTACCAATGAAGGTAAGGAGCAATCGAAAATAGCAGAAGACATCAAGTGGAATCTCTTTGTGGATGGTGCATCAAACGAACAAGGCTCGGGGGCAGGCGTGGTAATAATCACTCCCAGGGGGGATAAGCTACACTATGCTATAAGGTTGGAATACGCTGCCACCAACAACGATGCAGAGTACGAAGCAGTGATAGCTGGATTAGAACTTGCCTTAGAAATCGGAGCCAATTCTTTGTGTCTTCATAGCGATTCCCAACTTATTGTAAATCAAATACTAGGAGAATTCTAGGCTCGAGAAGAACGACTCATGGCATATTTAAAGAAGAACAAGTTGCTTCTCAATTGATTGGATCACTATTTAATCAAACACATCCCTCGGGAAGAGAACCAAGAGGCCGACGAATTGGCGAAGCAAGCTAGCATGAGAGACGGTGCTATTTCCGGAGCAGTAGCCATCTCAAAGCAACTGACCCCAAGTTTTGAGCAAGTGAATCTGATAGCTGCAACCGAAGAAGCAACTTGGATGACTCCCATCTGAGACTACTTACAAAGTGGCACACTGCCCAACGGGCGTAACGAAGTTAAGAAAATCTTGAGGAAAGCTTCCCGCTACACAATACAAGAGGGCACCCTCTATCGGCGCGGCTTCTCTAACCCCTTATTAAGGTGTGTCGCTGGAAGGGAGGCCAATGAAATCTTATCCAACATCCATCAAGGAAGCTGCGGAGATCACACTGGAGGACAGACTTTGGCAGAAAAGATACTCCGATATGGATAATTCTAGCCCACCTTAAGCAAGGACGCCTTAGATTTCGTCAGAAAATGTGACAGATGTCAGAAATTTGTTAAGATTCCGCGGCTACAAACAACTGAGATTACTCAAATGACCAGCCCTTGGCCCTTTGCAGTATGGGGAATTGACTTGATTGGCGAACTGCCAATGGGCCGAGGCGGGGCCAAATATGCTATAGTGGCAGTCGACTATTTCACCAAATGGGTAGAAGTAGAACCCCTAAATAAAGTATCTTCAGCAAAAGTTATTAACTTCTTGATCAAAAATGTTCTATGCAGGTACGGAGTCCCATTCAAAATCATATCGGATAATGGACTTCAGTTTGACAGTGAGGAGTTCGCCAACTGGTGCCAAGAGCACGGAATTCACAAAAGCTTCTCATCCGTAGCTTATCCCCAGGCAAACGGACAAGTCGAAGCCGTCAACAAAATTCTCAAAACTCTAATAAAAAAGAAACTCGAAAAGTCAAAAGGCGCTTGGGTGGATGAACTTCCTACGGCACTGTGGGCCTATCGCACATCTTTCAGAACATCAACAGGGCATACTCCTTTCTCTTTAGTATACGGATCGGAGGCTATGCTCCCAGTTGAAACTATAGTGCCTTCCCACCGTAGGATCCACTATAACCCAGAAGAAAACAAAGAACTCCTCCACATGTCTTTGGATCTAATTGAAGAGAGAAGAAACGATGCAGCACTCAAAACATCAGCTCACAAGCAAAAAGTGGCAGCGCAATACAACTCCAAAGTCAAGCATCGTAGCTTACAAGAGGGAGATCTTGTCCTTAAGCGAATCTTCCCGCGCCCCGGAGCACTAGATCCAATCTGGGACGGACCATATGTAATTCATAAAGATCTCCATAATGGAGCTTATATTTTGTCAACAGTGGACGGGGAGGTGTTCCAGAGGGCATGGAACATCCAACACCTTCGTCGATACTTTTCTTAACTTGTAATGCCCATATGAAGTGAATTAACAAAGAGAATCAGTGGACGTAGGCATTTTCGTGCTGAACCACTTTAAAAAACTTGTCTCTTTTTAACTTGTTCCTTTATATCTTGGCTGCTTGTTAACTTTATCCTTTTCTGTTGAACAAAATCCTATGTAATGACATTTCCATTCAAAACACATCGCAGCACGGCTCCACCTGGACAAGACCTAACAGGTACTATACGAATCTATGCCCTCGCCAATGAGACACTTTTGCTCCGGCATCCCTCTGCTGCGGGTTAATTCATTGCTCGCGACGGCCCTTAAAGCCAACTGTAATGAGCCGATTATAAGCCACCAAGAAGGCCGACTATAGCCAAGGCAGCTCATTACGGCGTTCGGCTCGCCGGCAACTGTGAACCTACTTCAAGCCCCAACATAAGGTGTGGCCAGCCAGGGGTAGTTCACGGTTGACGATCGGCACCCACTCTAGCCGGCCACAGTAAATCGAATAATACCCACGATTACGGGCCATAATGGCCCGGGTAGTTACTGTGCGCGATCTCGGCTCCGATGCGTCTTAAGTACGGCTGTGGTAAAAAAGATTAACTCCCCGCGGAGGCGTAAGATGGGTGACAAATGTCTCCAAGACCCACAGCTAGGGAAAGTGACTACAAAGCCCGTTTGCCACGAACTTAAGCACATCGAAGGCCTTCCGTGATTGGAAGTTTTACTATTTCTCATATGTCAATTAAAAAAAAACCTTTTCTCCTATCCTCTATAACGATCCCTAAAGTACATGACACAGAATAGGAGACATTCGCTAATGGGAGTGGGAACTCACAACGGGACACTAGGCCGCATTCCATACTCAGTCACACAAGACATTCAAAGCTGCCATCTACAAGTAAAATATGAAGGGCGGTATTTTCTTCTTTCGTGTATAAATACATGGCTATAATTTATTCACACATCACACTAACATTGCAAGACATGAAATTGCACTTTAAGCAAGAACTTGGCGTCAAACACAATTGAATCGCAGGCATATGCATAGCTATATTTCTTATACAACATGTCAAAATAACAAAAGCATTCAAATACGACAGAATCGGCTTAAATTAAAAAATTACACGCCAAAAATAATGTTGTTTATTACAAGTGACATAATTACAACCTAAAAGTTTCGTTACTATTTTGAGACTAACATATACAACAATGTTTAAGTAAGCAAAAAGATATCCAGGTCAAGTCAAGGAGCCGGCTGCATCGTGGCTTTACCCTTATCCTATTGACTGCCTATCCGATAAAGGAGAGAATTCATTAGTGATAAGCAACCAAGTTAACGGAAAGACTAAAGGGGAGGACTTACCAGCTTTCTTGGGCTTCTCCGCCAAAGCCGGTCCTTCCTCCAACCCTTCGAAGGCTTGGCGGAGAGCGTCATCTGTCCACTCTTGAATCACGCCTGCTTGCCCCGGAGGTAAAGCCCCAGTGCCATCACCGCTTTGTCCTTCGCCACCATCATCGCCGTGACGATCACCGTCACCTTCTCTACCACTTCCGCTCTCCGCCTCACCTCCTTCATCCTCATCTCTTTCCTCCTCCACATTTTCCTCCTCCGGAACATCTGGATATGTGCCGGGGGAGGGTCCATCGGACTTCTTGAGTTTCTTCCCCCGACAACTGGATGTATCGAGAAGGGTCTCCTTTTGCTGCTCTTCGCCGTAGCCCCTCCTTTAGCATTGGCAGCCCTCTCCTCCACCGTGTCTCTCTGCTTGACCACGGACTGATGTGGTAGAATAAGGTTGTGCCCCAAAAGTGTAGCGTTCCTGATCAGGTAAGAAGCCGACCTATCCCTTCCCGTAATGGCTTCTATTTCCACAGCCATCTGAACCAGGCGATCGTTCTCCACGACCGCAAAACCACCTGTCGCTAGCAAGAAATAAAAGCACATAAGAAGAAGCATTGCAGTCAGAACGGAAATCATAAATAAGCTTCAACTTACAGCCAGAGGTGAAGCGACGGATGGAAACAGAGCCACCCTTGATGAAAAACCATTCCTTTTTGAACATGCTGAACTTCGAATATAAATCCAGGACTGGCTTGAAGGACACGGCCGACTCCAAGCTAATATACGGAGACCCCTTCTTGTAGCCTCTCATGTTGTACATATACCGGATTTCCCGGTTGGAAGGAGGACGCTTGTATCTCCTCTGGAAGATAACAAACAGGCTCACCAGGATGGCGTAGGAGTTAGGCTGAAGCTGGAATGGAGCCACCTTCAAGTAGGTGATGAAGCTGACTATCCAAGCATTAATCGGGGGAATGGCCCCACACATGCAATGGTACCTACTGTAAGCAAAATATCCTTCGGGGGGATTATATGGCATCACTCCTTCCCCCGGCAACAACATGTGTGCTCTGTCGATCCCAAAAGAGCGAGAGATGACATCAAGCTGCTCACCTTTGAGGGAGCTGGGAAAACAATTAGGCGGTGAATTCAGGAGCTCTTGAGGACCATACCCATCTACTAGCGATCTCGGGGATGGTCCATGTCGTTCTGGTGCTGCCTGAACTGGGGGCACTATGGAGGACTCTCCTTGGTCCTTAGATTTCTTCTTGTCGGAACGGGTTTCTACTTTATGAGACATTATCTGCAACACGAGAAAGCACATTGTTAGAACAAAGGATGTAGAGATAAAAACAAGCAAGTGTATGCAGACTGGAATTTCACTCGTAATTCAAAACATAGAAGTGCATTCGGTAGTTCAAGGCCGAAAGGTCATTCGGCACTCAGACTCCCGAATTCATTCGGTAAGTCAAAACTAAAGGTTCATTCGGCACTCGGAAACCCCAAGCTCATTCGGTATAATAAGGTTAAGATTTCATTCGACACTCGGAAACCCCAAGCTCATTCGGTATAACAAGGTTAAGATGTCATTCGGCGCTCAAGCCCATTCGGTAGTTCAAGGCACAAAGATTCATTCGGCACTCGAACTCCACGGGTTCGTTCGGTAGTTCGAAACATGAAAGTCATTCGGCAATCACCTGATTCGGTAGTCAAGTTTGATCCGGCAATGTGATTGATTCGGCAGAAAAATCTGATTCGGCTATCTCACTTGGTAGGGAATAACGAGAGCATAATGCCCATACTTATAGGCAAATAGAAACGACCGGACCAACTGGTTCGGCACACAAGACCGGATGAGAATGTCCAAGCTAAAACAAAGCGCGGCATATACAGGCATATGCCCCACTTTTGGGGGCAAGTGTTGGGTGTGTTTTCACTAGACCGGTATTACCGAACCAAGATGAGGGAAGCCACCACCGAACCAACTCCACTTCCCTGCATAGCCGAACCAACTCTGCTTCCACCTACAGCCGAACCAACTCCACTTCCCTGCATAGCCGAACCAACCCTGCTTCCACCATTACCGAACCAATCATTGCTCCACCTACAGCCGAACCAACTCCAAAATAGCATTACCAAACCAAAACCAATCTCACTCACCACCGGACCAAGTTCCACCGGACCAAGGCATTCCAGACCAACTTTGCCAGGCCAGATTGCACCAGCCCAGGCCCACCAGCAGCTATACACATCCAAGACCCCTACCCCCAGCCTCACTCTATAAATAGAGGGGTAGGGGTACAACAATGGTGGACAAGTTTGAGAGCTCAAGCACGGATAGAACTTTCAAACAACTTTCATATACTTGTATCAAAGCTTTGTACTTGTAATCTGAACAAGAAAGGAGAAATAATATATAAAGTGGACGTAGGCACATTCAGGCTGAACCACTATAAATCTGTGTGTCTTTTACAGTTTAGTCCCTGCTTTTTACATATTTGCATAAATTACCCAAACCACTAAAAACAACATAAAATCAACTAAATCCCACGACTTGGAGGTGTTTGCCCATTTTTTGTGCAAACATCAAAAATCTCTATTTACAATATTCCAAGATCTCTATTTACAATATTCCAAAATTATTAAATACAAATTTGAATCAAACTATTTATTTCCCCCCAAATTCATTTCTTTTAATTTATCCAAATTTCACTATAAATATTTTACTTTCAATTTCCCTTTTTATTTTCTTTTCAAAATTCAATATTCATATTTATGTTATTTTAAATTGCCAAAATCTATCCAGTAATACCATATCATCCAATAAATTCAAATTCCACTATAATCTATCATAAATTATTCAAACAAATCATATCACTGAATATGAAAATAATTTTAACATTTTTGAGGAATCCAGTTGGATTCCTCCAACCTATTTCCATGCATCCACGGATGTTACTACAATATAAAAATACCAATCCTACTTCGAGGGGGATATCGCGGTAAATAGGGTCATCCGCTACTATGCGGGGCGCTTAGGGTCTCATCCGCTATATATATGCGGGAATATCAATCACTATAATATATATACTACTATATATAATATCACATCCAACTGATAATAATTTATCAATTCTATCAATCAATCAATAATTAATTTTAACTATTTAAAACTAATTACAGTAATTCAAAATTGAGTGAGATTAACTCACCTTTATTTTCGAATTTGCCGAACATCCAGATTTTAATTTTTTTTCTAAAATTCCAACTTCCTCCGAACAACCCCAAACTAATTTCCAGATTGATATTCACAGCTATGAATACAAGTGACCGATTTCGTGATTTGGACCTTGTACAAGCAATTGACGAATTTATTAACATCGCGATAAATAAATATTTTAAAATTAACTTATCTTGATTTAAATTCAAAACTTAAACCCCCTCACCTATATCTCGATCAACATCACCAGCTGCTACTTCCCACTGATCGAACACCCGCCAGCCTCCAACCGAACTTCCACCATTTACTGCCGCTCGTTCAAATCACCACCGCGCGCTGCCAAGCACCACCAGAACTCCCCTTACGAAGCCAGAAAACGTGCCTCGACGTGCTCATCACCACTAGACAAAATACCACTCGACTAAACCCAAGTCCACCTCGACCACGAACAGACGCAAACTTCGATCGCATTCAACCCAACACTGCACCCCCTCCCTATCTTGATAGCTGCCCAAACTTCACTAGAATGTTGTCTCGACCATCACGGCCCTAACAAGCCCGACCTCATCCTCCCACTCGCAACCACCACCAGGAAAAACGTGCCACCAGATTTTCGTTCATCCCCAATTCGACACCACCCCACAACCAACGCGTTTCACCACCGAGCCTCTCGAATTCCCTAACTTCATCCAAACATGCGCCTTGTCTTGCTCAATTCGAATACAACTCCATTTTACCCAAAATCGTCGTGCCATCGAACCCAAGCTTAATAACCTACCTCGTCTTCGCACTCCAAGCGACTGCTCCCCTCTGCCATTCGCTCTGGTTGCGCCTCTGTATTTATTTCGATCAGGAATTGTGCCCAGCGCTCGCGAGCCATTAAACTCCCCCTTTTACTCTTTTTTTCGATCGCGGGCCTTCAAATTGGAGTCGGCAGGATGAAAATGTACGCGACACTAAAGTGGAGGGAACGACTTCGTACGCGATTTTCTTATTTTTTTTCTTGAATTTGAACTGTTCGGTTGTGTGCACTTTTATAAGGGAAATGGAGGGAGACAAGAAGTGATGTTGGCGTGTAAAAGAAAGTCTACAGTGCTTTTTGATAGGAAGGGAAAAAGTGCTGATGTGAAAAAAAGTCAGGTCAACATATAATTATTTTATTTAAATTTTAAAACCGTCTCGATTTACGCAACTCGAAATTTCGAACCCCTATCGAGGCATGCTGTTAGGAGTTTATAATGTTATATCCCTATTTCGAACAAAAAGGAAAAGGTTTCTAGTCCTAATTCGATCGTATGGAGAAGATTGCTTTTGGACCCAATTATTATATTGAATTTTCGATATAAATTTCAGTGCGTTTATATCTCATACGGCCAAACGATAACTCCAAACGCTACGAAATTTGAAATCCGATAATAATACACTATTACGGATCCAATGGAACTGGTTTCATCGAATTTCGAGACTGCGCCTCGGAAGGCTATTTTTAAATGTAAATTTAAACGATATATTTTTAAAACGGAACAAATCAATTTTAAATTCCATTTAAATATTTTTATTATCCTCCTTATTATAAATATAAATTTTATAAGCCTTTAAATTATTTTTAGCAAGCTTAAAACTCAAGATTCACTAATTTACCCAATATTCAACTATTAAATTCAATAATCAAATTATCCAATAAATGGTTATATTTGAAATTCAAGTTAAAAATTATATTTTAAATATTTTAAATAAATTAAATATTCCAATTTCAAATAACCAAAATTCTGGATCGTTATAGGATGTGAGGTGCTTAAACTAAGGAGATGTTCAAGAGCAATTAGTGCCCTGGCTCACCTAGCCTCTTTCCTCTCTTTCCTAGGCGAGGGATAGATATGGCCGAAATGTCGAAAATGATGCAAGTATAAATGATTTATTTGTTCCAAATTTAATACAACTTGGATTGTATAGAAATAATCTTCTTATATTTGATATTCAATTCCGAGAAGGGAACCTGTACTATCCGTGTGAATTTAAAAGGTGATTCCACCGTTATTCGATGGATAGTAAAGGTTGAATACATAAATTGATGTTGAGTAGAATTAGTATAATTTCTATTGACCCTTTTTACTCATTAATGTTTTCCAATATGGCTTATGAAAATTATTTGGTATTTCCAAAGTTAAAGAGATGTTTAATGATTCCGTATATACTAGAAAGAAATATTTTAAAGATATATATCTCTTGAAGATATTTTTGATAAAGAGAAAGTAATCAATCAAATGATGAGCACCTATTTACATAACATCTTTTTATCGATGATTGATTCGAAGGAACCGAGATCAGATTTGGGTGATTCCTATCCAAAAACCATTTCGAACCAATTTACGTGTTCAATGGTGAAGACATGGGATAATAATAAATGGAATGAAGGGCTGCTTGACCCTGACCCTCGGGGGAAATTTCCTATATCATATATATAAGGTAGTAGTATCTTCATTTGATCTTTGATGCAAGGGCTGCTTGCTACCAATCCTAGGGATGATTCCCAACAGGATGTAGTAGGAGAGTTCCTTTGATTTGTCCTATTCCCTGGACAACTTGTATGGATGAATGTTTGACATTGCATTTCTAAAATTTATGTACATTGATTTTTATAAACATACATCTGTTTGGTGGTATAGGAGGTAACTCTCCTATACTTAACACCCTTCTTTGAGACATACGAGCTCAAAGGTTGTACATTTTGTGGAAATCAATAGTGTGTGATGGAATTGGCAATTTGGCATTCAAAGTGGAATGTGCTATGTGAAAGGTAATCCTTACCTCGGGCCTCATCACCCGGAAATGTCTTAAACTGGGCATGTCATAAGGCTATGTGGTTCGCAACCATTAGGGTATGGTCATCACCATTCTAGATTACCCTCTATATATCGGGTATGTTGTGTATGCTAAAAGAGCTCTCCGATAGGTCGGGAATGACCGAGGTGATGTCATATTCGATTCTACCCACCACTAGATGGGTCTACGGGTAGACCGGTCTTGCTAGGTGTAGAGGTTTCAAAGGTGTTGATCCTCGGTACATCCCCTTAGAGATGTTCCATACAGAAGGTAATTTTTACCTGCCATTGTATGGAAATCCATTCTCCAATAAGTGCCTTTTGACTTGATTGTAAAGCCCAGTATGTTGGTATTTAGTAATGTAACAATTTCGGCTAAGAATATATAAGCTTACTTGAAAAATATTTTCAAAAGAATGTCATTAAAAATAATATTCCTAGATTTTGCATAGTAAATGTTTTGGTTATCATAAGGTGAAAACCCGTCCGTGTTTATGTGCGGCGTGGTCTTATGAGATACCATTTTTTTTCACATATCCGTATTTTGAGTTTCTCACACCAGTCCCATGACTGGTCTGGAGCTTATTTTTATTTTCTCTTAAACTCTGGGTACCTTATTTTTTCGAGCAGCCAAGTAGTCGGGTTTAACTTAGAGCACTGTGATGGAGCTTGAAGTCTGGAGCTGAAGATGTTCCTATAGATAATTCTCCATTTCCATTTCCGCTACATTAGTTTAGTGATTGTATTCAACATTTATAAGGACATAGATTTATAATTGTCCAAGCTGATTTATAAGATAGATTCTAATAAATATATTTAAAATTTCTTCTTTAAAGATCTTATATATTAAAATAATATATGTTATTTCATTCATGTAAGATTCTGTTATGTCTTTATTTTCTTTACCCCATGATAATCTACCTATTCGGCACTTGGATTTGCGGCACATGAATACCGAAGATGTACCAGTGTCGATTTCTGAGGGTTGAGGAGGCGGGTCATCGCAGATTCGAACCCGAGATATCAAATTGATCTATGCTAGGATAGAGTACATACCACTCTTTATTATAAAAAACATGATAAATAAATCAATTTTTCTAACTTGCTAATTACTTAAACATCATAACAATATAGTATAGCTCACAAAATACATAGTATATGAATTCCTCTAGCTTTGTATTTATAGAAAATAATCCACATTTAAGTCATTAAAGATTAAAATTTTCCTATATAATTATTAGCTTAGCTTTTGATAGAAAATTGGTTGAGTGATTTTTGCACTAATTGATTGAACACATCTAAATGCATTTCACACCCTTTATTGACAGAAAACATTCACATGGACTGTTTACTGCTTGTTAACTAATGTTCTAAAAGCCTATTGAACAATTCTACAAACACATTTTGTGTCATGATAACATTTAAAATTCATAATATATTATCATTAAACTACATTGGAAAATCATATTTCATACTTAGGGATAACAACAATGCATTCTTAACACTTTAATATAATAGCAGAATGACTAAGAAGAACAACTTCATTCTAAACACATGAATTAATTGAATGGAAGATTGATGTCGAGTAGTGGAAATTGAAAATTCAAGATGCAAATTCTAGAATTTGTTGTTTTTTGTATCAACTAGGTAATTGTATTCGTAATCTGCCTCTCATTTTTCAATTTTTGCATCTCTTTAGGTTTGTACTTTCCATTAACTTTCATATATGATGCCTCTTTAAGTTTTGTGCCTAATGCTTGAGACCAACTTGCACTGGGCCAAAATCGGTCCTGCCTCTCATATAACCATACCACAACAACCAAACTACCATAACATCATTCTCATTATTATCTTCCAGTACTCAAATTTTCCAAATACAAAGCCATGTGATCATCTGGCAAGAAATCCACAAGTAATAAAATCAAAGCCAAAAGAAACGTCCAACCCCCTCCCCCCAAATATCACCAACGAACCTATCATACCTTTGGTATGAATATCAAGATGTTCGGCCTTATAATTAACAACATTCCTTCAATCTCAACACCATTACGGGTATGCGTCGTATCAAAATGTGTATCATTCTCAACTTTATCTTCACAGTGCTCCAACTTACATCCCTCATCAACAATCATATTACCATTCTACCACACCATAACAACAATATTAATACTACCTAAATTGTCTCTTATCAACATGATCTTCAATCACATTACGAAGACCGTGCTTCGTTCATATCATTGATGACACAAGGTGACGAACAATAACATCATATGCTTAGTGCTCAACAATAACAAAAACATCAACTTAGTCCTTAATAACTAGCTACTCGTGATGGAGATGTTATGCAAAAACCGATTCTCTTATGCTCGTATGTTGCAAACCCCAGTATTGATGTAGAAAATGAAACTGCTAAAGAAGAAGAAGAAGGAATGGAAATAAGAGAAGGAGTTAAAGGAGACGAAGACAATGATGAAGGCAACAATGAAGAAGTTAAATGTTTTCTTTCTGTTATATATTTGTTATAATGTGTTATAAATAGTTAAATGTTTAATTAAAATATTTTAACAGAAAACCCATAAATGGTGTGTTTGTGACAGTAATTAAAAATAGTTGTTAATCATGAGTATTATATCACAATATAATAAACATGTTATTTTAAATATTCCTAGTCAAGATGCATCGAGACTAGATATCGATGCATCCGTTGATACTGGAGTACGTAACGCTCTCTAAATATTGGGCAGTGTGTTATTCATGAGTGCCGAGGTGCCAAGGGGTTATGTACTGATAGTTATTGGATAACTATGAAATGACTCACTTAATAGTTTTCAATTAGTTAATATAACTAAGGTCAAACAGAAAATATCGATGTGACTAATTTACATGGTTCTCTTGACTTAAGAATACTATCGATCTTCAATATGAAAGCTCCACTTTGATTATAGTCAAATCATAGCATGACGTTCATCGAATGACTATAGTTGGATTGAGTGGAAGTATTGGAAGTTACACACTATTCGTATTATATGGGGTTAGTACCACGGTCAACTGAAGTCAATTCAAAGTTAAAATCTCTGTCCAAAGTAATACTGTTAATAATAAAAGTTATTATTAAACCAAGGACTTTCATTTTGGACTTACAAAGTTGAAAATGGATGATGTTGGAATTTTGACCAAAACCAAATTTCATAAGTCCTAATGTGATATTGTTTTGATAAAGAGAATTGGTGTAAATAATCGTTACTATCACATACTGCTTATAATAGGTAGAATTGAATATTACCGAAAGATGTGTAAGCGATAAATTTAGCCAAAATGTCACACCACTAGCTAAGGTGACATATGAACGTTAATATTTGAATAATATTAATCGTTGGCTGAATTTATACCTATGAGTCACACAATCGAAATGATGAACATTCCGAATAAACTACATGATTTAATTGATCTTTAATAGTTGAAATCAATCAGATCAACTATTATTTAAGAAATATTAATTATTAAATCTATTTAATTTATTTGAATGGCATTGCTATTTAGTAAATTGTGTATGTAAAAGTTATAAACTCACATATGGATATCGGTAGAATGTATAAATTTGATTTAAACATAATAAATACAAAAAGGGCTGAAATAAATTAAATTAATTAATATTTGTGAAATATTAATTGTTAAAAATTTCTTATTTGATTTGTTTTAGTTCCATTAGAATTTAATAAAGTGCGTATATAACAGTTATAAGCATGAAAATTGGTATACGATATCGATAGGAAATTTAAATTGGATTTAAATGAAAATAATAGTAATTAGTTTTTGGAATGTTTTAGAGTCCAAATAGCCTATGTAATGACCGACCATACTTTGAGGAATATGAGGGGTCTTTTGTTTTGAAATGAAAAGAAAATCTTAATTAAAAGAAGAGAATCAGCACATATTGAATGCCACATTTATTTTCTCCTTTAATAAAAATTTCTCTCTAACATTTTTGCCTCTTTCAATTTTCTCAAGGCCAAAATTTCCATGGGATGAGGTTCTAAAAATTTCAAAACAAAATTTAAGCAAAACAAATATTAAAATAGTGGTCATCTCTATATTATTACATATCTAATGATTGATTTATTAAATCTAAGAATTTCCTCTTCATTCAAGGTGTATTCTCTAGGCTTCATCTGAAAGGTAATTTTTTTTATTTATATATATGTAAATTGTCATGTTCACATGTCTATAATCCTCCACATCTTCTATTTCTTCTCCCTATATGTTTTGGGTTATGTATGATTATCAAAGTTCTACTTTTGAATCATTTATTTTATCATCATATTGAATTTTGTTTCCCTTTTATTTGTTATCCATGTGATATTAATAATATCAATCGTAAATTCCCTTTTGCTCTTTTTTGTTTGATCGTTATGTATACATGTAATTTAGATCTAGATCTGATTGTCACGAACTCATATATGCGTAATTTGTCTAATTTTTTTAATTTAAATAACACCATTTGAATAAAATTTCATAAATATTAATTTATTTAATTTACTTAACACCCATTTTAGTATTTATTCTATTTACATCAAATTTAAACATTCCACCGATATCGTATATCGATACGCGTGCTTTTAACATTTATATACGCCCTTTACTAAGTACTAATGGCATTCAGATAAATTAAATAAAATTTTATAATTAATATTTCATAAATATTAATTAATTCATTCATTCATTTTTGACTATTAAAAATTAATTAAATTGTGTGTTTTATTTTGAATATTCATCATTTCGATTATGTGACTCAAAGGTGTAAATTGAATCAGCGATTAATTTTGAACAATTTAAATATTAACGTTCACACGTCACCTTAGCTAGTGGTGTTAAATTTTGGCTAAATTTACCACTTACACATCTTTTGGTAAAATCCAATTTTACTTATTATATGTGTTACCTATTAGTGATAGTTATTTACACTAATTCTCTTTATCAAAACTATATCACATAAAGACTTATGAAATTTGGGTTTGGTCAAAATTCCAACACCGTCCATATTCAACTATGTAAGTCTATAAACAAAGTCCTTGGTTCAATAGTAACTTTTATTATTAACCATGCTACTCCGGCCAGAGATTTTGACATTGATTTGACTACAGTTGACCGTGATACTTACACTATATAACTAGGGAGATGAATCCTCTACTGAATAGTGTATTACTTCCAATGCTTCAACTCAAACCCAACTATAGCAATTCAATGGATGCCATACCATGATTTAACTATAATAAAAGTGGAGTGTCCACATTTAAGTTCAACGGTATTCTCAAGTTGAGAGAGTTATGTAATTTCATAATGTGACGACCCGGAATTTTTGTATATTTGAAATAGGAATATTTAATTTATTTTAAATATCCGAAGGTTAAATTTTAACTTTAATTTCAAATATACAGTATTTATTTAGATAATTAATTATTGAATTAAATTATCGGGATTGGGTAAAATATTGAATCTTGATTTTAAGCCTGTTAAAAATAGTTCAAAGGCTCAGAAAATTTATATTATTAATATTGAAGGTGATGAAGCTTTTAAAATTGAATTTGAAAGTGTTTTGTTCAGTTTTAAAAATATATCGTTTAAATTGAATTTAAAAATAGCCTTTCGAGACACAGTCTCGGAATTGGACGAAACCAGTTTCATTGGATCCGTAATATTGTAGTATTATCGGATTTCAATTTTCGTAGTGTTCGGAGTTGTCGTGTGATCGTACGATAGGTAAATGTGCTGAAAATTAATATCGAAAATCTAACATTAAATAACTGATCTAAAAAGCTATTTTCCCCGTACGGTCGAACTAGACCTCGAAAACCTGTTCCAACGAGTTCAGAATAACGATTTAACGCTAGGAACGCCAGTCGTTGCATTTAAATGGAAGTCCGGAGTTTAGAAATTATGGACCACAAGATATTTTTGGATTTAAACATATAAAATTCCAAATCTATTAGCCACCCTATAAGCAGACCTAGCCTGTCTCTATCGCCACTTTTCTCTGTGAAGCCACCTTCCGTCTATTCATCGCGTCTTCTTCTTTATCTCTCAGCCGAACATTTCAGTAAAATGTGAAATGGAATCTTCTTCATTCTTTCAAAAAATCGAGATGTTTCATTCTCGTTCGAAATTTAAATCAGGAAAAAGGGGGAAACGAACGAAACAAAACTACAATAAAGCGAGGCCGAGCCTTGTCTTTTCCATCTTCCCCAGTTCGAATTCATTCGAACTCGTTTCAAAATAAAAATGAAATAAACCGATGCCGCCTCGTTTTAAATCTAGTCGCTATCTCGTGAAGTGGGGTGTGGATTGATCGAGGCTCGCGCGCGTGCTAGGAGATGTCGACTAGAGCTTCAGCAAGCCACAGCAGCGACAGATTGTAGATTAGAGGCCATAGGCTGGCTCTGTGGTGGAAGGCAAGGGTTCAGGTGGTCTTCAGGCGACGCGCGAACGCGTATTTGGAGACGCACGGTTGGCCTAGGGTTTCGACGAGCGGCAGGGGATTCGTGGTGGTAGGCACGCGAGTCGAGGTATTGATCTGGTGGGATTGTCAGGTCGCGATGGTGGCCTGGGTGCGTGACGCGACAGAGAGGTATACGATAATTTTATTTATTTTAGATTAAAATTTATATATACATAATATTGGTATCCATATGTAAATTAGGCATTAGGTTAGTTCAAATCTAAAAGAGTTAATTAATGAAATCTATTGGAAAATAATTTGCTGTTCAATTATTTCGAATACTAATAAACTATATAAATATTTATACAAGGTCTAAAATCTTGGAAAATCAAGTCGAGATGGGGTTTGGATGGCAAAATAAAAGGTGAGTTAATCTCACTCAGTTAAATTTAAATTTAAATGGCTAAATTTAAATAATTGGCTGAATGGTTGATGTGATTGATGTGATATATATAGTAGTATATACCAATATATATATATTGGCATATGTATATATTGGATTTGATATTCCCGCATTTTATAGCGGATGAGACCCTATGCGCCGCATAATAGCGGATGATATTTATTTAAATCCCATATACCGCGATATTCCACCTCGAAGTGGAATTGGTATTGTGCTAACGTCTGTGGATGCAGGAAAAACAGGTTGGAGGGATCCAACTGGATTCCTCAAAAATTTATTTTATTATTCTGTGATCTGAATATTGATATCCTGTGATGATTTGATATTGGATGTTGTGGTTGATTGAATTCCCAGTATAATAAATTTTGAGAATCTATGGAATTGAATTTTTGAAGAAATAAAGAATAATAATTTAAGTAAATTGGAATAAATTTAAAAGTGAATTGTAAATAAGATAAAATAAAGAGAATTGGAATTTTAGTAAATACAGGAAAAAGAAATTTAAATTTACGAAGGAGAAATAAAGATTAGAAAACTCAAGTAATATTGGTTTAGAGAAATAAAGGAATTACTTTTAAATTAATAATTTAATTTAATTAAAAGTGTAAATAAGGAATGTTGGGAATTTAAAATAGGTATTTTTCAGTTAAAAGGGGGTTTTAAATTCACAAATGAGAAATAAAATTTAAAGGGTATTGTATTTGAAATAAATAAAGTAAACAAGGGAATTTTATCCCAAAGTAAAGCAAATTTGAAATCCATTGTAGAATTGATGTAAATGTTTGGAATTGGAAATTTAAAGAGAAATGGGATTTTGGGAATTTATAAACTGGGTTTATAAAGTGAAATAAATGTCGGTGGGCATTTTAAATATAAATTCAGGATGGGAATTTATAAGGGAAGGAAAATTGGTTTAAGAATAAATAATGATTTATTTTTAAAGAAGTGGAAGAGAAGTATTTTCTGGATAGCCAAGTACATTTGGTTTTAAAAGCAATTCTAAATAATTGTTAAAGATTTATTGTTAATTTTAAAATCAGGTTTAGAAAATCTATTATTTCAAATGTAAATTTTCAAAAGTAAGTATTTTTCAAAACTATTATTGTAATAGATATAGAAGTGATTTGGTAATACGTTTTAAAAGGAAATTTGTTTATATTTTTAAAGTGGTTTTATTTTAGATATTTTTAAATATATATTTTAACTTAAGTTTTAAAGTAGTTTTCAAAAGGTGTTTTATAAAGTATATTTATAATAAAGTGTTTTAAAATTATTTTAAAATCTAAAATGGGTTGTACTTGGTATTCCAGTGAAAATAAATATTTGGGAAATTATTCTGTGAAAGGAATATAGTTTGAAATTGTTTCCAATGGGGATTGGAAAGGGAAATAATATCTTGTGAAGATATTTTGAAGAAAAAAAAAATAGATAATTGGGAAAAATTATTGATTGTTGATGGTTGTTATGGATGTTAATTGATAGTTAAACAACCGACTATCAATATTGGCCAAATGCGCTGATCGTTTCGAAGAGACCGGGATCGGGTTTCCGTATACCGGGATTCTAGGTCTGGAGACTCGAAAACCACTTCGATCCGGTTTGTACGTTTCGTGGGGAAACGAGGGTAATATTGATAAGGGGATAGTGTTATCAGTTCTGTTCGGACCTGGAACGGACTTGTATGGATGCATGCTTTCAGACATCGTCAGGGGACGATGGGCATTCTAAGTGAAACGTTCTAAAGGTATCGTTTAGCCTCGAGCCTCATCAACCGGGAATGACTGAAAATCAGGGGTTATGCAGCAAGGCTTCGTGGGTAGCCCCCACTTGAGAGTAAAGTCATCCCTGTCTAGATGTCCCTTTTATTTCGGCTTAGTGGTGCGGTTGCTGATCCCAACCGTGGGGTGATTTTATTTGGAATTATCCAGTAAGGGATGATTCCGACCTTGTGTTGCAGGGGAGCGGGCGTACTCCTCGGTACTGTGATCTAGGCCACGTACTGTGACAGGTGGTACCCCAGTGCCTAGTCATTCGTTGGAAATCCATTCTCCCTACGTGCCTTGTACGTGTTTTGTTTGTATACCTAGTATGCTGGAATTTAATCATGTAACAATTTCAGCTATTTTAATAAGTATTTGTGAATAGACACTATTATAATATCAGAGGATTTTGATAAAAAGTGTTTTAGCTATCGTAAGGTAAAAACCCGACATGTTTATTTGTGGCGTGGTCTTACGAGATGCTTTTGTTTTCAAAAGGATTTTTGAAACTTTAATAATCAATTTGAGTGTGATTTTCTCACGCTGGTATTCCAGACTGACTCGGGTATTGTTTTATATGATGCTCGGGTCAGACCGAGATAAACAGGTTCAGATTGTAGCTGTGGAGCTCAGGAGACGAGCTGGATGGCGATTCGTACTTCCGTATTTGTTTATTGTTCCGCTGTGTATTTGGATGTATATCATTGATGTGATGAACTCTGATGATGGATTCTGTAAATATATTGTGTAAACAGATATATTTTTCTGTTTGAGTAAAGATCTGTTTTGTATATATTATATTTTATTCCGCTGCGATGTGAGATTCTGTTGTTGATTTTCTTTTTCTTCTTCTTCTACCTCTTCTTCTTTAACACAAATGGTTCGATTTTCCGGGGCTGGAAAGTCGGGTCGTTACAGTTGGTATCAGAGCAAAGGTTGGCGATAACCTTGGCTCTGGTGGGAATTTGAGTGTATTAATAGATATGAGCGCGTATTTGTTAGTGAATATAAAATGGTTTTATATTGTGTTGGTTGATTTATTGAGTGGTATATGAACCTTCGTCGGCACAGCCTGCGCAACTGTATCGAAGGGGTTTCTAAACACTCGAATAGAGCAATTCGACACAATATTGTTTTAAAACGGGTAGATGAAATAATTTTACCCAAGATATATTTTGATATAAAAGAAATATTTCTTTTAAATTATTATATATTTGGATGTTTGGATGGAAAATCTAACAAATAAAATTGAGAGAAAAATATGATAAGATTATAAAATTAAAATGATTTGCATAATCAATGGAAATTTGCATGAATATAAATTGTACAAATGAATTATAGCTAAAAATTTGTTTTAATCAAATTGGAAAATGTAAACCCCGGATATCTTGGAAGTGTTTCAAAATGTTTTGAAGATAAACACTAGCATTATTATTTTGGAAAGTATTTTTGGAAGGGAAATTGTTTCAAATAAATTTTCGAAATGGATATAGCAATAAATTCATTTCAGTTGCTGGAAATAATTCGGAGGATGACGGCCGCATCTTCAGAATTTATTTTCGAACTTCTGAGTGACGAATTGCTGCCAAATTGATTTATTCAGAAAAGCTAGTTGTTTTTGAAATTTCCAAAGGAAATTTGTTTGAAATAAAGCCAGAATTGGTTTAAAAATCTGAGAAATGTGATTTGGAGATGTTGGAGATTTCAAATAATTTGAAATTTAAAAAGCCGGGTGTTTAAAAAGGGAAATTCTGACGAAATTGGTGGTAAACTTATAATTTGAGATGATTTTTAAATCAGAGAAATATAAGTTTTGAATGTTGATATTTAAAAGTTGAATGGAATCTTTGGAATTGAATTGAAATAAATTGTGATGTAAATGTTATTATGAGGATAAAATGATTTGACTGAAGTTAAATTAAGTAAAATTAAACTGTAATGAAGTTCAGTTGATTTATAAATAATATTGGGTGAGATTAAAATTCTTACAATAGCAAGTAAAAAGTGAGATGAATAAGAGATGTGAAGTTTGGAATAGAAATCTGAGTTAAAATAAATTTAGCTTGGATAAGGGTAAAGAAATTAAATTTATTGGAGAATTTAATTAATTGTGACTCAAATGGGAGATTATAGCTAAGTAAATAAATTTGTTTGGTAAATTGGAAATTGAATAAAATCCAGAACTTGAGTTGATAATCTATACAATTTGAATTTTGATAAAATGAATTTGACTTAAAGGATGAAGTTGAATTAAAGGAAGTATAAATGAAAATTTAATAAAGTGAAAGTTGGTTTGAATAAGATTCAAATTTGAAAAGAAATGAAATTGTGAATAAACAAATGAAGCTACATTTGTGAATTAATGAGTTGAAATTGAAAAATAAAATGAGATTTTATTTTAGTCAAGTTGAATTAGTTAAACGAAAAGTGAATTGTGGGTTGAATAAGATGGTTTAAATTTGTATATAAAATTCAAGTAGGAAAAAAATAAATTTGAAATTTCCTTGTTAATAATTAAATAAATTCACGATGAATTGAATACGGAAATTTAAAATTTAAATGAATGAGTAAATATACTGATTGAATTAAATTAGTAAATGGAAAGGATTCGATCAAATGAAAATCAAACCAAGGATTAAAAAAAAAAAAAAAAAAAAATTTGTTTACAAGGAAACCATAACTTGAGTTTGGAAGTGAAATAGCTTAAGTTAACATTTGAATAAATGCTCGACTTAAGAAAAGAAATTGTGAAATGATTTCAAATAAAATAAAATGAATGTAAATATGAAATGCAAATTAAATTGAATTGAATCAATTGAAATGGATATGGATTCATTTCGCTTAAAAATGAATAGAATGGAGGAAAATGAATTGCAAACCATTGAATTGAATAGAAACGGAATGTGAATTGGTTGTAAGCGATTAAAATTGTATTAAAACCATATAAATTGCTTATGGAAATTATTTTAAGTGCATTGCCTATGAAAACTATTGATTTGCTATTGGAATTTAATGGGATGTTAATAGAATTTTCTTAAATTGTCACTTATCAGTTTAAATGGAGTTAGTACAGGTTCAGGAAAGCCGTTCGGCTGCATTGTGGATTGCGTTGAATGCTAAATAAATCATCGCTTGCTTTAAAAATGCTAAAATAAAGGTACGCCTACGCCAAAAATTGAAAATAGGAAATATGAACTGTTTTGTTTCTTTTTCCGGCCTGAGGCCGATGTATATACATTTTTGTGCATCCTGCGATATCGCAGAAGTCCCTCCGTACAAGGGAGGCTCTGCCAAAATTTTTCGTAAATTTCAGGAGTTAGAAATTTTTTTGGGATTTTTGAAAATTTTCATTTGACGATAAATGATTTAAATTTGTTGAGCAAAGAGAATTGAAACTGGATATTGGAATCTAATTCAAATGTGAATGTAAAAGTGAAGTGAAATTGAAGGAACTAAAGAAGTGAAGTTTGCGAATAAACTGTTAATTGAAATTTAAATTAATTAGTAAGTGCAACTAATTAAATATTCGAGTGGAAGCCAAATTTAAAGTAAGTGGAATTGTAAAGGCAAAAGTGAATAGAAATGGATATGAACTTCAATAATGAAGTGAAAATAAGTATAAGCAGTATGTAAAATATTTATTTTGAACTTAAGGAATATGGTGAGATTCTTAAGTAATTTGGTATTGAGGAAAGTTATTCTAGATGAATAATTGAATGACAAGTAAAATTTGAAATTGTGAAATGAGAAAATTGTGGATAAGTGAATGTAAGCAAACTGAATGGGAATAAAAAGGGAATTGATATAATTGGTAATCAATTGGAATTTATACGTAAGATGTACGTATATTATTTTATTCGCATAGCTATTTGATCCAGATGTCGAACACAGAATTTCGAGATAGTTTTATCGATCCGAATTAGGATTTTTCACTCGATTTTCGACGGCGAGCCTGGATATGGATTGTTGATTGATTCTGGAAATTCTCTATCATAGTTGGTGGCTATGCAAGGAGAATGACGGTTTCTGATCAAGAAACCAGATCTGAGTCCGCACTAGGAAGTCGGGTGGACGATACTAGTTCGGAAGTGGAATTGTGTGATCGATTGAGCGATCGAATGTGATGTTGCGTACGGATGATATATGTGCATCGTACGGGCTTAAGTAAAACAAATATTGGAAATTTGTAAAGGAAAGTATAAAATGACTTTGGAATTGTGGTTGAATATTATTGCTTAGTAGGATGTACAGGTGTATAAAAGCAATGGATAATTGGGATTTTTGATTTTAGAAGATAAAATTTAATGGCCCGACAAAAAGGTATGTATTTAAATTTCTATATGAAATTTGATTGGGTTTTGGATCCAGCCACTTGGCATTTTGTTTTATTTTTGAGATTGGGAGGCCGTAGAGCCATTTTGTAGTAGTACCGAGCTAGCCGCGCAAAGGAGACGCTGGCAAAATTTTTCGAAAATTTAGAGAGTTAGAAAATTTTTGAGAAAATTTGATAATTTAAAATGTTGAATTCAAATTTAAATTTGAATTGATAAGAAGTGATATGGGATACAACTTATGGATAGGTTTGGGAATGTTAGTAAGAGGGATAGTGTGTCGCTATTTAAAAAAAAAATTGTTATGGAAGGTTGTTAAAACTATTTGGATTGGGGAGATAGAACGGGTATCGAATCATTTCTCTTAACTGGTAATTTCGGGGACGAAATTCTTTTAAGGGAGGAGGAATGTGACGACCCGGAATTTTTGTATATTTGAAATAGGAATATTTAATTTATTTTAAATATCCGAAGGTTAAATTTTAACTTTAATTTCAAATATACAGTATTTATTTAGATAATTAATTATTGAATTAAATTACCGGGATTGGGTAAAATATTGAATCTTGATTTTAAGCCTGTTAAAAATAGTTCAAAGGCTCAGAAAATTTATATTATTAATATTGAAGGTGATGAAGCTTTTAAAATTGAATTTGAAAGTGTTTTGTTCAGTTTTAAAAATATATCGTTTAAATTGAATTTAAAAATAGCCTTTCGAGACACAGTCTCGGAATTGGACGAAACCAGTTTCATTGGATCCGTAATATTGTAGTATTATCGGATTTCAATTTTCGTAGTGTTTGGAGTTGTCGTGTGATCGTACGATAGGTAAATGTGCTGAAAATTAATATCGAAAATCTAACATTAAATAACTGATCTAAAAAGCTATTTTCCCCGTACGGTCGAACTAGACCTCGAAAACCTGTTCCAACGAGTTCAGAATAACGATTTAACGCTAGGAACGCCAGTCGTTGCATTTAAATGGAAGTCCGGAGTTTAGAAATTATGGACCACAAGATATTTTTGGATTTAAACATATAAAATTCCAAATCTATTAGCCACCCTATAAGCAGACCTAGCCTGTCTCTATCGCCACTTTTCTCTGTGAAGCCACCTTCCGTCTATTCATCGCGTCTTCTTCTTTATCTCTCAGCCGAACATTTCAGTAAAATGTGAAATGGAATCTTCTTCATTCTTTCAAAAAATCGAGATGTTTCATTCTCGTTCGAAATTTAAATCAGGAAAAAGGGGGAAACGAACGAAACAAAACTACAATAAAGCGAGGCCGAGACTTGTCTTTTCCATCTTCCCCAGTTCGAATTCATTCGAACTCGTTTCAAAATAAAAATGAAATAAACCGATGCCGCCTCGTTTTAAATCTAGTCGCTATCTCGTGAAGTGGGGTGTGGATTGATCGAGGCTCGCGCGCGTGCTAGGAGATGTCGACTAGAGCTTCAGCAAGCCACAGCAGCGACAGATTGTAGATTAGAGGCCATAGGCTGGCTCTGTGGTGGAAGGCAAGGGTTCAGGTGGTCTTCAGGCGATGCGCGAACGCGTATTTGGAGACGCACGGTTGGCCTAGGGTTTCGACGAGCGGCAGGGGATTCGTGGTGGTAGGCGCGCGAGTCGAGGTATTGATCTGGTGGGATTGTCAGGTCGCGATGGTGGCCTGGGTGCGTGACGCGACAGAGAGGTATACGATAATTTTATTTATTTTAGATTAAAATTTATATATACATAATATTGGTATCCATATGTAAATTAGGCATTAGGTTAGTTCAAATCTAAAAGAGTTAATTAATGAAATCTATTGGAAAATAATTTGCTGTTCAATTATTTCGAATACTAATAAACTATATAAATATTTATACAAGGTCTAAAATCTTGGAAAATCAAGTCGAGATGGGGTTTGGATGGCAAAATAAAAGGTGAGTTAATCTCACTCAGTTAAATTTAAATTTAAATGGCTAAATTTAAATAATTGGCTGAATGGTTGATGTGATTGATGTGATATATATAGTAGTATATACCAATATATATATATTGGCATATGTATATATTGGATTTGATATTCCCGCATTTTATAGCGGATGAGACCCTATGCGCCGCATAATAGCGGATGATATTTATTTAAATCCCATATACCGCGATATTCCACCTCGAAGTGGAATTGGTATTGTGCTAACGTCTGTGGATGCAGGAAAAACAGGTTGGAGGGATCCAACTGGATTCCTCAAAAATTTATTTTATTATTCTGTGATCTGAATATTGATATCCTGTGATGATTTGATATTGGATGTTGTGGTTGATTGAATTCCCAGTATAATAAATTTTGAGAATCTATGGAATTGAATTTTTGAAGAAATAAAGAATAATAATTTAAGTAAATTGGAATAAATTTAAAAGTGAATTGTAAATAAGATAAAATAAAGAGAATTGGAATTTTAGTAAATACAGGAAAAAGAAATTTAAATTTACGAAGGAGAAATAAAGATTAGAAAACTCAAGTAATATTGGTTTAGAGAAATAAAGGAATTACTTTTAAATTAATAATTTAATTTAATTAAAAGTGTAAATAAGGAATGTTGGGAATTTAAAATAGGTATTTTTCAGTTAAAAGGGGGTTTTAAATTCACAAATGAGAAATAAAATTTAAAGGGTATTGTATTTGAAATAAATAAAGTAAACAAGGGAATTTTATCCCAAAGTAAAGCAAATTTGAAATCCATTGTAGAATTGATGTAAATGTTTGGAATTGGAAATTTAAAGAGAAATGGGATTTTGGGAATTTATAAACTGGGTTTATAAAGTGAAATAAATGTCGGTGGGCATTTTAAATATAAATTCAGGATGGGAATTTATAAGGGAAGGAAAATTGGTTTAAGAATAAATAATGATTTATTTTTAAAGAAGTGGAAGAGAAGTATTTTCTGGATAGCCAAGTACATTTGGTTTTAAAAGCAATTCTAAATAATTGTTAAAGATTTATTGTTAATTTTAAAATCAGGTTTAGAAAATCTATTATTTCAAATGTAAATTTTCAAAAGTAAGTATTTTTCAAAACTATTATTGTAATAGATATAGAAGTGATTTGGTAATACGTTTTAAAAGGAAATTTGTTTATATTTTTAAAGTGGTTTTATTTTAGATATTTTTAAATATATATTTTAACTTAAGTTTTAAAGTAGTTTTCAAAAGGTGTTTTATAAAGTATATTTATAATAAAGTGTTTTAAAATTATTTTAAAATCTAAAATGGGTTGTACTTGGTATTCCAGTGAAAATAAATATTTGGGAAATTATTCTGTGAAAGGAATATAGTTTGAAATTGTTTCCAATGGGGATTGGAAAGGGAAATAATATCTTGTGAAGATATTTTGAAGAAAAAAAAAATAGATAATTGGGAAAAATTATTGATTGTTGATGGTTGTTATGGATGTTAATTGATAGTTAAACAACCGACTATCAATATTGGCCAAATGCGCTGATCGTTTCGAAGAGACCGGGATCGGGTTTCCGTATACCGGGATTCTAGGTCTGGAGACTCGAAAACCACTTCGATCCGGTTTGTACGTTTCGTGGGGAAACGAGGGTAATATTGATAAGGGGATAGTGTTATCAGTTCTGTTCGGACCTGGAACGGACTTGTATGGATGAATGCTTTCAGACATCGTCAGGGGACGATGGGCATTCTAAGTGAAACGTTCTAAAGGTATCGTTTAGCCTCGAGCCTCATCAACCGGGAATGACTGAAAATCAGGGGTTATGCAGCAAGGCTTCGTGGGTAGCCCCCACTTGAGAGTAAAGTCATCCCTGTCTAGATGTCCCTTTTATTTCGGCTTAGTGGTGCGGTTGCTGATCCCAACCGTGGGGTGATTTTATTTGGAATTATCCAGTAAGGGATGATTCCGGCCTTGTGTTGCAGGGGAGCGGGCGTACTCCTCGGTACTGTGATCTAGGCCACGTACTGTGACAGGTGGTACCCCAGTGCCTAGTCATTCGTTGGAAATCCATTCTCCCTACGTGCCTTGTACGTGTTTTGTTTGTATACCTAGTATGCTGGAATTTAATCATGTAACAATTTCAGCTATTTTAATAAGTATTTGTGAATAGACACTATTATAATATCAGAGGATTTTGATAAAAAGTGTTTTAGCTATCGTAAGGTAAAAACCCGACATGTTTATTTGTGGCGTGGTCTTACGAGATGCTTTTGTTTTCAAAAGGATTTTTGAAACTTTAATAATCAATTTGAGTGTGATTTTCTCACGCTGGTATTCCAGACTGACTCGGGTATTGTTTTATATGATGCTCGGGTCAGACCGAGATAAACAGGTTCAGATTGTAGCTGTGGAGCTCAGGAGACGAGCTGGATGGCGATTCGTACTTCCGTATTTGTTTATTGTTCCGCTGTGTATTTGGATGTATATCATTGATGTGATGAACTCTGATGATGGATTCTGTAAATATATTGTGTAAACAGATATATTTTTCTGTTTGAGTAAAGATCTGTTTTGTATATATTATATTTTATTCCGCTGCGATGTGAGATTCTGTTGTTGATTTTCTTTTTCTTCTTCTTCTACCTCTTCTTCTTTAACACAAATGGTTCGATTTTCCGGGGCTGGAAAGTCGGGTCGTTACACATAACTTCAAGATTCTCTATTTGACCGTAGTTATATTAACCAACAGAGAAATCTTGAGTGAGTAATTCCATAATTATCCAATAACTATCAACACTGCTTGGTGCTCCCAACAGTCATGAGTAATGCATTACCCAACCTTTGGAGAGCATCACGCACTCTAGTCACAGCGGATGTATCAATGTCCAATCTCGATGCATCTTAACTAGGAATATTTAAAATGATGCGTTCATTCGAATTGCGATAAAAATACTCATGATTATAACATCATGTAATTACTATCACAAAAACACATTATTTATTAATTTTCTGTTAAATATATTTAAGTTAAACGAATAATTAATTATAACACATTATAACAAATATATTAGAGAAAGTAAATACCTTTTATAACAAGATTGGTCATTGAGTTAGATATATGTAATAATTACATAATTATCCCTAGGACAAACCCCTAACTCTATCAATCTTCCATTACACTTGGGGCCAATTATGGAATCTCTATCCCATCTCTTTAATCAGTTTGATGGGAATTGAATGAGTTAGACCCTTCGTGAATGGATCTGCTATGTTGGTTTAATTATCTACGAAGTCGATCTTCTCTCTCCGACGCTGGTAAACTAATTTTATCATGTAGATATATTCGAAGTGTATTTCTCGACTTCTAGTGATCTCTTATTATTACATTGTTATCATATAACAATGATGTAGTATCCTTAATACGTGTAATCGCCTCTATATCAGTTATAAATTTGTGCATTTATTTTTATATATTGCTTTTATTTTGGTGCTATTCAAGGCGATATACTTAGCATTTTTATTGAATCAGTCATGACCTTTTGTTTGGAACATTTCCAACTTAGAGCTTCTTCATTAAGGTTTGAACATAACTTAATATTGACATGTTATACTTGATAGCACTTATAAAGTTATACAATCTCTAGTATTTCATAAATACTTGAGAATACTCTAAACTACCATTTAATGATCCTAATTTGGATTTGATATTTGCTTTGTGCATTAAATACATAAGCAAATTACGATATTGTAGAAAATATAACATGTATGATAATTGCTATTGCTAAAGCATAAGGAATCCATCTTACATGTTCCTTACTAAATAATTTAAAGAGGTGTCTTTGCATATCATTCGGGACATTCCCAACATCTTTTGTACTTAATATAAAAGTTATAATTTACAAATCCAATATTGAGTGTTAAACAAACAAACTATCTCTGATTTTAACATAAGTATATCGTTAATAATCAGCAGTATATTGTTTACTTATAATCTAGAAATATCTATGTACCTTTTAGTGGTTATTTCTTATGGACATATGCTTCCTCTGCATTTTGATTGAAAATCAAACTGTTTGATATTTTTGTCAAAATACTTAGTCAATTTTTGATGCTGGTAGAATGATACCTTCCTATCATTTCATGGATCATATCTGAAAACCCAAAAACTCAATATCGCTCCCACCGACTTTGAAACACTTTGGTTGTTATGTACAAACAATCTATTTCAAATCATCATGTATAATTTTCCATTTCAACGCATATGTACCAAAACACAAAGTCATACCAAACGACAATTTTATGAATACAATCTGAATCATCTTAAGTAAAATGAATGGTGAGATAGTTATGGTAATTTCAACAATTGAAATTTTCAATTTTATTCTTGTCAATGTTGCTCACTATATTCCAACTGCATTTGTCTTTCTCTTAAAGACATATTATAGCCGATGGATCATATCCCTTCAAGCAAAATCTATCAAAATCATATTTTGATAGTATACTTGGAATCCATTTCGGATTTGCACATCATACCATATCATAGAGTCAATACTCTTAATGATTTAGCCGACAACTGAGGGATATATATTCTCGACGTTAATACGAAACTCATAGTTTCTCTTTAATGTGAAAGAATACTTATTAGACATTATAATGCATTATGTTCATTTAGCTTGGATTAATTTCATTCCATCCCTTGCAATCAATTTTATCCTTGGATCGTATTCAAATCCATTCTACTACTAATAATTTCAAAAATAAATTCCTTCATTATGAAGTTGGTATTCTTTGAAACAACAATTGTTTTTAGTGCAATGGAATAGATATTCATAAACACTTTATAAACTGCCTTATATATAACTGATTTGTTTTAGTTTACAATATTTATGTTCAAAACATAAATTGGTTATCCAATGATAGTTGTTGTTCCCAAACTCCTTTTGAGGCGATCATACAAGATCCCTTACGAACAATTACTATATGCAATCTTTCGACTCGCACAACTTGTTAACTCCTTGGCATAGGATATGTTGGGGTTTCTTATAAACCCTTATTTTGTATGATTTTATAAACTATTATTTAGATGAAATTAATTTTAACCTTGTGTACTACTCTTAAGTACACGACCTTATAGAAAGAAGCTAACTCAACTTCACTCACAATTAATCATACTTTGTTAAATAAAGTTCGATTACTCCTTATCGGTACATAATTATATATCATAAGAAGGAGTGACTTTTGAGATTGAATCTTTATTCATTCTTAGGTAAGTTCAGAACTCTTTCCAATATACTCGCCTGTTCAATCAAATCGAATCATTTTTATTTTCTACTGCATGTTATTATATTTACTTCTATTTTATATTCTATGAAACCTTCATTAACATACCATATATGTATCATATGCATATGTTCATGTTTGTGATAATTCATTGGTGAATATAACAAAGTATGTGAAATTGTTTTGGTATTAATAGACTTGTGATTACATACATCTGTATGTATTAATCTGAAGAGTTCATCAACTTTTATGATGCTCCCGCTAAATGGGTGCTTCGCCCTTAATTATATAAGATATAATCTACTAGTACCATATGATTCATAATTATATAATAAAAAATTAGTTCTAAAAAATGTGGCTTAGTTCATGATTCCAACGTAATTGCAAATAAATTAGATATTTCTATATTTCTAATGCATCACAAATACCAGTGCTATAGTTTTATTTATAAAGAATATTCATAATATTCATACTAAGATAAAAATATGTCTAATTTTTAGTCAATACTGAAACAAAATTATTATTTCAAAAATAATGTTTGGTACATTTTACGGAAATAATTTTCGTAACTTGATGCGACTAATAAATGGTTTATGGAAAATTTCCACCATTGCTGTAATAGTGTATAAAATACAGGGGTCCATTCAATCACTTAATGTAGGGTCTTTATTCCATTAACTGTAACCAGCTTACAATCGAGAATTTACCGATCAAATATCTTAAATTCAAAGAAATAAATCTTATAAAAATAATTTTATATGTGAAAATATATTTGGATAGATATCATATTTCTTATTCTTTGTTAATTATCTATTATTATTATTTTATAATTCTTGTTCTCGATGTTTCTTTATGAAGCAGAAGTGAGCATCCACTCTCTTCATCCCAACTGTGCCTTAAGTTACATCCACTCTCATACATTCGCTTTCTTTTCCAAATGGTCAAACTATTCAAAATGAACCATTACTATAATATCATAAAGAACTCTTTACAAAAGTGCATTTGATTACCCTTAACATTTAAGAATATCAAATATGGTGTACTTTACGTAGACTGATCAAACTGACATTTCAGTGATTTAATTCTTATACCAGCCTTGTAGTTTTTGGTTTAATGTTACATTTAACACAACAAGATCATGATTGTAATCAATCATACTAAATAGATGATCTCACACTATGGTTTACTTACTTATTTTGAATGAACTAATTTAATCGAGGACTCGTACATTATGAAACTGTTCACCATGTAACATTTATATATAATTGGAAATGAATAAAACATTCATATCCTTGTATTGCTTTTAGAGTTCGTATTTAGTAGTTGCATAATTAAACACATAAGTGATCAAGTTACAAACGTATTTAGTAGTTGTATAACTAAGCACTTGCAAGAGTCAACATGCAAAATTTGTAAGTGAGTATATTTTATATTTATGTTTATCAATAATTCAGTTCATTTGTATATTTTAATTAATAAACATTTTATTAACCATATTAGGTGCATAAATTTATCAATGTAGATTGTTATAACTTTATATAGCAAATGTTCTTACAATATTAGAAAGATTAAATGTTACCATTTCAATTTTCTAATAAGGCTCCCAGTAGTCTTTTACGTTTCTCCAAACCCTATGACAAAATATTAAAGTCTTTCAAATTTACTGGTGGCTATTAAGACTCGTTTGTCTTGGAATTCTGACCTTGAGTTTGCTCAACAACTCATAGCCCCACAACCGATGAATAACCCCTTATCGGTTGTATCATATACAACTCCTAACTCGTGGTACCTTGTCCTAATTTCACTTCGAACTTGATTTTTCTCAACAAATTGAAATGGAATTATTCGCTCATACGTACCATGTTGCGACGGCCTAAGTACAGTATATGTACCTTGAGTTTGCTTAACAAATACATAGTTATCTTACATCGTCTATTCAATACATTAATAATACTACAAATAATATCCTTAGCTTAAGTTTGCTCAACAACCAAGTAGCATGCCAGTAATTTATTAACACACACACACAAATATATATATATATATATATATATATATATAGTAGAGGGCAACATTATATTGAATATTATCTTCAATATATTTATCGAGTGATATCGACTTATGGAATAATGTATTTCTAATTAAATGCCCTCGTAATTCAAGTGTCAGACACATCAGAAATCACTGTATACATACATTTACGTATGTATTTAATTCTTAAGTGTATTTAGGGTTTCTATAATGTTCCACCTTTAGTTTATACATTCATATTATATAAGTTTCATTATTATATACCTTTTATCTTTTAATTAGCTTATATAATAATCTAGATCATGTATAACATTATATTAATTAAATCATTTTTTCTTTATAAAATTATAGTATATAAATATTCAATATAACATGTTAAAACTGAATAAAGAGTTAATTAATTAAATATGATTTAATTAATATAATGTTATACCTAAGATTATTGTGTAAGCTAATTAAAATATAAAAGTTATATAATAATGAAAATTTTATAACATGAATGTATAAACTAAAGGTGAAATATTATAGAAACCCTAAATTGACTTAAGGAATAAATACATGCGTAAATGTATGTATACCATGATTCCCGATATGTCTAACACTTGAATCATTAGGGTATTTCATTAGAAATACATTATTCCATAAGTTAATATCACTTTATAAATATATTGAAGATTATGAGTCTTTAAAGTTGTCCTCTACTATTTACTTGCATACTCTTTCGTAGTTCAGCTTTCCTCAAGCTAGAGATGTTATATGTAGTATTATTAATGTATTGACTAGACAAGTTATAATATTATACATATTTGTTGATCTTTCCTTAAGGTATGTATAGTATACTCAGGCCATTGTGAAATGGTGAGTATGAATGAACAATCTCTTTTACTTGTTGAGCTTTCCTCAAGGTAAAAATAAGATGAGGACAAGTTACCACGAGTTAGGAGTTGTATATGATACAACTAATAAGGGGCTATCCATCGTATATGGGAGTATGATTTGTTAACCTTTCTTTAAGGTCAGAATCCTAAGATATACAAGTCTTAACACCTACCAGTGAAGTCAAAGAACTTCTATATTTCAACTTAGGGTTTGGCAAAACATAAAAGATTAGTGGGAGGTTACTAGTAAAAAGAAACATAAAGTTTAACCTTACTAATATTATAAGAACATCTGCTATGATATTGTGCTAATAATCTACAAATTAGAACTTATAAAAAAATTCAGCTCTAAAACTGTTTTCTAAAAGCTACAAGCTTACCAGACTCAATTATATTGATTGGCTAAGAGGAATTAAGATAGCATTGACTTACAAGCGTATTTTGTTATCAATTACATGTGATCCTAAAGAACACCCCACCAATGATACGGACCCCTAAGACCCGTTTATAAAAAATGGGTTTTATACCTAGAGATCACCCAGGTTTTCGTGCTGTCTACATTAAGCAAGCCGTTGTAGAGGCAGCATGAAAACACATCTATCCGTGAGATATTTGATGGTCTCAAGGCCTTATTTGGTGAATAGTCACGTTTCGCAAGGTATGAGCTTACGAAGAAGCTGTTCAATACCAAATGACTAAAGGACTGAAAGTGGACAATTACGTACCGATGATGAAAGAATATATTAATAGGCTTTCAAAATTGGATGTATAGATAAGCAATGAATTACAAGTTGATTTGATCCTTGGTTCTCTTACACCTTGGTATCAAACGTTCATACTGAATTACAATATGAATCGGTTAAATGAGAATCTCATGGAGCTCCTCAATATGTAGAGGTTGGTCGAGTCTATATCCAAGGATCAAGGGGCTATGCTTTCTGTAAAGGGTGGTGCATCATCTTCAAAAGGTTCAAAAAAGTGGAAAAGAGAAGGTAAGAAGAATAAGAAAAGTAAGAAGACCGATGATCAGAGTGAATGTCACCACTGCTATAAGAAAGGTTACTAAAAAAGGAACTGTCCTATATACCTAAAGATTGTTAAGGTAAGTAAGCAGAACAGTTTGGCAGCTCCATCATGTACAATCAATAAAATGTCTTGGGTTTTAGTTACTGGATCTGGAACTCATATATGTAATTCATCATAGGGGCTTAGGAACTAACGCCGCACGACCAAAGGAGAGATAAGGCTCTAAGTTGTTGATGGATCTATCATAGATGTAATAGCAGTAGGAGAATTTTTTAATATTTTCCTAGTGGAGTAGTATTGATAATAAATAATTGCCATTTTGTAAAAGACTTTATTTATGGAATTGTGTCTGTTTTTAGAATGTCAAAGACCGGATATATATTTTATTATGAAATAACGTTATGAACATTAGTTTGAATGGTAATAAAGTCTTGGAAGGTGTTCTTGATAATGGCATTTATGCGATCAATACTAATTATGTGTGTTCTATGAATAGTTCTTCTAACAATATAAATGATAGTTATTTTTGGCATTATAGACTAGGTTATATTAGTGATAAAAGACTGCACAAATGGAAAACCAAAGATTTTCTTCCATCACTTGATTCTGAATCATCTGATACATATGTGTCGGCTCTCAAAGATAAAAAGACCAAGCACCCCTTCAGTGGGAGCAATGAAAGAGTTGATGAACTCTTAGGGTTAGTACATAGTGATGTATGTGGCTCGATGCCTGTAATTACCAAGGATAATATTTCTTACTTTGTTTTCCTTCACTTATGATTTTTTGAGACTAGTGTATATGCACCTTATAAAGAACAAATCTGATGTATATGAGAAATTTGTTGAGTATAAGAATGTAGTGGAACCTAACGAACCATAAGATTAAGATTCTTCGATCTAATCGAGGAGATGAGTGTGTTGGACAAGAACCCCAACAATACTTAAAAAATAGTGGGATTGACTCTCAAGTTACTCCACCATATACTCCACAACATAATGATGTTTTAGAGCATAGGAATATAAGCCTATTAGATATGGTTCGTTTTATGATAAGTAAGGCTGAGTTACCTCTATCCTATTAGGGACATGCATTGGAAACCACATCGCATATGTGGAATTTGCTGTCCACTAAATCTACGCCTAAGACGCCATAGGAGATATAGCACGGGAAGAAACCCCACTTCAATTATTTGAAGGTATGAATTGTCTGGCCTACATTAAGAACGTTGGCCCTAACAAACTTGAGGCGAGATTGGCCTTGTTTAAGTTTATAAGATATTCTAAAAATTCTAGAGGATGTTTTTTTTACAATATAAAGGAACAAAAAGTGATTATTTCCAAATACGCTGTCTTTATAGAAAAGGAATTTCTATCAAAATAAATTAATAGTGAAGTTGTAGACTTGGATGAGATCCAAGAAACTAACACTGAAGCTGAATCAGTGGGAGAATTGAGTTCACCTGTATACGAAAACACGCAGCCTACAAGAAGGTCTAGTAGGGAATCTCATGTACTAGAAAGATACTATGGTTTTATTTTGGATGGCGAGAAGGAAAACCGTGTCTTAGATGTTTACACTCCTCTATCTTTCCAGCAAGCACTGCAGAGTAAAGACTCTGCACTCATGCTTAAAGCAATGAAATCCGAGTTGTATTCCATGTATGAAATAAAGTGTGGAATTCGTTAGACGTACCCAAAGGGATAAAACCCATCAGCTGCAAATGGATTTTTAAGAAAAAGCTAAATGCAGATGGACAAGTAGAGGCTTGTAAAGCTAGGCTAGTTGTGAAAGGATTTCGTCAGATTCAATGTATTGATTATGATAAGACCTTTTCGTCCATAGCCATGCTTAAGTCATTCGGATTATGTTGGCCATTGATGCATTCTATGACTACAAAATATTGCAAATGGATGTAAATGCAGCATTTCTAAATGATGATTTAGAAGAAACCAACTATATGTCATAGCCGAGGGTTTTATGGTCAGTGGGAGTGAGGGTAAGGCTTGCAAGTTGTTGACGTCTATTTATGGACTTAATCAGGCTTCAAGAAGTTGGAACGAGTGTTTTGATTAGGTAATTTTGGTTTTTATAAGAACACATGGGAAGCATATGTATACAGAAAGGAACAGGGCAATGTTATCGTATTCTTAGTGCTATATGTCGGCATCTTCTATTAATTGGCAATGACACTTTATTACCGCAATTAGTGAAACCTTGGCTTTCCAAGAATTTCTTTATAAAGGATCTGGGAGAAGCAGCCTATATACTAAGTATAAAAATCTATAAAGATAGGTCTAAGAGGTTGTTGGGATTGTCTTAATCCCTATATATAGATACCATACTAAAGAGGTTAAGTATGGAGAATTCCAAGCGTAGAAACTTTTCAACATAGCCTAGAATCATCCTTTCTAAGATGGATGCTCCTCATACCGATGATGAGAAAGAGCATATGAAGAGGATCCCCTATGCTTCAACTATAGGATCCATAATGTATGCTATGTTATTTACTAGACCAAATGTGGCATACACATTAGAATGCATATGCTGATATCAGTCTAATTCTGGAGAAAAGCATTGGATGGCTATAAAATGTATACTGAAGTATTTGAGAAATACTCAAGACTTATTCCTCATTTACAGGAATGAAGACCTCCTTATGAAGGGGCATATGAATTAAAGCTTTCAGGGTGACATTAATGATAGTAAGTCGATGTCTGGTTATGACTTTACGCTTAACGGTGGAGCCATAAGTTGGAATTGTTCCAAATAAGAGACAATAGCTGATTCGACGATGGAGGTTGAGTACATGCCCTGAATGAAGCTGCTAAATAGTAGTCTAGATGTGCAAGTTTTTGAGTAAGCTTGGAGTGATTCCTAATAACGAGAACATGACATTGTTCTGTGATAACAATGTGGTAATATAGATCGCAAAGGATCCCAGAGCATACAAGAAGTCTTGGCATATTCTTTGAAAGTTCCACCTCATTAGAGAATTCATTGATAAGAAAGAGGTTATGATACAGAGTGTGGATACCAAGGACAATATAGCAGATCCATTCATTAAGTGTCTGCCTTGGTCAACCCTTGAGAAGCTAACCAAAGGGATGAGATTGAGATTCCATAAATGGTCCAATTGGGAGATTGATAGAGTAAGGGTTATACCTTAGGGGCAATTCCACAATTCATTGTAAATTATTAACTCTGTAATCAATTCTCGTTCATGATAAAGGTGTTTTCTTTCTGTTATATAATTATTATAATGTGTTATAAATAATTAAATGTTTAATTAAAATATATTTAGTAAAAAATACAAAAATTGTATGTTTGTGGTAATAATTACAAATAGTTGTAATCATGAGTATTGTATCACAGTATAATACACACATCATTTTAAATATTCCTAGTCAAGATGCATCAAGACTGGATATCGATGCATCCGTTAAGACTAAAGTACGTAACAGTTTCCAAATGTTGGGCAATGTATAACTCATCACTGCGGGGGGCACCGATAGGTTACGTATTGATAGTATAACTATGGAATGACTCACTCGATAGTTTTCTATTGGTTAATATAACTAAGGTTAAACAGAAAATACCAAAGTGACTAAATACACAGTTCTGTTGATTTGAGAATACTATTGATCTTCAATATGAAAGCTCCACTTTAGTTATAGTCAAATCATGGCAAGTCATCCATTGAATAACTATAGTTGAATCGAGTGAAGTATTTTAAGTGAAACATTATTCAAGAAAGGATTCATCTACTCTGTTAAATGGGGTTAGTATCATGGTCAACTGAAGTTAACTTAAAGTCAAAATCTCTAGCAAGAGTAGAACAATTAATAATAAAAGTTATTATTGAACCAAGGACCTTTTTTTGGACCTACAAAGTTGAATATGGATGATGTTGGAACTTTGACCAAAACTAAATTTCATAAGTCCTAATGTGATGTAGTTTTGATAAAGAGAATTGGTGTAAATAATCATAACTACAAGGGACTGTTTATAATTAATAGATATGGATTTTACCAAAAGGTGTGTAATCGATAAATTTCACCAAAATGTCACACCACTATCTAAGGTGACATGTGAACGTTAATATTTGAATTGTTCAATATTAATCGTCGACTGAATTTACACCTATGAGTAACACAATAGAAATGATGAACATTCCGAATGAACCATACAATATAACTAATTTTCAACTATACTTAAATTAATTCATATTTATGAAACATTGATTATTAAATTTTATTTAATTTATTTGAAAGCCATTAGTATTTAGTAAAGTGCGTATATAAAAGTTATAAACGCGCGTATCGATATATGATATCGGTAGAATGTTTAAATTTGATTCAAAAAGAATAAATACTTAAAAGGACTTTAACTAAATTAATTAATATTTATAAAATATTAATTATTAAAAATTTCATATTTGATTTATTTGATTTCCATTGGTATTTAATAAAGTGTGTATATAACAGTTATAAGCGTGTGTATCAGTATACGATATCGATAATATATTTACATTGGATTTTAATGGGAATAATAACAATTGGTTTTTGAAATGTTTTGGAGCCCAAATACCCATGTAATAGCCGGCCAAACATTGAGGAATAATAGGGGTATTTTTTTTTGAAATGCAAAGAAAAGCTTAATAAAAAAGAGTGGAATCAACACATATTGAATGCCACATTTATTTTCTCCTTTAATAATATTTTCTCTTTGTCATTTACCTCTCTTAATTTTTTTCTCAAGGTTGAAAATTCCATGGGGATGAGGTTCTCTGGTCCTAAAAATTCCAAAACAAAATTCAAGCAAAATAAAGATTAAAAATGTGGTTATCTCCGGATTATTGTGGATCTAGTGATTGATTTGTTGAATCTAGGATTTTTTTTTTCATTCAAGGTGTATTCTCTAAGCTTCATCTAAAACGTAATTTTTGTTTTGTTTAATTATTTGTAAATCATCATGTTTGCATGCCTGTAATCCTCTACATCTTCTATTTCTTCTCCCTATATGTTCCGGGTTATGTGTGATTATCAAAGTTCTACCTATGAATCATTTATTTTGTCATCATATTAATTTTAGTTTCCCTTTTATCAATTATCCTTGTGATATCAATAATATCAATCATAGATTCTCTTCTACTCTCTTTTGTTTGATCATTATGTATACATGTTATTTAGATCTAGATCTAATTGTTTGAAATATTTTGAAAGAAGTTTTATAAATCTTTTGAAATATCTTGAGGAACGTTTACCTATAAATTAATTGAATTTAGAATTCATATGTTGGTTTCAAAAGAGAAAAAGAGAATAAGGGGAATCTTTAAATTCCCTTTGAATTGTTTCTTAAATTAATATTTAGTTTTATGCTAAACCGTTTTTTTTCAAAATATGGTTTTGAATTACGAATTAGTTAAACATGATTTTGTGTTATTTTGACATACACATATATATGTGTGTTTTTATATATATATATATATATATATTATATGTATGTATATATATGCACAGGTAAACAAATCAAATTTTTTTCTTTGGACGACAAAGGCATATGTGGAGGGGACATCTGACCGTTGTGGTGTAAATCCCAACACCTAAAACGTTAACATTTGTTATGCACGATTTCTATATGTCACAATTACACATTTACACATGGGTTCATTGGATGCACTCATCATAAAAAAGATATAAATAATTTAAAATTAAATTAAACTAATTTTAAATAATTATATTAAAATGCACATTTTATTTTAAAGAAACATTTGAAAAGTTCTAAATGAATTTATATGACATAGGCCTAACAAAGATCTAAAAGGAATATTTTTTTGAAATTTACCTAATAACCCTACTTCCGACTGGCTCGGTTCCAACACTTCATACTAAGAATCAAGTTGGCAAAGGTGTTGCAACCAATGGAATTAACGCATCAAAGAGGTTGATGATACTAAAGATGAAGTGAAGCCCACTAATATGAGGAAGAAGAAAGTGAAATTTACTCCCAAACAATATACGACACTCGTAAAGGTTTGGACTTGGATTTCAGCTGACAATATTACAAGAATCGACATGAAAGACGAGATGTTTTGGCAATAAGTTGCAGACTTCTATAACTTGATGGAAAATGTGTCAAGTTTAAGCTTTAGGGAGGGGATTTTTAAGTCATGAACCCACATTTTAGTTTATTTTTTTGCAGTCCGAGCTAGATCGATAACCAAGAAGTGGTGATGTCCCTTCTGACATTGTAAGTGTTCTTAACATTTTTATATAAATTTTTGAGTATGTGTAGTTACTCATTTATTTTTTGCTATATACCAAAAAGGCTTGTAACGACTTGCCTTATTGACCCTAAAATGTCAAGATTAATACATCCACGGTATTCACGTGCTGAGCACTCAAGTGTTAGAAAGAGAAACTGTTAGTGTAAAATAAAAGAAAACGAACAAGGAAGAATGAATACAACATCATAATCTCATAATGGAACAATAATATATAATATCAAAAGACAATACAAAATTTCACTCTAAGAAACATAGCATTTCAAAGTTACAATCCTAATTACTTTCATCATCATGGACAGTTATAACAGTCTGTCCTTACAATTGCTGATATATACATAATAGTAGTGTAGTGGAAACAAGAATACTACAATAGGTAAAAGCATCTAGCTTGACTTCTTGAGCTCCAAAGAATATCTAACTAAAACCTGTCTTTCTCATACTTCTCAAAAGAGCACTCGAGGAGTCAAGGGAAAAATAAAACCATGAGTTAGACATGAGTTTGGTGTGAGAAACTCAAGAAATATGCGATCAGCATATAACAATGCTTTCGAGACCACCCAAATCACCGGAATGGTTATCCCTTCAAAAGACCCAAACCCATCAAATAAATACATATAGCGATATAATAGATAATTACTAGGGTGTGGAATATAAATAAAAAAATAGTCGTGCTGCTTGCATCTCACAACACAACAATATTAGAAGTACAACTAATCCCGCTAAGATACGTTCGTATATCGTTACGCTCTCAGTAAGCCGAGGCGGATCTCCTAACAAGGGTCAAAATCTACCTTCTGAAACCATATATCTCTAGATAAAATATACTACTAGGAAAAGATAGTTAGTCCACACCCGAACATGTAATACCGAATACCATCAACTCTCGTGCACCTCAATCGAAAGCGTTTCTAGATATTTGGAGTTGATGTACCCTTTTGGGTTAGCTAAACCTTATGTTATGAAGTCTACTCTTTTTTCTATCATTTCCAGTGGTGAAGTCACGTTCAACATCTCTCATAAGATTCTTCATCACTCAAACAAATCTCAAATCTCTCTTTGGATTTCAACATCTTGAACAGTTCACAAATCCCTCCATTGATCCCAACACAAGTCATCTAACGAATGCTAGCACCGACCTCTCTTGGACTTAATCTTTGGATAGATAGTTCAACCCTATGGCATTTCACCCCACAACCGCTACAAAAAGATAGAACTTGTATATCTGTTTTGAAGTGGTTTTGGGTAAGTAATACACTTATCCGATCCCGGACTCTTCAAAACTAAATTGACAAATTTCCTATTAACTCAATTCCGATTCTTTAAGAGGTAAACAAATGATAGAAAGAAGTCCTCCCTAGAGGATCTCGTATATATAAGTTCTTAAAGCAAGAGAAAATTCAAACGAACGATTCCTCCCGGGGGATCTCAAACCGTATCAATACATGATGCTTACATATATATATATACTTATAATGTTAATTTGGTTAAGTTCAATAGTCGACTAATCAGCTATCAAGTATAAAATAGTAATGATCGCATATGGAAACCAAGTCTTGTATACTTATCATGTTTTCGACTTTCTCAATTTACACCATTCCTCGTCAAGAGTGAAACCGGTAGGTTAGAGCACTCTTACTTCTAAAACCTACTCGAACAACATTCTTAACTCCCACAAATAGAATAAATCTACTTTGTCAGCTTTTAGTGCTAACTATAAGATTAAATATTATCCATACACAAGCAAGCACACAGGCACGATTAACTCCCATAACCAACTTCTAATCCCCTTCTAATTAATCCTTTTACTAAATTAAACTCCTTTGTAAATACTTATATATATTTAAAATACCTTCACAAAAAATACATACATGTATATCACTATTCCACTATTCATTTCTACTCTTTCACTATTCATTTCTACTCTTTTCACTATTCATTTTTGCTCTTTCACTACTTAGAAATATATTCATATTCTTATCCCAAATGGTATAAGAATATTCACAAATCTCTTAACAAGATTTCACATTTTCAAAAGTATTGTTAAATGGGTTAAAAACAAATGTTATTAAACATTGTTACCATAAACCAAAAACTATTTTATACTTAACATTATCTTTAAAACAATCCTTTTAAATATCTAGCTGCATTTACCAATATAGTTTAAAGGGCTAAAAAACAAATGTTGCTAAAACATTGTTTACTATAAACCCAAAGCCAATTTATATTTAACGCTATCTTTAAAATATCCTTTTTAAAGATCTAAGTGTATCCACACTTGTTTAATAAAGTAATATACTTTTTAATTAACTTCTTAAAACCAATTTACTATAGCTAAGTATTATAACCAAAACTACTTCTCTATTTATAAAATACTTTACTTACTTTTCCAAAACTAATACACACACACACACACACACACACACACACTGTTAAAATATTAACAAATACGTAAAAATACTTTAAACTACTTATAATGCTAAAAAATCTATATAAAATATCATGTAAAAATACATAATTTAGAAATTTAGAGAAACCATTTTAAAGCAAATGCTATAAAGAAAACCTTTTTATTTTAATAATTCATACTTAACTATTAAAAATGTATTTAAACTTGAAATCACTTTTAAAATACTATAAAAAATTGTTATAAAACATTCCTATATATATCTCATCAAAATATATAATTCAAATAAAATTTTTAAACCATTTAAAATCACAAAAATTACTTTAAACAACAGACAGTGCTGTAGAAAGTCAAACAAACATTTATAAAGGTTATAATAGGTTCTAGACAGAGAAGAACTTAGAAAAAGCATGAACTTTGCGGTCAGGTTTCATCCCTTAAATAATGGATTTAAGACCTGAAATTTATAGTAAGTACTATACTTAAGGTACTTAAATACCATGAAAAGAAACCCCTAAGAATATCTCCTAAATTAACATTAAAAATTCTCAAAAACAAGCTATTTACTAAGTGTTCGTACAACGACCTTTTTACTCCTTAATTTTTCCACTCTGTTCTACCTTTTATAAAATGTTTTAAACTATAATTTTTTTACCATAAGAAGCCAACATAAAGTTCTTATTAAAATAGCAAAGAAAACCCCTAAGGATGTCTTCTAAATTAACTTTAAAAATCGTTGAACACAAGGCATTTTCAAAGTGTATCCATAGCGATCTTTTTGCTTCTAACTTTCACTATTTTGTTTTACAAATCCTACAACTTTCCAAACCAATTCTTTGTTGTCCCATGAACTATTATATGTTTAAATAACAACCAAAATATATACATTCACGATATATTCAAAATAACCAATTTGAACAAGTTTAAACACAAGGGGATTCGAAGTGCTTTCATAGTGACTATCGCTATATGGACCATTCCATATCCATTCCAATTTCAACACACAATCCAAACAACCATATATACACAATGTCAAGGCCACACCATATGTTATAGAAGGTCATAAAAGTGATGATATACATATTGGAGTTGTCATTTTCTTTCAAAGCAAGGGGGGTCCAAAGGTGATAACTTGCATTGTTAGTTACTTAACTTTATATTTCAACAACACACACACACGCACACAACATATATATATATACACACACATACACACATATATACACTTACTCAATGGTGAGATAACTCATCACATTCCCTTTCTAACAACCAAGCACAGAGGCAAGCACAAGAACACCAGAACCGCTTCCTACCATCACCAAACCACCAAAGACACCACGTTGCTTCACCATTGCTCACGGCCATGCCTCCTTAGCCTAGAAATTTCTCACAGCGTCATCATTGTGGGAGGATTGTTCTCGTTTTCTTCCATCTTTGAGTTGCTATTCTTGCTTCCTATGTTGCCTTAGGCCACCAGCCAAAGTTTGGTGAAGTTTGGAGAAGATATGAATTGATTAAAGGAGGATTAGTGAAGATAGAAATGGATTAGCACTAATTTGTTTCCACTTTTTTAATCTTGTAAAAAGTGATTAATATTTTCCTAAGGGGTGTATTTGTGGAGATTATTCAAGAGGTAACTACCACCTCCAAACCTCCTTGAAAGGTAACAAAGGAGCTTCCCCTTTACATGCTACTTTATACCTCATTACCTAAGGAGAATATTTTTTACACTATTCACCAAAATATTTTCTCCATAATCACTATGCTAATCTACCACTATTCGCTTTTAGTTAGCCATAAATACTAAAATATTTTTAGTTTCTAATTAATTAAAGATTAATATATTAGACAAAAACAAAAAGTTCGAACAACTTTTATCAAGAAAACAACTATTTACAAATAAAACAATTTTCGGTCATATTATCAATATTTCTTCGAAGAATTTATTTTTGTAAACATTTTTAATTTTTTTTACCATCATTAGTCATTAATTAAAATGGTTTTAATGAGGTTAAAAAATCATTTAGTCACATTAATCCAAGATTCAAATACTTAAATAATTCAGATATTTAAATATAAAGTGTTCGAAATTCCGGGTCGTTACGTTCTCCCCCACTTAAAACATTTCGTCCTCGAAATTCCGACACTATCAAAAATTAAAAGAAAAAAGCACAGTCAATACTTAATAGAATTCAAAATCACTAGCAAATAAAGCTCATCGTTTGCTTAAGTTCAAAAATCCCCTCTTTGCACAAGAATGATAAACAATTTACTAAGCATACCTTATTCTCAACAGCCTCCTGTTATTACTTAGATGACATTCATGCTACCTCGAAACAAATTGAAGAGTCTGTAACACCCTAATTTTTGATAAGATTGTTCAGAAAATTTAATTAGATAAATTAAATAGAATAATGAGGATAAGGAGATTAAGATTTGATTAAATTACACAATAGGGCCGTGCTTATCAACAAAGTAAATGGGCTTTAAAATGGGTTATTGATTAATTAAACTACACATGGGCATATTAGTAAATAGCCATTTATTTTACACAGCTATATTCTTTTGTGATTGTCCATTCATGTTTCACGTTTCATTTCCAGTTTCACAAACAAAAATTCTAAACCCTAAGCAAAAGCCGGCCATTACCAAGGGAGAAAAGAGGAATTTTTAATCTAAAGCTAAGGATCAAAAGCTAGGGAGGATTAATCAACAACTAATCTCAAATTCCTTATCATGTTTAAGGTAAATAATAATTCTTACCATATCTTTTTGGTTTTTATCATGTGATTTCAAATTTGAATATTTATTTTGTTTCCATGATATATTGGATGATGATATGCTCGAATTTATGGATTGTTTGATTTAAACCATTAAATTATATGAAATATGTACCATTTTAGGGTCAACATTGTGTTTTATTGATGTTAAAATGCCATGGAAATTTTTATGTTAAGTAAAACATAATTTTGGAGATGGGTTTTAATTTTCAGAATTTTCCAAGCTATGGAAATTTTATTATGAATTTTTGATGGAAAATATGATACGTTGGGTTAAATATTTATTTTGTGAATTTCAGGAAGAAATTGGGTCTAAATTTTTAATACGTTTGATTACATGATTAATTCAAATTTCTGGGATTTTTGGGGATTTTTCCCAATTGATTTACTAGGGGAAATAAATTATTTTGGAAGAGGGACTTTTTTGCAAATGTCGGATTTAGGTTATTAGAAAGGTTTTAACGTTTAAATCCTTTAATTTAGGATCTGAATAAATGCAGCGGTTTCAGAAGTAAAGTAATTGAAAAGTTTTATGGAAAGCCAATCAGTGTTTTCCAACTAGTCAAGTTGTTAAAAAAGAAATTACTTAAAGTTGCTGTGATTCAGCCTTTAAAGTAGAAAAAGGTATTTCACATCTAATGGAAGATACCTTCCGACATCTTTCGTTCCACCCCATTATAGCCAAAACCATCAAAGTAGAAACCTTCATAATCAAAACCAATACACATGGTATCTCCTGGAAGGTACGTAGTGGATTGGAAGATGGGCAGAAGCTTTTGTGCCGAAGGGTAAGTCTCCGATGGGTTCAAAACCCTACTTTGTTTTATAAGTTAAAGTCCTTGCCTTGTTTTGCTTAAAGCTTTCGACTTAGTCGAAACTTATTGTTTTCGAAAGGGTGTATGTTTAGCTTCAAAGAAGGTTGCCATGTTATACTAAAAGCACTAGCTTTCGAAGGTGATCTTTTTCTTTAAATAAAAGCTTTCGAAAGGGGTTGGGGTTTCGAAGGATTCGGAGTCGAAAGGGGGTTTCAACCCAAACCTTCGAAGTTTTGATTTTCAAGTCTTTGCTTTCGAACTACATGGCTCCGACACCATCAATTTTTTCCCAAACTAATTTATGTTGGTTTCGAAAGAGATACTTTCGTATATAACCATTTTGACCCTAAGATTTTTAAGGAGTAAACCCAATGCTTTCGAAAGGGGTACTTTCATTTGTTTCGAAGCTCTATATTTTTAAGATGATTTGATACCATCGAAAAGTATAATAGGTTTCGAAAGAGAATGTTTATTAAGGGCTTCGAAAGGTATGTATTCAATGTTTTGAAAAGAGATCTTTGCTTTCGAAAGGAGGCTATCCAGTAGATTCGAAAGAGATGTTTTTGGTTTCAAAACATACACCCAATCTTAATTTAAAGTAATAACCATGGCATAAATAAAGATTTTGAAATGTTATTCACTTTTTTATTAACCTATAACTGTATTTTGGGGAAATGGCAGAATAACCAGTTAGGTTGACCTAGTAGTGAATATAACTTAACAGATGTTAAAATTTAAATTAAAGATATTGGCATGAGCCAATAGGTTTGCAGTAAGCCCATGAAAACTGTATGATATTGGCAATAGGTTCATAGTCAGCCCATGAAAACTATGATTTAATACTGGCAGGGGCTAGTAGGTTTGTAGTTAGCCCATGAAAACTATATCTGGATTAGGATATTGGCAGTCAGCCAATAGGTTCCTAGTTAGCCCATGAAAACTAGGATAAGAGATAAGATATTGGAGTCACCAATAGGTTCTTAGTGATCCCATGAAAACTAAGTAATTGGACAGATAGTCCTTAACATTTTGACAGGTTAATAGTAACCCTAGAAACTATAATTGAGACAGATAGTCAGAATGAAGGGGGTTGGGTAATGCAAAATTGATTTATTTGTTTTGCATATCATCATAATGTTTTGAAATACTATGTTTTAACCATTGTGGATGTAGGAGCACAGTATATGGTTTCACAAATGTTTTAGGGTACTAGTGAGGGGAAAACCCATTCCGCTAAGCGGCGTGGTCTCACTAGATATCTAATGGTTTGAGATGGTAGATTATTATTCATACCAGGCTTTTTGTCTGACTCGAAGATTTTGTTTTCCCCTTAAACTCTCGGGTACTCAATTGATTTTGAGTAGGTTGGGTGTTAAAGGTTTTGAGGTTTCTCTTTAGACGAATAAAGCTTTCGAAGGCGTGTAGGAGGCAGATAGTTATTTAAAGTTATTTTGTTTCCGCTGTATGTTTGATTGTAAAGGCTAACTATTTTAATGCCTTATTATGTACTCTGATCAACCAAGAGGGCATCTTCATATGTCGCTCTTGGCGTATTTTGTTATTATATGTTATTTGAAAGTGGTCTGCGAATGAGGATTATGTAATCAATTTGAAATATTTTGAGATGGAATGTGGATTTATTTGCTATTTAATTTTTTTCCATATTCTTGTGTTTCTGTGTATCAATGTACCTAATATCGCAATATTTGGTCGCCGAGGATTAATAACTATGGATGACTACAACATTCGTAGCCATTAGTTTTGGGCCTCCAAGTAGGGGGATGTTATAGAGTCATTCCTTAAACTATCCATAAGCCAACAAAACATAGTATGCATATGTATTTAAGCACGTACAATGTGCATGGACCATCCGTATGTAATATACGATTTGATCACATGCTCGATCGCATATATTTCACTTTCGAACTAGTATAGACCACTTGACCTCTCTAGTGACTCCAATCAGGTTTCTTGAGTAGACTTCTGTTCTCCTCACATAGCCATATACTATGATAGAAAACTTTGGGATCATCTCAAGAATCCATTTCAAATGTTCATCAATGAGAATCGAGTGAAAAATCTTGTTCAGACCAGTGTAAATCACCTAGAAATCAAGTACTCGAATCTTAGATCAAGAATAACCATGCGAATAAAATGATCTATATACAACTATGTATTTATCCTATTGGTTTCTTCACTATACCAATTCTTTTTAGTCACATTCATTCACACTAATAATGTATCTTATTTAATACTAAAATCATTTATGAAACAATTTATAAAATATAACTCAAATTTATAAACATTTTACAAAGACATGACTTTATTGAAAACATTTCAAAAAACTTACTTCACTTTCATAAAAACTTTAGAACTTAAGTTCATACTCGTATAATACCCTACTACATCCTAAGAGTATATTAGATTCATTTTATTTTATAAAATTTGGAGGAAGGCCTAAAATAATCTAGGTCTTATAACCGAGTTAAACTTTTCAACTTCTTTACTATTCAGGTTAGGCAAGTAGCTAGGAAGAGCAAGACATGGGTATCCAAACTCAAGACTAGAGTCTACTTTCCATATACACCCTTAAAGTAAAGGCATTTATTAGTTGGTCCGATAACATTGAATGATTTACTTAACATGGATGTTCAACAGCTTTAAAACTTGTTTTAATTTCTATCTTCTCCCTTCAAAAGTTATATAAACTTTTCTTTTATATTTTCAATAATACACAACTTTAAGTTCTATAATGATCCAGAAGTTTTAGGCTGTCCAAAATCATCGAAAAGTCCATTTCATTCTAACAAATAAAAACTATCAAACATTCATATTGTCCTAATGCATAGAATACATGTGTTACTAAACAACTTTCACTTATTTATTAGACACACTTTACTATAAAGGAAAAACAAGAAAAGGTTTTCATAATTATTTGGGCTATGCCATTACCACATGGGCACTCTACATAGTATACAAACAAATCGTTTTTATAAAAAATTCATATCAAAATCTTATTACCCAAAATACTCTTCGTTAAACTACTCTAATTTTACTACTCTTTATTTTATATCAAATTTCTTTTACATAAAGCTTAAGAACTAAATACCGGGTTTTATCTCAAACCAATTGAAATGGTAATAATAATATTAATATATATATATATATATGTATGTATGTATGTATATATATTGTATATCGAATCATACTTTCGAGATTTAAATAAAATCATTTTCAAAGCAGTATTAAACACTCCGTAAATAGTACTAAGTATTATGATCTCAATTTATAAATCAATTTCCCAAATATTTATTTTAAAATCCATAGAAAATATACATATAGATCGAGTAACACAAAAATGATAACATGGAAATGGGTCCTACTGAGTCATATCATATATTCCCTTACTGGTAAGGGTAATGGACAGGAGAGATGCTTACCAACTAAACACATATCTTGCCAATTTTTAGTCACTTTCGAGCCACTCGAATTATATAACATAAAAGCACTTTATTCCCGAATCGATCTACTAATTCTGACAACAACCTCGAACTTGAACAAATCTTAAAATTCTTTTCAGAATATTAGTACTCACAAATATTTTCAAATAATGCTACTATTATTTTCCAAAATCTTGAAAACCATTTTCAAAGACACTGGGATTTAAGTACTCAAAATATCTATTTAAATTCCCATCATTTATAAACCATACTTTATAACCAGGCTTAAACAAAATCACATTTTTATATAAAACTATTTCTAAAATATTCATTTCTAAAATATTCTATCTTTCCTTTAGATTATAATAAACAGCTTATTTTAAAGTTAACTTCTAACCCAACATTATCACCGAATGCCTTATAGTCAAACCGAGAAATTCATTCACTAAATGTTCATTTTAATGCACCCATAATTATTGTTTACCTAACCCATGCATTAAAAAAGATAAATTGCTTACAAACTAATCAAGCGCAAATCAATAATCAATAGATGATAATAAATGCCGATAAACTGGCCAAGCGTGACTAATCAATAAATAATATTAAATGCTCATAAACTAGCTGAGCAAGACTAAGCTAATTAACGAGCATATCAAATCATTTTACAAAGGATAGCAATGCTCAAAAATTGGACGAGCCAAACTAAGCTAATTAACGAGGGATAACGATTGACATCATAAATCTCTATATAAATTATACTACACTTTAATAATTCATACTTATATAAGTTACCTTATATAAGATGTTTTAATTTTCATAGTTGGAATTACCTTTGAGGCATAAGTTTATAGCAAATAAAAATACGCTCTCCTATGTATAATACACTCAACTCATTCTAAGGTGTCACTTACCCTATTTCTAATGAGTCATACCCAACCAAAGCCAAGGTTCTCAGTTAACCTTCAGCTCTGATACCAAGTGCAATGACTTGCCTTTTTTAGGCCAAAATATCGACACTAATACATCCACGGTATTTACATGTCGAGAACTCAAGTGCTGGGAAGGCAAATTATTAGGGTATAAAGAAAAATAAAAAGAAAGAGAAAACGAAAAAGAAAAAGGAAGAATGATCACAACATCACAATCTTACAGCGGAACGATAACATATAATATCAAAAAGATAGTACAAACTGTCACTCTAAGATACATAGCATTTCGGAGTTACAATCCTAAGTACTATTATCAACCTGGATAATTATAATAGCTTGTCCTCACAATTGCTGATATATACATAGTAATAGTGCAACGGAAATAAGAATACTACAGTAGGTGAAAGCTTCCATCTTGAATCCTTGAGCTCCAAAGAATATCTAACTAAAACCTACCTTTCTCAAACTGCTCGAAAAAGCAATCGAGGAATTAAGGAAAAAATAAAACCATGAGTCAAACATAAGTCTGGTATGAGAAACTCAAGACATAAGTAATCAGCATATAAAGTACTTTTGAGACTACCCAAATCACCGGAATGGTTATCCTCTCGAAAGAACCAAACCAGTCTAACAAGTACATACGGTGATATAATATATAATCTCTAGGGTGTAGAGTATAAATCAAAAATAGCCATGCTGCTTTCTTCTCACAACATAACAATATTAGAAGTACAACTAAAACCACTGAGGGTTCGCATATCGTTGGAGACGCCATCGATAAACCGAGGCGGATCCCCTGATAAGGGTCAGAATCTACCTTCTGCAACCATGTATATCTTTAGATAAAATATACTACTAGGGAAACATAGCTGGGTTATGCCCTAACATGTGATACCGAATACCATCAACTCCCGTGCACCTCAATCAAAAGCGTCTCTAGATATTTGGAGTTGATGTACCCTCCTGGGTTAACAAAACCCTCTAGAAGTAAGGCCTACTTTGTTTTCTATCATTTTCGATGGTGAAGTCACATTCAACATCTCTTACATGAGTGTTCATCACTCGAGTAGATCTTGAACCTCTTTTTGGATTCCAGCATCTTGAATAGTTCACAAATCTCTCCATGGATCCCAATATTAGCTTTCCAATGAATGCTAATGCTGACTCTCCCTAGAACTTAACCTTAGGATAGACAGTTCAACAGTATAGCATTCCATTCCACAACCGTTTTCAAGACACAAAACTCGTATATCAGTTTTGAATTGGTTTTTAGTAAGTAATACACTTATCTGATCGCGGACTCTTCAAAACAAAATCGGTGAATTTTCGCTTAACTCAATTCCAGTTCTTTAAGAAGTAAACAAACAATATAAAGGAGTCATCCTTGGGGTATCTCATATATATACGTTCTTAAAGCAAGATATGATTCATACGAATGAGTCCTTGGGGAATCTCAAACTATATCAATACGTGATGCTTACATATGCTTTGAATGTTAATTTGGTTAAGTTCTATAGTCGACTAATTGACTATCAAGTGTAAAATTGAAATGATCGCATCCGAAAACCAAATCTCGTATACTTATCATATTTCCGACTTTCTACACTTACACTATCCCTCGATCAAGAGTGAAGCTGGTAGGTTAGAGCCCTATAGCTTAAAACCCTACTCAAACATCATTCTTAACTCTCACAGATAAAATAAATCTACTTTATCGGCATTTAGTGCTAACTATAGGATTAAATACTTTCCATATACAAGTAAATACATAGGGCATGATTATTTTTCATAAGTGACTTTGAAACCCCTTTTAATTAATTCTTTATTAATTAAAAATCCCTTATAAATACTTGTATATATATTTAAAATACCTTTACAAAAGATATATACATGTATACTACTATTTCACTATTCATTTCTACTCTTTCCGCTATTCATTTATACTCTTTCACTACTTAGAAATGTATTCATATTCTTATCCCAAATGGTTTAAGAATATTCACAAATCTCTTAACAGGATTTTACATTTTCAAAAGTATGATTAAATGGGTTAAAAGCAAACGTTATTAAAACATTGTTACCATAAACCGAAAACCATTTTATACTTAGCATTATCTTTAAAACATTCATTTTTGAAGGTCTAATCACATTCACAAGTATCTCTCCTACTAATAAAGAAAATTCATTGCACTATTTCCACGGTGTCTTTTTGAATTCCAAAAGTGCCCTTCCATTTTCTAATCTGTGTCCATACTGTCATACCTCCTACCGCATTCATAGCTCCCGTTCTCATACTCTCCTCCTAAACCCAAATTGTGTTCCTCCCTAAATTAGTCCACAAAATTTCCAAATCCATTGAACATCGAATTCGATCTCCGCAGCATCGAATCATCCACAACAACCTCCCTCAACATGATCTCTCTTACCTTCAAATCACCGAATACGCTCCTCGGTTCTTCAGCGATTCATCCCCAAAGTCGATCACACAATCAACGTAGCATCCACGGCAGGCGACTGGGTCAATCAGAAGAGGTTGCTCACTGCTCATCATTGCATATAATTCCTATACAAACACAGGAACATATATCTTATCAATTTTATAATCTGTAAGCTTTTTAACATTATAATTAGTACCACTCGCTCTTACAGAATTTTTGCTTTATTCTTGAATTTTAGGTGTTGTTGACAAAGTTCAATAATAAGTTTACTGACTACTCGATTTTCAAAAAACTAACCTATTCTTGGATATACTGTATGTATTTAATTTGCATACTTCATTCAGTAAATTTAGATATTTTGCAACTATGTAATCTTCCTTAGGTATAATAAAAATTATCACTCCTGGTGTTAGTAATATATTCTCATGTAATAACATACACCTAAGTATTTGAATATAAGGTTTTTTCAAAGGATGTTACAAAAATGGTGTCATAAATCTTTCACACACACGGACTCACACAACTCATGCACTTTATACCTGAAATATGTGAACAGTCTCTATAGGCAGGTAGACCACATAAGAGCTTAATCTAAATGGCTGGAAATACCTAGCTTCAGAATATATATATTTTAGACTTGGCTGCCCTCATGGACTTAGGCTTAAATGAAACATGATTTCACATTTATTTTCTTTGTAATTTATAGAAATGTAATGATCTTATTTATTTTCTTTATAATTTATAAGTATGTAATTACAGTCAATAAATTAGATAATTGCAGTTACTAAAATGGTTATTCAATCCAGCTATTTCTATTACCTAAAACTGCTATTTTTATCTTAAAACAATAAAGCTAATATTATATGCACTATCATAAAATCTAGTGGTTTTAGTCCAGAGAGTGAATGGATATGAATGTTTTAAAAATGAAATATAATCTTTTATACTAAAATTTCCCTTTCAAAATAAAAATTTCATTTACTTTGTTTAAAAGAAATGAGTCTGTTACACTAGAGTAACTTAAAGTATTTTGTATGATGCTTACCCTATTTTTATGTTAGTTTGACAAAGGAGCAACATTTTCAACCCGTTCTCCCTCGATCTATTCGACCCATTCTTCCTCGATCTATTCGACCCATTCTCCCTTAATATGTTTGATGCATTCCAATCCCTGACAGGCATCACTGCATTCAGCAATGAAACTACTGCTCTTGCAAACATACGCATCGATTGGAAGGAGACTTCCTAGACGTGCATGGTCTGAACTTTAAAGAACTGCTTCTGAAGAACTATTCCCTCATTATGGTTACGTGCATACTTTGATCACGTGGTTAGAACCTATGCTTTGCTCACGGGCATGCTTGGACAATATGACTTGGCTTAAGTTATAAATATTTGGTTATAATGTATTGTGTTTTATTATCAATTCTTCACAAATGGGGTAGTTGGTTTTCTGTAGTGTGGAAAATTGTTGCATTTGATATTGGATGATGATTGCAAATTTTTTTGATTGAGATGTGCATGGAGATATATTTTTTAATGTATGGATTAAAAATAATTGTAAATCAAGTGGAAGTGTCATAGGAGGGTCTTTATCGTAATGTTGACATACATGTTGGAGTATAATGTTGTGTTATACTAATACATGGATTCATCTAATGAAATGCAAAACAGAAGCGAGCTCATATAGTGTAATATTGAAGATTACTTTTATAATTTGAAATTATGGATGATATGTTTAATAAAAATGAAGTGACAAAACAATTTTGCTACCGGAAGTTACACAAGCTTGAAAGTTTTGTTACCATATGCATTTATGTTAGTGCTAAACTGTGCATATTTGTGTTTGCTCTATCTAGGTACAAACTAATTCTGATGAACTGCTGATAATCAAAACAAGGGAGTTTCTTCTTGAAGCACTGACAGAGCATGTTAAGTCTAACCATGAATACGAGTAAGTCCTTGGTTACATATTACTGAAAACTATTTTAATTTCTTAAGGTATATTGATGAATCCATACATGTCATTATATGGTGATTGAGAAGGTGAGGTTGTAGAACAATGATTTGAATAATGTCTGCACATAATGCTATTATATTTTTGCTGGGTTCCTGTCATCTCATTACCCATTACTAGCGGCAATCTCAAGTACCTTGAATGGATCATGAGTAATACTCGAGAAAACTGATGACGTACCCTTTGTACTAGATATTGCTACCATTCTCCGTTGTATGAAAGGAAAAATATATGCGAGAAAGGCCTTAAACATTCCTTGTCATGTCTGGCAGATTGTAGGAAATTCTATTATTTTTAATGAAGATATTGTGAAGGATGGTAAATTTATTGCTGTAAAAAAAGTGGTGGATATGACAAGTATTGAAGTAAAGAATGGGATGATCTATATGCAGCAAATTTGGTTATTGATAGGAAAGACTTCAATATTTATATGGTTCAATAAGAACACAATGAAAAATCTATTAAGGAGGGTATTTCTTGCTGTAGTATGAAGAGTCTAATGGTTAATAATTGATATCAAAGAATGTTTAATGATGTATTTTAAAGTGAGAAAAATTGTGTTTGGATATAGTTTTGTATAAGAATTTACAAATGGCATGCATGACAAAGAAGGTTATTCTAAAACAAGGGTTGAAAGCATTCTTTTAAAATTGTAACAACTTCTATAAAGATATATTGTGGTTATACAAACATACATTTTGTGTGTTGCTATACTAGTAGTTTATAGGGTTATTGCTAAAAAATTGTTTACTATAAACCCAAAGCCAATTTATACTTAACATTATCTTTAAAATATTCTTATTAAAGATCTAAGTGTATTTACACTTGTTTGACAAAGTAATATACTTTTTAATTAACTTCTTAAAACCCATTTATTATAACTAAGTAATAAAACCAAATCCAATTCTCCATTTATAAAATGCTTTACTTACTTTTCCAAAACTTATATATATATAATACTTTTAAAATACTAATAAATATGTAAAAATACTTTTAAACTACTTATAAATATGTCAAAAATATATATATAAAATATTATTTAAAAATAACTAATTTAGGAATTTACAAAAACTATTTAAAAACAAATGCTACAAAGAAAACCTTTTTACTTTAATAATTCATATTCAATTATTAAAAATATATTTAAACTTGAAACCACTTTTAGAATACTTTAAAAAACTGTTTTAAAACTTTCCTAAAAGTATCTCATAGAATATATAATTTAAATAATAGTTTAAACCCATTTAAAATCACAAAACTTGCTTTAAACAACAAAATAACAAACGAAGCTGTAGAAAGTCAAAGATAGCATTTATAAATGTTATAATAGGTTCTAGACAAAGAACAACTTAGAAAACACAAGAATTTTGTGGCCAGTTTTCACTATTTAAATAAATGATTTAAGACCTTAAATTTTTGCTGTTACTAGTATACTTCGGGTGCATAAAAGCCATGGAAAGACACCCCTAAAATATCTTCCAAATTAATATTAAAAATTCCCAAAGACGAGCTATTTAATAAGAGTTCGTATAGCGACCTTTCTACTCCTTAATTTTCCACTTTGTTCTACCTTTTATAAAATGTTTTAAACTCTAATATTTTTTTACAGCAAGAAGCCAAAATATAGTACTTATTGAAATAGGAAAGAAACTCCTAAGGATGCCTTTCAAAATTAATTTTAAAAATCGCCAAACACAAGACATTTTCAAAGTGCATCCATAGCGACCTTTATTCTTCTAACTTTTACAACTTTATTTCACAAATTCTACAACTTTCCAAACCAGTTCCTTGCTATCCTATATACTATTATAAGCATAAATAATAACCAACATATATAAATTCACAATATATTCACAAATAACCAATTTGAACAAGTTTGAACACAAGGGGATTCAAAGTGCTTTCATAGCGACTAACGCTATATGGACCATTCCATTTCCATTCGAGTTTCAACACATAATCCAAAAAACCACATATACACATTTCCAAGGCCATGCCACATGTTATAGAAGGCCATAGAAGTGACAATATACACATTAGAGTTATCATTTGCTTTGAAAAGCAAGTGGGGGTCCAAAAGAGACCAACTTGCATTATTATTTACTTAACTTTATATTTCAACAACACACATATAGAAACACATATATACTCATTCAATGGTGAAATAACTCACCCCACACCCTTGCTAACAATTAAGAATAAGCATAAGAATAATAAAACCACTTCCTACCATCACCAAACCACCAAAGACACCACCTTGCTTCAACATTGCTCATGACCATGCCTCCTTAGCCTAGAAATTGTCCACGGCCTCATCATAGTGGGGGACTTGCACTCCTTTTCTCTAATCTTTAGGTTTCTATTCTTGCTTCCTAAGTTGCCTTAGGCATCTAGCTAAAGTTTGGTAAAGTTTGGAGAAGGTTCGAATTAATTAAAGAAAGATTAGTGGAGATAGAAATGGATTAACACCAATTTGTTCTACTTTTTTTTAATCTTGTAAAAAGTGATTAATATTTTCCTAAGAGGTGTATTTGTAGAGATTATTCAAGAGGTTCCTACTACCTCCAATCCACCTTGGAAGGTCACAAAGAAGCCTCCTCCTTACATGCTACTTTACACCTTATTTCCTAAAGAAAATATTTTCTAGACTATTCCCCAAAATATGTTCTTCCTAATCACTTTTCTAACCTATCACTATTCACATTTAGTCAGCCATAAACATTAAAATATTTTTAGTCGATAATTAATTAGAAATTAATATATTAGAAAAACACAAAAGATTCGATCAACATTTATCGAGAAAATAACAATTTACCGATAGAACGATTTTCGACCATATTATCGATATTTCTTCGAAGTATTTATTTTTATAAACATTTTTCAAAAATAATTTACCATCGTTAATTATTAATTAAAAGAGGGTCAATAAGGTTATAAAATCATTTAATCACATTAAACCTAAGATTTAAGTATTTAAATAATTTAGATATTTAAATACGAATTGTTCGAGATTCCAGGTCGTTACTAGGCTAGTAAGGAATACCATGGTTAGCATAGTCACCCATTAAAGTTTTAGGAATCTTTGAACTGCTTTAGTTCTTTCAAATTGGATGAATCCAAATAATTTAATCCACAATCAACTGAACAAGGCTAGTTAATGAACAAATCAGATTCTAGACCATGTAACGAGCCTAGCTCATAAGAAAGAACACCATTATTTGGAAGCACCGATGGTCGTCCTATTTGTGGTAATAAGGCAATTTAAATGGAGCAATGTGTTGTAGAATTTGCTAGATACATGGATGATATGGTAAGTTCATTGTAGAAAAGTGAGAAAGAAGATTTTTTTTGCATAAAAGGCGACTTCAAGCAAGGAATGAATTCCAGCAAATGCTTTTTCAAGGCTGTACACTGAAGGAAATGGTGAAAATGTGAAAGGAGGCTGGGTATAAAGAGAAAATAGTATTATACTTATCACTTGTGACTTCAGCAAGCTATCCCTTGCAGAACGAGAAATATTCCAAGAGAAATTGAAATTCTACCGAAAAGAAAGTGGAAATGGTGGTTCTAGAGATTGTCACTATGGATTATGTCATTTATTTGCGTATTAAGTAATGGTTATTTTTTCTGTTCCATTTATATGGTGTATTGTGAACTTTGAGTATACATTCTTTTTTCTAAGAATCTACATACCTATAAGTTAATGTTTTTTATATTTATATTAATCTATGTCTTTAATTCATAATTAAGCATATTTGATTGATAAAATTTTCATAAATAACACATAGCACCACTATTGTGTGTATGAGTAACAAATGTTACAGCTAATTACCACAAACATAACATAGAACTCCGCAAATTACTACAATGCATCACTATTGTCCATACAAGTTAATGAACAAGTATTAAACTTTGCATATTATTATAAATAAGACATCAGAAATGAAGTAATTGATGTGCCTACAATTTAAAAAACATTAATACATATTACTACAAACATAGCATAGAGCTATGCATATTACTCCGACTTTACCCAAAAAAGTTATTAATGCCTCGTCCTAGCAATTCTCTATTTATGTGCCTATAGATGGCCTACTAATTGATCATGTAACATAAAATATCTTATGTGATCTTGTAATAGAGTTAAAGGAGTGTCCTAGGGGCAATTTTAAAATTTGAATATATAACCTAACTCTTATAGTGAATCTTATTTGAAATAAAGTAAGCTTTTGATTTTATTTTCTATTGAAATAAAGTGAGCAGCATTACAAATAATGGAACACGGTAGCTAATTATAACATATATACCCATGAAAACTTGAACCTAAATAAAATAAATTAAGATTCACGATGGCAAGCAACAAGGCTACTGGCAACCGAAACTAAACAATGGGAAATTTAGATTAAAATCTACAAGGGATGCCATTAGGGATTAAAAAGAGCAACAACCATGGCATGCATACATATGGAACTAACGTTGTGCTCCAAAAAAGTCCATGACAATAATTTTTGCAAAACTAAATAGACTACCAATAAAAAAGATCAATGAATAGCCAAATAACAATGATTTAAACCGCCTACATTGCAACTCAAACCCTGAATCAACTTCTCATCTGTTTTTCAAATGCAATTACCTAAAATTCAATTTGGAATAGATTACAAGCAGCATTGACATATAATTCAATAGCAATGGAACCGGAGAATTGAATAACATCATTGAGCAGATCTCAAACAATTTTCAGCAATCATACATTACGAAGGACATCATCGTACTATATGGCATATCCGACAAGAGTGTAATAATAAAATTTTCGAATCAAAATTATTACCAGAAGAAACTAGAATTGGTTTAATTAGAGTGGAATGTAAATAATTTATAATCAAATCTAATTTCTACGACAAAGAAGTATGTAGAAAAGATCTTATCTTAACCAAGCTTGAGAGATTGCTCGCATTGAGGACCAGTTTAGCCCATTTTAGAACCACCTTCAGACTGTCATGAAATTGGCAAGGCTTCAGTAAGTTGAGAGGTGAGAAAGCTTGCAATTTAGCGTTTGATTCGCTTGAATCAGTTAGATCTAGAGTTTTCTTCCCAAATCCCTTCCATTATTAATTAAAGTGGTCAAGCAGCTAAGTTTTATGAAATGAAGTATAATGATGATGTCGTGGTTATCTTTTCCTTTTGGACCCAAATACTTGCAAAAAACCATATAAGTTTTAAATTTTGTTTTTGTAGAAGTATTCTTGTTCTAGTTTACTTATTTGGGGTGGTTTTTATCTTTATATGTTCAAACCTTTTTCCCTTATAATAAATAAAGTATCAATATTTTAAAATCATTACCATTTTAAATACATTAATATATACAAGTATAAAATCCTTAAAAGTATTTAATCGATTGCAGTTATGAATGTGTTCGTAACCATGAGTATTGAATCATATAAAATAAATATTTATTCATAGATGTTCCTAGTTAAGATGTATCAAGAATGGGATATTGATATATCTATTGAGACTAGTGTCTGTGACGCTCTACATAGGATGGATGGTGAACTACTCATGATCGTTGGAAGCACCAAAGAGTTACGTATGTGTAGTTGTTTGGAACGATCACCGAGAGTCTTCTATAGGTTCAAAGTCAAATGGAAGATCTAATATGATGATGTGCAGTAGTCTTTTGACTTAAGAACATCGTAAATCTTAAGTATCTAAACTTTACTTTGATTATGGTCAATCATTTGAGATTTTGTTAAGGCTAAAATTGGGTATATGTTGAACCACTTGAAGTGAAATAACATTCAGGAAATGATTCATTTCCTTCGAATAGAAGGTTAGTATCACTGTAATTGGTAGCCAACTTAAAGTGAAAGTCTTTAGCTAAAGCAAATCGGTTAATCGACAATTATTATCAGATTAATCAACCATGGACTTTAATGTTGGACTTCGCAATTAAATATGATTATTATCATAGTTCTAACCATTGACTGAGCTCTAAATATCAAATTAATGTAGCATTGACGAAGAGGGAACATGCATAATATAACATTGCTTATGGGTGTCGTTTTAAAAGATAATAAATTGAATTTCAGCTAAATAATCTGCTAGCAACTGAACTTGTTGCCACCACTATGATTTAACAAAGTCCATACAAGCTTTAATATTTGAACCATTTGAATATTACTAAGGGCTAAGTAGACACCTGAGTGTCAAACAACCACAACTCTCGGGTTGCGATTGAAAATAATTTATTGAATTTTTTTATAGAAGTTATAAATTATCATTAAGGAGAAATTAATATAATGGTTATATTAGTTAATTTATTATTATTATTAATTATTATTAAAGTGCCTAAAATTATTAATAATATTATTGTTATATATTTATTAAATTATTTTATGGGGCAATATATTACTTTAAATATAATAAATAATATACATTTATTTATTTACTTATTTTTGTAGCCGAAATTTTTGAATATTTTTTAACATAAGGCGATATGTGGGTATAAACAAATTAAATATGTTTACCTAATTAAGTGAGATAAGACCTCACTTATAGTGGGTCATAACTTGAATGGTGGATCAGGGTAAGAAATTTTAAATAACCCAATATTGCTATAAATATACCTAGATCCCTCGTTCTACACACATAGAATTTTATTTTCAATCTCTCTCCAAAATAAATTACATCTCAATTGTTAATCTTCAAATATACCATTGAGTTAGACAAATGTTCTCTCTGAGGCAATGCTAATGGTTCAAGGTGTTATTAGCTAGCTAGATTATCGAGTGTATCTTATTTTTATTATCGTTTTCATATATACGTATATGTATGTATGTGTAGCGACCCGAAAATTCGAACACTTCGTCTTCGAATATCAGTACATTTCGAAATATAATTTAGTGTTGTAAATATGATTTTATAACCATGTTAGACATCATTTAATCTATTACTTAAAAAGGAAAGCAGAAACCAGGTCATTCATATGCAGCCACCTGTCCTTTTCATACGATCCCCTTTCACTCCCAAATTTTAACCCCCAAATGTTCTTCCCCCTTCCACTCTTTTTCGCTGCCTGGCTATTCCAATTTTCAACCCCCCAACCGCCTGCCCTTTTCCTACTTCCCCGACCTCTTCTCTCACCACCGTCCACACCCGCCTACCCATCAACGATCCTTAAAACGACACCGACGCTCCTCTTCAATTCCGTTGGTAAGGCCCGGCTGTTTACAACCACCAATCCTCCGTTCTCCTGCTCCTTCCGCCTTCCTCCCTACCTGCCTGCTTACCTGCCCTCCGCGTTAACCCGGCTAGGATTGCCTGCTGCGTCACACTGCGAGGCGGCCTAACCCTACGCTCCAAATTAGGTAAGTAATTTTGTTCAATTATTATTTCCACTATGGGGGTTGCTTTCAACCCGACGTCGACCAAACTCAGATATACCCTTTTTTCCCTCCGACCACCACTGTCAGTCAAAGATAGATAATCAAACCGATTATGTCAAAAATAGTTTGTGTTGGAAAGTGAAGTCCCATATCAGCCCGATATTTTTGCACCACTGTCCCTGCACTGTCTTTTACTGCCCTTTCTATTACTATATCATCTATGCCAGCTTGGAAATGTCAGTAAGGCATTTACAGTTTTCTTGCACCACATCATTTTTCCCATATTTGAAAATTATGTATGTTGCAAGTTTATTAACCATATATGTAATAGGTTGTTATCATGATCTCAGTTCAGTTAAGTTAAAAAACATGCTGTCCGACATCTTTGGGTGGGACTTATTTTTCCCTCTTCGTTGCCCTATAATCTCCAGTTTGTTTATTATCACAACTCAACCATATGATTTCAACATGCACCAAGGTCAAAAAATTATTAAATCATTTCCACCATCCTGTACGTCTACGGTGTAGATAGTACCGGTAACAAATGTTTGTCAACTAATATACAGAACACTGGGGACATGATGCCTTTCACTCCTGCTCACGTTTCAACTTTGCACGTCTATATTTCTTCCACTTATATGTGGCATTACAGTTAACTAAAATATGGTATATACTAACGTATACTTTCCAACTCAACACATACAGCCCGGTAACTTGCGCGAACACAGCCTTTATTACGAAGTCAAATGGGATGATACTGTCTGTAGAGTAGCGAAGACGTATGTCTCTTCGAAAGGTATTTATATGCTGACACATTCCCTCTGATTCTATTTGTACTAATTTTTGCCCTGTAATTAAACTTCAACATGGTTTTTCTTCAGAATTTCGTTTGAATGGGTTTTATTGCGTTCAAAACAACAATTGCCTGTTGACGAGGCACTGCTGCTCCAAAGTGCATTATTTAAGGGGGTAGACGTACGATCAGGTATACGTAACGTTTTGAGATACAGCAGTTGTTCTTCTTTAACCATACCTTAAATTTTTTTAACCATTGTGTTGTTCACTTTTACTCAATGCATCCTCTCATTGGTTCGCTGACTGCGTCAGGTAATCCTGAACGTATGGACAATGTCGTACCTAACAAAGTTAGTTAACTCCATTTGAAAGCATAACATGTGTCAAGTAAATTATGTTAATAATCTTATAACTACAGTGGTGACTACCCTAGATTCACTGATTGTTCATCTTTACTGGCTTTTGCAACTGTGTTTCACATGGTTCCTATGCTGGACTGCCTTATTCGTGCACTTGATTTTAATTTGTTTTCAGTTACGTGCAATAATATTTAATGAAAAAGCACGCTATGAATAATGTTACAAGTGAAGTAATTTATGAGTTGATGTTTTTCTTCAGAATATATTTAATTTGATTAAGTTTTGCATTTAAGAGACTGGATTCATTTACAGATCTAATTTTCCAACCTACGCTTTCTGTGCCGTAAGAGATGGGTCTTTTGAAATTCTGAGAAGTTTAACTGGAAATATTGAGATCATAATGTGGCTAATGCATTCTACTGTTAATGCTAATCAATCTCACAACTCGATCTTCGGTTTTTTTTCTTCATATACTTAATGCAATAGATCGTATTATGGCTGTAATTTTAGTTATTCTTCATATATTTGTTGAATCTAAATAGGGGATTTAAATATAGCACCATAATATAATAAGCTGCATATACAAATAACACTATTGTTCTCCATAAACCAAAATATCAAGTCATTTGATTTCCTATTGCGTAATATAGTATATGACGGACTGCCCTCACTTCATAAAAAGGTATATACATATTGATACTCCCCATCGATCTTGAAACATTGATATGTCTGAATTTTCTGCACAAGTAAGATATCAGTGTTTTCTTTTCATGTAGTTATATTAAAACAGTTGGCTTGAATGGTATACTACTGGTGATAACTCAGTTGATATAATCATCTCAGTTCATTTGTAAACTAATTTTCATTTGATTATCGTAGTCACTCTTACTGTCATTATGTTAGTCTGACTGTAAACTAGAATCAATTTGGTTGGTTCTATGTTTTAGTATATGTAATTGTTGGATCTTTAGTGGAAGACTGTAAAAGATAAGCAGTTTACACTGTTTCTCTTCTATTCGAGACCGTAGGGCAGTTCAAAATTGGACCATTTATTCAACTTATTGATAACCCAATATGGCTAATTGAAAAATATAGTTGATTCCATGCATCCTCTCTTTGGTTTCAATCAAGTTTCCACTACATACTTATACAGTGTAAGGTCAAACTGTCTGTTTCTAATTGATTTCTTTCAGTTTCCATGTGTCATAATTATTGCCTTTTTACAGACAGAGGTAGTGATTAGTTATTGATTGTTTATGGTTATTTAATAGCATGTGCATGCACAACATTTGTTGTACTTTCGTACTGTACTATAAGTTTCACCATATCGAAATATCTATGCGTTTGAAAGGAAAAGTCGCTTATTCTTAGGTGCTTGGCTGTTACCTTAACATCAAAAATAAGCATAATTCCATATCTAATTTGATAGGCTGATAGCATCCTAGAAATAGAGAATATACTTGATAACACCATGTCTCATTAATAAGTGATTTAAGTGTTTTTCTTTGATCAGTAAATAGTCATCATAGTAGGCCTAAAAACAAGTGGTTAGGTGGTCTTAGCATTTGGAAGATGTACAAATGTTTTGATGGTCTGTCATAATTTGCACAAGGTAGAAATACAAATTATTTTATTGATATCTTTTATATTTGAAAATTAAATAACTAAATTTGGTACCTTTAGGACTGGTAAGTCCTTTGAGTATGCATAGGACTGAGCTTAGTCACATCAAATCATTAGTTAAACTTTGTTATTTCTGGTCATTCTTTTTGGTAGTGCGTGTAAAACTAGAATATAAGCCAAAGTACATTTCAATACCTGCAATAGACTATTACAGATGGTCATTATCTATTTACTTTACCATGCTTAATAGTTTGGTGCCAGCCGAAGAATTTCTTTTTAAAACAAGGAGGAATAAATTTACCATTTGAGAAATATGTATGTTGCAAGTTTATTAAGCGTATATGTAATAGGTTGTTATCATGAGCTCAGTTCAGTATAGTTTAAAAAAATGCTCTCCTACATCTTTGGGTGCGATTTATTTTCTCCTCTTTGTTGACCTGTAATCTTCAATTGGTTTAATATCACAACTCAAATACATGATTTCAACATGCAAAAAGGTCATAAAGTTAGTAGATCATTTCCAACATCCTGTACGTCTACGGTGTAGATAGTACCGTTACCAAATGTTTGTCAACTAATATACATAACACTGGGGACATGATGCCTTTCACTCCTGCTCATGTTTCACCTTTGTACGTCTATATTTTGTCCACTAATATGTGTCATTACAGTTAACTAAACTATGGTATATACTAACATTTTTTTTACAACGCAGCGCATACAGCACGGTAACTTGCGCAAACACTGTCTTTTTTAGGAATTCAAATGGGATGATACCGTCTGTTGAGTAGCGAAGACGTATGACTCCTGGAAAGGTAATTATATCCTGACTCATTCCCTCTGATTCGATTCGTACTAATTTCTGCTCTTTATTTAATCTTCCTCATGGTTTTTCCTCAGAATTTCGATTGACTGGGTTTTACTGCGTTCAAAACAACAATTGCCTGTTGAAGAGGAACTGCTGGTCCAAAGTGAAGTATTTAAGGGGACAGACGGACGTTCAGGTATACGTAACGTTCTGAGATACAGTGGTTGTTCTTCTTTACCCGTACCTTTAAAATTTTTAACCATTGTGTAGTTCAATTTGATTCCATGCATCCTCTCCATGGTTCACTGACTGTGTCAGTTAAACCTGAACGTATGGACAATGGTGTACCTAACATAATTAGTTCACTGCATTTGAAAGCATAACATGTGTCACTTAAATATTTTTAAAAATCTTATAACTACAGTGGTGACTACCCTTGATTCAGTGATTGTTCATCTCTATTGGTTTTTGCATTTGTGTTTTACATGGTTCCTACACTGGACTGCCTTATTCGTGCACTTGGTGTTAATTTGTTTTTAGTTATGTGCAGTAATTTTTAATTAAAAAGTACGCTTTGAATAATGTTACAAGTGAAGTAATTTATGAATTGTTGTTTGTATCGAAAATATATTTATGTTAATTAAGTTTTGCATTTACGAGACCGGATTCGGTTAGAGATCTATTTTTCCAAACTAGGCTTTCTGTGCCATAATAGAAGGGTGCTTTGAAATTCTGAGAAGTTTAACGAGAAATGTTGAGATCATAAGGAGGCTAATGCATTCTAATGTTAAAACTAACCAATCTCTCAACACGATCTTTGATTTTTCTTCCGTATACTTAATGCAATATATCGTATTATGGCTGTAATTTTAGTTATTCTCCATATATTTATTGCATCAAAATAGGGGATTAAAATAAAGTACTGTAATATAATAAGCTACATATACAAATCACACTATCGGTCTACATAAACAAAAATTTCAAGTCATTTGATTTCCTATTGCATAATACATTATATGACGGACTGACCGCACTTCATTAAAAAGTACATACATATTGATACTCCCCCTCGATCTTTAAACATTGATATGTCCGAATTTTCTGCACAAGTAAAATATCAGTTTTTTCTTTTCATGTTGTTATATTAAAACAATTGACTTGAATGGTATACTACTGGTGGTAAATCAGTTGATATAATCATCTCAGTTCATTTCTACACTAATTTTCATTTGATTATTGTACTCACTCTTCTTTTCATTATGTTAGTATGACTGTAAACTAGAATTAATTTGTTGGGTGCTATGTTTTAGTATACGTAATTACTGTAACTTTAGTGGAAGACTGTAGAAGATAAGCAGTTTATGCTGATTCTCTTCTATTCTAGACCGTAGGGCATTTAAAAATTGGACCATTTATTAAACTTAATGATAACCCTATATACCTCAATTCTAATGCATGTTAGTTCAAATTTCCACTTATCCTTTTAGATTTACTAACACAGTTGGTATATATCTATCAACAAAATCCTTCCTACCCTAATAATCTATATATTTATAGTGAGTTACTATAAATAAATAAGCTGTACCCTAATAATCCATATACCGCTACAAAACAGATGAAATAAAACTTTTCCATCTTGTGTTTGATATTCACATTTATTGTAAATTGTTATGAGGTTCTAATCGTTAAATGTTCAACAATATAAATAGCTTCGTATACTAAATAGTTGGTTTAAGTATAAATATTGTTACCTGGAAACCAAGAAAAATTAGTATTGAATTAGTATGTTTTACTGTCCTCAAATAACTTAAACCCTTAACTGTTTCAGTAATTTGTTTACATAAGGGGTTGGATTTAACAACGATAATGGTCACTGTAGTTAAATACTCACTTCACAACTTACTGTTATAGCATAGAGCAGGTTAGAATTTACCAACCACTGTTATTTACTACTTCTGTTTTCTACCTACAGAAATACTTTGTTATCTTCGGATAAAATAAAAATTATCCATAGGATGATGTTGTCCTGAGAGCAGTAGAACGATGTAAATCTTGATAAGTAAACGTCAGTTGGAGGTTGAAACATGGTACCTGTTATTTACTGCTCCGTTCAAACCATATAAATGGGTGGTTTAACGTCTGATGTACCCTGTCGAAAATACTGGCTGTATTCTAAAACCATCTACTTTTATACTTGTGCACGTCATTATTCCGTAAATTTCCTCCGACTACATTTTGTTTTTAAATTTACATGTCCTCCTGATCATATTTGCCTACATAAGCCTGTCAGCTACACTGGATTTTATTGTACTTTATGACTGACTGGTCGACTACACAATCTGTTTGTAAATAAGCATGTTGAATTCTGTCCCTCACTGCTGTCACAGGTTAAACATTTTGCACTGAAGTAGTACTATACGTATTTGTAATCAGTAGGTAATGCTACTTATGCAGGCTGAACATACTACAGACTGTGTGACTGATTATTGTGACCCCGTGCAGGTCTTTTACTTAATCAGAGATTATGGATACCACAGCTGTGACTAGAAATGCTAGAGCCGAAAGAAGGGGTGCTATCGACGGGAGAAAAAGAAAAAGGTCTACAGTTTTACAGCAAAAGGGGACAACGATGGTAGATAGAAGGCAGCCCCGTGGAGATGTGTCATATAGGCCAAATTTCACTTCAGGGCGGAGTGGCCGTAATGGTAGGATCTGTTGGTGAACATACAGTTATTTAGTGCACGTACAAACATACTATAACCACTGCATTCCACTGTAACAAACACAGGGAGGAAAAAAAATGGACACCAAGCCTCACCGAGTTCACGCATCAGTGTGTTTTCCAAACAATGCACAGGTAATGGTGTACTCTTATTCTACCTGTTTTTTACGAACTGTAATATAACCTGGAATAACCCATTTACCTATCGCATTTTCAACATATTTAAGTCTGCTGATGTCCACATGAGATATTGTATGGTTTACGCAGTAAAGTTCTTTTGCTGTTAATCAAACTTACAACGTTTCCTCCACCACTTTGTTTACTGTCAGTACGTTTACAGTACACATTCGTGTGAAGAATACTGTCTCATAAACTTTTAAAACAGGAGCTGTGGTGCAGCCATGGAATTTTGGTGGACCTACCTACGTTTGCTCAAGTTGTGGTGCAAAAGTTTGGTACGAAGAAAGGAACAGGAAGTCAAGAAGGCCTATGAATCCAAAATTTACTATTTGCTGTAAGGGTGGTAAAATTAAGTTACCACGATACAAAAAATGCCCTGACTATTTACATAACCTGCTTGATTACAATGGTGGCCGTGACAGTTCTAATTTCAGAGAGAACATACGAGTATATAATGGGATGTTTGCATTTACATCTATGGGTGGGCGTATTGATAATTCAGTGAACACAGGGCGGGGACCTTATGTATTTAGAATTAGCGGACAGAATTATCATAAAATAGGCTCTATGCTACCCACCGAGGGGCAAGCTAAATTTGCACAACTGTATATATATGACACAGCCAATGAGGTTACAAACAGAGTTAATGCGCCTGGATTGTCCGCTAGCCAGTCTACAAACCCTCATATTATAAAAAATTTAATATCTATGTTCAATGCCTGTAACGAGCTGGCTAAGGTGTTCCGGATGGCTAGAGACAGGTATGAAAGTAGTAGTTTGACCAATGTTTCGCTCCATTTATTGGAAAGGAGGGATAGAGATGGTAGACAGTACAATATACCAACTGCTTCTGAGATTGCGGCGTTGGTTACAGGGACTGGTAGCCGAAGTGAAGGTTATAGGGACATCGTAATCGAGGAGAAAAGTGGAATGCTTAAGAGAATTAACGAGAAACATCCCAGTTTTATGGCCATGCAATATCCCCTTTTATTCCCCTATGCAGAGGATGGTTACAGACTGAACATACCTTACCAGTCTGTCGAACCATCTGATATCCGTACGGACGACATGGTAACCATGCGTGAATATTATGCTTACATACTGCAATACAGAGAGGAAGATGGTAATACGTTGCTTTACGGTGGGAGATTGTTCCAGCAGCTAATAGTTGATGCATACTGTTGCATTGAGGAGGACAGATTGAATTGGATTAGAAATAACCAACATAACATCAGGTCTGAACTGTACAAAGGGCTGAAGGATGCGGTAGCAGCGGGTGACACATCGGCTATGTCTATTGGTAGGAGAATGGTTTTGCCTTCTTCTTTCACTGGTGGGCCTAGGTATATGATTCAAAACTACCAAGATGCAATGGCAATTTGTCGATGGGCTGGTTCTCCAGATTACTTTATCCCATTTACATGCAACTCTCAATGGTCAGAGATTAAGGAGTGCTTATCCACAATTCCAGGTCAAAGGGCAGAAGATAGACCGGATATAATTTCACGTGTTTTCCACATCAAGTTGCAGCAATTAATGCATGACATAAAGGAAAAAGAACATTTTGGAAAAATAAATGCAGGTCCGTCACCTCATTCATTCAAATTATGTTAGACATAGTTACATACACCGAAAATATTGATTAATTTTGGTAAACATTTTTACAGCTTTGTACGCTATTGAATTTCAAAAGCGAGGCTTGCCTCATGCACATATTTTACTGTTTGTTCGGGGGGTGGACAGACCAAAAACAACAGCTGCGGTGGATAAGGTGGTCAGTGCAGAATTACCAGACCGTGAGGCAGATCCTGTTGCGTACAAATCAGTCAGTCAGTTTATGGTACATGGACCGTGCGGCGTTCTTAATCCAAACTGCCCATGTATGATAAATGGTAAATGTTCAAAACATTACCCAAAACGGAGTAACAATGAAACGACGTATGACAAAAATGGTTTTCCAAATTACAGAAGACGTGACAATGGTAACTTTGTCACCACATTATCTGGAGTTAATCTAAATAATTGTTGGGTAATACCGCATAATGTCTGTTTAGTTGTGAAGTATCAAGCACACATTAATGTTGAGATTTGCAATCGTGCGAAGTCTATTAAATATTTGTTCAAATACATTCACAAAGGCCATGATAGGGCTGCTGTTGTAATTGAGGAAAACAATGTTACAAACCACAATTTTGTTCGAGCGGTGGATGAAATAAAGACTTATATAGATTGTCGTTACATATCAGCTTCAGAAGCAAGTTGGAGAATTTTCAAATTTGATATTCACTATCGAAAACCTGCGGTTGAACGATTACACTTTCATTTACCTGAAGAGCAAAACGTTGTTTTTCACGATGACGATAATTTGGCTGAGATAGTATGTCAACCTACTGCTAACAAGACTATTTTCACTGAATGGATGGAAACTAATAAAATTAGTGAGGACGCACGGAAGTTGACATATGTAGATTTTCCTACGAAATGGGTATGGAACAAAAAAATTGGCAAGTGGACTGCACGGAAAAAAGGAGACACAATAGGTAGAGTTTATTTTGCTCATCCAACATGCGGCGAACGATTTTATTTACGTCTGCTGTTAAACATTGTCAAAGGACCAACCAGCTATGAAGAGATAAGAACCTTTAATTCCGTTGTTTACGCCTCTTTTAAAAGTGCGTGTGTTGCACGCGGATTACTTGAAGACGATAATGAATGGAACATAGCTTTAACCGAGGCATCACATTGGGCAACTGCATCGTCTCTACGTGAACTTTTTGTTATGCTGCTGCTTTTCTGCGAAGTAGCCAACCCAACACAACTGTGGAATACAAATTGGAGAATGATGGCGGAGGATATTGAATGGCGTCGAATTCGTACATACGAACAACAAACCGATTGTTCTGATGACAATCAACTTAAGTTGGAGACCGTACGTGAATTAGAAAATATAATGAGTAAAAGTGGTAGATCTGTTTCAGAATTTAACTTCATCCCTTCAACGGACCTTCCTTCAATTTTGACAGGCCAATGTAGCTTACTCACAACTGAGAATGATTATGATATGGAAATGTTGAAAGCTGAGTCACAACCTCTTTTATTGTCTTTAAATTTAGAACAACAGAAGGTATTTACCACTGTACGTGATTCTGTTGAGCGTAACGAAGGCGGTTTCTTCTTTGTTTACGGAAGTGGGGGGACAGGTAAAACTTTCCTATGGAAAACCATTATCACTAACTTCAGAGCAGAAGGGAAGATTGTTTTAGCTGTTGCTTCTTCTGGTATAGCGTCCTTACTTTTACCTGGCGGTAGAACCGCCCATTCAAAATTCAAAATTCCACTCATTGTGGATGATAATTCAACATGCAATATATCAAAACAATCTCCTTTAGGGCAGTTGCTAAAATCTACTGATTTAATTATTTGGGATGAAGCACCTATGATGCATCGTTATGCCCTTGAGGCATTTGAGAAAAGTTTACAAGATATAATGCATGTTGCTAATGATGACGGTCCTTCCAGGCTTTTCGGAGGAAAGACAGTTTTATTGGGAGGTGATTTTCGTCAAACTTTGCCAGTAATTCATAAAGGTACTAGAGATATGGTGGTATCTGCTTCCATCAGCAATTCGTATCTCTGGGCAAAGTGTAAGATTTTCACCCTCACAAGAAACATGAGACTACAACGTTCAGCATTCAACTCCCATGAAATGGAGAAAGTTGAGAAGTTTGCACAATGGGTGCTTGACATTGGAGATGGAAACGTGGATGCAGTTTCACTACACGGTGACGATGATCCTTCTTGGATTACTATACCTTCTGAATATCTTATCGACGTTGGAGAGTGTGGTCTTAAAAATATGGTTGACATGATATATCCTGATTTGAATAATAGGTTACCAGACAAAGAGTATTTACGCAAACGGTGCGTGCTCGCTACAACTAACGAATTTGTTGAGGAAATTAACTCCCACATCCTTTCTCAAATTAAAGGTGAACTAATATCCTATTTTAGTGCTGATTCCATTAGTCCTTCATCCGAACAAGTAGACGATCAACATACCCTTTATCCTCTCGAATTTCTTAACACTCTAAAAGTATCTGGATTACCTAATCACATTCTGCAGTTGAAGATAGGAGTTCCAATTATGTTGTTACGAAATTTGAATCAGAGGTTAGGCCTCTGCAACGGAACACGGTTAATTGTAACTCAACTTGCAGAAAGGGTTATTGAAGCAGAAATAATTACTGGTACTAATATCGGTACAAAGGTACTCATTCCTCGGATCATCCTTACGTCTGCTGATACAAAATGGCCATTTGTGTTACGTAGGCGACAATTCCCCGTGAAGGTTTGCTTCTCAATGACCATAAATAAAAGCCAAGGACAAACATTAGAGAATATAGGCATCTATTTGCCCATCCCTGTTTTTAGCCATGGTCAGTTGTATGTTGCCGTATCAAGAACATCTTCGTACCAGGGTATTAAGTTCTTAATTGGTCAGTTGGAGGGTGGACGTCGTGGGCTAACCAAAAATATTGTTTATAAAGAAGTTTTTAACGGTTTATCAGGTATTCACACCTACCATTGTTTACTACATGCATTTTACTTCTGCCCTTTACAATCAATTATGTTAAATTTCTTCCTGCTTTCAGGCTGAGGTTACGGAGGGAAAAAAAGCATTTACATTTACATGGCCGCTTTCTGTGTTTTCTATTTTTCTGACGTACAGTCTATTCCTCTTCACACTGCAAATTCATTTCTCACTATTTCCTTCACTCTCTACCCTCACTACTACTATTTGAATTTGTACTATAACTTTTTTTCCCCGGTTCTTGGATTTTTGTAACAAACTGGTTTGATATATTCATTCTTACCACATCTCAGTACCTGTTTCAGCTGTTTTCACTTCCACAACTAAATTTTCATATGGTCTCTGTTTGCTGCTCATATATAACTATTATTACTAACCGGATGGATGACGGTAGGTCTGCACAGTCTGCCATACGTTAGTACCTTAATTCTTTCCGCCGTATTGGAAACTGTAGTGAGTCAGTTACATTCCAATATTCACACATTTACTTCTCACTAACGTTGTTTTAATTTTAAATAATATGCTAAGAGTCTTTCTCCACTGTATTATTAACTGCACATTATGTTTCAAACTAACAACACTAACCTCACGTTCTACACTTATGGCCTGACCATGTCAACTTAATCTGCAATTGCGTACAGTATCATGGCAACAATACAGATCTGTCCACTGACCTCTACTATTCCAATATGGCAGTTTTTGCACATTACTTAATTATTTATAATTACTGGCTGAAATTATGGACAAAATAGTTGGTGACAAGGGAATTGAGCTCATCAGGATTACCATTTGCTACATTAATTTTGTTATTATTCAGTTGTTTCACTTACTGTTTGTACAGTTTTATCAAAGTGAAAAAAAAAATTCCACCCTAACTTTAAAACACTTAAATTTCATGTAATCAGCACAAGCATTACTTAGTGCTTATTTATCCACTAGAACCCATACCACCACTCAAGTTAGTTCAAAATCCAAGTTGATTATTCATTATTATTCAAACTGTACAGTCTACTGTTATACACATTTCAATACTATGAATTTAAGTTTACGAACCATTCCAGTATTTGACTGCTTATTTGAAGCAATTTACTTCGACGTGTTTGTCTGCCACATTATTGAATACCAGTACATTTTTATTTTTTACTTCTATACTGTCAGTATTAATTCATCTTCCATAGTTCAAAATACTGAACGATTCTCCACTGTTTCTCCTCACCTCTTATGCTTACTTAATTTGGATGTCCGTTAACATTTTCATCGTACATAAAAACATTCAGGGAAACTTTTTATGGGTATATGACACTGTCCCCAGTTATAAACACTTACAGAGCAATACTGATAAGGCAATGCATTTTAAATATTTACGCTATGAAATAAATTAGTCCTGTTTCATTCATTTACTTACAACCCCGTGGCTTAAAAGAATGAACAATTTATTACTGTCAGAGTTTGTAGTAATTAACATCGGCTATAATTTTTTTTCCACACTTACTGTTTATTTCATACGTACTTCGTTTTTTATTTCATCAAAATTGATGTGGCCCATCACTAACAAATGCTCAAAAACCAGCTACAAACAGTTTACTAATCTAAACGTTCAATCAACTTTCGTCCACTTCATGCTGTGTTAACAATAGTTGGTAAAAATAACTTTTTTTCAACCTTGACATTATATTTTAAATTATAGGACTTGACAGTAGACCGAACAGTGACAAAGCAACAAGACAGAATCGTTGTTTGTTCTTACTTCTAATTTTTCCATTATTTCGTAGATAAATTTTCTCCGTTACAATTTTAATTCTCATTACATTCGTTCTTTGAACACCATTTTTTAACTCCTTCATTCTCACCTATTATCCATATATATGTAAACAACATTTATTATATGCTCATAAAGTATGGCTACATTTGCAAATGCTATAAAATATGTGTACATCCATGCAACATCCATACACAATTTGTGGGCAAATCTGTATATCGATTCTTTGGCCATGAATGAGAAGCATATTGTCCGATGGGGGTGGAAAATGAAATATTCATTTTATCCTCACTGTATAGCAGTAAATTGCATGAACTAACGACCAACTGTGTAACATTAATATAAAGGTAGGAAAATTCTGTTGGAAGAGATGGCGATTTTCGACAGTCTTCTGACGAAGACAATTACCACCTCTTATATAAATAGGTAATGAATTTTGTTTTCAGAAACTGTTTTTCTTATCAATTAGCAATTGATTTCGTTAACAGGTTCATATTGGTTGCTGTTGACATGAGTATCAGACGCTTTCTTGCAATTTGCTCAAGTTGATTAAATCTTTTTTATCAGTTCAACTATATCATCCATCCACTGACAGTAACATTTTGATCAATGTTCCAGAGATGGCACAGTTTCATAGTATAGGACTATTTGTTCCCATTTTCTACTTAAGCGTAACGAATTTTGGGTGCACTGTACAGGTTTACTGAATTGCTAGGAAGAGAGAGTGATAAGGATAGGGATAGGGCAATGAGTTCTTGAGAGAAGATCATGCTCCTTGTGCGCTTAATGCTCACCAGGTATTTTATTCTTCACGTCTTTGTTTTTATAGGAATTTTGGGGCTGTTTGTAAACTCAGCTGTTTTACTGTCTTCTCGACTGCAGATTGATATGAAATAGTGCAGCGAATGTATAACAATACAGTTATGAATTGTTCTACATGCAACCTAATACGTACCCATTTTAGTGGAAAAAATATCAAAATTTAAACCAACTCATCAAACTGATCAGAAATACATTACCGAACCAATCAGCAATACATTGCTAAACAGAATAAAAATCAACTCGGTTGGTATAACAGTGGGTATCTACCACATTGGATTACCACTACAATTTCAACCAACCATTTTTTAAATGACATCAAGTCTATAATAGTTATTTTTAAAACTGTCCTTCACACAATACATTTCGGCCAGTAAACTTAGAATTGCATATAATAGAACTGGTACTAGGTGCACTTAGCACAACTTGAACTTAACTACAGTCGACGGTTGTATCCACGAAATAGGGAACAGTAGTTTATCATGTTAAATTTTATAATTTTTTGTTTCTTACAAAGTTCTGTTTTATACTTAGTAATACAGTATAAGGTTATGATTGCATATCCATATCCAATTCAGAATCAGTTATATGTCAGAATATAAATATCTGATAAACATGGACAACAGATCTAATTCATGAAGATTTTAACGACTGTAGGTAGTAGAAAATAATTCAGATCTTATAGAACATATTTTTTTTATTCCCAAATGCACAAGCAGCCACTGGCACCCCATGTCTGATTTCATTTTAAAATCACGACATATGATAGTTACAATCATTTGTTTAATTATCGAGTAATTAAATTGCTGTTTTGGATTTTTTAGGGAATGCATGCTTGAAGGTTTGGAACAAAGAAAATGTAAGCAACAGGGAGTTCAAGAAACATAGGCCAAACGGAGAAGCTTATTGATTCTCCACACTGTAACTATTTTCTCTTTATTTTAAAATCAATTTGATTACGAAATTTTTCATAAACCAATGATTTTAGTTTTAATATTCATGTTCTGACTTCGATTATAATGAATACAATTTTTAATTCAACTGTTATGTTTTCTGATGAGTACTGTAGACAACCTCCTTCTTTGTCTTGGAATAGGTTTTCATAAGTTTTAGATAACATGAACGTTGGATAATTTTTATCCAATCATCCATATATTATGTAAACAGAACTGCAGTATTTCAATTCAGCATAAATTGGACATTCCCTAACCCAGTGTGTTCAAATATTAATTTATTTTAAATTATTCTTATTTTTTGCTTGCACTAATTTTAGGTTGTGTCAGTGAACATGTTTTATTCTATGTAAGCATGTGGAAAACAGGGAGTTATTTACAGTAGCTTGAGAGTTACAAAGAGTTCAAGCTGTAGGCACCCATTCTGGTAAGTGTCATTTCAATCATTAATACTTTATTTAGTTTAACACAGTTTTCTTAACTATTAATTTAGTTTAAATTATTCTTATTTTTCGCTTGCACTAAATTAAGGTTGTGTCATTGAACACGTTTTATTCAAAATAAGCATGTGCAAAATAGGTAGTTATTTACATTAGCTTGAGAGTTACAAAGAGTTCAAGCTGTAGGCACCCATTATGGTAAGTGTCAGTTCAATCGTTAATACTTTACTCAGTATTTAATCTGGTAAATATCCTGGAATTGGGTCATAATCTTTAACACGCCAATCAGTTTTGGCAGATATGGTAACCAAGCTGATGAGCAGAGAGAAGGCCTCAAATTTCAAGCCAAAACCTGATATCGATGTTTTCACGAAGGCAATTTACCTACCATATTTTTTTTTTAAATATTAATTTAGTTTAGATTATTCTTATTTTCAGCTTGCACTAATGTTAGGTTGTGTCATTGAACACGTTTTATTCACAATACGCATGTGGAAAACAGGGAGGTATTTACAGTAGCTTGAGAGTTACAAAGAGTTCAAGCTGTAGGCACCCATTGTGGTAAGTGACAGTTCAATCGTTCCTACTGTATTCAGTATTTAATCTGGTTAAAATCATGGAATCGGTTCATAATATTTAACACGCCAAGCATTTTTTGCAGATATGATAACCAAGCTGATGAGCAGAAAGAAGGCATCAAATATCAATCCAAACCCTGATATCGATGTTTTCACGAAGGCAATCTGCTCTATTATCAGTTCGTAGACTCCTGTTTCGTACGACAATAATTACTGATGAGAATTTAACATTTTTTTCGTTTTGCTTCTACAGGCAATTTCCGTTGGTGGTAAAAAAACTAAACTGATTAAACACTTACGGTACGTAATGCTACAACATTCAATGTTTTGTATTTTCTGAAAATTAGCACCTCTCATTCACTCACACGCAAGGACAATAAAGACGATGATACAGAATTTTAAAGGGAAGGAGAAGCCAGCTCAGTCCTTTGATGCCAGCTGTCTTCCTTTACGACTCTCTTCTATTGTCAACTTCTCAATCTAAACGGTTCTACACCTAATGTTCTACCTCCCGATCGGCTATTCTCACCCCACCCAATCGCTTAACCTTTTCATCTGCTTTCACTCTCCTCCCTCCTCTACGTCACCACTCCTCTTCACATCCACTGTCTGTAAGTCGTGAGTGAGTGTGGTCTTCAGATTTGGAATTTAGCATCCCCTTCTTCCCACAAACCACCTTCGGTTCTCCTTCTCTTCCCGCTGTTCTCCCAACCTGCCTGTTTACCTGCCCTCCTCTTCAACCCCAGATACGATTACATGCTGCGTAGTATTGGGGGGCGGCCTAACCATTTACTCCAAAATAGGTCAGTAATTTTTTTTAAATTCATTTCTGATTTGTAGGGCTTTTTAAACATCCGTCAACATCAGACCCTATATTGATTGTACGCACAGTACAATGTCTCTACTTTTTCCAATATAGTGATATCTCCACTTTTTTGAAAGCAAATGTCAATTATTCTGTCATGTTTGGCTCTCTACCATAACTTCGGCAATAAACATAGTTCTACCTCCACATTGATAGGGTGACTGTGTTTTAGAAATATATAATATGCTTGATAACCCCATGTCTCAGATTTCAGTGGTATGCTGTCAGCATTAGACAATCATCATATTCGCTAAAATACAAGTATTTAGGTGGTGTTACCATTTGGAAGAAATATAAATGGTTAGCTGTCGTGTTTCAAAATTTGTGTCCGTACGCAATACACATTATTAAAAGTGTTATCTTTAATGCTTGATATGTAAATGAACGAAATTAGTACCCTCAGGACTTATCAACAGTTCTTTGTCTCCTTGTGCGAATGAGCATAGTCAGATCAAATATATATTACATGCGGCAGTAATGTGCATCCTCTGTCCACAAACTGTAGAGCACAAAAAAGAGCATCTACCTCCCCTCTGAAACTGAAATTGGCTGATCCCATAGTCCTGAACAACAGCTGCACGAAACGTACGAGGTCAGTGTAATGACCTTACCACAATACCAGCTCATAACAAATGGAAAAATGTACTAACAAATTACTGCTGTATTCAGGCTGAGTGAAGACATAGTAAAGGTACGCCAACTAACTGTGGAAGCAGTTCGGTCAGTAACAGAAAGAAGAAGGCATGCAGATGGTGGACACACCTCAAATGTTACGTCAACGTCTTCAGTCCTCGGTATGTCTATCTACGTATTTTCTGTGATTTATACGTTCAATAGGTGTTGTATGATAAGCTTTATTTAAATATAACTGTTCACGCATATTAGTTTACACCTTCTTATTCTCTTTCTGTTTTTTCATGATCATGCAGATAGTACCTTATTTTTATCCTCACTAGCCATCAACGTCATTACCTATTTTCCCTATGTCCACGCACTACCGCAATGCTGTTTCCCACCATCAACTAGATTCATTATACTGCTGAAAAAAGGTTAAGGAGGTAACAAAGTGCTTACTGAAAATTATATTCGATTTTACCTAAATTTTGGGACATTGGTCAACTTATATTGAAATGCTGATGAGCTGGCGTGCCTTTTAGTAATAGATTTTATATAATTCAAGTTGCATCATATTTACCATACAATTCTATTTACGGTACTATATTGTTCCTCCAGTCTGCTTCTGTGAAGTTTTTTATACCTCTACCTAGGCTGTTACTATTTCACCTTACAGTTTTGGTACAACCTAAAAAATAAAACTGACTACAAAAATGGTGTACAGGCAGTACAGGTGTAATCCATCCATGAACTCCAAATATTTCACAAACCCACAACTGCTATCAACAACTACTACACTGTTCCAATGCACGTACTATATTCCCTGTTGCAACTGTCCTTTTGATACAGTTATTTCCCCAGAGTCAACCGATCAAACCCATTTCCTTCGGTAACTACATCCACTACGAACAGGTACATACCAACTGTTGACACGTGTTTAAAATATAGCTTTTCACAACTGTGCATCAGTTACACTGTTCACTTTCCAACTATAAATAATCCAGCCTCTTCATTTGTTATCCACCCTACGCCTCATCAAACTGTTCTTTCCCCCTATACACTGCTCCCCCGGTACTTTCCTCTCTGCAAACAAAATAAAATTCCTTCCGCCTCTATTCCATCATCGCCACATACTCCACTACAGATACCAAATTTCTATCTGCTATACTACTACTCTCTTTGCCACTGTTGTTAACCTTTCTTATATTTCTTCCTACAGATATCAGAATGACAAACCAATGTCAACAACTGTCTGAGTTACAAGTCGGTCCAAACTGGGATCGCATACACGTCCGACTGTCTAGGATGTGGAATTCAATCTCCAAAGCTGCAAAAGAGATTTACTCGATAAATCTTCATCTTCTTGACGTAAAGGTAAGTCGTTAACCCACTTAATATCTTGACATTTTATTTAACACTTACTTCTACTCCACAACTGGATCATACTATACTGCACCTCAGGGCAATCAAAAGCATGCTGTCGTGCCGAAGAGTTTGGTGGACAAATACTCACAGACGTTTGAAGAGCAATGTTTATACGAGATTGACAAATTCAACGTCTACCCGGCACAGACTACGTATCGCCCTATAGATGAGGAGTTGATGATCATCCTTCGTACTGACACCAAAGTCAGACAACTGCCAACAACAATGTATGATATTCCTAGATACAAATTTGGTTTTGTCGATAATGAAACTCTTGCTCAACGCATAGATAAGGTGGCTCAACTTACAGGTGCACTCACTTATCCTACTACTACACGCCGTACACTATCACTCAACCATCTCCACTAACACTTCTAATCATATTTCTTTGACGTTCCTCTTTTTTTATTCTCCCTACCAGATGTTGGTGGGGTACTGCAAGGCATTTCAGATGTTGTCCAACTGACAACAAGAACTGGATGTCAAACATCAAAAAGAGAGATCACTGTTCACAGTGGAAGGTTTAACATTTATCACTGTCACATTTACGTCTGCATATTTGATTGCTAACACTCTCCATTCCAACTTGTACACAGTTTAAAAAATACATCTATTACTTTGTGGGCTGACAAAACTGACCTAATAGATGTAACTGCTACTGAATTGGAAAAACAACCACCTTCGGTAATACTCACCTCTATGGTAGTCAAACTATTTAAAGGTATACTGTCTTCACTTGTGTATATTTTGTTGTCAAGTATCAACCTTATCACTACACTAACAATTATAGGAGAGTTTACATTTTCATCCACCAATGCTACACAAATATACTTGAGCACTGACTATCCAGAGGTAGCAAAACTACTTCCCAGGTATACCTCCATTTAATTTCTAACTACTATTGCTAATGCATACACTTCGTCTTCATCCTCACTGCTACTGTATTACATTTCAGTGTCACTGACAGTGAAGGCAGTACCGTTACATCAATCGACCGTCAACGACCCACATCTTCAACTACTTGCGACCAAGAAATTAGAAGTTCCATAGCTAATATGTTAGACGACATACGATCCAATGACTGCCATGTAACTCAATATCTTTTAATTCTACAATTATGTTATCTTTACTTTTTGATTAACTTTTTACAACTTCTCCATCCTCTGCAGTCAAAGAAGTATGTTGTAAACGCAACTTTGATGAGAATTAACACATCATCAGGCTGGAATTATCTTTCGTGTCCCAGTTGTAGAAAGACGGTGACAAAGGAAACAACCGGTTTTAGCTGCTCTAAATGCAACACCAATATTACCCTTCCACTGAATAGGTCTGCATAAATTAGTTTCCCGTTCAATTTCAACTCCCTTACATTAAGTTATACCCTCACAGGTATAGGATATCTATGGAAGTTTTTGACCATACCGGCACTGCGACTGTGACTGCTTTTGACAAAGATGCTGCCTACCTCCTCAAACGCAGCGTCGACGAGTTGATGGATATATCCAAAACGGTACACTTCTTACACCTACACAATTCTATCAATTCATAGTACTAACTTCAACCTGTCTAACCATAGCACGCAACTGATGTGCCACTACTTCCTCCACTACCCCAACCTACCTAACACTACTGCTCCTATTTTTTTTAGACCAATGGTGACAAACTGATTGATAAACTGTTCACGGGACTGATGGGTACGGAAGCTCGGTTTGAATTCAGACCGTCAAAGTACGACATAATGAACAATGGAAAATCACTCACTGTTAGTAGAGTTTCACATATTCACCACCCTTACAACCCCCTACCTGATCGACCTGACACCGTGGAACCAAAGGATACAAAAGAAGTTGATGGTACACAGCTCACTGCTGAATCGAGCTCTGTCGCAACAACTGGTACGACTATTTCTCAAAACAAAGTCCATTCTTCTTACAATATCTTTCATACAATATACCTACGGATACTTCTCTATTCTTACTCAGGTGTGACGAACATAGAGAAGATAAAAGTTAAACAGGTATGTATTCCAACCGACAATCCGCCCTTATTTCCACATGACACAAAAGCTGACAACCATATACTCTCCACATAACTGTAGGAGACCGAGGAATGTTTACCGGATGTCAGCATAACCGAACACATTGTCGGACGGGAGAATGAACCTGACCGCCACATGCTGCCTGATGGTAGGCCCAGAAAACGTGGACGACTGGCTGGTAGTAAGAGGAAGAAGTAGGCAGCCATGTGGGCTACTGCATGACAAACCATCGTACGTTCACAACACCATCCTACCTCTGTCTTCCCCAGTCCTACATTCCGTGTTAAGTTTGCAACTGTCCATTTAAATTCCTGCTGTACTTATTTCGACCTTCAACAATGCACAACGACTGCAACTCTGTTTTCTTATTTATCTGTTCATGTTAGTTTAAAGATGTGCTCCACTGTTTGTACTACTGTATTTTCATCCAGTGTAATAAATTACACGATTTCACACTGTCCAATTATTTCACATGTACAGACACTTCACTTTACTCTTACGCACGGTTAATATAAGCATTTTACAGTACTACAAACACTTTTCCCCATCCGTACCTACCAGCGGTCTTTCCAGCATTTTTAATACGGTACAGATATTTAGTTTCCAGTCTTTAGCGTCTTATTTCTACACTAAATTTCCACAAATCCGGTCAGTACTCCCACCGTACATAACATAATCACTCACTATGCTGAAAAGAATGTAGATGGTGACAAGGTCCACTACATATGCGCCCTTCCTACAACTCCGTACTATTAATTCTCAAATAAGGGTTCTCCCTGTAATAAAAAAAATCAATTTGGCAGTGACCTTTCATTTCAACCGTACTTACTGAATCAACATGAGCTATCAATTTTGACCCCCATTTTCATATGACTAGGTTGCTATATCCCAGTAACATTTTAGTTGGTTTTTATCACCAATATACATTCAGCGACGTGTACTACAACTGCAAACGGCTGTATTTTTTAACCTCATATCTTTGTAACTTTACTTATTCACCTACTATGACTGCAGTTAAAGCAACCATGTCTTTTTACTAATACGTCTGTTTTCTTACTGCATAATTTTTTTTTAGAACAACTACAGCTGCCTTCCTATTATACATATAAAAGGGCAGTACGAAATTAGTTTAGCATTTTACTAATACATGAAGCAATCTTCTATTTCGATAGTCTGGCAATTTACTAAACCAAGTCAAGATAAACTAAAAACAAGATTGACGATGGAAGAAATGTTTGAAGTATCGCAACAAATTGCTTCTGCCGTTAATGCTCCTCTGGATAAATCACCTGCTCTGTTGGATTCTCTAACACTTCATAATGATGTTACTGATTCGAGATTCTAGGATTCTTCTATTTTTCCCTTTTTGGCTAAAGCAGTAGCGGCATGGATACAGAAATAAATACCAAGTTTAGTCAGTGTATTATTCTGTCAATGTTTATTTGTGATTTACAATGTATACGAATTATTGTACTTATTTTATAGACTGCAACAACTTTACCTATTCATTACTGTACACAAATGTTTGGTTATAATTATAAAATATGTTATCAAGTCTGGTGAGTGTACCTTTTTCTCTCTATGTACAGTATATGAAAACTGCTATACTGACTACTTCAAGCTTTACTTAAAAAGCAAGGACAACGCATTAAGTTCATCACTGCTTCTGTAAATTCTTTATAACACAACTACATACTACGAATCACATTTGGGAGAAGTAAAGGAAAAATGTAAAACCAGGCCACACATAAGGAGAAAGGGCATGAAATACTGTTATGAGATGAAAAATTGTACCATCAATTTGAGTGGAATGAGTTGATTTATTATGGCCCATAAATACATCTTTAAGTGGAGAAAAATGAGAACAGGGACTTATATATTTTTTTAGTTTAAACAACTCTTTACCAACAGTATGAGATATCTATGTAGTACAACCTATTTTTCAGTTTTATTTCGGTTTTATATGTTATTAATTTAGTCCTATTTTTAATTCATTTAGTGATCAGAAAAGATTGAAAGGTTAATAAAAGATTGAATACAGCATGCTCATTTTCTTACACTAAAAAACAAAATGAATAAATGTAGTTAATCATCCTAATTTTCAAGATATCCCATTAACATTTTACAATAAAATCAAGACAAAGGTACAGTACAAAAAAAATACAATTGCTCACATCGTATAATTAACAAAAAGAAGAAAGAAAGGGATGAAAGATAGAACTTTGCATAAAACACAACTACCCGTGTGCGTAGCACGGGTCACCCACTAGGCTTTGGACCAATTATATGTTCTATGACATTGGTGAAAATTGATCATTTTTGGGTTCTCAATACCACTATCAAAAATATCAGAAAAACTTAAAAATTCATTAAACGACTAATTACTGTATTATTCTTCTATCATCGATTTTTGTTGCGAAAGGCTACTACCATTTCATGAGTACCAATGCGCTTGGATATATTTCCTCCAATACATTATTTTTTATAACATCCGGTAGTTTCTTACATTACACAATTTAACTGTACACCCCAGTTTGATGTATTCACTGTCTACATTACGCACCCTTCTGTAGATTTCCTCTAAGATATTAGACAACCATACTATGCATAACGAAAGAATAGGAGTTCCATCCTGTTTTGTTCGGATGCAATTTCTACGGGCCTCAATTTAAAATTTTCAATACTACAACCATATGCAATTACAAACTAGGATTGACGTGCTACAGATATACAACTGATTCATATAACTCATTTCAACTCTAAATTCAATACTAGCTAAAACAAATATATTTAAACTATAACTAGCTACACGCCTAATTTCTCATACTACAACTCATTTCAAAATGGCAAGACTTTGACAATCCACCTGTTTTTTGATATAAAAATATTAGTCCAAAATTTACTGGTTTGTGTCTTTTCACTATACGGTGATCTATCTCCATTTATCTGTACTTTAAACAAGGGTTTTACACAGAGATTGAAAGACATCAGCTTTTACTACAAACTTACCATATTACCTAACTAACCCACACACTCTATACACTTGCACACAAAGTCAACATATAATAACCATTTAAATTCTACCTACAAAACCTTCATTTTACAGACCGTTAATTCTCAGTAACTTTGAACACTCCTTTAATAACCAACAATGCCCGTGTGCGTAGCACGGGCCACGCACTAGTTAATAAATAATGATAAGAAACTTGTTTTTGAAATTTGTTTACAAAAATATATTCTTCGAAGAAAAATCGATAATGTGACCGAAAATCGGTTTATCGAAAAACAACTTTTCGATCGATATAAGTTGTTTGAACTCTTTAGCACTTGTCTAATGATCAAATAAACATAATAGAAACTAATTAACAAACACCTCTTCATAAATCATGGAAAGTTCTAGAAGCTTCCACATGGATAAGAGATATTATAATGAGAGTGGTATAATGGTAATTAGCATAAAGGAGAAGTGACTTAAAGGAGAAGTGATGGAAGGTGAGTCTTCCATGGCATGAAGGAGGGTGAAGGCAAGCTTAAAGAGCACCATCCGAAGCCTATATAAGGAGGGGCATATCTTTAGGAATAAATCAAACATTTCGTAAGCAAAAACCAAGCTTTTCTAAGGGCTTCATCTTCTTCTTTCTCTTTTATGTTCTAAATGAAATAGTTGCAAATCAACTCCAAATCACTTCAAACTTTGGCAAAAGCGTTAGCACAATATTATAACATCTTCCACTATGCCAAAAGTTTAAGAAGCAAAGCCAAGCACTCTCCACTTGGAATGGTCGTCAGTTATACGAGGGTATGGGAAGGCAAAAGCAAGGTGAAGCAAGGATGAAGAAGAAGGGAAAGATGATTGCAAGGTTGGGCTTGGACTTTGTTAGCTTGGATTTTCGTTGTTGTTGGCTTAAAGTTAAGTTAACACCTCACTTTGAATGAAAATATAACACATATATGTTTATGTTTGATTGTGTTTAAGTTGTTTGAATTGTTGTTGACATATGTTAAAACATTGGTTTGAATTCTTGCTTTGAAAGTAAGTGACACATGTGATAGTATATGGAATTGAACGAACTTGGAATGGACTTGAACGGACTTTATGACATATGAATAGGCCTTAAACAAAGCAGATAGGTTATAGATGGACTTTAGTTTAGATTGGACTTGGATTAGGAAGTGAACTTATAGCGATGGTCGCTATAGATGTAGTTGTGAATTGCCTTGTTTTTGGCGATTTCTATGGAACTTTGTAGAGAGATCCATTAGGATTTCTCACCATATTTATAATATTTTTTTTTTGAGATCATGGGGAACCTTTAAGATCATGGTATTCATTGATACTCACTTAAGTAAACCCCACGCTGTGTGTCTACCCCGCTTTTATTTAGTCGTCGCGCACGGATGCTTAACGTTGAAACTCCCACTGATGGTTTGGCGTTGGGATTCGAACCTGCCCGGACACAGTCCTTTGGTTCCCATCTCCCAGCTCCCAAACCAACCGAGCTACGAACGACGGGTTTATAATATTATATATATATATATATATTTGTTGCTATTAAAAGATGGATAGTAAAAAGTTAAGTAACATCTTGAAAAGCGGTCAAAACTTTACTTGTGCAAAACTGCACCATTTAGTCTTGATTTTGGACTTTAAAAGGTTTGAAAAGATATTTAAATTTAAGTATTTTATTTCATTCCTTTTACAAAAGTTTACTAACTCATATTAGATTATTTCAATAGAGGTTTGAGATATTTATGAATTTTTAAGAATTAGTTGTGAATTTTTAAATAAGGGACATTTTGTTAAAATATATAGAAAACATGTTCTTTTCTAGTTTTAAGGAAAATTGTGAAGTTGTTATTTTCAGGTAATATTTTGGATAAATGTTTAAAACTTATCATAAGTATTTTTAAGTATTTCAAAAGTATATACAAATGTTTTCAAAAAAAGGATTAGAATTGCTAAATGACCAAATGGTTAATTGTTCAATTACTTGTTTGAAAAGTAATTAACCATGCTTAACACTAAAAGCCGATGAAGTAAGGCTTATCTAGTTGTGAGAGTTAAGGTTGATGTCGAGTAGGGATGGAGCAATAAAGCTCTAACCTACTGGTTTCCCTCTTGGCCTAGGAATAGTAAGTTGGAAAATGTCAGAAATGTGTTAACCGTGTTGATACTTGTTTATGAAAATCATTAATACCATACTTAACAGTAAAAGCCAACGAGGTAGACTTATCTATTTGTGAGATTCAAGAATGAAGTGTCTAGGAAAAGTTTTGATGCAACGAGTGCTCTTATTTACCTGGCTTCACTCTTGGATGAGGAATAGTAAGTTGGAATGTCGAAAACAATTTAAGCGTATGAATCGTGATTTGTATAAGCAATTGTTTTTGACTAGATAATAGATTAGTCGATTATCGAACTTGACCAAATATTGACTTAAGAAGTTATCGAAAGACTTCGTGATTTCATTCCAACGAGAACCCCTGGGGAGGTGTATTGGTACAAAATGTCTCTAGCTTTCGCTTACTTCTAAGAGAACCGAAATTGAGTTAATCGGGAATTCATCGATTGGTTTTGGAGAGTCTAATAAGCGGGAATAGTGTACTTATATGAGATGACTCAAACCCATAATCACTTCAAAACCACATATGCGATCTATGTTCTAGAAGCGGTAGTGAAGTAAAATGTTACAGAGTGAACTGTCTATCCTAAGGTTAAGTCCAAGGGAAAGGTAACATTAACATTTCAAACGATGTTATAGTGAGGGACTATCTATCTTAAGGAGTATTCCAAGAGAGGACATCATTAGTATTTGTCGAAGGACTTATGTGCAGAACCTATGTGGAGGTTTAAGATCTATTCAAGATGCTTGAATCCATGTAGTGATTCGTGATTTGTTCGAGATGAAGGAATCCAATTAGGGATACTGTGCTGCTTGAGTGATGAAGACTTGTGTGAGAGATACCGAACGTAGCCTCGAGGTTGAGACTAAAACTAGAGTAGGGTGCACAATCTTGGGTTTAACTTACCTATGAGGGTATATCAACTCCAGATCTAGAGTATGTTTTGGATTATTGGGCCACCGAGTTAGTTATACTTGGTGCCACACAATTCACCATTGGGCCAGTTGTGCTTACCTTAGAGTATATCATATCTAGGGATATACGATGCTCGGAAGGAAGTTATTTATCCTTGTCATTGAGATTCTCTTCAGTTTACTGGGGCGTCTCCGCGAAAAAAATCCATATACTTATGCACCTTAGCGATATTGATTGTATACCTATTGTTGTGAATGCCCTATTGTTGTTGTGGCATTCACACAGCAGCTATTTGATATGATCTATGTGCTACACTCTAGACATCATCTATTGTATCACTATATGTTAAACTTAATGAATGGTTGGTTTCATTTGAGGGGGAAAACGTTATGGTAATCCATATGGTCTCGAAAAGGTTCTATTATATATCACTCTTATCTCTTGAGTTTCTCACACTGGTTTACCAGACTGATCCGGTGTTATTTTCTTATAATGCTCGGGTCAACCTCATTTATGTTTTTAGATTTAGCTACGGACGCTTTAGAGCTTGTGGAGAAGAGCTGGATGATTACCTTCCGTAGTTTTCTTATTTCTGCTGCATTTCTGTATTGTATATATCGGCATTGTAAGGACAGATAGTTATAACTATCCAGGCTGATGATAGTACATGTTTTAGTAATTCTAAAATTTCCATATTCAAAGTAACCCTTTGTAATGTACCTTTGATATTATATATTATGATTCCATTGTAAGCTTCTGACGTTGTGTTCTTCCTTTCCTGTTCTATTCTTTTTTTTGTTTTACCCTAGCTTTCTGTCTTTCTAGCACTTAGGTCCTCGACACATGAATACCGTGGATGTATTTAGTGTCGATAATCGAGGGTCCAAAAGTCGGATCGTTACAGTATGTATGTGTGTGTGTGTGTATGTGTCTGTTTGTGTGCGTATCTATACATCCAATCTAAAAAACAAAATCTTTTGAATTTGAAATTACTTAAATACATTTTTCATATTTTTAATTTTATAAATTGATTTTTTTTTTAAAAGGAGAAAATCTGTGTGTATGTGCACACATATATAATCGTTGATCATATCGTACCTGATGACCATCAGTGAAGGAAAAATCATCGACACCATCGTGGTCGATTGGATGAGGTGAAATGATGGCTATCACCAATCGAAACTTCGATGACTTAAGCAACGGTGAAGTTCGATCTCAACATAGTGGCTGAAATTAGAGTTTCAAGAATTGGCGTCGAAGATTACGTTATACTAGACCATAGCTTTGGTTAAGAGGAACAGATCGGAGATGTCAGTGGCTCAACATGGTGGATCAAGAATTGGTGAGAATTAATCGGTGGTGCAACATTATAATTTCCTGTAAGAAGAAGGGTAAATCATATATAAACCTTGTTACATTATAATATCCATTTCTGTCCCTAAATTTTCAAACAAAAATAACTTTTACATATAAACTCTATTTTATTTGCAACTTGCATTAATGAGTTTTTATTTAAATTATAAACACATCGATACTATTTAATAGTAGATTATATACTTATTTCCAATGTTGTAAATTAAACATTTTAATATTAGTATTACTATTTGATATTTACGTATCAACACATTAATCAATATTAATATGTTAAGACATATTCATTTGATTTGAATATTTGATTTGAACTAAGATAAATTATAATTATTTATGCAATATCAAATTTGAATAATACTATTTAGAAAAATTATTTTATTAATATCATTTTTCAAATATTTGTTATTTAAAGTTAACATTTGTGTGTGTGTGTCATTATATATGATAAATTATTTCGTTATAAATTTAAAATTGAAAAAATATTACTTAAATTGATAATAAATTATCATGCTATGTATTTTTAAACAAATAATGATATTGTGATCGTATCAATATTGTTATTACAAAGATAATAAAATATAAATTCAAATTCAAATCAAATTCATCCAATAAAAATATTTAATACGATCTAACTTTAAAAACATTATTCATGATAATACTATAAAAGATCTTGCACGTAATGAATTATAAAGAAAATATTTTGAAATTTGTTATTTTACCTCACTCTCGATGCACCTAAGCCAATAATTGTATCATATCCCCTTTATGTTACTATAACTAATATAAAAAATTGAAACTAAAATTGTTTAAATTTAAGTTTACAAAGGTTATGAATAAATTTAAAATCATTTTAAATTTGCGTTCATAAAAAATAATTTTTTAATTAAAATTAAAATTTATAAGAGTTATAAATAAAATTTAAGATTGTTTTAAATTTGTATTCCTAAAGGTTATAAATAAATTTTAATTTTTTTAAATTTTAATTTATATTTTGATAACAAGAGTGAAACTTTATTCAAGTAAAGCACTCATTATGATGTCTTGGGAACTCAAATTCGTGACCTCTAGAACCTTTGTCAAAAATATCATAAGTCTAACCACTTGAGCGAGAGGTCCTTGACGTTTAAATTTTAATTTATAAAATTTATAAATAAATAAATTTGAAATATTTAATTTGAATTAAAAAATTAAAAAAATTATAAATAAATTAATTAAAAATAATCTTATATTTTTATATAAATTATAAATATTATAGTTTATAAAAAGTTATAATGAAGTTGTAATATTAATTAATGGTTAATTAATAATAATTTATTAGTAAATATAAAATTCAATATTATATTATAAATGTTATAATTAAATGGGAGATTCTTATATAATGTATATAAAATAAAATGAAATAATATTATTTTATAAATTTAAAATTAAAATAAAACTCATTATAACTATAAGTATAAATAAATATGCATATATATATATATAATGGCAAATGATGCCACCGGGTACTATGAATAGTTGTTATTCCTTATTAACGATAATAATCATTACTTTTATTTTGAGATTATGGATCTAAATAATGTTGCACACTATCATTTACAATATAAATATTTTACTATACAAACTTATGGTAGTTGAGCTTCCTCAAGTGATAAATTATTTATAGTGATGTCTATATTTTTCCTATATTGGTAAGAACATTTTGTAACTTTTCTAAGAACTTTCAAGTGTTACAAAATTTTCCTTAGGCCCTCACGAATTGATGGATTAAGAGTATCTAACGTACTTTATGATTTTTTGAGCACCCTTATGGTCAAATAGATGTTAGGAGCGGAGAGTGAATGGTTAAGAGTTATATACAAGATATAACCAAAAAACACGTGTTATTTACCATATATAGGACAACAATTTGTTGAGATCCCTTAAGGTTGTAGTAGCATGATAAATGGATTTAGAACTCACAAGAGAAATTTATCAAATTTTCACATCTCTTTTAGAGTTTTTAAGAGATGTAAAATATAGTGGTAGCCTTATTTGAAAAATATAATAAACCATTCTAGTAAGTATAAGAACATATGTAATATTATAATAATCTACTATAATCAATTTGCACGAATAATACAATTAATGAAACTGTTTATCAGTTAAAATATATTAAACGGACCAAATTAAGATTGATGAAGAAATGTAACAATTATTACCAGTGAATTAATTTTTTGGCATATTGTCACTTCAATACCCATACAAGCGTTGAATAATGCAACCATTATAACTTTCAAGTCTTTGTCACTTAAGTGTGAATTTGTCCTGGGCTGTGTAATGTATGATATTGGATCTATATTAGATCATATACAAAAGTCGTATGATGAATAACCACGTCCTACAAGATACGGATTTTTGATGAAATTGTTTCATTTGAGATGAGAAAATAAACCATAATGCGAGATCGTATGTTCAATATGATTGAATACAATGTGGATCTCATTTTGTTTAAGACAACGGTAGACCAAGGACAATAGATGAACCAATGTATTCAAACTAAAATGTTAGTTTTGGTTTGTTTTTATTTGATCTCCTTAAAATGTTAAGGATGCGTAAATGCATTTTTATAAAGAAATCAAATAAAGTCTTGTAATAGAGGGTTTCTCTTTTGAAAGGTTTGATCTCTTGAAGAAAATGAGAAAGTTGAGAGTGGAAATAATATTGGCATAGCTGGAATGAAGAGAGATTAAATGGTCATTTCTACTTCATGAAAAGATATCAAAAACGAAATTGTGTAAAATAATTCTAGATACTTAATAAGGAAAAAGAAATAAGATTTCTATTACAAATGTAATTTTGTTTTATTGTGAATATCTTTTATAAATCATATTTGTTGTTGGAATTTCGATGATGGTATTAGTTTTTGTAACAATAGTAATGTTTTAGCTATAAAAATACAAAAGCATCTAAATTACCTAACAATTATTTTTGGATTCATAGACTAAGCCATGTCATTATGCAATTATTCTTTAATCATATGATTATGAATTATATGGTATTTGTAAACTGTATCCTAGACTATCAACAGGAAAATACCCAATCAATTGGAGTGACAAAAGAGTTAATAAATTCTTCGGATTCATACATATAGATATACGTAGTCCAATGCCTAATGATATGGAATGCAGATCCACTTACATCATTAAATTTACCGATTAATTTTCTCCAATATGAATATGTGTATTTGATATACAAGTTAGATATCTACGATAAGTTCATAGAATATAAAAATGAAAGTAGAAAATATTATATGTAAAAGAGATAAATTAATTTGTTTAGATCAAATAGGTGAGAATATTGGATAAGAGTTCCAAAGTACCTAAAATTGAATACAATTCACTTTCAAAGTCACTCCTCACTATGCTACATAATGATTTATCAATAAGTAAAAATCAGACTTTGTTTTTCAAATTATGATTGATAATAAGTGAGGGTTGCCTCTTTCTTTAAGGATGTGTACTAAAGAGTAAGCACATATTTTGAGTTTGGTTTCATCTAAATTTGAGATTAATGATCCATATAATATATGAATTTAGAAGAAACATCATCTTAAATAGTTAAAGAAATGTGGTTTTCCGACCTATGGTATGAACATAAGTTTCATGAAATTAGAACTAAATCTAGTTTATGTAAGTTTATAGGTAGTTTATAAAATGTTTGAATGCCTATTCCATCGCATTGAGAATCAAACAATTTCAAGACATGCGACATTCATACCGAAGGAATGTCCTCCTAGTGAAATAAGTGGTAGTGTGACAAAAGTGGATGCGATCCAGGATTCCAACATGGAAATAGATTATACATATGATGCAAATTTAACCAAACCAAAAGGAAATAGGTTATTAGAATGTCTAATAGAAAATCTCGCATGTTGAGGAGAAACTACGTGTTTCTTATCGATGTTGACAAAATAGATTATTTATAATGACAATCTCCTCAGTAGTCAACAAAACTTGGAGAGTATAAACTCTGACACATGGCATGATATTATAAATGAAAAATAAATTTAAAGCATGCCGACAAAATTTGATTTTGGAAATTGAACCTAAGAGGAAATGATTCATCAGCCATAAATGGGTATTCAAATAGAAGATCAATGCAGTTGGAAATGTAAAAGGCAAGGTTGTTGGAAATGACCTTGTCAATTTCAAATGATGAAATGAGTGGAGCAATCTTGCAATCAACGTGCTCAAGTCCATTTGGATTCTGCTTGCAAATTATTACACAATATGACTATGAGTTTTGGCACATTGATGTTGAAACACAAATTTTAAATAATGATTTTAATGAGACTGTTTGCACACCATATCCAAAATGTCTCAAAGTCTGTTGGAGCGATAAAAAAGTTTATGGAAATTGTAACGACCCTGAATTTCGAACAAATTAAATTGGAAATATTTAATTTATTTTAAATATTTGAACGATGATTTAATTTGAATTCCCGATATAAGTTTAAATTTGGCGATTAAATTTTATAATTTAATCTATTGAACTGGATAAAAATTTAAATCTTCTATTTTAAGTTGAAGAAAAATATTTCGAAAAGCTTTTAAAATTCGTATTTATAATACTGAAGATAATTGAAACTTCAGAATTGAGTTTGGAAACAATTTGTTCAGTTTTGAAATTATATTGTTCGAATCGAATTTAAAAATAGCCGTCCGAGGCGCAGTCTCGGAATTCGACGAAACCAGTTCCATTGGATCCGTAATATTGTATTATTATCGAATTTCAAATTTCGTAATATTTGGAGTTGTCGTGTGATCGTACGACAAGCAAACGCACTGAAATTTAAATTGAAATTTGTTTGATTTAAAATGTTATCTTCTCCATACGATCGAATTTGGACTCGAAACTTTTTCCATCGCGTTCGGAATAGGGGATAAACATTAGGGATGCCTGGCGGCACGCTGAAATCGAGATTCGAGATTTCAAGTTACACAATACGAGATATTTTGAAGAAAATTTATAAGTAAATAAAAAGAAAAATAAAATATAATAAAATAATAACATACCCCAAGTACCCCACCCCATACCCAAATCACGTTCCTTTCAATTTTAAATTCCCTCCGTTCAGTTCAAAGTCGCAGAACAAAAAGAAAATACAAAATCTCGTACTCCCCTCTTCAAATCAAACCCATCCCTTATCGTTCAAGGAAAATATTAGTGGCCGCGACATTTAAATCAAAAGAGGGATGCGAGTTCGTCGCGTTCGATTTCTGGGGCAGCGCGTGATCGAAGAAGGCGGCGCGAGGCCGAGGGCAGCGAGTGCGGCGGCGTTCGCGTACGCGTGGGGTCGCGCGATGGTTAGGGCTTGGGAGGCTCGAGAGGTACGGCGGTCGCGATCGATTTAGGGTTTCCGTGATTTTTGGGTTCGCGTGAAGTGCAGGCGAGTGCGCTCGCGAGGGTGGCACTGTCGGAGTTTGCGTGGGTTCGAAGCAAATCAAGGGCAGGCGAACGGTAGGATGGCGGCGTCGACATCGTCGTGAGTTCCCTCGAGGCAGTTGATGCTCGTGTGGGTCGCGATGGGCTCGATGGAGGAGACGAGCTCGAATGTATCTTGGCGATGGCGGGTCTGGCATCATGTTCAGTGGAGGCTCGATTCGTGTTCGATTGCGGTTATTTCTGTAAGGTATTTTAATTTAAGTTTTTTTTTCATTGAATTATATATATATATCAGTGATTAATTTGCTTAATAAATTGATTTAATTTATTTATGTTACAAAAAGGACTTTCAAAAAGGGAAACTATCAGTTTAATTAATTGTTAGTAAATTAAATTTAATGAATGGTAATTGATTATTTGATTAGTTAAAAATGTTAATATAATTATTCATTCAAGGTGAAAACAGAAAAATATAGATTGATTTGTAGAAAATGTATTGACAGTAAAGGATAATGTAATTCTGTACTAGATTTATAAATGTATATTTTAAATTTACCAAATTTATTTAAAGGATAATTTGTTAAAATAAATAAATTAAAAGAAATTGGACTAAAATATAATCATTGGTTAAATTTGATTATCAAATAGAAAACTGTTAGAAAAAAATTTAAAAGTGTTATTTTCAAATAAAATCACGGGTTAATTAAAAGTACTCAAATATTAATCAATTGTGTATAATTGTTTATACAAGGTTAAAAATCAAGAAATCGAGTCAAGATGGAAATTTGGACTGCAAAATAAAATCTAAGGTGAGATTTTTCTCACTCGATTGAAAAGTGGAATTTTCAGTTATTTATTGATTGTGTTGATTGCTATTTGATGTGCTATTAGATATTTTAGGATATATCTATATATATATAGCAGTATATACATATTGGCATATGTATATATTGGATTGATGATTTCCCGCCTCGTATAGCGGATGAGACCCTATTGCGCCGTTAGTAAGCGGATTTATAAAAACCTATATACCGCGATAATTCCGTACTGGAGCGGAATTGGTATTGTGCTGACGTCTTTGGATGCAGGGAAACAGGTTGGAGGGATCCAACTGGACCCCTCGCAATGATTGAATTTATTTCTACTGTGATGTGATAATCTGTGAATGATTATTGTTGTTATTGAATTGATATCTGGAAATTGTTTGAAAAGCTAAAATTTAGCTGAATGGATGTTTTGACATCATTGGATTCCAAAGATAAACGAAATTGAATTTTTGAAATTCAAGCAGAAAATTTCTAAGTGAATAAATTTGTGAAATTGAAGAAATTTTTAAGAAAGGAATTTTAAAGTATAAAAAGTGAATTTTTATAATCGTATTGAATTAATTCCAGAATCAACTGAAAATGTTAAATAAATGGATTTCGTAAAGTAGTGATTATAAATTGAAGAATTTAATTTAAATTTTGGATTTTTAAAATAGATTGAAAGAAAACGATTGAAATTTATTTTCTTAAAAAGGAATTTATTTAAAAGAAGATAAGTTGGAAATTCAGTTTAAAATTTAATTGGTAAATTGAAATAAGTTGTGAAATCAATGTAAAATGATTTCAATTTGAAGAATCCATTTTTTAACAGAATATTGGATGATTTGAGAAAAAAATAAGGAATTTATTTTAGTAGTGATAAATAAAATTAGAAATCAATCTGTAATTGATTTAATATTGGAAATGAATTTTTGAGAAATTAGTATGGGATCTTTTATTTAACGTTGAAAATAAATTCAGAAATCAATATTGAAATTGAATTGATATGGAAGTTTTTATAAATAGAATTGAAATTTATAAAAGTTGTTTATAGACCTAAAGTCACTTATTTTGATAAGTTAAATATAGAAGTTGATAAAAGAAGGTTTATAAGACGAAGTTGTTATTAAAAAGAGAAATAGAATTTATAAACGTGCTTATAAATTCGAAAATAGATTGAATGTGATAGATTTAATATAGAAGATTATTTAAGAAGATATATTCACGATTTTGAATAGCGAATTTTTATTGAAATAAAAATGTGTAGGAATGTTTGAAATGGGGTTAAGTAAATTTTATTCACGATTTTGGACAGTGAATATATTGTTAAGTAAAATGGATTTATTTTTGAAGAAGTAATATTTTAAAAATGAAGTTAAACATTTTAAAGGTGTTTTAAAATGTGTTATGAATCGAAAGCATAGATTTCAACATTTATTGTTGAAATAGACGTTTTCGAAAAATAAGGAAATGGTGGACTATAACACTGTTGTTATAGTAAATGATTTCCGGAAGGAAATATTTTTATGTAGTATTGGGATTTATATATCTATTTTAATTTCGAATCCCTATACTAGTGATTTTGAGTCGTCGTAACGATGTTTTACGTAACATTCGTTTTGACTCAAATAAATGTTGTTATAATAAATGATTTCCTTAAAGAATGAATATATACTTAATTTGATTTAAGTATATCGAATATTTCCCAAGTGTTGAAAATAAATGATTTGTGAAATACTTATTATTAAATAAGTAGGGAAATGCAATTTTCCAAAATGAAATGAAACGTTTTGAGATTTTATCTTCTTAAAGATAAAATGAAATTGAATATTTGAAATCGATTTGAGAATCGTATATCAATAGATATTTTGAAAATATAAATTCACTATGGAATTTATAAATGGAATGGGAAGTTGTTTAAAAATAAATATTGATTTATTTTTGAAGTGTGGAAAATTGATTTGAAATTTGTTTCCAAATGGTTAAGTGTGGAAATTTTATATCTAGTAAAGATATTTTGGAAGATAAAATAATTTTGGAAAATTATTTGGAATCTGATGATGTTGCGCATCTTTATTGATAGTTAAATAACCGACTATCAATAATTACCTTGAGTAGGTATTTGTTGTGAATTGGATGAATTTGAATGCCACACTTGTTTTTGAATAAACGCTCACTATTCGGGTTAACCGGGAAAGGACCATGGGGTCGTATAACCCATTCCGAATATGTGATACGTCGTTATGAATTGCATTTGAAGACCGGTGTTGAAGACCGGATATTTTTGAAAACGGAAGGATTACCGTCGAGTTACTCTACACCGACTGATCTTCGGTTTAGAGGTTTTATCACCCTTAGTGACGGGAAGTCCTGACGTGATTGAAAATTATCCGGAATTGCAAGGGCTTCGTGAGAAGTGCCTTCGGTTCTGTTCGATCCCGGAACAGACTTATATGGATTGTGTGTCTGACGTTACAATTTGAGATATAAAGCTGATTTCTTTCAAATACATTTCTGTTGGTGGCGGAGAATTTATTCTCTTAGCTTAACACCCTTCTCTGAGACGTACGAGCTCAGAGGTTATGTAATTGAAATTTATCAGCGATATATCCCAATTTGGTAACGTGGCATACTGAGTGTTGCTGTGAAATGATCAGTGTTTGATCATTTGTGATATGATCATTTGTTTGATCTTATATCTTTGTGATCATAGGTTGATCATTTTGTTTGACCCGAAGCAGGGCTTTTTGAGAAAGCGTAGCTTTGTGGACGAGACTTCGTCGAGCCTCACACCCCGGAAATGGTCGAAACAGGACGAATGCAGCAAGGTTCTAGGGAGTAGCGCCCCTTAGTGTATGTCATTCCTTCTGGATAAAGGTGGTATCATGGTATGGAGCCCAGATACTTAACCTCTGTGGTTACTGCATTATTTTTATCTATGTGGTTTGTTGCGAATCGGGGATCCTCGGGAAGATCGGTGACGATCGGGGGATGGCATACGCATGTCAGTAGTTACCTATTTTTGCAAAGGTAACCCGGCCTTGTGTTGGCAGAGATCCGGTTAGGTTCTCGGGTCGTCTATTCCAGGGACGTACCCATCGTGGAAAAGGAAGTTCCTTAGCCTGACCATTTGTTGGAAATCCAAATTCCAATACGAACTTTGTACGGTATTAGTTGTAGAACCTGCCATTTACGTACCGTGGTCACCACTGTTTAGATGGTAGCTATAGTAGGCATACGATACTGGTCGTATGTTGGCTAAGATTAATATTATACTTTCGAAATGTTTTCTACACTATGCACTAATAATAATATCAAAAATGATTTGATTTTGCGTAGTAAGCATCTTTGACTATCATAAGAAGAAATCTCCTCCAATTATGCGTTTGCATTGTGTGTGTGGTGGGAGGTCTTATGGTAGTTTCATTTTTCAAAAACATTTCGAATTTACTTTAAAATTTTCCTGTTGTTTATTTTTAAAGTATAACTGTTTTACGATCTCACACCAGTCACCATGACTGACTCGGAGTTTATTGTTCCCTTCTAAACTCTGGGTGCCCACCAATTTCCACACGGGCAGCCTAGAGTTATATTATCAGGATATTCTGGATATTCTGGAGCTTTGGAGATGAGCTGGATGACGAGACGTAGTATTTGTATCTGATAGTATTTATTCCGCTGTGTATTCTGTATGAGGACAAGTTTATATAACTGTCCATTGTTGTTTATTGACTCTGATGATATGATGTGATGTATGTATAAAATGATATAGTTCTTTGTTTTAAAGATTATTCATTTATCTATTATATATTGTTCCGCTACGATATGTGAGATTCTGATATTGTCTCTGTTCTGTGTTTCTATTGATGTCGTTCAGATGTTTTCTGTTGTTCTTCTTCTTTCTTTCTTCTCTTTTTCTTATATCTCCTTCTTCTTCTACTTTTTCTTTTTCTTAAAACCATCACTATTGGAGTTTCCGGCACTCGATTGCTCGGCAGTCGATAAAGTGAGTATCGATGTCGAATTTTCGAAAGTCGAAAATTTCGGGATGTGACAAAGTGGTATCAGAGCATATGGTTAAGCGACAACCCTGCTCTGTTGGGTGTTACCCATTAGAGATAGAGTCAGCAGTACTCTAGAATGAGTTGAGTGTAATAATAGATATGAGCGCGTATTTGTTATTTGAATATAAAATTGTTTTATATTGTGATGATTGGTTTATTGAGTGGTATATGAACCTTCGTCGGCACAGTCTTGCAAAACTGTATCGAAGGGGTTTCTAAACACTCGAATAGAACAGTTCGGCACAGTATTGTTTTTGAATAGGGTAAATGAAATAATTTTACCCAAATCTATTTTTGTATGGAAAAGAAATGATTTTTCTATGAACTATTATAGTATATGGTTGCATGGATGTTAGAAGTGATAATATTAATCTATTATCATTGAAATTGAATAAGGAACTGAAATTGTAACTCCAAAGTTAAGAAATAAAATCCATATACAAATAAACTTTGAGAATGTAAATTTTAAAAGTGATTTGTAATTTGAAACAGAGTTCCAGAGAAGTTTTTGGAAATGTTTTGAAAGAATTTGAAAATTTTGGAGATTTGAAAAGTTTAAATCATTTTTGATTTGAAAATGAATTTCGAAGGTTTGAAAAGTATTTTAGAAGGAATGAAAAGCTCTAAACTCTTTTCGGTCGCTGGAAAATAACTTCGATGATGACCGCGGCATCATTGGTGTTCATTTTCGGGTTTCCAAAAGAGGAAATTGCTGCCAAATTGTTTTAAATGAAAGTTGTTTGGAAAATTTAGTTTTGTTTAGAAAATTCAAGGATAATTTGAATTGTTTTCAAAATGGCTTTGATGTTGAAAAGACTCTGGAATACTATATATGAAAATATTATGAAATTGATAACTTATAAAATATTGAGATCTGATTGGAATGAAATTCAAATTGTAAATGAATTTATAGCTTGGAATAGAATTCAAGAAGGTAATTGAAAATTTAAAATTCAATAATGGAATGAAATTGTGAATATGAATTTATAATTGAAAATAGAATTCTAATGGAACGAAATTGTAAAGTGAAAGTATAAATGATTGTATAAATCGGAAGGTAAGTAAGTTGAAGACTTATAAATATTTGAAATTTTGAATTTGAAAGTAAATAAAATGGGAATTGAACTTGATTTGTGAAAAAAATGAAGTGAAGTATTAAACTCAAATTAGTAAGTGAAGCTAATTGAATATTGATCAAATGAATTAGTAATTGGAACTAATTTAAGATAGTGCAGTTGTAAATGACAGATAATTGATAAAATTCAATATTTCAGAATTGAAAGTAAATTGGATCCAAATTTAGTTGAAATGGTAAACTAAATTCAAATGAACGTGAAATGTGAAATTGAATGATAATGGATATAACTTCAATAGTAAACTAGAAATGGTATAAGAAGTTGATATTAGAAGTTGTAATAAAATTTGCAAAATAGTTGGATGTTATAACTAGATATTATGGCTAGTAGATATACAGGTATAAAGGAAATTGAATTTGATTTCACAGATAATTTGAATTGCTCGACAAAAGGTACGTATTTGAATTATAATATGAGTTTTTGATGATTTCCCTCTAGCCGCTTGGCTTTTTCTTTTTCTTTTTGAAATCTGAGAGTCCGTAGGGACGTTTTGTAGTCGTACCGTACTAGCCGCGCAAAGGAGACGCTGGCGAAATTTTTCGAAAATTTCGAGTGTTAGAAAATTTTTGAGAAATTTTGAAAATTTAAAATTTGAATTTAAACTCGATATTGAATTCAGAAGTTAATAATGTTGTTTGGAACTTAGAATTTAAGTTGGAAAATTTAGTTGAATGATAACGAATCTTTAGTAGGAAGATTTGTTTTGGAAAATCGATAAAACTATTGGATTGTGAAAAATAATAGACGAGTTAAGGACATTTTTTCCTAACTTGTAATTTCGAGGACGAAATTCTTTTAAGGAGGGAAATTTGTAACAACCCTGAATTTCGAACAAATTAAATTGGAAATATTTAATTTATTTTAAATATTTGAACGATGATTTAATTTGAATTCCCGATATAAGTTTAAATTTGGCGATTAAATTTTATAATTTAATCTATTGAACTGGATAAAAATTTAAATCTTCTATTTTAAGTTGAAGAAAAATATTTCGAAAAGCTTTTAAAATTCGTATTTATAATACTGAAGATAATTGAAACTTCAGAATTGAGTTTGGAAACAATTTGTTCAGTTTTGAAATTATATTGTTCGAATCGAATTTAAAAATAGCCGTCCGAGGCGCAGTCTCGGAATTCGACGAAACCAGTTCCATTGGATCCGTAATATTGTATTATTATCGAATTTCAAATTTCGTAATATTTGGAGTTGTCGTGTGATCGTACGACAAGCAAACGCACTGAAATTTAAATTGAAATTTGTTTGATTTAAAATGTTATCTTCTCCATACGATCGAATTTGGACTCGAAACTTTTTCCATCGCGTTCGGAATAGGGGATAAACATTAGGGATGCCTGGCGGCACGCTGAAATCGAGATTCGAGATTTCAAGTTACACAATACGAGATATTTTGAAGAAAATTTATAAATAAATAAAAAGAAAAATAAAATATAATAAAATAATAACATACCCCAAGTACCCCACCCCATACCCAAATCACGTTCCTTTCAATTTTAAATTCCCTCCGTTCAGTTCAAAGTCGCAGAACAAAAAGAAAATACAAAATCTCGTACTCCCCTCTTCAAATCAAACCCATCCCTTATCGTTCAAGGAAAATATTAGTGGCCGCGACATTTAAATCAAAAGAGGGATGCGAGTTCGTCGCGTTCAATTTCTGGGGCAGCGCGTGATCGAAGAAGGCGGCGCGAGGCCGAGGGCAGCGAGTGCGGCGGCGTTCGCGTACGCGTGGGGTCGCGCGATGGTTAGGGCTTGGGAGGCTCGAGAGGTACGGCGGTCGCGATCGATTTAGGGTTTCCGTGATTTTTGGGTTCGCGTGAAGTGCAGGCGAGTGCGCTCGCGAGGGTGGCACTGTCGGAGTTTGCGTGGGTTCGAAGCAAATCAAGGGCAGGCGAACGGTAGGATGGCGGCGTCGACATCGTCGTGAGTTCCCTCGAGGCAGTTGATGCTCGTGTGGGTCGCGATGGGCTCGATGGAGGAGACGAGCTCGAATGTATCTTGGCGATGGCGGGTCTGGCATCATGTTCAGTGGAGGCTCGATTCGTGTTCGATTGCGGTTATTTCTGTAAGGTATTTTAATTTAAGTTTTTTTTTCATTGAATTATATATATATATCAGTGATTAATTTGCTTAATAAATTGATTTAATTTATTTATGTTACAAAAAGGACTTTCAAAAAGGGAAACTATCAGTTTAAATTTAATTGTTAGTAAATTAAATTTAATGAATGGTAATTGATTATTTGATTAGTTAAAAATGTTAATATAATTATTCATTCAAGGTGAAAACAGAAAAATATAGATTGATTTGTAGAAAATGTATTGACAGTAAAGGATAATGTAATTCTGTACTAGATTTATAAATGTATATTTTAAATTTACCAAATTTATTTAAAGGATAATTTGTTAAAATAAATAAATTAAAAGAAATTGGACTAAAATATAATCATTGGTTAAATTTGATTATCAAATAGAAAACTGTTAGAAAAAAATTTAAAAGTGTTATTTTCAAATAAAATCACGGGTTAATTAAAAGTACTCAAATATTAATCAATTGTGTATAATTGTTTATACAAGGTTAAAAATCAAGAAATCGAGTCAAGATGGAAATTTGGACTGCAAAATAAAATCTAAGGTGAGATTTTTCTCACTCGATTGAAAAGTGGAATTTTCAGTTATTTATTGATTGTGTTGATTGCTATTTGATGTGCTATTAGATATTTTAGGATATATCTATATATATATATAGCAGTATATACATATTGGCATATGTATATATTGGATTGATGATTTCCCGCCTCGTATAGCGGATGAGACCCTATTGCGCCGTTAGTAAGCGGATTTATAAAAACCTATATACCGCGATAATTCCGTACTGGAGCGGAATTGGTATTGTGCTGACGTCTTTGGATGCAGGGAAACAGGTTGGAGGGATCCAACTGGACCCCTCGCAATGATTGAATTTATTTCTACTGTGATGTGATAATCTGTGAATGATTATTGTTGTTATTGAATTGATATCTGGAAATTGTTTGAAAAGCTAAAATTTAGCTGAATGGATGTTTTGACATCATTGGATTCCAAAGATAAACGAAATTGAATTTTTGAAATTCAAGCAGAAAATTTCTAAGTGAATAAATTTGTGAAATTGAAGAAATTTTTAAGAAAGGAATTTTAAAGTATAAAAAGTGAATTTTTATAATCGTATTGAATTAATTCCAGAATCAACTGAAAATGTTAAATAAATGGATTTCGTAAAGTAGTGATTATAAATTGAAGAATTTAATTTAAATTTTGGATTTTTAAAATAGATTGAAAGAAAACGATTGAAATTTATTTTCTTAAAAAGGAATTTATTTAAAAGAAGATAAGTTGGAAATTCAGTTTAAAATTTAATTGGTAAATTGAAATAAGTTGTGAAATCAATGTAAAATGATTTCAATTTGAAGAATCCATTTTTTAACAGAATATTGGATGATTTGAGAAAAAAATAAGGAATTTATTTTAGTAGTGATAAATAAAATTAGAAATCAATCTGTAATTGATTTAATATTGGAAATGAATTTTTGAGAAATTAGTATGGGATCTTTTATTTAACGTTGAAAATAAATTCAGAAATCAATATTGAAATTGAATTGATATGGAAGTTTTTATAAATAGAATTGAAATTTATAAAAGTTGTTTATAGACCTAAAGTCACTTATTTTGATAAGTTAAATATAGAAGTTGATAAAAGAAGGTTTATAAGACGAAGTTGTTATTAAAAAGAGAAATAGAATTTATAAACGTGCTTATAAATTCGAAAATAGATTGAATGTGATAGATTTAATATAGAAGATTATTTAAGAAGATATATTCACGATTTTGAATAGCGAATTTTTATTGAAATAAAAATGTGTAGGAATGTTTGAAATGGGGTTAAGTAAATTTTATTCACGATTTTGGACAGTGAATATATTGTTAAGTAAAATGGATTTATTTTTGAAGAAGTAATATTTTAAAAATGAAGTTAAACATTTTAAAGGTGTTTTAAAATGTGTTATGAATCGAAAGCATAGATTTCAACATTTATTGTTGAAATAGACGTTTTCGAAAAATAAGGAAATGGTGGACTATAACACTGTTGTTATAGTAAATGATTTCCGGAAGGAAATATTTTTATGTAGTATTGGGATTTATATATCTATTTTAATTTCGAATCCCTATACTAGTGATTTTGAGTCGTCGTAACGATGTTTTACGTAACATTCGTTTTGACTCAAATAAATGTTGTTATAATAAATGATTTCCTTAAAGAATGAATATATACTTAATTTGATTTAAGTATATCGAATATTTCCCAAGTGTTGAAAATAAATGATTTGTGAAATACTTATTATTAAATAAGTAGGGAAATGCAATTTTCCAAAATGAAATGAAACGTTTTGAGATTTTATCTTCTTAAAGATAAAATGAAATTGAATATTTGAAATCGATTTGAGAATCGTATATCAATAGATATTTTGAAAATATAAATTCACTATGGAATTTATAAATGGAATGGGAAGTTGTTTAAAAATAAATATTGATTTATTTTTGAAGTGTGGAAAATTGATTTGAAATTTGTTTCCAAATGGTTAAGTGTGGAAATTTTATATCTAGTAAAGATATTTTGGAAGATAAAATAATTTTGGAAAATTATTTGGAATCTGATGATGTTGCGCATCTTTATTGATAGTTAAATAACCGACTATCAATAATTACCTTGAGTAGGTATTTGTTGTGAATTGGATGAATTTGAATGCCACACTTGTTTTTGAATAAACGCTCACTATTCGGGTTAACCGGGAAAGGACCATGGGGTCGTATAACCCATTCCGAATATGTGATACGTCGTTATGAATTGCATTTGAAGACCGGTGTTGAAGACCGGATATTTTTGAAAACGGAAGGATTACCGTCGAGTTACTCTACACCGACTGATCTTCGGTTTAGAGGTTTTATCACCCTTAGTGACGGGAAGTCCTGACGTGATTGAAAATTATCCGGAATTGCAAGGGCTTCGTGAGAAGTGCCTTCGGTTCTGTTCGATCCCGGAACAGACTTATATGGATTGTGTGTCTGACGTTACAATTTGAGATATAAAGCTGATTTCTTTCAAATACATTTCTGTTGGTGGCGGAGAATTTATTCTCTTAGCTTAACACCCTTCTCTGATACGTACGAGCTCAGAGGTTATGTAATTGAAATTTATCAGCGATATATCCCAATTTGGTAACGTGGCATACTGAGTGTTGCTGTGAAATGATCAGTGTTTGATCATTTGTGATATGATCATTTGTTTGATCTTATATCTTTGTGATCATAGGTTGATCATTTTGTTTGACCCGAAGCAGGGCTTTTTGAGAAAGCGTAGCTTTGTGGACGAGACTTCGTCGAGCCTCACACCCCGGAAATGGTCGAAACAGGACGAATGCAGCAAGGTTCTAGGGAGTAGCGCCCCTTAGTGTATGTCATTCCTTCTGGATAAAGGTGGTATCATGGTATGGAGCCCAGATACTTAACCTCTGTGGTTACTGCATTATTTTTATCTATGTGGTTTGTTGCGAATCGGGGATCCTCGGGAAGATCGGTGACGATCGAGGGATGGCATACGCGTGTCAGTAGTTACCTATTTTTGCAGAGGTAACCCGGCCTTGTGTTGGCAGAGATCCAGTTAGGTTCTCGGGTCGTCTATTCCAGGGACGTACCCATCGTGGAAAAGGAAGTTCCTTAGCCTGACCATTTGTTGGAAATCCAAATTCCAATACGAACTTTGTACGGTATTAGTTGTAGAACCTGCCATTTACGTACGGTGGTCACCACTGTTTAGATGGTAGCTATAGTAGGCATACGATACTGGTCGTATGTTGGCTAAGATTAATATTATACTTTCGAAATGTTTTCTACACTATGCACTAATAATAATATCAAAAATGATTTGATTTTGCGTAGTAAGCATCTTTGACTATCATAAGAAGAAATCTCCTCCAATTCTGCGTTTGCATTGTGTGTGTGGTGGGAGGTCTTATGGTAGTTTCATTTTTCAAAAACATTTCGAATTTACTTTAAAATTTTCCTGTTGTTTATTTTTAAAGTATAACTGTTTTACGATCTCACACCAGTCACCATGACTGACTCGGAGTTTATTGTTCCCTTCTAAACTCTGGGTGCCCACCAATTTCCACACGGGCAGCCTAGAGTTATATTATCAGGATATTCTGGATATTCTGGAGCTTTGGAGATGAGCTGGATGACGAGACGTAGTATTTGTATCTGATAGTATTTATTCCGCTGTGTATTCTGTATGAGGACAAGTTTATATAACTGTCCATTGTTGTTTATTGACTCTGATGATATGATGTGATGTATGTATAAAATGATATAGTTCTTTGTTTTAAAGATTATTCATTTATCTATTATATATTGTTCCGCTGCGATATGTGAGATTCTGATATTGTCTCTGTTCTGTGTTTCTATTGGTGTCGTTCAGATGTTTTCTGTTGTTCTTCTTCTTTCTTTCTTCTCTTTTTCTTATATCTCCTTCTTCTTCTACTTTTTCTTTTTCTTAAAACCATCACTATTGGAGTTTCCGGCACTCGATTGCTCGGCAGTCGATAAAGTGAGTATCGATGTCAAATTCGAGTTTAAATTCAAATTTTAAACTTTCAAAATTTCTCAAAATTTTTCTAACACTCGAAATTTCCAAAAAATTTCGCCAGCGTCTCCTTTGCGCGGCTAACACGGCACTACTACAAAACGTCCCTACGGACTCTCAGATTTCAAAAAGAAAAAGAAAAAGCCAAGCGGCTAGAGAAATAAGTCATCAAATCTCATATTCGAATTTAAATACATACCTTTTGTCGAGCAATTCAAATTACCTTTGAAATCAAAATTTCCAATTCCCATACGAATTTCAATTCATCTTTCATTTTCAATTATTCAATTCAATTCATTTTGATATTAGTACATGATCTTAAATAGGCATCTTGAAATAGAGCAAGTATATTGACAAAGAAATCAAATAGTTTGATTTCAGTCAAAATGTAGAGGAAGCGTGTATCCATAAGAAAGTAAATAGAAGGTACTACGACATTTTTAATACTATAAGTAAACAACATGCTATTGAATAGTGATGATGTACCCATATTAAAACCTGTTAAAGCTTGGTTGTTTAATTCTTGATCAAGCATTTGAAAGAGGTGTCCTTTGTACTCGGTACAAGAGGATGTTAGGATTCTTCCAATCGATATACATAGACACCATATTAAAATGTTTAACATGGAGTATGTGAGATAGATTCCTTACACATTGGCAATAGGAACCATCATATATGTTGTGTTATGTACTAAATCGGAATTCGCTTCATTACTTGGTGTAGTGAGGGAATATCAAATCTAAGTTAAAATCGTTGAATGGTAGTTAATAGTATTGTCAAATATAATGAAATACTAGAGAATTATTTATGGAAATAATGAACTCCTTGTGAATGAATGTTCAAACTCGAACTTAATAAGTGGCATCGAAAATAGCAACTCAATCTTAAATTCATTTTTACCCTTAACAAAGGGGCTTAAATTAGAAATTTTCCAAATGAGAAGTTATTGCATATTCAACTACAAAGGCTAAGTACATCGTCATGAATAGTGCCATATTGAAAGTAGTATATGTGTGTGAATTTATAAGAAAGATAGGGATGGTCCCCACTATGTAGAATCCAATAATGTATTATCATAGCAATGATGTTGTAGGAACTGATAGCTTGGTAAGAGATTCCGATGTGGCCTTCATAATTAACATATGATAAAAGAGTTTATTAGTCGTGGAGAAGTATAGTAAAAAAGTAGATACAAAATAATAATATTACAAATCCACTGAAAAGTCCCCCTTCTTAGTTTTTCTAGGAAACCGGTTAAGAGTATGGTTATGAGTCACTATATAACTAGCCCCAAGTGCAAGTGGGGGATTGGTAGGCTTAAGGGTGTGCCTAGGGGCAACTATGTAATTTGATTATACAACTTTACTCTTATAGCTAACCTTGTTCAGAATAAAGTAAGCTTTTGTTTTATTTTCTATTTTATATATTATTAAATTAGCATATGATTAATGTTTTAAATACATTAAATATATACAAGTAGAGAATCCTTATGAAAAGTATTTAGTCGACTATAGCTATGAATGTGTTCATAACCATGAGTATTGAATCGTATAAAATAAATGCTTGCCCTTAAAATGTTCCTAGTTAAGATGAGTTGAGAACGGGATATCGATGTATTCGTTAAGACTAGTGTACGTAATGTTCTCTATATGATGGATGGCGAATTAATCATGAATTTTTGGGGCACCGAGGGGTTAAGTACATGTAATTGTTAGGGAAGATTACATAATGACTCACCGAGAGTCTTCTAAGTTTAAAAGTCAAAAAGAATATATCACATGACGGAGTGACGTAGTCTTTTGACTAGAGAGTACCATGAATCTTATGTGTCTAAACTATACTTTTATCATGGTCAATCACATGACATCGATGATCATGTTAAGGCTATAGTTGGATATAAGTTAAACCACATGAAGTGAAACTATTAAAGAGAGGATTCATCTCCTTCGAATAGAAGGTTGGTATAACTATAATTGGTAGTCAACTTAAATTCAAAGTCTATTGCAAAGTAATTTGGTTAACTGATAATTGTTATCGGACTGAACCATGGGATTTAATGTTGGACTTGGCAACCAAATTCAGATGTTATTAGCGTTTTGACCATTAATTGAGCTCTAGATAATTGTGTGATGTAGTGATGAAGAACAAAAAACTTACATAATATATCGTTGCTTAAGGGTGTCTCTTTAAAAGACAAGAAATGCGATTTCACCTAGATAATCTAAAAGAACTTGACTTGTGTCCACTACTCTGTATTGATAATTTCATAATTAAATTTCTGACACACTTATACTATTTGGTAGTAGATTATATACTTATTTATGATGGTTTAAATTAAACATTAATATTAGTATTACCATTAAATATTTACATGTCAACACAATTGACCGATTTTAATATGTCAAGACATTATCTGTTTGATTTGAATATTTGAAATTTGAATTAAAATAAATCATAATCATTTATGTGCGTAATTTCTATTTATGAAACAATAATTTTAAACAGTACTATTTAAATTTTTAATTATTTTTTTGACGAAATAGGATGTGTAGGTGAAGGACCTACCCAGCCTAGAGAGAAAGGAAAGTTATGTGAGAAGGTCCTCCCATATGGTTAACAAGCATGACCGATATCCAAAATAAAATACTAGCCCAAGAAGAGCTTACCCAAGCTAAACAAAATCAAACACAACATTTGTACAACCAAAATACATACAGCCATACTATGAACATTAACTAACTGACTTCGAACCATAGTAAGAAGCCAGGGCTAACAAAAGCATAGATGGAAGGGGTGTGCGTAGGCCCTCGGTTACTACCAGTAAACTCCTCATCCATGTAGATGTCGAGAAAAAACATGAGTCTACCATGATCGAAAGCTGACTAGAGATTAACAATGTTAACGATGCCGGAAGAAGTTCAATATATGAGAGCCGTTCAGGACATAGCCAGACTTAGTCCATATCTTGTCGAAGTATAAAGGTTGTTTTGGGATAAAATGGTCAGGCCTCATCTTGGGGCCTTGTTGGGTAGAAAAGGTTAGTTTGAGACCAACATGGGCTTGGGTTGACCTTTGCAAGCTGGTAGCAGATCAATTAGGCCAGCTTTGATTGGGCCAAATTACCTATAATTACCTTGTTAATTATTTCTAAAAAAATTGAACAACATTTTGGCCCCTAAGTCTGTATCCGCTTGCGGTTGCGGGTTTGAAAAATCATACAAATCTTGCCAATCAACGTCTCAGCAATTAGTAAATGCACTTTCCATATGGCTTTGTGCAATTGGTTGTGTCGGTTCATTTTTCCAAACGTTGCAGACATGTCGCATTTTCCCACGTGCATGACTTGATTTAATACCGATCTCTTTTCTAAGGCTAGGATTCTTTTTGCCTTCTAAATTCAATGCAAGAGATTGAAGGCATGGGCATATAAATACCCCCTCTTCTTTTTCTCTAAGCCTACAAAATCACTCTTTATGAAAAAAATTCAAAGCTTGTGAATTATTCGTGATTCTTTACTGATAAAATGCCATTGGCTTCATCACATGTTTCCTTTCCAAACTCTTTTTCATGTAGGCTTTTCTATCAAATTTAGCCGGGATGTCGAAAAAGGAGAAAGCCCTTTGGTTCTTGAACTGCTACTTGTTGATTGCAGTTCAAACCATTGACTGGAAACTTCTACTTGGGGCGGACCAAGCCTCATCGCTTGGCTTGGACTCCTACCTACCGACCAGGGTTCTAATAGTGGTCGGATGTTGATCTCAGACTAATAATCCAGGTGAAGCGAGGGCACCTCCTTTCTTCTGGGCTCTAATACTCCTGACCTTTGGTTGGTTTGGACATTTACGCGCTTCTTTGGAAGGCATAGAGGACGTAGCCTCTGCTTCTTCTGTCGTGATCGAAACCTTGATTTGCTCCTTGACAAGGTTGTTCAAAAGATTCTCGCTACCCCTTGTGGAACTTGATGGGAAGGGAGTTAGATTTGGTAGCATGCTCAGTTTTCTTCAACAAGCTCTAGATCGGTTGAAGTATTTGAAGTGCGTCTTCGATAAATCTGGTGGCTTTCTGGGCGGTGATAAGAGTGTAGGCTAGCCTGCCTTGGAAGAGCTATTGACATGCTTCTTCTAATATTTCTTTTTATTGTTTTCAAATAATAAGCGATAAGAATGTCACTATAAGTCTAGCGGGGTGGGTATTATGCCCACATGCTCTTTTGGCCCAAGGAAATAGATCTTTTGTTGTAAACTCTGATTCGATAAATTTATTGTGTTGATTGATTATCTTTGCGACTTGTTAGCATAATATCTTGAGTATTCAGTGGTCCCTATATTTATTCTACAGAAATTTCTTTCTTTTTAGATTATGCTAATTATCAATGTGATAATAAGGCGGGCTAGATACAACTGATAATGCAGCTAAGTGACGGTCGGATGTAAAGTGGTGGTTTGCCCGACATGAGCTAAAATGCAAATGTTCTCATTACTTCTCTTTGGCAGCAAGCGATCGAGCGCAGAGTGGCGCATGAGCCTAGAACCCAAGCCCATGAGGCTGTAAGGTTAAGCTGGGTGACACATTGCCTATTGTTAGGGGTTGTTGATCCTAAATTGAATCGAAGTGCATTTTCTTAGCTCAGACACTCTAGTTTAAATGAGTCACATAATGGTGAGGTGGGCTATATGTTGCTCGCTCATAAGGACTTGATGGTGGGATAGGCTATAAGGATCCAGTTCACAAGAAATAAATAGAAAAAAAGTATTATGTTATTTTTTTTAGGAAGGAGAACTTATCTATAGTGAGGAGTCCGGCCCAAAGTTGTGATGCCCCTAGCTTCTAGATGAGGCGGCCAGTTATGAGAGAGTAGGGGCTATTGCCAATGCCTCGGGTTGGGGGTGGTCTTAAGAAGAATTAGGGCATTGACCGGCCTACTGGATCTGTTGAAAAACCCACCATTGATGGTGAAATGTTCTTGCTTCAGCATGAGAACACCCTTCTGTGCCTTCCTAAGGGAAGTTCTGTAACATTCCCTTGCATTTGCTAGTTGCCCCTGATTTCTCCAACCCCATATTAGACAGAGAACTTCATGATGAGATGGTTCTATGAAACAATGGCACCATGCTCGGCAAGCACTGGATATCCTATTAATATTTTATAAGTAGATGAGCAATCAACTACTACGAACTTTACCTAGATCTTTGCAATAAGTGGCTCTTGGTCGAATGTTATTACAAGTGAGGTTGTGCCCATTGAGACAATGCCTACACCACGCATAGGGTGAGGCTAGAGGCATGAAGCCTAAGAGCTTCAAAGACTTTCTTGAACATGATTATGACCGAGCTTCCCCCATCCACGAAGCTCGAAGCACATTATAATTGTCCAAGCCAAGAGTAAGAAATGTGGGATCGTGATGGGGGTTGGATATCGCTTCCCTATCCTGGGTTGTGAAATTGATCGGCCGCTTTGATTTTAGTCGGGACTCTTTGGATGCTTGGGACTCCAATGAGTAAACTTGCCTGGCAGTGCCCACTTCTCTTTGTCGAGACTGGGCCTTGCAACTACTGTTGACCACATGTGGTCCCCGCATATAGTTAGGACCTTGATGACAAGTTGAACATGGGCGTTGTTGCGCTAAGGTAGTTAATTTTTCTATTCTTTATGGTTTTCCCTCTGCTCGACCTAATGTCAAACAAATTCCATAATTACTCCTTCCTGGATGAGCCTTTCGATCTCATCCTTGAGCACACGACAGTCTATTATGGAATGGTCGTTTATTTAATGGAACTTGCAATACTTGGCATTTGATGAGGTTCCTCCTACTTTCCATCTCTAATGGCGGAGGGCCTTTGATACTGCACTTGGTTCCTAGTAGCAAGGTAGATGGTGGCAATGTCCCTGTTCAGGTGTGAGTAATTATGATACCCAGGCTTGTAGGGAGGGTTGGCCTTTAGACGCCTTCTAACATCGACTTGACGACCGATGTTATGGCGATTGTTGTTGCTGCGAAGGCCAGTTTAGGCGGGCATTTTGCCTCACTATCGCTATTTGAATGACCCACATCTTCCATCCTCATCATGTCTTTCGCCCATTGATAGAAGTCAGTTAAAGACGAAGCCAGCTATTTTTGGAGCACTCTCCATATCCTAGATTTGTATGTTGCCCCTGAGCATAGGGCCATGACTAAGCTGCTCATGTCTGCACCCCTAGCCTGGATGGACTCTCTGTTAAAATGGCCAACATATGACCACAAGCTTTCAGAAAGACCTTGCTTGATATTTTCCAACTATCTGGCCAACATGACAGGGTACGAGACATGAACAAACTAGTCTTGAAGTCCCTGCATAGTTGGGCCCAGGAGTGGGTGTTAGCACCAAAATTGGTCACTAACCTCGTTGAGAATGATTGTGTAGAGATATAAGTGATGAAGTTAAATTAAACAAGGAAGAATATACTAATTTAAATGCAGAAAGTAAGAACACCGGATTTATAGTGGTTCAGCGTAATTGCCTACGTCCACTTTAGGTTAAACTTTATTGCTTTACTTGATGATTGATTACAGATACAATCCGTAGACCAAACACTTGAATACAATTGCTAAGTAAAGAGGATGAGTCTTGAAAGCGGCAGAGTCTCCCCAGTGTTCTCGAAAAAAGGTCCATTTCACTGTGCCCCTGCCCCTCTATTTATAGACAAAGATGGGTTGGACTTCCCAGGCAGGCCTGGCAGCTGAATCCCCTGGCCCAGATGGACTGGTCCCTATATGCCGAACCAAACAGGCCGAACGGTCGGATGCCGAACCACCTTCCTCATGCCGAACGATGCTTGTTATGTGGGAAGAGTAGGCCGAGCAATAATCGTAGCCGGACAAGCTGGGAAGAATACCAAACAATCTTCTTATGCCGAACAGAAGTGATGTGCCGAGTGGGGAGTGTATGCCGAGCAATGATTGAAGTTGACTAAGGTTAGATGAATGCCGAACAATCTTTGGATGTCGGACGAACCTGGAAGCCGACCACTCCTGGATGCCGAGCGCTCCTGGGATGCCGAGTGCTCGCCAATGTCGAGCGCTACATGGATGCCGAGTACTCCTGGATGCCGAGCGCTACGTGGATGCCGAGTACTCCTGGGTGACGAGTACTCCTGGATGCCGAGTACTCCTGGGTGGCGAGTATCCCTGGATGCCGAGTACTCCTGGGTGCCGAGTACTCCTGGATGCCGAGTACTCCTGGATGTCGAGTGTTCGCTAATGCCGAGTACTTAGTTGCCTGGTCAAATCTCCAGGAAACACTTGCCCCCCAAAGTGTATTACGTGATTGAACGTGATACGCTTTGAATTACGTACCCTCCGTGTTTTGTTTCAAATCCTTGACTAAATCCTAGTGGAGATGCCTTCTTGAGAATAACAGTGGTTGAGATGTGCACCTAACGTGGTATAAATGCCGAACGATACGTTCGAAGCCGAACGTTCCTCATGTGCCGAGTAACTTTATGTTTCGAAGCCGAACGCTACGGCTTGGACCGGTTCTACCAGATATAGCCTTTTCGACTTCCTCTTCCTCCCTATAAAACCAGTCATCCTCCCTCCCTCTTCTCTTTTCACATTTTTTAACACCTCTGCCTTGCACTTGCTGACGTTTCCAGTTAACATCCTTCAACGATTTATCAATCCTTTCCAAGTCTTCAACCTACCAACTAGGTATCGATTCTTCCACCTAAATCCTCCCCATAGTTTAGAACGGTCTTTACGCTCGAGTTCCTTAATTGATAGGGTGAATCGAGCCTTGACTAAGGTACCCTAAGAGTTTTTAGAGTTACACGATGAGGATGGAGGGAAGAGTGAGTAGAGATGAGCTTTCTAGGAAGCTGTTGGGAGACGTGTTGTGGTTCGGCACAAATCTTTTGTGCCGAACGAGATTGGAGGAAGAAAGAATATAGGAGAAATAGGAGATGGTTAGGGGCGTCGAATGGTAATGTCTGGCATGACTTGACGAACGGTTGGTTCTCGTTGTTCGGGCGTGGATGGTGGAAGAGAGGAAAAAATTGAAGGCAGTAGAGTGGAACTGTAGTCAAGGGTGGAGTGCCGAACGTTAAAGCTCGGCATAGCTCTGGTTCAGCGTATCTTACCATATGCTGAACAGTGAAATGGAAGGCTAAGGTGTAGGCATGAATTAGTGGGGATGTCGAACGATCACGAACGCCGAACAATACTCGGGCCGAACAAACTTAAATGCCGAACCATATCAAGGTCGATCATTACTTTAAATGCCGAACCATATCAAGGCCGAACATAACTTAAATGCCGAACCATATCAAGGCCGAACACAATCTTAAATGCCGAACCATATCAAGGCCGAACATTACTTTAAATGCTGAACCATATCAAGGCCGAACATAACTTAAATGCCGAACCATATCAAGGCCGAACAATACTCGAATGCCGAACCATATCAAGGCCGAACCATATCAAGGTCGAACATAACTTTAAATACCGAACCATATCAAGGCCGAACACAGTCTTAAATGCCGAACCATATCAAGGCCGAACATTACTTTAAATGCCGAACCATATCAAGGCCGAACATAACTTAAATGCCGAACCATATCAAGGCCGAACAATACTCGAATGTCGAACCATATCAAGGCCGAACATAACTTTAAATGCCGAACAGACCATTGCCTTGCCTAATCACACAACAAAACAAGTACGAGGACTCTAGCCTACCAGCATATGAAACTGACCCGGATCATTAACTCCCTATCTTTAGTAGACATAACTCTGAACTTAGATTAACATACATTTTCTGATTCTGAAACTGTAATCACCATAAGGCAGGCTTTTGGGACGGTCAGCGATGATGGTCTTCGAAGGCGATGATTCGAAGCTCAGTTTTATATCTTTGCGACTTTCAAATTCTCAACGCTTATACACGATTGCTTGCACTAGTTCACACACCACGTGGGGGGAATATTCATGTTGTTAATTCTAACGCTGAACATTTTTCAAGTATAGTTTTCACAGGTGCTTAGCCAGATTCACTATTTATTGGAGATGTCTAAAAAATCCAGCTCCGCCACTATATCTGATAGGCCAGGGCCATCTTCAAGGCAAGAAGTCGCGGATACTTCAAATCCGTCGACTTCCCCTGCTCATAACCTAGCTCCTGATGCCCTGGAGGCATCGATTCTCTTGGACAATCCGATCGACTCACAGGCTTCGAAGATTAACGAAGTCGCGCTTCGGCGAATATGCTCCATCCACGGAATCCCTTTTGCCGATGTGTTGGTCCCATCGAGACATGATCGTCCTCATCTGCCCCCAATCGGATATACTGCTTGTAATAAGTTCATGTGCTGGATGGGCAGCGTGCCTCCATTCAATTTATTTCTTCGGGACATGTTGCAATACATAGACATCGCCCCGTCGCAGCTGCATCCAAACGGTCACGCGTTCATATACGGGACCTACCTACTTTTCATAGCCGTCTTCTCTAGGCCTCCAACTTCCGGCGACATCAGATATATTTATATGATTAAGAAACGGAAAGATAGCCCCTCCTTTATGTTCCTCGAGCCGTACCACAAATGCCAAATTTTGACCGGAGCATGTAGCAAATTCGCCTTGTACAAACAGGAATGGTTCTATGTGCGTTGTCCTCCTGGTTTCGCGAGGAGATGGGTCGAAGGTAGTAAGTCTCTTCCCTGAGTCAACATTCGCTCTCAATCGGAGCTATGCTATTTCTAACTTCCTGTTTCATCTTTTCAGGTATTAACCCGCGTCCTGAGGGCCGAGGATATTCTGAGGCCGTCGAAGCCATTAGAGCTCTTCCTGCCGAGGATCGGGACATCCGAACCATCATTTCAAATGAATCATTGTTGAGGTTCGGTTTGTTAGCAGGAGGTCGCCGGATTAGCCTTTCTGAGGGCGTTTCCATTCCCAAATCCGCACCCGTTAAAGGGAAAAAACAAGCTGGATCATCATCACGCCATACCCCCGATGCACATGAAGGGGGAGAAAACAAAGAAGATGAAGCTCCTGAGACACAAGGCGAGAATGTGGGTCCTGCTTGGGACCCGGCGGTCGAAGTGCACGATATTGAAACGTCATCTTCCCCTTCGAAGGGGAAAAAGAAATTGACGTACAAGATACGAAAGGAGAAAGTTGGCGGGACTTCCAAAGTTACGCTCATCCCGCTAGAGAAAGAGGCTTCTTCACAACACATGGAAAGTTCATTAAAGGGTCTGTCGAACCTTACCATTCCCGACGATCTACTCAATTATGGCTTCGACGATCCGGAAACCCTTAAGTTTCATTCGCCCGCTAGAGGCAATGCGGGAGTTCAACCCCAGTTCAGGGAGATAACACTCCAATCAGTAAAGATAAAGGAAACGGTCCGTCGGGGGGAACACTAGGACACACACGCACACACGCACTTCACCATACACTTTAAGTTTTTCCATTACCCCGATTTTTCCTAACTCGTTATTATTTTTATTCTTTGTAGGTGACATGGGGCGCTCCCATGGACTCGATCGCCTCCACGGTTCTTCTATATTTCACCATCCCGGACGAGATTCAGGCTCAGGTAGACGTAGGGACAGAGACGATTATGAGGATCGAGACAACCGTCCTCGCGATTCGTCTTATCGAAAGAAAACATATTCCCAGTCTTCATATTCTCGTGATCCTTCTCCTCAAACTGAGCCAGATAGAGAAAAACTTTCGCAGAAGGGGTCTCAACCCGATGTCTCCCGAGAACAACATTCCGGTTCGTCAAGCATAAGGCAAACTCGGGAGCATCGGAAAAGAATAAAACTTTCAAAGCCTCCTTCCTTTACTCCTGCGGCTGACCCAACTATAGCAGAGAAGATGGTTGATCTTAAGGCTAAATTCCCAAAAATCTGCTTTGACGGCCCAAAATTCCTCCCAGCTATTCATCATATCCCAGGGCACGTCAAGCAGAGTGCCATCGCCTGCAACAACGACATCTATGTTCAACATGACGCGTTTGTACACTTGGTCGAAAAAGTCTTGGAAGTATCTGTTGAGCGCCAACAGAAGATTGTCCGTTTGAAGTTGGAAGCTGGCTTTGACAAGGACATCATCAAGAGTCAAGATGAAGAGCTTGCCTCGTATAATTCGAAACTTGAAGCCACGGAGCAGAGTGCAAAAGACACTGCCGAGGCCGTCACCCGTCTAGAGGCGACCCATAAAAAGGAACACGACGAAGCAGTCCAGCGCAGCAGAGCCCTTGCCTTAGAAAAAGATTCTATCCAGAAAGAAAGGGACGCGCTCGCCCTGCAAGTCAGAGAGTTGAAAGAATTACTCTCTAAGAAAAAAGAGGAAAAAATAGCCGCTCAAGAAGAGTCCCAACGATATTGCGACGAAATCGTTGCTACACGGCTCTTAAAAACAAAGCTCGATGATGAACTTGCTAGGGTCGAGATAATGAAAGATGAAGCCCGTGAGGAGGGCAAGAGAAAAGCTTCTGAGGAGATTGACTCTCGCCTCGAGGCAGCTGCAGAGGCCGGTAGAGAAGAGGTCAAGTGCATGTTTGACCCGCTGATCGCTGAATACAGTGCCCGCGTCCTTATGCACCGCGACTTGACATTCCTAGGCGAGGGCTATCTTGAATCTCTAGCTGAGGCTTGGGAAACTTTAATAAAGATCAGAAAGATCGAGTCGGGCTTTGAGGAAGTCGATGAGGATGCTCTGGTGAAAGAATTTCTCAGGGGGAACGAGCCAGCGGACTTATTTGCAGCTTTGGCTCTTTATAGCAAAGGCTCTCCCCTACCAAAAGAGAAAAACGACGAAGCTGGTCCATCAGGGGCTAAGGTTGCAACTCCTCCTTCTGCTCAATCGGCCGGTCGGCCAACACTTGACCCATTTGAGAAGCATGCCGGCTATGATCCAGAAGATCCCGGGCTTGGCGTTCATGTGTTGTCCCCTATTCTAGAGGGTGAAACTCCACGCGCGACTGATAGCCAGCCAGAACCTGGTATAAAATCTTTCTTTTAGAAGCTAAAAGATCTGTCACTTTCTGGTAGCGGTTATTTGTCCTAATGTTCATTCTTTATGTTTTCATGCAGGCTGCTCTGATCCTGAGCCAACTCCGAGGAGCGACGACGCCAAGGAGGAGGCAGAGAAAACAAGCGATGTTGCTCATGCGGGAGTAACTCCTGGCCCTAACGCTCAAGTGATCGGGGCGCTAGATGATGATAAGTTTGACACTTCATCTCCCATCGAAGGGAGTGATGAAATCGAGATCACTGGCGCCTCCGAACATACTTCGAAGATGAGCATGAAGGAGCAACTCGCTGAAGAGGAGCAAAAGGAGGTCGAGATCAAAGTCGAGCCTTAAATACTGGAACTTACCGACCAGTGGAATAGACCTCTGAAAATCATTCTCCCCGGCAAATCCAAACCGCTGGATGTTCTGTCTCCCACTCTTGACTCTGCTTCTTTGTCAAGCAAAAAATCTAAGAAGAAGCGTGAAGGAGAGGAATCATCTAAGAAAACAAAGGAAGACAAGAAGAAGAAACCAAAGAAATAGTCGCTATACTCGTTCAACGAGATTTTGCTTAGGTCTTGTAACTACTTTTATTTTTCCGTTTCCGTAGTTTGTGTAGATAGATTTTTGACTCCAAGTTTCGGAGGAATAGCTATATAACCCCATTTTGGACTATTAAATAAAGTTTAGTTTCTTAGTCATGCGAACGATTCTTTTGCTTCTTTAGCTTTCTGAACAACTGCGGTCAAAACTCAAGTTCTTATGAGTTGCATAATTTCCCAATCCTATTTTACATTGTTCGAACTTTCTTTGGAGTGGTATATTTCTTGTTCCACGTTCCTGAGTACTAAGAATTTTTTCTAAATCCACGCTCCAGGGATTTAGGGCAATTCGATCTGCATTCAGGGGATTCGGAGATTCAGATTGCCTATACTCTAGTCCGCATTCCGGGGACTTAGAGATTCGAATCGCTTATATTCTAGTCCGCGCTCCGGGGACTTAGAGTACTCCGGTCCGCACTCAAGGGACTCGGAGATTGAAGTCGTTTATACTCTAATCTGCGCTCCGGGGACTTAGAGTACTCCGGTCCACACTCGGGGGACTCGGAGATTGAAATCGTTTATACTCTAGTCCGCGCTCTGGGGACTTAGAGTACTCCGGTCCGCACTCAGGGGACTAGGAGATTGAAGTCATTTATACTCTAATCCACGCTACGGGGACTTAGAGTACTCCGGTCCGCACTCAGGGGACTCGGAGATTGAAGTCGTTTATACTCTAATCCGCGCTCCGGGGACTTAGAGTACTTCGGTCCGCACTCAGGGGACTCGGAGGTTGAAATTGTTTATACTCTAGTCCGCGCTCCGGGGACTTAGAGTACTCCGGTCCGCACTCAGGGGACACGGAGATTGAAGTCGTTTATACTCTAATCCGCGCTCCGGGGACTTAGAGTACTCCGGTCCGCACTTAGGGGACTCGGAGATTGAAGTCGTTTATACTCTAATCCACGCTCCGGGGACTTAGAGTACTCCGGTCCGCACTCAGGGGACTCGGAGATTGAAATCGTTTATACTCTAGTCCACGCTCCGGGGACTTAGAGTACTCCGGTCTGCACTCAGGGCACTCGGAGATTGAAATCGTTTATACAAGTTCGCGCATCATACAGAATAATGTAACTCCAGCAGTTCATCACCCGACTATGAGATAGAGAGACATTAGTAATTCATGAAAAAGACGGCTTTAAGCCTTTATTAATGAAAACCAACTAAACTGCCTGACTACACGGCCAAAAAGAAACTAAGAGATAACGGAACAAAAACATACAGGAAATAACTGCGCCTAAAACAAGAAAGAAACAGGCTAAATGTAATAATGTTGCAAATGTTCACTGCTCCATGCATGGGGGAGTGCTACGCCATCAACGGTCGCCAGCTTGAAAGTTCCCTCTCCAAGCTTCCTTTCAACGACATATGGACCTTCCCAGTTGGGATTCATACGCGATGGTACCGGGAAAACTCGTTTCAAAACGAGATCCCCCACATTAAAGATCCTTGGGCGGACTTTGTTGTCGTAATATCGCTTGACTCGGTACCTATATGCTGCCGCCCTTAGTTAGGCCTCTTCACGTTTTTCGTCGATGCAGTCCAGTGATTCCAATAAGAGATCCTGATTCGTCCTAGGATCATAATATGTTACCCGATGCGATGGAACTTCAAGCTCCACCGGTATAACGGCTTCCGAGCTGTAGGCCAACGCGAATTGAGTGTGGCCAGTCACGGACTTATGGGTAGTTCTATAAGCCCATAATGTTGTTGGGAGTTCATCTACCCACTTGCCTCCGGCTTTTTCCAAACACTTCTTCAGTATGGCCTTGATTATTTTGTTTATGGCTTTGACTTGTCCATTAGCTTTCGGATGCGCAACGGCGGCGAACTTCTTCTCAATGCCGTACTTTAAACAGAAATTATTGAATTCTCTGCTTTCAAACTGTGTTCCGTTGTCCGTAATTCGAGGGAGACCAAAGCGGCATATAATGTTTCGTACAACAAAATTAATGACCTTCTTAGAGGTGATTGTGGCCAAAGGTTCTACCTCGGCCCATTTTGTGAAATAGTCGACTACAACTATCGCGTATTTCGCACCACCTTTGGATATAGGCAAAGAGCCGATTATGTCGATTCCCCAGATTGCAAATGGCCAGGGACTAACCATTTGTGTGAGTTCTGTTGGTGGAGCTCTCGGGATTTTCGCATATCTTTGACACTTGTCACATTTTCTTGCGTAGTCTGCAGCATCCCGATTCACAGTTGGCCAATAGTATCCGTAACGGAGGACCTTTTTTGCTAGCGTTTGCCCCCCAGTATGGTCGCCACATTCTCCTTCATGAACTTCCTCCAAGACCCGCTTTGTCTCATCATGGGCGATGCATCGTAATAAGGGGAACAAGAACCCCTTCCGATACATTATTCCATCATACATCACATATCGTGCGGCTTTTCGAATGACCTATCATCTTTCGCTCCTTTTTTCGGTAAAGTCCCGGTCGTCAGGTATAGTTTGAATGGGGTTATCCATGATTCTCTCTCGATTCCTGTTTCAAACACAAAATCAACATTCATCACGTTGATGCTTGGAGCATGAAAGGTTTCAACGGGAAACAATCCCATTTGCTGTGCATCGCCAGTGCTTGCGAATTTAGCCAATGAGTCGGCTTCCTTGTTCTGTTCATGCGGGACATGCGAAATGTCATAATGTTCGAGGTTCGATAATAGTTCCTGAACCAGAACAAGGTACGGAGCAAGCTTCTGTCCCCTTGCTTGGTAGTCTCCTCGCACTTGGTACACCACCAGCTGCGAGTCACAAAAGATCTCAACTGATTTAACCCCAAGTTCTCCAACGAGTTTTAAGCCAGCAACCAGTGCTTCATATTCTGCTTCATTATTCGTAGCCGGGAAATTGAGCTTCAAAGCGTAACAGATCGATCGATTTTCTGGAGTTACAAGAACCACGCAAGCTCTGGAGCAGAGGTCGTTTGATGCCCCATCGGTGTGCAATTTCCATCGAACGGGGGGAATGATACTGTGATTATCTGGTTCGTCAGATACAGTAAACTCAGCGATGAAATCTGCTAATGCTTGCCCTTGTATGGCTCTTCATGGCAAGTAGGTAATATCGAACTGGCTCAACTCGATATTCCATTTTAACAACCTCCCAGAAGTTTCTGGTCGTTGGAGCACCTGCCGTAGGGGCTGATCGGTATAGACACTGACTGAGTGTGCTTGAAAATATGGGCGCAGCTTACGTGATGCAATCACCAAGCAATAGGCCAATTTCTCAATTTTAGGGTAATTTCTTTCTGCCCTCGTTAAACGTTTACTAACGTAATACACCGGCTTTTGGACTCGGTCCTCCTCGCGGACCAAAGCCGCACTTATAGCATGTGGGGATACGGCCAAGTATACGTACAGCATCTCGTGGTCTACTGGCTTTGACAGCACTGGAGGACTCTCCAGATGCCTCACCAGATCTCGGAATGCTTCCTTACAGTTAGATGTCCATTCGAAATTCCTCTTCCCTTTCTTTATTATATCAAAGAAAGGAATGCACTTGTCCGTGGCTCTGGATATGAATCGACTCGGCGCAGCCACTTTCCCATTCAAGCTTTGCACCTGTTTTATCATTCTGGGCACATGCACATCTCGAATAGCTTGAATCTTTTCTGGGTTAGCTTCAATTCCCCTTGCGTTAACAATGAATCCCAAAAACTTCCTCGACGCAACGCCGAAGGAACACTTCAGAGGTTTGATCTTCATCCCATAATATCTGAGTATATCGAACATCTCCGCTAAGTCTCGAATGTGGTCGTTTGACTGTCGTGACTTCACAAGCATGTCATCCACATAGACTTCCATTGTTCTACCAAGCTGGTCTTTGAAAATTCGATTCACCAAACGCTGATAAGTTGCTCCTGCGTTTTTCAATCCGAAAGGCATTACTACATAGCAATATAACCCGATGTCTGTGACGAAACCGGTGTGTTCTTGGTCCAGAATATGCATCGGGATTTGATTGTAGCCTGAGTATGCATCCATGAATGATAACAGCTCATGTCCTGCAGTGGAGTCGACCAACTGATCAATCCTAGGCAACGGGAAACTGTCCTTGGGGCATGCCTTGTTCAAATCGGAATAGTCTACGCAAGTTCTCCATTTCTCATTCGCCTTTTTCACCAGCACGGGGTTCGATACCCATTCAGGGTAGAGGGCATCGCGGACGAACCCATTGGCTTTGAGTTTGTCCACCTCCTCTCTGAGAGCAGTGGACCTCTCTGGTTCCATTCCTCTCCTCTTTTGTTTAACCGGGACGTATTTCGGGTCTATGTTCAACATATGGCTCGTAATGGCAGGAGAAATCCCGCACATATCAGAATGCGTCCAGGCGAAAACATCAAGATTCGCTCAGAGGAAATCACTAAGGTCTTCAGTCATTGTGGGGCCGAGTTGTGATCCGATCTTCAGTACTCGCGATGGAACCTCTCGGCTGACTGAAATGTCAACTGTTAATTCAGCCGGCGATGCCTTTTCTTCACTGGGTTTCTCATCGTCGTCTCTCGGATCTATGTCCCTGAAGATCCGAGAATTATGCCCGAGCCAGGGCTCGGGCACTACTTGTTAATTATCAGTATTATGGATGCAGACGGGATTGTCCGCAACCTTTCCTTTCTCCCTCCGATGGGCCTCTCGGAGCTCAGCCACATAACAGGCACGACCAGTCGCCTGGTCGCCATGAACAACACCCACTCCTTTGTCAGTTGGGTACTTCAAAGTTAAGCACCACGGGGCTAATGCTGCCCTAAACTCAGCTAGGGTCGATCGGCCCAAGAATACATTGTACGGAGAATCCACATCCAAAACTACGAAGGGTTGGATTCGCACCCTCCGACGTTCGCCTTGTCCCAGTTCAACTGGTAACTCAACATACCCCACTGCATCGGTCGCTGCGCCATTAAAGCCATGTATACGAGCATTAAATGGTTTCAAATCCTTCGTTTCCATCTTCATCTGGTCATAAGCCTTCTTGAAGATGATGTTGACAGAACTTCCACAATCAATCAAAATTCTTTTCACATAAGCCGGTCCGATTGTCGCAGATATGACCATCGGGTCGATAGTAGGAGCCTCCACTTGGTCAGCATCTCTGTTTCTGAATACTATATCGTCTGTCATCACGCGCAGCTGCTTAGCAGGGGTCCCATCCTCTACGTTGGAACAACACTCGAAATCTGCATGCTTCAGGGAACTAGCATACCGCTCCATCTCTTGCCAATTCTTATCTGCGCGGTGAGGCCCGCCGATGATCGTGTTTATGACTAGTCTACCCACAGTCTGGGCAGGCTCCTCGGGATGACGCGGAGCTGGTGCACGACCTGGGTTGGATGTTCCCTGTCCTCCTTCCTGTGGATCCTTCAAAAACTCCTGTAACTTTTTCTGCCTGATCAACTTCTCTATAGCATCGTGTAGGTGTCTGCACTCTTCCGTATTATGCCCATAAGTCTCATGGAAGCGGCAGTATTTCCCAGTCCGCTTCTGTTCCTCGGTTGACTCCTTTCGACGTGGCTTTCTGTACTGAAAGGTATTGCAGGTTGATAGGTAAATGTTCTTAAGAAACGCATTCAGCGGGGTATACTCGTTGTAGCTTGGAATTCTCGGCTTCCACTTCCCCGCTTCTCTCTTCTTCCTCTAGATTCCTTAGGCTGCCCAGGCTTGTTCTGGACATTGACTTGGACTTTTCCCGAGTTGTCTCCGGACTGCTTCACAGCAATGTTGCTTTTTACGGACTCCTGGACAGGTCCCGGTGCATTATCTCGCCTTACCCACCTGGCTTCCTCTCTTCTTATGAACTGGTGTGCCTTTGAGTGAAAACGCTCTAGCGTAGTTGGAGGTTTTCCTGCCAGCCAGTCTCCAAACTCAGAATCCGGATCCACACCTCGCATCACAGCCATTAGGATTGCATGATCATTGAAATTACTGACTTCAGTCGCCGCAACATGGAATCTTTGCAAATACTCCTTCAATGACTCCCCAGAAGTATGGATTACACTTGATAGAGACATCACATCCTTTGGGTGAGTAGTGTGTATCCTGAACTATTCTATAAACTTCTTCGCCAACTCCTCGAAACTGGATACGGACCGCGGAGGAATTCGGGTGAACCACATAGTAGAGATCACAGATAGAGTAATTGGAAAGCATCTACACTTAGTTGCATCATTTGCTCTAGCTGAATCCATCATCCACTCGTACCTCATGACATGTTGTCTGGGATCAGTCTTTCCTTCATAAGCCGGGATAGTTGGCATACTAAACTTTCTGGGGTACGCTGCCTGTAGAACAATGTCTGTGAACGGAGTATGACTTCTCGACACTCCCCAATCGTCATTCGATAAGCCTTGATTCTCTTTCATCAATTGTCTGATCATGGCTGTCAGGTCTGGTGTTTGTATGGAAGGTGGAAAGTTGGAGTCTGTTCTACGTGACTGATCATGCTGATGCCTCCTCTCCTGGCGATCCGCCAAACGTGCATCTTGAGGTTCGACATCGTTAGCATTTTGATGGACTGGGCCTCCAGCCTCCACCTGCACTCCGGCTCCTAAGTTTCCAGCTCCGGCTTGATCACGATCTCAAGCTGTTCGAACAGCAGCACCTGCCCGCGCAATTTCAGTCTTACGGCACCTACGCCTGGGAGGTTCATCGGAGGACGTTGAGCCGTCAGATGAGGATTAAGGAGCGAGATTGCCCCCATCATTCTGTTGTTGTTGTTGAGTGAGTTGTTCCATGAGGTTAGCGTTAGCTTGTATCTGCTCTCCTAGTTGTCTCCTGCTTTCCCTGAGTTCTCTCATCAAGTCGTTGAACTCTATTCTGGTGACAACCGGCATTTGGTCCTGGGCGGTAGTCCCTGCACCTGGAATCGCTTGCTGATTGCTAGGTCCTGCTTGTTGCACGCTAGCAGTTTCGTGGGCGTCCGCATTATGAGAAGATGACCTGGTACGTGGTCTTGCCATTATAGAGTTATTGGTACGAACTCTGAGTAGAATCAACGGACGTCCTATCAATGAGTCGGATCTTCTTTGAGGGATTTGTTCAATCCAGTAGCTTCAAAGTAGATCCTTGAGGTCTGAGAATTCAATTCTCAGTGAAAGCACCAAAGTGTTAGCACCAAAATTGGTCACTAACCTTGTTGAGAAAGATTGTGTAGAGATATAAGTGATGAAGTTAAATTAGACAAGGAAGAATATACTAATTTAAATGCAGAAAGTAAGAACACCGGATTTATAGTGGTTCAGTGTAATTGCCTACGTCCACTTTGAGGTTAAAATTTATTGCTTTACTTGATGATTGATTACAGATACAATCCGTGGACCAAACACTTGAATACAATTGCTAAGTAAAGAGGATGAGTCTTGAAAGCGGTAGAGTCTCCCCAGTGTTCTCGAAAAAAGGTCCATTTCACTGTGCCCATGCCCCTCTATTTATAGACAAAGATGGGTTGGACTTCCCAGGCAGGCCTGGCAACTGAATCCCTTGGCCCAGATGGACTGGTCCCTATATGCCGAACCAAACAGGCCGAACGATCGGATGCCGAACCACCTTCCTCATGCCAAACGATGCTTGTTATGTGGGAAGAGTAGGCCGAGCAATAATCGTAGCCGGACAAGCTGGGAAGAATGCCGAACAATCTTCTTATGCCGAACAGAAGTGATGTGCCGAGTGGGAAGTGTATGCCGAGCAATGATTGAAGTTGACTGAGGTTAGATGAATGCCGAACAATCTTTGGATGCCGGACGAACCTGGAAGCCGACCACTCCTGGATGCCGAGCGCTCCTGGGATGCTGAGCGCTCGTCAATGTCGAGCGCTACATGGATGCCGAGTACTCCTGGATGCCGAGTACTCCTGGATGCCGAGCACTACGTGGATGCCGAGCGCTACGTCGATGTCGAGTACTCCTGGGTGCCGAGTACTCCTGGGTGCCGAGTACTCCTGGATGCCGAGTACTCCTGGATGCCAAGTGTTCCTAATGCCGAGTACTTAGTTGCCTGGTCAAATCTCCAGGAAACAGTGGATACTTCCCGATCGTAGGTGCAAGAACCACCAGGGGGCCGGTCCCACAAGGGTGAAAGGGAAAAGCAAACACTCTACCGAGCCATTGAGCTATCCGACAAGGGTGATGGAGTTGAATGTTGTGATGTGGTCATATGGGTCAGCATTCCCATCATACTTGTCAATTAGCAATCAGGCATACTGTCGATAGATGTAAGAGTCCAAGATTTCACTGAAGAATAGTTCCCCATTCTCATCAGTTGAGAATGCCTTACACACAACATTGTAGGCTTACATACTCATGTATTGTTGGCCAAGGATGTGCGTTTCTTCCTTAAGGTCGGCATCAGCCTGTTGCGGGATGTTTTGGCCTCTGAGGACTCGGCCTGCGCTAGGGCAAAGTAGGAGATTAATGTTAAGGTGGAGAATTACAAGATATCGAGTTAGAGATCTCCCTCTATGCACTGAGGGGGATTTGGATTGCATGGCTCGCTGTCTTCTTTGCCTATTTCTAACCAAATCCCTATAAGGTCCGGAGTGTAACGAGGAAGCCATGTTTTCCCGAGACAACTAAATGTAGAAGTTCGCAAATGATTTGGAGTTGGCAGTCATCCACTGAAGGGGAGTAATGGTAGGTTGGCCTTACAAGCAAAGCCATGTCCAAGGCAAGATCAATTCGGCTAGGCATGCATGCGACATACCTTCTAGGATGGACCAGGGCATCCCTTTGCAAAGTTTCTAGCACCACCCTCTCCTGGGCCTTGACAGTGTTCAGGAGATCATAATCACTGGGAGGCATTGGCTTATGAACAGGCAGGTCGACTAGGTCGACTGTCGAAGGAGCTAGTGGGACAAAGTTCAGGTGGCTTGAGAATTAATTTGCGTCCCTAAGCTGTGTACATCGTGGGCCAGCAAATCCACATTTGATAGTTGTAGTAGCACATCACACTATATTTCTTTGTTGAAGCCAAGATTAGATTGGGCAGCACTGGCGAGTGTTGGTTTGGTGCTCGTTAGAGTTGTTACCTTTGAACATCGAAGGATTTTCCATGGTGACAAGTCAAATTAGGTCTTGTGGAGTTGAACGATATGGAAACGGGAGATTTCTAGCCGACCTCCAAATGGTATGAGTGTGTTGTGAAAAGCAAAGATTACTTGCTAATTACTTGGCTTAAAAATAGAGAAAATGTGGAGTTAAATACGCAACTGAAAGGTAAATAACACAAGATAATAGGTGGTTCGACAAACTAGCCTACATCTACTGTGAAGTTCGCTTATTATATATCTCATAACTACAAGGAATTATAAGAGAGTAATAAGAGAAAAAAAGGGAGGCCGTCAAGGCTAGTAAAGTTATGTAATCTTAAGAACTTTTGTGGTAACAAGAACACAAAATTGTATGTAGTATTCAAAAATTTTCAATGTTACAAACAGAGCTCCACCCCTCTAAAGTTTCAAAACATAGGGTATTTATAGTAGCTGAAGTGGATGGTGGATGGTTGAAATCGTGCTATAGAGCTGGTGGGAAACGTGCTTGACCGTTAATCTGGCAGTAGAGGTGGATAGTCAACAATTGTAAAGTGTATTAGAAGATGAGCGGTGGATGAGAAAGTAAACATTGCCTCTCTATACCAGGTACGGGCTTGCATTAAATGCGTATTTAAAGCTAATGTCAGGCCATATCAGTTCAGCCACCCAACCATGAGGCTTCAGATTGATGGATGGGAAGTTTTGTCGTTCACTCAAGTGTCCACTTGGCTAAGCTGGTCAATCGACTGTCGACAATGCAGAAGAGACTAGGAATCTTGTTGTGGACCATATGGGGAGGCGATTAGTAACTAGATGTGAGGCGGTCGGGAGGGAGGCCTGATGTTGGTTAGCATTGGTTATACCGTAGCCATGCTAAAGATGGGCCATGCTTGGGCCACTCTTGCCTGATGTGCCGCCTATTAGTGCGGGCTAGGACAAGAGTCAACCATCAGCTAATGTGATGTTGGGTGAATTGTGTTGGGTTTTAGCTATTGTAGGAAGAAGTTCAATATAGGAGAGCCGGTTAGGAATAAGCCATACATAGTCCAGATCTTGTCTTGGAGTGAAGATTGTTTTAGGATGAAACGATCGGGTCTCATCTTAGCGCCTTGCTGAGTAGAAAGGTTGGCTGGAGACCAACATGGGCTTAGGCCAGCCTTTGAGGGCTAGCGGCAGATCAATTGGGCTGGCTTTGATTGGGCCAGACTGCCTTTAATTGGCCTACTAACTATTTGCTAAAAAATTAAGCAAAAATAATAATCAAAAGCAAAATCATTTTGGGTCTCGATGCTAGTTCCGAAGACCGTAACATAATTTGAAAATAGCTTAGTATAAAGATAGGCCAACCTTGAAGCAATTTTTTTTAATTGAACTCTTTGATAAATGATTCGGTCATCTAAATCTAGTCTTATAGGTATGTCCTTTGGAAAACTACTATTTGGCAGCCTTATGCCTGATAATTACATGGCACTACTTTGACATGGCTAACAATTTGTCATATCTAGCTCTTTATCATTGCATGGTACTACTCGACCATGGCTGGCCAATATTAAAGCTCATAATAGCAGCAGCCTTGTGCTGTAGTAGGGCTTTAAATGCTCTGCATTGCACATTTGGGGAATTAAATTGCCATCTGGTCTCTTCATTCTATATGCACTTGAAGAAATTATATCATGAATTATGAGGATTCCTTCCTAGTTTGGGTCGTGAGTTCCATCTGTTAGATCCTTTGTATCCGGCATTATCTTTCGAAGCACAAGATTCCCTCACTCAAGCTTTCGGGTTCGAACCCGTTTATTATAGTATTGAGTCATTCTTCGAATTTATTCTTTTATTCTCGTAGTAGCTTAGTCTTGGAGTTCGACAATGATATCGAGAGACCCATTTCGAAGTTCTTCATTTTGTTGTGCATTGTAACATAGTGTTCGATGAGAGGCTATCTCAAGGTCTAATGGAAGCGTGGCTTCGTAGCCATAAACTAAAGAGAAGGAGGTATGCCTTGTTGATGTCTTTGAGTTTGTTTTGTAAGCCCACAATACGAAAGATAATTCTTCTGCTCAATTTCCATTGGCTCTTATCAAGTACTTCTTTGAACAAGTTTTTATAGTCTTATTGGTGGCCTACCATTGGCTTGTGGATAGGCCACTAAAAAGAAACTCTTAACTATGCCATAGTCTTGGTAGTAGTATGTAAACTCGTGGCTTTCGAATTGAGTGTTGTTGTCAGTTATGATCTTATATGAAAGGACAAATCTAGTAACAATATTCTTCATGATAAATTTGATGACATGATGCAACGTTATAGTTGCAAGGGGTTCAACTTTGACCTATTTCATAAAATAACCTATGGCCACGATTGCATAGCGTGCCCTCCATTCGTAGTTGGAAGAGGGTCTACCAAATCAATTCCCTGGACATCAAATGGTCATGGACTCATCATTAGGATTAGCTCGTTGGGTGGAGCTCTAAAAGTTTTGGCAATCTTTTGGGATTAATCGCATTTCTTTGCATAGTCAATGACGTCTAGGTTCATCATAGCTCAGTAAAACCTTATCTTAGTATTTTATTGGCTATTTTTGACCTCCTTAATGATTACCACAAACGCCATCATCGACTCCTTGTAATAGTCATATACCTTCAGCAGTGGTTACGCACCGAGAGTATAGGGTTGCATAGCCTCACTTGTAATAGTAAAATTTGGACAATTAAATTTAATACGTCTAGCTTCGGTAAAATTTAAAGGAAAAACATTATTAGTTAAATATCATATTCATGGAGTCATCCAGCTATCTTCAGCCACTATCTAATGAGTGGTTTCAGTTTGGGTTGCTTGAGCTCAAGTTATGACAAGGAACTTCTCAAGAACTTGTATACTTGGTTTCTCTAGAACCTCTACTAGAATGAATTTGTGTTCTTAGACATCCCAGAAGCTTACATATTTGGCCTATGCATCTGCCTTGCACTTCGGCTCGGGGGATACTTTAATATGGAAATTATCAAGTAACTACTTTACTAGCTTCCCATATGGAGCAAATCATGGATCACTTGCTTGATAATTGACGAGGACTTGAATGACAATTTGTCAAGAGTCACTATAAACTCTAATTTATGAAACATTGATGGAGACGACTACCTTTAATCCAGCAATCAAAGATTCATATTTGGCCATGTTATTGGTAGCCGAAAAAGTAAGCTTTATAGCACAATAGATTGATGATTGTCTGGAGTGACTAGCACATAGCCAGCTCTTGCCCCTAGCTCATGTGAGGGCCAATCAACATAGAGTTTCCATGAAAGATTTTTGGCCACGTCATCTTTACGATGGAGTTAGGGGCATGCCATAGGGGAAATTCTATGATTTATTATGAATTATTAACTCTATAATTAATTCTTGTTCGTAATAAAGGTGTTTTATTCCTATTATATATTTTCTATAATGTGTTACAAATAATTAAATGTTCAATTAAAATATATTGAATAAAAATTCGTAAATGATGTGTTTGTGATAGTGATTAGAATAGTTGTAATCATGAGTGTTGTATCACAATATAATAACATCATTTTAAATATTCTTAGTCAAGATGCATCGAGATTTAATATCATGGCATCCATTGAGACTAGAGTATGTAACGCTCTTCAAATATTGGGTAGTGCATTACTCATGACTACTGGAGGCACCAAGGGGTTACATACTGATAGTTATTGGATAAATATGGAATGGCTCACTCGATAGTTCTCTGTTGGTTAATATAACTAAGGTTAAACAAAAATATCAATGCGACTAATTTGCACAGTTCTCTTGAATTAAGAATATTATCGATTTTCAATATGAAAGCTTTGCTTTGATTATAGTCAAATCATGACATAAAATGACTATAGCTGGGTCAAGTGGAAGCATTGGAAGTGAAACACTATTCACGAGAGGATTCGTCTCCTCAGTATACGAGGTTAGTACCACAGTGAACTAAAGCCAACTCAAAGTGAAAATCTCTAGCCAAAGTAGTTCAGTTAATAATAATTGTCTTTATTGAACAAAGGACTTTGTATTTGGACTATAAAGTTGAATATGAATGATACTGGAATTTTGACCGTTACCAAATTTCATAAGTCCAAAGTGTATATAATTTTAACAAAGAGAATTGGTGTAATAATTGTCACTAATGGGTAACGCTTATAATAAGTAAAATTGGATTTTACCAATGGATGTCTAAGTGATAAATTCAACCGAAATATAACACCACTAGCTAATGTGATGTGTGAACATTAATATTTGAATTGTTCGATACTAATCGCTGATTGAATTTACATCTTTGAGTCACATAACCGAATGATAAATATTTCAAATAAAACACACGATTTAATTAATTTTTAATTGTTGAAAATTGTTAAAATTAATTAATGTTTTTGAATACTAATTTTGGAATTTTATTTAATTTATTGGATGCCATTATTATTTAGTAAAGAGCGTATATAAAAGTTATAAACACGCATATCGATATACAATATCGGTAGAATGTTTATATTCGATTTAAACAGAATAAATACTAAAATGGGCTTTGAATAAATTAGACTAGTTAATATTTACGAAATATTAATTATTAATATATTTCTAATTTGATTTGTTTGATTTCCATTAGTATTTAATAACATGCATATATCAGTAGAATAAATACTAAAAGCGCGTATCAGTATACGATATCGATAGGAAATTTAAATTGATTTAAATGGTGTTAATACTAATTGAATTTTGAAAAAAATTGGACCCAAAGTCCACATATGATGGCGGCCGTAATATTGAGAAAGGGAGGGGTTTTTGAATTTGAAATGAATGGGCAATTTTATTTAAAGGATAGAAAAAGGCCACATCTTTAGTATGCATTTATTCCTCCTTAATAAGATATTGCTCTATCAATTTTCCATCTCTACAGAAACATCTTAGGCCAAATTTCCATGGTGGCTATAGCACCAAATTTCAAAATTTGGTCAAGCAAAATTAAACAGAAATAATAGGTTATCTCTTAATTGTTGTAGATCTAGAGATTGATCTGTTGGATCTAGGATTTATTCCATCATTCAAAGTGTTTCTCCTAGCTTCAGCCCAAGGGAATACTATATTTTGCTTATATACGTCTTTTAATTTTGTTTGCATCCCTCTAATTCATTATCACTCCCTTCTGTTAATATGTGTGAATTTGGATCATGACTTGAATATCTAAATTCCCCTTTTTGAATCAACTGTATACTCTTGTCGTGTTGGTTTAATTAAAAATCTATGTTATGCTCTCTGTTGTTTGTTTGTTATGCACAGTAATAATTTTATTCACCTCTATTCTGTATGTTTATTTATATTGTATGTTTAACCTAGATCTAGACCTTCTTATCACAAATTTGTATATGCCTATATCGTTTGATTTTATTATAGTTTAGTTTAGAAAACAAAATGAATTTTGGAAAAACCTTGTAAGTAGGTCGGTTTTCATATTATGAGATTTAGATTTGACTGTTTAGCAATAATTTTCTATGTGAATAAAACATTGAAATAATTTCATTAATTAACTATAATTGACAACATAATACGTTGACTTAATTGTCTAATGTCCAAATTATTCTAAAGAAATTTTGCTAGTTAAAACAAAAAGGGAAACATTAATTTAGAGATTTATTTCTTATTTTACAGTTGTATCTACACTAGTAATAAATCTTTGATTAAAAAGTTAGGCATTCTAATTCATAAACTATTTAGATATAACTTTATTTTATTTTATTTTAAATTTTGTTTTGGTTTTAGTGTGTGTATACACACACACACATATGCATATGCATTTGTGTGTGTGTAATAATAATTTTGACTGTGGATGTATAAGTAACTCAAAGTTTCAAAACGGGTTTAATGTAAAATATTGCAGTGAACTTTTGAATTACTTTAATTAGATATTATATTCTTTGTTTTATTACATATAATATAAATAATGTCTTCTTCAATACAATCCAATATACTATATATATACAGACACACACACACAAATACAAACACACGCAAATTTATATATAACTATATATATTTTATTTAATAAAAAAAATTATTTTGAATGACAAAGGCATATATAAATGGGAAATATCTCTGTTGTAGTGTAAATTCCAACACCTAAACAACATTCAAATTAACTATGTACACCTCTCATATGTTGCACTTGCGCTTCTACACATGGGTGCATTTGATGCGCTCATCACAATATACAGAAAAATCAAAATTAAATTAAACTAATTTTAGACAATTGTAATAAAAAGAAGATTTTATTCAAAAGAAAATTTAGAAAAGTTCAAAATGAATTTAGGCCACATAGGCCCAATAAAGATCTAAAATGATTTTTTTTGAAATTTACCCAATTACCCCGCTTCCGACTAGCCTGGATCCAATAATGGTATCAGAGTCCGATAATCTATACAGTCTTAATTAGTCATGTTAGGACTAACCAATTAAGCTTATCAATTTAGTAGGGTGTCTAGAAAGGTAAGATCTAGCTTGGGTTTGGGTAATTAAGTAACGTGTCCTCCCTAGTTATCAGCCTGCCCTAAAAGTAAAGTGAGCCCAAAGTCCACCTCTAATAGAAAAGGCCTAATTTTAATTGGTCCTTTGGGCTATTTTCAAAATTGTTTGAAATTAAAAATATAGATTTTAAATTAAAAAATTAAATTTAAAATAAGATATATATATATATATATTATAAAAGTTATAAGATAATGAATTTTTATGAAATGGTTGAAAATAAATGTAAGTTAATTTCAAAATTAAATTTTATTAATAAGATTAATAAAAGAATTAAATTAATTAAATGCGTTAGTTAAATAACATACTTATATGCATATATACAGTGATATATCATGTAATATTAATATCTTATAGTCCTCATTAATGGCCTCCGTGCCTAATAATTTTTTGCGACTTTCTTCCTGTTTTTGCTCCCTCTTCATTACGTTCGTCTTTTTCCTTCAACCCCACCTCCTGCCTATTTTGTCTTCTTCCATGTCGCGTCTGAGCAAGGTTCAGGTGCCACCTGATTTAGTTGCTTCGACCACCAGATCTGGTCGTACTTTCTCTACCCCTTCCAAAGCCGTGTTTGGTCCTTAAGTAGTAGGTTCTTCAATCGATCGATCTGGCCTGCTTTCTCCGCTATCAATGTCATACCTGGATCGATCTGGCCTGCTTTCTCCGCTATCAACATCAATGCTTAGATCTCTTTCTTGCCCTGTTGCTCAACTACGTGACATTATGTCTGACTTTAAGAGAGCGAAGCCTGTTGCTGCATCACCTATCTCTAGTATAGCTCAATTAATTGCTATTGGTATGTCTTCCCCGCTCTCTCCTTGATTTTGCTTGCGGCCACTCGAGATGTTGTCCAGTGGTCTCATTTGACCATTCCTACTATAGGAGATTTGTATGCTAGTAACGAGTATGAGAGTGATGTTGTATTGGATGCTGAGTTGGATAGTGTGCTTGGGAATGCAATAGTTAAGGTTATAGTCCCTTCTCTTGTTGTGGCACCTAAGTGGTCATTGCTTTTTACTAAATTTCCACTTAATGCTAGGATCTACTCTCCTTGGCTGTTTGATAATGTTGAGGAGAATAGAGTGATAGTTCCTCTAATCGAAGTTTTGTAGGCTGGAATAAATCATTGGTCTGACTATTTGGTAGGTTTTTTCTTAGATACTATCCCAGCATATTAGGTAGTAAAAGAACTTATGGTCAAGTGTGGAAATCAAGAGGTGGCCTTAGTGTACATTTTGATAATGATTTGTTTTATTTCAAATTCTTGAGAAGTGATGAAAGACAACACGTTCTAGAAGCTGATCCGATTCCCATAAAGGGAAAGCCTTTCATTATCACTTCCTGGAGCCCGTCTGTAGGCATGGTAAAGGAACAAGTTTTATCTATTCCTGTTTGGGCACAATTTTCTTACATTCCATCTATTTTACAACCCACGATTGGGCTTGACTAGCTTACTGGCCTAGTTGGCAAGGTGATCTGTTATGATTCAAATACTGTGGCCAGGAAGAGATTGGTGTATGCCAAAGCTTTGATTGAAATCACTTCTAAGAAGCCTTTGCCTTCTATTCTTAAAGTCAGAATTGCTAAGGGTCATGATGTTGAGGTTATTGTTTGGTTGGAAACCCGATGTTTGCACATCATGTCAATCTTTTGGCCATCTCTCGGATGCTTGTTCTCTTCAGCCTGTTGATCATCCATTTCCTTTTACTGATAGGACCCCACTTCCTCGACCCCTGGTCATGAAGTGGGTCTTGAAAGTTCACCCTATTTTAATGGCTTCTCCCTCCCATATTGTTCCTCATGTTATACCTGCTCCTCCAGAGGAACTTAAGGAGATTGTCATTGTGCCTCCTTCTGACTATATTATTTGGAACTCTGGTGAGAAGTCTTGGGTTTATGTCCATTTCGATATGAGATATTCTTCTGAGTGTGATGATTACCACAAGTTTTGTTAGTGATGATGAAGGTGAGAGTATGCATCTTTACTATCGCATTGAGGGCGAGGGTCCGACACTTACTATAGTGGGTAACATTGGAGAAGTGAACAAGCATTTGTTTTGGGATATCACATAGGATAGGAAGTTCATATACATTGATGCCTCCGTCGGCTTTACTCCTTACCTTGCTCAACTTTTCTCTAGTTATGTGCTTGTCATAAGTCCTAAATCGACTAATGATTGTTCTAGATCCACCTCCTCTAGGGGGTTAATCATGGTAGTTAGTAGTTTAGGCATGCTGCCTAACTCCTGTGTTGTTTCTATCATTGTTTAGTGGTATGGCCACTATAACACTGTCATAGCTGTTCCGTGCTTATGCAGAACACCTTTCTTCAGTTATTAATAATAGTGCAATGGCCCACTATAAAGCCGGCTAGTTTTGCTAATATATATATATAGTGATATAAGTTATGTTATCTTGAAATGTTAAAGACAATATAAGTATACATGTATGTATGTAAAAATAATTTTTTGAAATTAATAAAATAAAATAAAATTAATTAATTAGAAGTTAAAATAAATTCGAATACATATATATATATATATAAAGATATATGTGTATCCCTGTATGGTTATAGTGCATATATTCAATTAAAGGTTATAATTGAATAATGCAAATTAATCAAAATGTTAATTAAATAAATTAGTTAAATAAGATTTAATTAATGTAATGTGATACATAACACTATTATATAAATAAATTAAAATATAAAAGTTATATAATAATGAAACTTATATGATATGAATGTATAAATTAAAGGTAAATCAATAAGAAACAGTAATTAGATTTAAGGAATAAATACATACGTATACTACATATATCGTGATTTCAGATGCGTTTGACACTTTAATCATAAGGGTATTCAAAAAGAAATACATTATTCCATAAGTCAATATCACTCAATTAAATATATTTAAGATTATGAATCTTTATTATAATGTTGTCCTCTTCCATTTTTATATTAATAAATTACTTGCATACTCCTCAAATGTTGATATTCCTCAAGATGAGGATGTTATGTGTAGTACTATCAATATATTAAATAGACAAGGTAAGATATATGTACGTATTTATTGATATTCTTCAAGGTACGTACATTTATACTTAGGCCATCATGAAATGGTAGGTACAAGTGAATAATCTCTTTCGATTAGTCGATATCCCTCAAGGTTGAAATAAGGTTAGGACAAAGAACCATGGGTTAGGAGTTGTATATGCCATCATTTGCGGAAGTATATTTTGTTGACGTTCCTCAAGGTTGGAATCCCAAGGCAAACAAGTCCTAACACTCACTAGTGAAGTTGAAAGACGTCTATGTTTCCTCTTAAGATTTGGAGAAACCTAAAAGATAGTTGGAGCTTACTAGTAAAATGAAATGTAATGTTTAACCTTACTAATATTCTAAGAACAACTACTATGATAATATCCTAATTTACTAAGTTAAAATTTGTATAAAATGTCTACACCCAAGTTGTTTTCAGAAAATGACAAACTCACTGGACCTATTTACGTTGACCAGCTAAGAGCGATTAAGATAACGTTGACTTATGAACACCTTTGGCCATAGATAACTGCACTTTCGAAAGAAAAACCCGCTGATGATGTAGACCTTGAACTTAGACTTGCTTTGGAGAAATGGGTTTTGGACTTAGAGATAGCCTAAGTTTTCGTGCTATCTATGTTAGACAAGTCGTTGCAAAAGCGGCACGAAAACAAGTATGTCCATGAGGTGTTTGAAAGTCTCAAAGCTCATTTTGGTGAATAGTCTCGTTACAATGTATGAACTTTAAAAGAAACTATTCAATACCAAAATGACTAAGGGACAAAAAGTGGACGATTATGTTCTAATGATGAAAGGCTATATTGATAGACTTGCACAATTAGACGCAGTGATAAGTAACAAAATGAAAGTGGACTTGATTCTTGGTTCTCTCACTCCCTAGTATGAGCCGTTCATATTAAACTATAATATGAACCATTTGAACGTTAGCCTCATGGAGCTCCTTAATATGTTGAGATTGGTCGAGTCTTCATCCAAGGAGCCATACTTTCTGTTAAAGAGAATGCGTCATTTTAGATAGGTTTAAAGAAGCAGAAGATGATTAACAAGAAAAGTAAGAAAACCATTTCCATTGACAAGGGTGAGTGTCATTATTGTCACAAGAAAGGCTATTGGAAATGAAACTGCCCAGAGTGCATGAAGATTGTCAAAGAGAATAAACAGAAAAGTTCTGTTGCTCCATCAAGTATGTTTATGATTCAAAATTGTTTTGCAATCAATAAACTATCTTGGGTTTTGGATATTGGTCTGAAACTCATATCTGTAATTTGTTACAAAAACTTAGGAAGATATCATGCGGTGAAGGGAGAAATGAGACTTCAAATTAATGATGGATCTCTCGCGATGCAATGATAGTCGGAGATTATCATTTATCTTTGCCAAATGGATTAGTTTTAATATTAAATAATTGCTATTATATGAGAGACTTTATTTGTGGTGTCAATTCTATGTTTAGATTGTCTGAGACTGGTTATGTATTTAACTGTACTAGTAATGTTATAAACATTATGTTGAATGGTAATAAAATCTGTGATGTTATTTTAGGTAATGGAATTTATGTGACTAATACTAATTATGTCTATGCTATGAGCAATTCTTCCAATGTTCATGTGAATAAAACTATCATTGGCATTGTAGGCTAGGTCATATATGTGAGAAACGACTATAGAAATTGAAAATTGAAGGTTTCCTATCGTCATTTAATTCCGAACCTTTTGATACGTGTGTGTCATGTCTCAAAGGAAAAATGACAAAGCACCCCTATAATGGGAGCAATGAAAGAGTTAATGAACTCTTGGATCTTGTACATTGTAACGACCCTAAATTTTCTATATATTTAAATTAATAATTAATTGTATTTTTGAATAGAAATAGTAAAATAATCGATAAATGGAAGCGAGTTTTCCCGAATTAAAATAAATTTTGTATAAATCATTTTGATTTAAAAATATTGTATATATATGTATGTATTTTGGAAAGCTACCATTTGTCATTCACACATGTATACATAAGTAATAAACCAATACAATGACTAGAACAACTTTATAAATATGTATATTTGTACTTGAGATATAAATACAAACCAGACAAAATAAGATGAGAATGGAACCTGTAAGAAGTTGTGTAACCAAAGCAAGATAAATATGGTTGTAAAATAAGTATGTAGGCAAATAAAATACGTTTATAAAAATAAGAGAAAATGTGCCAAGCTTTGTATATATGTAGCTGTAAGATTTGTTGGCAGGGAAAAATCATATCAATATATACGAATAGAAATAGGATAAGTATGCTAAGCATCTAAGTCAAACAAAAATAAACATATGTAAGATTTTTAAGTACATACGAAATTTGAATTGTAAGATAAGTTTTTATACATAGGAGACAAGCATTTAATGCTATATCACTAGTACACAAGACATCTCATATCAGCCCAAGGAAAGAAAATAAACATCTCTGAATTGTTGTATACCTGAACAATAAACAATTCTCTTTACTTGTTTTATTTATCAACTTACCTCATTTCATTTCGTATACAAAAGACTTAGCAATTCCAGTTCTAAAAGTTTTAAACAAGACAAAGTTTCAACCAAAACAACAATTTTATCAAAACTTCTACTGAACCAAGTAAGCAATGTAAAGATACAAGCTTTCAAGTTTCCAGTTCAAACATTTCAGTTTTAATGTTTCAAGCTGTTCAAGTTTCTGGAATCAACAACAAAAATATGCAAAGTTTTCACATTCCAGTTCAAGCTTTCCTGTTTTCAAAAAAAAATCAAGCTTTCTGTTTTAAGCTAGGTGAGTAAACTTTTAAACTAAAATTTAAATAAATCTGGAAATCTCCGTGCTTATGATTTGTTTTATATGTATGTGTTGTGCAAGTCTGAGTGAATTTATGTAAGTATGCATATCTGTTGTTTTGAATATCTCTGATCTAGTAAGTCACTGCCTTTAAACTGTTATCATGAGACCCTTTTTGTTTTGATGCATATGACTTATGTTTTAAGTAATCTGGTGATGTATGTTTGAAATTGTGTTTGTATGATTGTTTTTAGGACTCTGGAACATATGAGTATGCCTAAATATTTACAGAGATCACCTCTGTTTTTAAATTCTAGAAATTTAAACTTAGATTCAACTTCAAATTCTTCCCACTCTAATTTTCTTTAGGCTTAAGTAATTAAAATAAAGTTGGTTGTTTTAAACTAAACTAAGCTTTAAAAATATTTGCAATAATTATAGATAGAAAACATTGTCTGAAAAAAATGAAAACACAGATAAACTTGAGATATGTTAAAAATCAAACATTGAAATTTGTTGACTTAATTATATATCTGGAATAGTCTATGAAAGATAGGTTTTTTAAAATCAAATTTACAATTTTTAATGTATTATTGAATGTGATATTTGGTGATGTCTAGAAATTGGGTTTTCGAGTCTCTCTGGTGATCTGGTTGGTCTGGGGAGTCGTAGTTCGTTCGGGAGGTGGAAGGGTGATCGGAGACTTCGGCAAAATTCTCTGATGATGGTTCTTGTCAGTGGGGAAGTGGTGATTGTCATTTGAAGTTAGGAACCCTAGTTTTACTAAGCTAGGAAAAATCGATCACCGCAGCCCCTATAGTTGATCGAGTTCAACCGGGTTTTGGGTATGGGTAGTAGACGTGTAGAGGAAGTCGAGGCCGGAGGGGTTGACTGTCAGGTGGTCGGAGCGGCGAGCATCGGGGCGTTGTTAGGTTTGAGCGAGTGCGTGTTGTTGGGTTTCCAGGCTTCAGTTGAATCGAATTTCAAATTTGAGTTGAGATAAAGGAATCTGGTGATAAGGATGGAGTTTGGGGATGATCGTCGTCGAACTCGATCGGAATCGATCGAGACCGTTGTGCATGTGCACAGCATTTCACTGGTGGATGCTAAGAATCTTGGGTGTATCAGGAATGGTTACGCGAGTTTCTCGAGTAAATTGAAGAATGGCCCGAAGTTTTTTTTTGTGTTCGACTCGAAGAAATTTAGGGTAGGCTCGGGTTTTGTTTGTGTTGCCAGTTTTAAAGCCTGTCAGGCTTTAAGTTTAAAATTTAAAAGCAGAGTTTTAAAACAATGTTTAAAACCAAAATTTAAGATATGGATTCAAATTTATTTTTGTCTCCTAAATTTAAATAAATATAAGTTTTATAAAAATAAAATGTTTTAACAACTTTAAAATGTTTTAAAGTATATTTTAAAGTGTGTTTTAAATTTTGCTAAGTTAAATTTGTAGTTATTTTTGAATCTAAATTTGAAATAGAATGTAAAAGTAAATTCAAAAGCAAAATGTCTCAAATGCATTTGTAAATAAGAATTTGATCATTAATAAGAAAATGTTTTATCCTTTAAATAATGAAGATTTAAGGATTTGTGATTATTAAGTTAATTAAAATGAATAATTAACTAATTTAATTAATTAATGATTTGGATTAATTAATTTAGTAATTAAGAGTTAATTAGTTAACCATTAAGGATTAATTAAGATAATTAATTAAGGTAAATTAATTAATGAAAGTGACTAAGAAATACTTATTAATTAAGGAGTAATTAATTAGTTGTTGTAATTAATTAAGAATTAATTATTAATTAGAGGTTAATTAATGATTAATCAAAGAATAATTTATTAAATGTTTTGTAATCAATTGATTATTAATTTACCATGACTAGCAAATTTATTAATAGAAATTAATCTGATTTGAATCAATCAGATAATTAAAGTGACCTTATCTATGGATGTTTAGATTGTATTGGATGATTTAATTGTTTGATATCCCTGATATATGATGCTTTGTGATATACCCTGATTTATGTTGTCATCTGTGATAAATTATCTGTGATGTAATTTATTATCTGTGATGTTTATATATCTGTGGTCTGTGCATGAACGATAAGCGTTATAGTTTATATCGCTTATCAACTATATCCTGTATTTTGATCAGTGATGATTCATTGTGTTGCACTATTGTGTTAAACCCCTGGACTACACTTTTACACACACAAATATGGATTTCACGAGGAAATTGGTAAAGTCACAGATGATTTAAATTGGATGTTTTTGAAATTGAAATTTTAATTTCAATTGATTTTTGAGATTGGAAATTTGGGTTTAAAGTGAAAAGCTTTTGAAATGGAATTTCAAAGATAAGTCTTATTTTCGAATAACTTGATTAAGTTTTGAAATTTAAATAATTTGACTTAAATTTGAATTCAATATTTGGAATTGAATTCAATGATTGGAATTTTGATTAAAGATATTATAAATGTGTTTTATATGAATTTAAACCACTTTTAAAATATTGGTTTGAGAATTTGGATTTAACCCAAGAACCTTAACTCGTATAAATGAATCAGATTTCCAAATTGAAACTATTTGTTTAAAAAGAATAAAAGCTTTCAGATAAGAAATGAAATTCCAATTTAATTAAAGGAATTTCAAGATTGAATTGAAAAAAATGGTTTTTCCAAGTTATGAATGAATTCTGTTTTGAAAGCTATGAATTAAATCTGTTTATTTTTAACAGATTTAAAATGATGATTTATTTAAACCATTTGAAGTGAAATTATTTTGAAAGTTATTCGTTAAATCTTTGATTTAAAGATTTAACGAGTTAAATTGGAATGGAAATTGATTTGGAAAAATCTGTGAATGAATCTTTTGTTTAAAAGATAAAAATGTGGAAATTGTTTAAACCATTGTAGGTTGTTAAAATGAATCTTTTTGTTTAAAGATTTGTAAATGATAATTTGTTAAACCATTCGAAAAGAGAAGTTTGGGTAATAAGTTGTGACTTAATTGAAATCCCAATATCCATATATTTTTAAATATCACGCTCACTATTCGGATTAGCCGGGAAAAGACCTTTGTGTCATATAACCCATTCCGAATTAGTGATACATCATATATGGATAGCAATTGAAGACCGGTGATGAAGACCGGATATTCACGAGAACGAAAGGATAACTCGTCGATTGTTTCTGCACTGGGTAGCTCCTGGTATAGAGATCCCCTAAGTGATGGGAAATCCGATCGGGGTTGTGAATACCCAGAATTGCAAGGGCTTCGTAAGAAGTGCCTTCGGTTCTATTCGAACCCGGAACAGACTTGTATGGTTACATGTCTGACATTACACTTTAAGATATAAAGCCGATTTATTTCAAATACATTTCTGTTTGGTGGCGGAGAATTTATTCTCTTAGCTTAACACCCTTCTCTGAGACGTACGAGCTCAGAGGTTATGTAGTTGAAGGTTATCAGCGATATACTCCTAATTTGGTAATGTGACATGCTGAGTGTTGCTGTGTGATGATCATTGTTTGATCGTTTGTGATATGGTCATTTGTTTGATCATTTATCTTTGTGATCATTTCTTTGATCATCTGTTGACCCAAAGCATGGCTTTGTGACAAAGCATGGCTTTGTGGACGATACTTCGTCGAACCTCACAAACCGGTAATGGTTGAAACAGGAATTGTGCGGCAAGGTTTCAGGGGTAGCTTCCCTAGGGTATGACCATTCCTTCTGGAAAAAGGTTGTGTCAGGTATGGAGCCCTGATATTTAACCTATGTGGTTACTGCAAATATATTTCTTTGTGGTTGTTGGTGTAGAGGATCCTCGTTTAAAGGTCCCAAAGGACCAGGGGTGGCATATCTGAGGTTTTGTATATTCTCCGGGAAGGGGGGTAGCCGGCCTTGTTTGGCAGAGAATAGATTGGTTCTCGGGACGTCCTTCCAGAGGCGTTTCCATGTGGCAATGGGAAGTTCCTTGGCCTGACCATTTGTTGGAAATCCAAACATAACAATACGAGCCATGTACGGTATTAGTTGTATTACCTGCCATGGAATGTGGCGGTAACCTGCTATTGAACATGGTAGCTATAGTAGGCATAAGTGCGAAATGTCTATGCTGGCTAAGATTTATATTCTACTTTCGAAAATGTTTTCTACACTATGCACTAATAATAATATCAAAAATGATTTGATTTTGCGTAGTAAGCATCTTTGACTATCATAAGGAGAAATCTTCTCCAATTCTGCGTTTGCATTGTGTGTGTGGCGGGAGGCCTTATGGTAGTTTCATTTTCCAAAAGCATTGCGAATTGACTTTAAAAATTCTCTGCTATTTGTTTTTAAAGATAAACTGTTTATGTTGCTCACACCAGTCCCATGACTGATCCGGAGTTTATTGTTTCTTTCCTAAACTCTGGATGCTCAAAATTTTTCTACACGAGCAGTCTAGAGTTGGGTTTTTCAGATAGTCAGAATTAGTAGATTTTCTAGAGCTAGTTTAGTCTTTGGATATGGACTGCACTTGCTATCTTTGTGCATCGTTATTGAGAGTTCGAGCTATTTCTGGATTGGTGCTTTGGAGATGGAGGAGATTATCCGCTGCTGATGTTATCGTTTTCTTTTCCGCTGCTATTTCTTGTATCATATCTCTTATGTATATTGATATTCATTGTACCACTCTGTTGTATCAGATATTGTATATCAATGTATTATTCTTTTTCTTCTGCTGTGTTATTTACTTAACTATGTTATAAGCTCCGGTGACTCGGATTTGAACGGTTGAATCTATGGCATTCGAGTACGATGTGAAGTATGGATGTCGATTTTCGAGCGCGAAAATCCAAATCGTTACATTTGGTATCAGAGCTAAGGTTGAACTTTAGCTCCGGAGTATAACACATTAAGTAGCTCGTTAGAGATAGGGTGAAGTATCCCTAGAATGAGTGTATCCCTAAGATATCTGTTCGAATGACTCAGTAAATTCTCTTCCTATCTACTGATAGTAAGTGTGAGTGTAAGAAGAGGACGGGATAGGGGACAGGGGAATATGACTATAATCGGTCAATACTCTGTAACAATAAGGAAGCAATCTTTTCTCTATCAATCTCTTTTGTTCGTCATCTTTTCTGAATTCTTCGATAGTTCCTGGTAGATCCAGGAAGGAGATTCCATATGTTAATATGGGGCATAAACTCCGGATGGACCAAAATTGTGTTTGGATGAATTGTTTGTTTTGATTGCTGTGATCGATAGGTACACTTTAGTTCTAAACTGAAAGTTTTGAAAATTGTATCCATATATCTATTTATTCTTTGGGTCCGGATATGTTCTACGAATGGTTAGTTATTCCTTTGGACTAACCGATGCCACTGCATATTTCGTAGATCTGGATGACCCGAGTATTTTGTAAAGTTTTAAACAGATTCGTTCTTGTATCTATTATCGATATTCTGATTTGGTAAGCCAAATGAAGAATAGATGTTCAGTTTGATTTGATGAAATATTTTTCATCTATCTTTGTGTCTCCTTGGCAATTTCGAGGACGAAATTCTTTTAAGGGGGGAAGTCTGTAACGACCCCAAATTTTCTATATATTTAAATTAACAATTAATTGTATTTTTGAATAGAAATAGTAAAATAATCGATAAATGGAAGCGAGTTTTCCCAAATTAAAATAAATTTTGTATAAATCATTTTGATTTAAAAATATTGTATATATATGTATGTATTTTGGAAAGCTACCATTTGTCATTCACACATGTATACATAAGTAATAAACCAATACAATGACTAGAACAACTTTATAAATATGTATATTTGTACTTGAGATATAAATACAAACCAGACAAAATAAGATGAGAATGGAACCTGTAAGAAGTTGTGTAACCAAAGCAAGATAAATATGGTTGTAAAATAAGTATGCAGGCAAATAAAATACGTTTATAAAAATAAGAGAAAATGTTTCAAGCTTTGTATATATGTAGCCGTAAGATTTGTTGGCAGGGAAAAATCATATCAATATATACGAATAGAAATAGGATAAGTATGCTAAGCATCTAAGTCAAACAAAAATAAACATATGTAAGATTTTTAAGTACATACAAAATTTGAATTGTAAGATAAGTTTGTATACATAGGAGACAAGCATTTAATGCTATATCACTAGTACACAAGACATCTCATATCAGCCCAAGGAAAGAAAATAAAAATCTCTGAATTGTTGTGTACCTGAACAATAAACAATTCTATTTACTTGTTTTATTTATCAACTTACCTCATTTCATTTCGTATACAAAAGACTTAGCAATTCCAGTTCTAAAAGTTTTAAACAAGACAAAGTTTCAACCAAAACAACAATTTTATCAAAACTTCTAATGAACCAAGTAAGCAATGTAAAGATCCAAGCTTTCAAGTTTCCAGTTCAAACATTTCAGTTTTAATGTTTCAAGCTGTTCAAGTTTCTGGAATCAACAACAAAAATATGCAAAGTTTTCACATTCCAGTTCAAGCTTTCCTGTTTTCAAAAAAAAGAATCAAGCTTTCTGTTTTAAGCCAGGTGAGTAAACTTTTAAACTAAAATTTAAATAAATCTGGAAATCTCTGTGCTTATGATTTGTTTTATATGTATGTGTTGTGCAAGTCTGAGTGAATTTATGTAAGTATGCATATCTGTTGTTTTGAATATCTCTGATCTAGTAAGTCACTGCCTTTAAACTATTATTATGAGACCCTTTTTGTTTTGATGCATATGACTTATGTTTTAAGTAATCTGGTGATGTATGTTTGAAATTGTGTTTGTATGATTGTTTTTAGGATTCTAGAACATATGAGTATGTCTTAACATTTACAGAGATCACCTCTGTTTTTAAATTCCAGAAATTTAAACTTAGATTCAACTTCAAATTCTTCCCACTCTAATTTTCTTTAGGCTTAAGTAATTAAAACAAAGTTGGTTGTTTTAAACTAAACTAAGCTTTAAAAATATTTGCAATAATTATAGATAGAAAACCTTGTCTGAAAAAAATGAAAACACAGAGAAACTTGAGATATGTTAAAAATCAAACGTTGAAATTTGTTGACTTAATTATATATCTGGAATAGTCTATGAAAGATAGGATTTTTAAAATTAAATTTACAATTTTTAATGTAGTATTGAATGTGATATTTGGTGATGTCTGGAAATTGGGTTTTCGAGTCTCTTTGGTGATCTAGTTGGTCTGGGGAGTCGTAGTTCATTCGGGAGGTGGAAGGGTGATCGGAGACTTCGGCAAAATTCTCTGATGATGGTTCTTGTCAATGGGGAAGTGGTGATTGTCATTTGAAGTTAGGAACCCTAGTTTTACTAAGCTAGGAAAAATCGATCACCGCAGTCCCTATAGTTGATCGAGTTCAACCGGGTTTTGGGTATGGGTAGTAGACGTGTAGAGGAAGTCGAGGCCGGAGGGGTTGACTGTCAGGTGGTCGGAGCGGCGAGCATCGGGGCGTTGTTAGGTTTGAGCGAGTGCGTGTTGTTGGGTTTCCAGGCTTCAGTTGAATCGAATTTCAAATTCGAATTGAGATAAAGGAATCTGGTGATAAGGATGGAGTTTGGGGATGATCGTCGACGAGGGAACGTCGTCGAACTCGATCGGAATCGATCGAGACCGTTGTGCACATGCACGGCGTTTCACTAGTGGATGCTGGGAATCTTGGGTGTATCAGGAATGGTTACGCGAGTTTCTCGAGTAAATTGAAGAATGGCCCGAAGTTTTTTTTTGTGTTCGACTCAAAGAAATTTAGGGTAGGCTTGGGTTTTGTTTGTGTTGCCAGTTTTAAAGCCTGTCAGGCTTTAAGTTTAAAATTTAAAAGCAGAATTTTAAAACAAAGTTTAAAACCAAAATTTAAGATATGGATTCAAATTTATTTTTGTCTCCTGGATTTAAATAAATATAAGTTTTATAAAAATAAAATGTTTTAACAACTTTAAAATGTTTTAAAGTATATTTTAAAGTGTGTTTTAAATTTTCTAAGTTAAATTTGTAGTTATTTTTGAATCTAAATTTGAAATAGAATGTAAAAGTAAATTCAAAAGCAAAATGTCTCAAATGCATTTGTAAATGAGAATTGTATCATTAATAAGAAAATGTTTTATCCTTTAAATAATGAAGATTTAAGGATTTGTGATTATTAAGTTAATTAAAATGAATAATTAACTAATTTAATTAATTAATGATTTGGATTAATTAATTTAGTAATTAAGAGTTAATTAGTTAACCATTAAGGATTAATTAATTAAGATAATTAATTAAGGTAAATTAATTAATGAAAGTGACTAAGAAATACTTATTAATTAAGGAGTAATTAATTAGTTTTTGTAATTAATTAAGAATTAATTATTAATTATAGGTTAATTAATGATTAATCAAAGAATAATTTATTAAATGTTTTGTAATCAATTGATTATTAATTTACCATGACTAGCAAATTTATTCATAGAAATTAATCTGATTTGAATCAATCAGATAATTAAAGTGACCTTATCTATGGATGTTTAGATTGTATTGGATGATTTAATTGTTTGATATCCCTGATATATGATGCTTTGTGATACACCCTGATTTATGTTGTGATCTGTGATAAATTATCTGTGATGTTTATATATCTGTGGTCTGTGCATGAACGATAAGCGTTATAGTTTATATCGCTTATCAACTATATCCTGTATTTTGATCTGTGATGATTCATTGTGTTGCACTATTGTGTTAAACCCCTGGACTACACTTTTACACACACAAATATGGATTCCACGAGGAAATTGGTTAAGTCATAGATGATTTAAATTTGATGTTTTTGAAATTGAAATTTTAATTTCAATTGATTTTTGAGATTGGAAATTTGGGTTTAAAGTGAAAAGCTTTTGAAATGGAATTTCAAAGATAAGTCTTATTTTCGAATAACTTGATTAAGTTTTGAAATTTAAATAATTTGACTTAAATTTGAATTCAATATTTGGAATTGAATTCAATGATTGGAATTTTGATTAAAGATATTATAAATGTGTTTTATATGAATTCAAACCACTTTTAAAATATTGGTTTGAGAATTTGGATTTAACCCAAGAACCTTAACTCGTATAAATGAATTAGATTTCCAAATTGAAACTGTTTGTTTAAAAAGAATAAAAGCTTTCAGATAAGAAATGAAATTCCAATTTAATTAGAGGAATTTCAAGATTGAATTAAAAAAATGGTTTTTCCAAGTTATGAATGAATTCTGTTTTGAAAGCTATGAATTAAATCTGTTTATTTTTAACAGATTTAAAATGATGATTTATTTAAACCATTTGAAATGAAATTGTTTTGAAAGCTATTCGTTAAATCTTTGATTTAAAGATTTAACGAGTTAAATTGGAATGGAAATTGATTTGGAAAAATCTATGAATGAATCTTTTGTTTAAAAGATAAAAATGTGGAAATTGTTTAAACCGTTGTAGGTTGTTAAAATGAATCTTTTTGTTTAAAGATTTGAAAATGATAATTTGTTAAACCATTCGAAAAGAGAAGTTTGGGTAATAAGTTGTGACTTAATTGAAATCCCAATATCCATATATTTTTAAATATCACACTCACTATTCGGATTAGCCGGGAAAAGACCTTTGTGTCATATAACCCATTCCGAATTAGTGATACGTCGTATATGGATAGCAATTGAAGACCGGTGATGAAGACCGGATATTCACGAGAACGAAAGCATAACTCGTCGATTGTCTCTGCACTAGGTCGCTCCTGGTATAGAGATCCCCTAAGTGATGGGAAATCCGATCGGGATTATGAATACCCGGAATTGCAAGGGCTTCGTAAGAAGTGCCTTCGGTTCTGTTCGAACCCGGAACAGACTTGTATGGTTACATGTCTGACATTACACTTTGAGATATAAAGCCGATTTCTTTCAAATACATTTCTGTTTGGTGGCGGAGAATTTATTCTCTTAGCTTAACACCCTTCTCTGAGAAGTACGAGCTCAGAGGTTATGTAGTTGAAGGTTATCAGCGATATACTCCCAATTTGGTAATGTGACATGCTGAGTGTTGCTGTGTGATGATCATTGTTTAATCGTTTGTGATATGATCATTTGTTTGATCATTTATCTTTGTGATCATTTCTTTGATCATCTGTTGACCCAAAGCATGGCTTTGTGACAAAGCGTAGCTTTGTGGACGATACTTCGTCGAACCTCACAAACCGGTAATGGTTGAAACAGGAATTGTGCGGCAAGGTTTCAGGGGTAGCTTCCATAGGGTATGACCTTTCCTTCTGGAAAAAGATTGTGTCAGGTATGGAGCCCTGATATTTGACCTATGTGGTTACTGCAAATATATTTCTTTGTGGTTTTTGGTGTAGAGGATACTCGTTTAAAGGTCCCAAAGGACCGGGGTGGCATATATGAGGTTTTGTATATTCCCCGGGAAGGGGGGTAGCCGGCCTTGTTTGGCAGAGAACAGATTGGTTCTCGGGACGTCCTTTCAGAGGCGTTTCCATGTGGCAATGGGAAGTTCATTGGCCTAACCATTTGTTGGAAATCCAAAAAAAACAATACGAGCCCTGTACGGTATTAGTTGTATTACCTGCCATGGAATGTGGCGGTAACCTGCTATTGAACATGGTAGTTATAGTAGGCATAAGTGCGAAATGTCTATGCTGGCTAAGATTTATATTCTACTTTCGAAAATGTTTTCTACACTATGCACTAATAATAATATCAAAAATGATTTGATTTTGCGTAGTAAGCATCTTTGACTATCATAAGGAGAAATCTTCTCCAATTCTGCGTTTGCATTGTGTGTGTGGCGGGAGGCCTTATGGTAGTTTCATTTTCCAAAAGCATTGCGAATTGACTTTAAAAATTCTCTGCTATTTGTTTTTAAAGATAAACTGTTTTTGTTGCTCACACCAGTCCCATGACTGATCCGAAGTTTATTGTTTCTTTTCTAAACTCTGGATCCTCAAAATTTTTCTATACGGGCAGTCTAGAGTTGGGTTTTTTCAGATAGTCAGAATTAGTAGATTTTCTGGAGCTAGTTCAGTCTTTGGATATGGACTGCACTTGCTATCTTTGTGCATCGTTATTGAGAGTTCGAGCTATTTCTGGATTGGTGCTTTGGAGATGGAGATTATCCGCTGCTGATGTTATCTTTTTCTTTTCCGCTGCTATTTCTTGTATCATATCTCTGATGTATATTGATATTCATTGTACCACTCTGTTGTATCAGATATTTTATATTAATGTATTATTCTTTTTCTTCCGCTGTGTTATTTACTTAACTGTGTTATAAGCTCCGGCGACTCGGATTTGAACGGTCGAATCTATGGCATTCGAGTACGATGTGAAGTATGGATGTCGATTTTCGAGCGCGAAAATCCAAATCGTTACATTTGGTATCAGATCTAAGGTTGAACTTTAGCTCAGGAGTATAACACATTAAGTAGCTCGTTAGAGATAGGGTGAACTATCCCTAGAATGAGTGTATCCCTAAGATATCTGTTCGAATGACTCAGTAAATTCTCTTGCTATCCACTGATAGTAAGTGTGAGTGTAAGAAGAGGATGAGATAGGGGACAAGGGAATATGACTATAATCGATCAATACTCTGTAACAATAAGGAAGCAATCTTTTCTCTATCAATCTCTTTTGTTCGTCATCTTTTCTGAATTCTTCGATAGTTCCTGGTAGATCCAGGAAGGAGATTCGATATGTTAATATGGGGCATAAACTCCGGATGGACCAAAATTGTGTTTGGATGAATTGTTTGTTTTGATTGCTGTGATCGATAGGTATACTTTAGTTCTACACTGAAAGTTTTGAAAATTGTATCCATATATCTATTTATTCTTTGGGTCCGGATATGTTCTACGAATGGATAGTTATTCCTTTGGACTAATCGATGCCACTTCATATTTTGTAGATCTGGATGACCTGAGTATTTTGTGAAGTTTTAAACAAATTCGTTCTTGTATCTATTATCGATATTCTGATTTGGTAAGCCAAATGCAGAATAGATGTTCAGTTTGATTTGATGAAATATTTTTCATCTATCTTTGTGTCTCCTTGGCAATTTCGAGGATGAAATTCTTTTAAGGGGGGAAGTCTGTAACGACCCCAAATTTTCTATATATTTAAATTAATAATTAATTGAATTTTTGAATAGAAATAGTAAAATAATCGATAAATGGAAGCGAGTTTTCCCGAATTAAAATAAATTTTGTATAAATCATTTTGATTTAAAAATATTGTATATATATGTATGTATTTTGGAAAGCTACCATTTGTCATTCACACATGTATACATAAGTAATAAACCAATACAATGACTAGAACAACTTTATAAATATGTATATTTGTACTTGAGATATAAATACAAACCAGAAAAAATAAGATGAGAATGGAACCTGTAAGAAGTTGTGTAACCAAAGCAAGATAAATATGGTTGTAAAATAAGTATGCAGGCAAATAAAATACGTTTATAAAAATAAGAGAAAATGTTCCAAGCTTTGTATATATGTAGCCGTAAGATTTGTTGGTAGGGAAAAATCATATCAATATATACGAATAAAAATAGGATAAGTATGCTAAGCATTTAAGTCAAACAAAAATAAACATATGTAAGATTTGTAAGTACATACGAAATTTGAATTGTAAGGTAAGTTTGTATACATAGGAGACAAGCCTTTAATGCTATATCACTAGTACACAAGACATCTCATATCAGCCCAAGGAAAGAAAATAAAAATCTCTGAATTGTTGTGTACCTGAACAATAAACAATTCTCTTTACTTGTTTTATTTATCAACTTACCTCATTTCATTTCGTATACAAAAGACTTAGCAATTCCAGTTCTAAAAGTTTTAAACAAGACAAAGTTTCAACCAAAACAACAATTTTATCAAAACTTCTACTGAACCAAGTAAGCAATGTAAAGATCCAAGCTTTCAAGTTTCCAGTTCAAACATTTCAGTTTTAATGTTTCAAGCTGTTCAAGTTTCTGGAATCAACAACAAAAATATGCAAAGTTTTCACATTCCAGTTCAAGCTTTCCTGTTTTCAAATTAAAAAAATCAAGCTTTCTGTTTTAAGCCAGGTGAGTAAACTTTTAAACTAAAATTTAAATAAATCTGGAAATCTCCGTGCTTATGATTTGTTTTATATGTATGTGTTGTGCAAGTCTGAGTGAATTTATGTAAGTATGCATATCTGTTGTTTTGAATATCTCTGATCTAGTAAGTCACTGCCTTTAAACTGTTATCATGAGACCCTTTTTGTTTTGATGCATATGACTTATGTTTTAAGTAATCTGGTGATGTATGTTTGAAATTGTGTTTGTATGATTGTTTTTAGGACTCTGGAACATATGAGTATGCCTAAACATTTACAGAGATCACCTCTGTTTTTAAATTCCAGAAATTTAAACTTAGATTCAACTTCAAATTCTTCCCACTCTAATTTTCTTTAGGCTTAAGTAATTAAAACAAAGTTGGTTGTTTTAAACTAAACTAAGCTTTAAAAATATTTGCAATAATTATAGACAGAAAACATTGTCTAAAAAAAATGAAAACACAGAGAAACTTGAGATATGTTAAAAATCAAACGTTGAAATTTGTTGACTTAATTATATATCTGGAATAGTCTATGAAAGATAGGATTTTTAAAATCAAATTTACAATTTTTAATGTAGTATTGAATGTGATATTTGGTGATGTCTGGAAATTGGGTTTTCGAGTCTCTCTGGTGATCTGGTTGGTCTGGGGAGTCGTAGTTCGTTCGGGAGGTGGAAGGGTGATCGGAGACTTCGGCAAAATTCTCTGATGATGGTTCTTGTCAGTGGGGAAGTGGTGATTGTCATTTGAAGTTAGGAACCCAAGTTTTACTAAGCTAGGAAAAATCGATCACCGTAGTCCTTATAGTTGATCGAGTTCAACCGAGTTTTGGGTATGGGTAGTAGACGTGTAGAGGAAGTCGAGGCCGGAGGGGTTGACTGTCAGGTGGTCGGAGCGGCGAGCATCGAGGCGTTGTCAGGTTTGAGCGAGTGCGTGTTGTTGGGTTTCCAGGCTTCAGTTGAATCGAATTTCAAATTCGAGTTGAGATAAAGGAATCTGGTGATAAGGATGGAGTTTGGGGATGATCGTCGACGAGGGAACGTCGTCGAACTCGATCGGAATCGATCGAGACCGTTGTGCACGTGCACGGCGTTTCACTAGTGGATGCTGAGAATCTTGGGTGTATCAGGAATGGTTACGCGAGTTTCTCGAGTAAATTAAAGAATGGCCCGAAGTTTTTTTTTGTGTTCGACTCGAAGAAATTTAGGGTAGGCTCGGGTTTTGTTTGTGTTGCCAGTTTTAAAGCCTGTCAGGCTTTAAGTTTAAAATTTAAAAGAAGAGTTTTAAAACAATGTTTAAAACCAAAATTTAAGATATGGATTCAAATTTATTTTTGTCTCCTAGATTTAAATAAATATAAGTTTTATAAAAATAAAATGTTTTAACAACTTTAAAATGTTTTAAAGTATATTTTAAAGTGTGTTTTAAATTTTGCTAAGTTAAATTTGTAGTTTTTTTGAATCTAAATTTGAAATAGAATGTAAAAGTAAATTCAAAAGCAAAATGTCTCAAATGCATTTGTAAATGAGAATTTGATCATTAATAAGAAAATGTTTTATCCTTTAAATAATGAAGATTTAAGGATTTGTGATTATTAAGTTAATTAAAATGAATAATTAACTAATTTAATTAATTAATGATTTGGATTAATTAATTTAGTAATTAAGAGTTAATTAGTTAACCATTAAGGATTAATTAATTAAGAAAATTAATTAAGGTAAATTAATTAATGAAAGTGACTAAGAAATACTTATTAATTAAGGAGTAATTAATTAGTTGTTGTAATTAATTAAGAATTAATTATTAATTAGAGGTTAATAATGATTAATCAAAGAATAATTTATTAAATGTTTTGTAATCAATTGATTATTAATTTACCATGACAAGCAAATGTATTCATAGAAATTAATCTGATTTGAATCAATCAGATAATTAAAGTGACCTTATCTTTGGATGTTTAGATTGTATTGGATGATTTAATTGTTTGATATCCCTGATATATGATGCTTTGTGATACACTCTGATTTATGTTGTGATCTGTGTTAAATTATCTGTGATGTAATTTATTATCTGTGATGTTTATATATCTGTGGTCTGTGCATGAACGATAAGCGTTATAGTTTATATCGCTTATCAACTATATCATGTATTTTGATCAGTGATGATTCATTGTGTTGCACTATTGTGTTAAACCCCTGGACTACACTTTTACACACACAAATATGGATTCCACGAGGAAATTGGTTAAGTCATAGATGATTTAAATTTGATGTTTTTGAAATTGAAATTTTAATTTCAATTGATTTTTGAGATAGGAAATTTGGGTTTAAAGTGAAAAGCTTTTGAAATGGAATTTCAAAGATAAGTCTTATTTTCGAATAACTTGATTAAGTTTTGAAATTTAAATAATTTGACTTAAATTTGAATTCAATCTTTGGAATTGAATTCAATGATTGGAATTTTGATTAAAGATATTATAAATGTGTTTTATATGAATTTAAACCACGTTTAAAATATTGGTTTGAGAATTTGGATTTAATCCAAGAACCTTAACTCGTATAAATGAATCAGATTTCCAAATTGAAACTGTTTGTTTAAAAAGAATAAAAGCTTTCAGATAAGAAATGAAATTCCAATTTAATTAAAGGAATTTCAAGATTGAATTGAAAAAATGGTTTTTCCAAGTTATGAATGAATTCTGTTTTGAAAGCTATGAATTAAATCTGTTTATTTTTAACAGATTTAAAATGATGATTTATTTAAACCATTTGAAATGAAATTGTTTTGAAAGCTATTCGTTAAATCTTTGATTTAAAGATTTATCGAGTTAAATTGGAATGGAAATTGATTTGGAAAAATCTGTGAATGAATCTTTTGTTTAAAAGATAAAAATGTGGAAATTGTTTAAACCGTTGTAGGTTGTTAAAATGAATCTTTTTGTTTAAAGATTTGAAAATGATAATTTGTTAAACCATTCGAAAAGAGAAGTTTGGGTAATAAGTTGTGACTTAATTGAAATCCCAATATCCATATATTTTTAAATATCACGCTCACTATTCGGATTAGCCGGGAAAAGACCTTTGTGTCATATAACCCATTCCGAATTAGTGATACGTCGTATATGGATAGCAATTGAAGACCGGTGATGAAGACCGGATATTCACGAGAACGAAAGGATAACTCGTCGATTGTCTCTGCACTGGGTAGCTCCTGGTATAGAGATCCCCTAAGTGATGGGAAATCCGATCGGGATTGTGAATACCCGGAATTGCAAGGGCTTCGTAAGAAGTGCCTTCGGTTCTGTTCGAACCCGGAACAGACTTGTATGGTTACATGTCTGACATTACACTTTGAGATATAAAGCTGATTTCTTTCAAATACATTTCTGTTTGGTGGCGCAGAATTTATTCTCTTAGCTTAACACCCTTCTCTGAGACGTACGAGCTCAGAGGTTATGTAGTTGAAGGTTATCAGTGATATACTCCCAATTTGGTAATGTGACATGCTGAGTGTTGCTGTGTGATGATCAATGTTTGATCGTTTGTGATATGATCATTTGTGATATGATCATTTGTTTGATCATTTATCTTTGTGATCATTTCTTTGATCATCTGTTGAGCCAAAGCATGGCTTTGTGACAAACCGTAGCTTTGTGGACGATACTTCGTCGAACCTCACAAACCGATAATGGTTGAAACAGGAATTGTGCGGCAAGGTTTCAGGGGTAGCTTCCCTAGGGTATGACTATTCCTTCTGGAAAAAGGTTGTGTCAGGTATGGAGCCCTGATATTTAACCTATGTGGTTACTGCAAATATATTTCTTTGTGGTTGTTGGTGTAGAGGATCCTCGTTTAAAGGTCCCAAAGGACCGGGGGTGGCATATCTGAGGTTTTGTATATTCCCCGGGAAGGGGGGTAGCCGTCCTTGTTTGGCAGAGAACAGATTGGTTCTCGGGACGTCCTTCCAGAGGCGTTTCCATGTGGCAATGGGAAATTCCTTGGCCTGACCATTTGTTGGAAATCCAAATAAAACAATACGAGCCCTGTACGGTATTAGTTGTATTACCTGCCATGGAATGTGGCGGTAACCATCTATTGAACATGGTAGCTATAGTAGGCATAAGTGCGAAATGTCTATGCTGGCTAAGATTTATATTCTACTTTCGAAAATGTTTTCTACACTATGCACTAACAATAATATCAAAAATGATTTGATTTTGCATAGTAAGCATCTTTGACTATCATAAGGAGAAATCTTCTCCAATTCTGCGTTTGCATTATGTGTGTGGCGGGAGGCCTTATGGTAGTTTCATTTTCCAAAAGCATTGCGAATTGACTTTAAAAATTCTCTGCTATTTGTTTTTAAAGATAAACTGTTTTTGTTGCTCACACCAGTCCCATGACTGATCCGGAGTTTATTGTTTCTTTCCTAAACTCTGGATGCTCAAAATTTTTCTACACGGGCAGTCTAGAGTTGGGTTTTTCAGATAGTCAGAATTAGTAGATTTTCTAGAGCTAGTTCAGTCTTTGGATATGGACTGCACTTGCTATCTTTGTGCATCGTTATTGAGAGTTCGAGCTATTTCTGGATTGGTGCTTTGGATATGGAGATTATCCGCTGCTGATGTTATCGTTTTATTTTTCGCTGCTATTTCTTGCATCATATCTCTGATGTATATTGATATTCATTGTACCACTCTGTTGTATCAGATATTGTATATCAATGTATTATTCTTTTTCTTCCGCTGTGTTATTTACTTAATTGTGTTATAAGCTCCGGCGACTCGGATTTGAACGGTCGAATCTATGGCATTCGAGTACGATGTAAAGTATGGATGTCGATTTTCGAGCGCGAAAATCCAAATCGTTACATACATAGTGATGTATGTGGCTCGATGCCTATAATCACTAAGGATAATGGTTCTTACTTTATAACCTTAACGGATGATTTCTCAAAACTAGGATGTGTGTATCTTATGAAGAACTAATCCAAAGTCTGTGAATTTTTTTTTTGAATATAGGAAGGAGGTTGAAAATAAGACGAACTATAAAATTAAAATACTTTGATCCGATCGTGGAGGTGAGTGTGTTGGATAAGAGCTCTAATAGTACTTAAAAATAATGGGATTATCTCTTAGGTTACTCCGTCGTATACTCCATTACACAACGGTGTTTTAAAGCGAAGGAACCGGTCCCTGTTGGATATAGTTTGTTTCATGATGAGTAAAGCTGTGTTCCTTTATCCAATTGAGGATATGCATTAAAAACCGCAACGCATATGTTGAATTTGATACCCACGAAATCTATGCCTAAAACGCTATATGAGATGTGGCATTGGAAGAAACCCTAATTCAAATATTTGAAGGTATGGGGTTGTCCATCTTACGTTTTGAACATTGGTCCAAATAAACTTAAGGGAAGATCAATCTTCTGTAAACTCATAAGATATCCTAAGAGCTCCAAGGGATGTATTTTCTACAACACCGAGGAATTAAAGATTATTATTTCTCAACATGTTGTCATTTTGGAAAAGGAATTTATATGAAGAAAAAAATATCTATGAAGTTGTGGAAATGGATGAGATTCAAGAGTCTAACATGGAGACTGAACAAGTGGAAGAACCAAGTTCACCCATATACGAAAATACGCAACATATTAGAAGGTCTGGTAGGGAATCTTGCATACAAGAGAGATACTACAGTTTTCTTATGGATGGAGAAAAAGAGGATTGTTCTTAGATGACGACACTCCTCTATCATTCCAACAAGCACTGCGGAGTAAAGACTTTGCACTTTGGCTTGAAGCAATGCAATCCAAAATGAATTCTATGTATGAAAAAAAGCATGGACATTGGTTGATATACTCAAAGGAATAAAACCCATTGATTGCAAAATCGATTTTTAAGAAAAAGCTAAATGCATATGGACAAGTGGAGACTTATAAAGTAAGGCTAGTTGCGAAAGGATTTCGACAAATTCAAGGAGTTGATTATGATGAAACCTTTTCACCTGTAGCAATGCTTAAGTCCATTCAAATATTGTTAGTTATTGCTGCATTATACGACTACGAAATATGAAAAATAGACATAAAGGCGACATTTCTAAATGGTGATTTGTAAGAGACCGCCTATATGTCGCAGTGTAATAACCCATATCCCAGTGGGCTTGAATTTTTGCTAAATCAAAAATCTATGCCACCAAAATGTGGATTATTAGTTTGATATCCTGTAAGTAAACAAATAAATGCATATCATGGCACTATCGGTATAACACACAGCAGAATAGTAAAGTATAATAAAATACATCGTTACCGACTAAGTTGGCACTTCCAAAAATCTAATGTCCTTGTCACTGCCAAGCAAGCATTAGGAAACCTGTCTTCCTACTGTTCTTGCCTTATACCAGTACCTCTCCCTCTAAAGCTATCCTGTGAGTTTTAATAAGGAGGGGGTAAGAACAATATTCCGGTGATTGGAAAATTACACACTTTGTACATAACACTAATTTATGTCGATTGTCTTCTATCTCTTATTATGCCTTTTCATTTTCAATTTGTCGTCTCGACTTTACATACACCTAAAATACATCCCATCTACCCATAGTAGACTATAGTTATGTACATACATACATACATACATACAAATATATAAGTACCACAGTCCCCCACTGGACCAAGAAACTATCCTCCCTAGTATCCCTTAACTTAGCACCTCATCAGGATCTATCACCCTTGCAATATCATGCTCTTGTCGCCGCACGTGCCGAAGAACTCCCTTAGTGCCTAATAACGACTTTACAATAATTTAGCCATGTTCTATGTTGCATTTTTTAGGATTTTCTTGTCTACTTCTTAGTTGTAGACTCGACGCCGTGAACTATAAATAAGGTGGATTCAGCCCCACCGGCTATGGACTCGGCTCCATGGACTACCCCATGCATGTTCTGAAAGATCTCTATAAAAGTGTTAACTAGCCTTGCCTCCTAAGAAACAAACTAGCAAACAATATAGCGATGCATGACCTAACGTGGTCCATATGCTAGTAGACAGTGTAGCCCGTTAGGTGTAATCCTTGCCTTTCCTGTTGACCGCTAAGGATTGATGATGTTCTTGACCTATGTGCAACCCTACTCCTTAATTTGGTACTAACACATGCTTACATAGCATCGCTCTTCGCTCACCATCCGCTATAGATTGCCTATTACAATTATGGCAATATCCCACTTTCCTATTTTATTGAAGTAGACTCCCTTTTCTATTGGGGTATTCCTTTATCTGTACACAATCATATACTCTCCATGAGTCCTATGGTTGGATATGTCTCACATCAATATAATGTATATACAACTGCTAGTAGCCTCTTGCGGTGGGCAGGCTTCTATTGTGTAACACTACTAACCTTGCATTCCAACCTATTCTAATGACTATGTCATTCCTACTCATTTAATCATTTATTAACTTTAACAGTTCACACCCGCCATAAAGGCATACTTGAGGCTATACATACATACATACATACATATCTATCTATCTTATATATATCTTTATTCATTCTTACTTAATTATTTTGCCTCCATAATTTACTGTAAACCATAGATCTTACAAGGTTTAAAGACTATTTACCGATTTCTTTTTAAAAGAGTTACAATGCCTTTTTACATTCTTTTACCCTTTTTTCCCAATTCCTATTTCTTTTCCCTTTTAACATTTAATTTTTTCTTTCCTATTCTTCAATTTATTTTCCTTATTTAATTCCCATCTTTATTTATATCGCGCATCTATTATCTTCAAATATTCTTATCACATTTATATCCCTTTATTGAACATTTAGGAATTTTCTGCATTTTAATGCATTGGAATTATGTCTCTTCCAGTGGAAAGATTTACATCATAAATTTCTATATCTTATCCAAAAGGAAGGTTTGTGTGGTGCTTGAAATTACAAGGAATTATCTCTTTCTATAACTATTGAAATAGACAGTACAAAATACAGTAAACATCCATATTTTATACATCTCTTTCTTTCTAGGTGTATTCCTTGTCATTTCAAATGATGCACTTTTATTTATTTTTAAACTTGATAATGTATAGAAATTCACATTGCAACATCTTAGATTCCAACGAATTAAAATATTACTTAAACCCTTAAAATTTTATTTTTATTTCTTTATTTTACATTCTTATTTTTCAATTTCCATTTAAATAGCAAATCTGGAATTATTACATCATTCATAAATTCATGTCTACTGTTATTCAATAATAAATTTTGGGATTGCTAATACCTAAATATTTTTGAGATTTACATTCATATAACATATAGATATATCAAGTTAACATTTACAGAATATGTATGTAGAGTTTATAATTTCATTGCATGTGCATAAGTTTAGCCTACACTCCAATTTATATTTTAGGCGTATGGAATAGACCTACAATGATATAAATCTAATATTGTACAAAAGTATATAATTATTCCCACTCACTTTTTTAGCTTTCCTAATCTCCATATCTAATCCCTGTTATGCCATTTTGACTCTCTTTTCTTCCTATTTGGATTTATACACCACGAGCGTATATAAATTTATTAGAGATCAAAATTAGAAAAGAGATTTGGAATTTGATTTGTATCATTGATTCGTATTTACAATTTACCTTGGCTTTGGATTTGATTTGAACCTAGTCTCTTCCTCAATCATCTTCTACAATTCTCCAATTGTGTATGCATGTAAATTAGAACTATTTCTAAGAATTTAGAATTTTGAAGGAGAAGAGAAAATGGTAGATATCCGACGTGCTCCGAAAAAGAGTTTAGAAGTGAAGGTCTAGGTCTATAGTTATAGGGATTCAAATCAATATCGGCCATTTGATGAAATCGTATTAAACCCTGGCCACTCTAGCCATAACTTACTACCAACTTTAAACAAGCGACGATCGACCATCCTAGGTCATAGTTCGACCGCTATAGGTCGATCTGGGTGCATTAGGGGTCAATCCATCATTTATTTAACCGGTGATTAATTATGCTGCGTGATTTTGTTAATTTTATTGCTTATCAAATAAAAGATTGCATTTGTTCCATTCCTTTTAAATCTGATTGTAATAATTTATTTCCACTTATATATATTTTTCTCCGATATGAGTTAACGTTAACATCTCTTAACATTTAAATTTCCATTAACGTTAGTATTTAGCATTAATTAACTTTTGTTACCATAATTACATGTATAATAATTTTCGATTCAATAACTTCAAACATTAATAACTTTTTCGTTTGAACTCTGATCGGAAAACTTTATTTATGAAAATTGATCAAAAAATAGCCATGAAACCAATGGTATATGTTATCCAGCCTTTTGACCGGCAATATTCAGACAAAATGGATGAGTTTAACTTGGAGTCATTAAGGCAGTTAGCCTGAAGAGATAGCTCCAGAGTCCAGGAACCAAGAAAAAATAAAGCCACAGTACTAACACCAAACCAATCCATGACAAGAGAGGAAAAAACCAACCAAAGTGGTTGATCGGTACCAATCCAAACACCTAAAAATGCTCCTTCAAACATTCCCATCATTTGCCAACCTACTCTACTCGATGTTAGAAGTCTATTTCGAATATTGTTTTATCGATCCAATGCAATTTTCTATCGATATCCACGAGCACTCAAAGTCAGCAACTCTTTTCTTTTATAGATCCATCGTTTAGGCTTAGAAACAAGAAAATATTAATGCAAACAAGTATGGAATCATGAACCTAACAATAAATTGAGCCAACGCGAAGTGTTTAAAACAACATCCAAGGCCATCTTATAGATCGGTACTGATCCAAGCCTCTAGATTGGCACCAATCCACAAACTATGCTAAAGTTTCCCCTCACTTCTTTGGAGAAATAGTCTATGGCATGGAAAATACGGTGGAGATCACCGGGGCGAGATTTAGGCTTCCTACGTCTATAAATAGAGGGGCTGTGCTTATTTCTAAGGATCTTTTGGCTCTTACTTTCCCTTACTTTAATTTCTTATAATCACTGTCAGGTTTATACCGATCCGTAAGAACTCTTACTTGTAATCAGCAAGATAATTAATAAAATCACTAAGTGGATGTAGGCCAAGATTAGCTGAACCACTATAAATTGTTGTGTGTTCTTCTTTACTCGTTTTTCATTTAAATTTCTTCACTTTTTATTCTTTACTTAATCTTCTGTGTGTTTGTGCCATTTCTGGTTCAAACATTTTGGTGCTTTCATTGGGAGACTCCTATTCTCAAGCTACTTAGATCCATCATCTACTATTATATTTCATAGATCCAAGAGATAGATCTAATTTTTCAACCTTACATTTCTACTATTTAGATTTTTAGTAATCTAAGAGAAGTTATTCACCATGGCCCCATCAAGGAGAGAACCAAAACACTCATCGTGTGGATGAAGCTGCCTAAATAGAACAATCAAAGATCTAGAATCCAGCCGATGTTGTGACTAGAGTGGAAATGGATCGTATGATGAAATAGATGGAGGGAAGATTCCAATAGTCACAACCAAATGAACCAGCATATGCAATAGAGCTTGAGGCTATTGAATGAACTAATGCAGAACAGCCAAAGGAGGAGTAGGAGGGATTCAAGTTCAGAATCTGAAAGTTCCTCATTATTTGACCAGATATGGAGGGATAGAAAGCAATAGAAGACTCAAAACACTACAGGGACATCACATCAAAGAAGAAGCCAAACTAACGACTTGGATTTGTGGATCAGTATCGATCCAACTCGATAGATCGGTACAGATCTAATTGATGGAGGCCCAGAGCTAACCCTTTGGAAGGTGGCGTGGATCTGACTTCTAACTGTGCTATGGATAATCGGAATGCTAAATATCGAGCTGCTGTTACTGATACAATGCATGGACATCAAACGGGGGGGCTGCTGGACGAACGAATATCCCGAAGTTTGCAGAACCCAGGTATCAAGAATATGCCCAAGAGTGTTTACCAGGCCAAACACTTAGAACGGATCTCGATCAGCACCGTTCAGCCAAAGTTGTAGAATCGGATTACTTGGAAGACATTGTCAAGAGACTTGCAAGTGAGAACCGATTTAGAAGCAATGATGAATGGGGTACTTCTCCTAGTCGAAATCCGTTTACTGTGGATATTCTGCACGTGAAGTATCCATAGAGATTTGCAATGCCTATAATGCCATTGTATGGTAGAAAGACAGATCCAAGGCAACATTTGATGAAGTACGAATGGCATATGGACTCTGATAGAGTGGTTGATTCCATGAGATGTCGTTGTTTTCCAATTTTCCTAGAAGAAGTAGCGATGATGTGGTTCACTCGGCTCCCATCGAGATCCATATCGTCTTTCATTGAGTTATCACGAAAATTTCTAGAGCAATTCCATTTACACACTACATGTCCAAAAGATGTGATGTTATTATCAAACCTCTTCCAAGGAGTGGGACGGTCGTTAAAAGATTTCTTGAACCGGATCCATGCAGTTGTAAAGGAAGTAACAAATCCCAATGGTGACATAGTATTGATGGTGCTGATTAGGGTGATTCATCCTGAGATAGATTTAAGGGAACGGTTGTAAAGGAAACCCTTAATGACGATGGATGCTTTCTATACAAAAGCTAATCGGTACTTATGCTTGGAAGAAGTGCACAATCATCCCCGAAGGGATGGTGCTGGAAATTCAGATGAAGCGATCCAAAGCAACATTGTTGTAAAGCAATCTGAAGGAAGTCCTAGAAACATGGATGTGAATATTAGCAACAAGAATGATGGCCAGAAAAAGAGTGAAAATGGGGCCAAGAAATGAAATCCAAATAATAGGAATCGTCCCAAAATTCCTAAATACGATAATTATGCTGATCGAATAACTCGATCGAAAACAACTATCTGGAAACTCAAGGCACCGGGCAGTATAGGAAGCCGACTTCGAGAGACTCGATCGAGAAGGAGAAGAGATCTGGCAAGTTCTTTAGGTTTCATGAGATGCTTGGTCATAATATAAATGAATGTAGGCACTTGCTCGATATGATTAAGGAGATGATTTGAAAGAAAAAATTGCAACAGTTTGTGAAAGCTCCATAGGATGATGGGCAAGGAAATTCTAACCCCCCCGGTTCGATATCCCAATGGGGGCAAGCCAATCCTAGTGGTGAGGAACCTAGGTGGCTTGAAAAACGTTTGGTAATTAACACAATCATCCGTGGACCATATCCAGCGGACAAGAGTTTGAATGAGATGAACAAGTATGCTGGTGCTTTAAAACGCACCGTATGAAAGCTGTTTGGCAGTTGAGGATAGAACTTCAGCAAAACAATTCAGAACCATAACAGATGACATTGTCTTCCGGAACAGAGATGCTGATGGGGTGGAACCCTCGACAATTGACCCGTTGGTTATAACGGCTACGATTGACCCTGCTATTGTACGAACGGTGCTGGTTGACTGTGGGAGTTCGATGAACATTTTATTCAAAAACGCCTATGACCAGATGCTTCTAGAAGGAAAGGATTGAAGCCATGTAAATCTCTGATCCAGGGATTTAATGGGACAGCTACGGAGCCAGTCGGGTATGTGGAATTACCGGTGGTACTTGGAGAGGGCGACCGCAGGCGAGTGGTGGTCACCTTTTGTTATGTTGGATATTTACTCCGCTTATAATGAATTTTTGGGCCGACTGGCCTTGGCTGAGTTCAGAGCGGCTATAGCTCCCTGGTGTTTGATGCTTAAATTTCCTACATAGAACAGTGTGGGAGTAGTGCACGGAGATCACGGGCATGCATGGCCGTAAATGTTATGGCGCTAAGCTAAGGAAGGCGAGGCGAAGAGAGAAAAGAAAAGGTTTAGAGGGGACTCTCTACATCAGGGATTTGGATGTATAGCAACCATTGCCTGAGCCCTGGCTCGGGTAGCACAATCATTTCCATAAGGATATGGATCCACGAAAAGGGCCACTAGAAGAAAGAGCAGCTCCCGCTTAGTTAACGATCAATGTTCTGATTAGCTAGGATGATCCAAAATGGGTCCTGAAGGACGGTTCATAACTCAACGTGAGAATGATGAAGGAGTTAGTTGGTTTTCTTTGGGAAAATCTAGATGTATCGCTTGGACACACTCTGATATGTGTGGAATCTTGCTTGAGATAGCGAGCCATGAATTAAACATACATCTCAAATGCATTCCTGTAAAACAGAAGCACTGAGCCTGGGCCGGAGAGATCAACTGTATTTAAAGAAGAAGTGGAGAAGCTGAAGGACAATGGCTTTATCCATGATGCCTTATATCCAGAATAAGTATCCAATCAAGTCTTGGTGAAGATGGCTAACAGGAAATGGAGGAGGTGCGTCGATTATTCTAACTTGAACAAGGCATGCCTGAAGGACAGATGCCCACTTCCAAGGATTGATCAGTTGGTGGACTCAAAAGCTGAACATGAATTGCTTTCATTCATGGATGCGTACTCTAGATACAACCAGATTCCAATGCACGTCTTGGACCAAGAACATACATGCTTTATTACCGACTTAGGACTGTATTGCTATCTATTCGTGCCATTTGGGTTGAAGAACACTGGAGCAACCTACCAGAGACTGGTAAACAGGATGTTCAAAGATCAAATTAGACGCTCGATGGAAGTTTATATGGACAACATGCTCGTGAAGTTATGGCATTTGGGAAATCACATTGACGATTTGGTAGAGATGTTCGACGTTCTACGAAAATATGGGATAAACTTAAACCCTTTGAAATGCTCTTTTGGCTTTGCGTCGGGAAAATTCTTAGGGTTCATTGTGAACTCCCATAGGATTGAAGCCAATCAGGAAAAGATAAAGGCGTTAAGGGTCATTGAGGCTGCAAAGACAATTAAGGACGTCCAGAGCTTGAACGGGAAGGTCACCGCCTTGAGTCGATTCATTTACAGAGCCACCGACAAATGCACCCCATTCTTTGACATAACTAAGAAGGGAAAAAGTCCAAAGGGAAAAAGAAACTTCGCTTGGACGCAGGAGTGTGTAGATGCATTCCAGGCTCTGATGGATCACCAGGAGAGACCCCCCATCCTCTCCAAGCCGGTAGATAAGAGTTGTTTATATATTTGGCGGTGTTGGCTTATGCTTTGAGCGTCGCACTCGTACATGAGGAATCCCACATCCAACTACCAGTTTATTACATCACCAAACGATTGACAGGAGCGGAAAGAAATTACCCGAAGCTCGAAAAGCTTGCATACTTCCTGTTGATTGCTTCAAGGAAGCTCCGCCCCTACTTTCAGGCTCATCCGATCAAAGCCCTTACCGACCAGCCTTTGTGACAAGTCTTGCAACAACTTGAGACTTTTGGAAGGCTGTGGAAATGGAACATTGAATTGAACCAATATGATATAACCTATCACCCTAGAAGATCAATCCAGGGTCAAGCTTTGGCGGATTTTATAGCTAAGTTCACTGCGCATGATGATATTCCAGAGAGTAGTGATGAGCAGAACATTAGGTGGAAGATGTACACGTATGGCGCAGCATACGAATGTTGTTCTAATGCTGGAGTTGTACTTGTCACTCTCAAGGAACGTTCAATCTGTTATGCCTTGAGACTCGACTTTCCTGCAACAAACAACAAAGCAGAATACGAAGCATTGATTGCGGGACTAAAGATTACCAAGGAACCGAAGATAAAAACTTTACACATTTTATGTGATTCCTAGCTAGTGGTGTGTCAAGTGTGTAAAGAGCTTCAGGCAAAAGGAGCAAGATTATCTCCTTATCTAAACTAAGTCCTTAAGTTTCTTAGTGACATTGAATATTATAGGATAATGCATATTTCAGAGAGGAAAATGCAAAGGCCGACTCACTGGCTAAGCTGGCCAGTTTCGGAGAGGCATAGCTTATGGGCTTTGTTCCAATCGAAATATTGTCAGCCTTGAGCATTGACCAGATGGATGTCGATTGGATCTTGGAAGCTGAACCAGAAAGAGAGTCATGGCTGAGTCCGATAAAAGAATTCTTGCAGATAGGAATCCTTTCCGATGTGAGGAATGAGCAATGGAAACTCCTTTGCCAAGCTACGAGATATATCATACAGGAAGGATTACTGTACAGGAAGGGTTTTTCTATCCCTATGCTTCAGTGTATTGCTCATGATGAAGCCACACAGAGTAGTCTACGAAGGACCTATGGCGACCACACTAAAGGACAAACCTAGCGAAGAAGATTCTCCGCTATGGGTACTTCTGGCCAACCATCAACCGAGATGCATCTGATTACACTAGAAGGTTTGACAACTACTAGAGTTTTGCTAAGATTCTAAGAGCCCCATCGATAGAGATTACTCAAATGGTACGTCCTTGGCCATTTGTAGTTTGGGGAATTGATATTATCGGTGTATTACAGATATCAAAAGGTGGCTCGAAATACGCCATCGTGGCGATTGATTACTTCACCAAATAGGCTGAGGAGAAGCCATTAGCCACAATTACCACGAAGAAAGTGATCAACTTTGTAGCCCGGAATATTATATGTCATTTTGGAGTTCCATAGGTGATCGTTACCGATAACGGAACCCAATTCGACAACACCTAGTTCAAGGATTTCTGCCACCGACATCTCATAGAGAAGAGATTTGCTGCAGTGGCATACCGCCAGATGAATGGACAGGTTGAAGCTATAAACAAGTTTATCAAGTCCATTCTTAAGAAGTGATTGGAAAAGGCTAAGGGAAAGTGGTTCGATGAACTTCCATTGGTACTTTGGGCTTATCAAACGACCCATAAGTTAATGACTGGCCATTCTCCATTCGCCCTAGCCTACAGATCAGAGGTATGATTTCGGTTGAACTTGAAGTACCTTCTCATCGAGAAATTCATTACAATCCACAGACAAACGAGCAACTCCTGATGGAGTCTCTTGATATGGCCGATGAGAAGCGAGACAAAGCTGACTTGAGATCAACTACATACTAAAACCGAGTCGTCCGATATTACAATGCAAAGGTCAGGGATCAAAACTTTGAGATTGGCGACCTGGTTCTCAAACAAATCTTCCCAGGTCCTGGGAACTTGGGCCCAACCTTGGAAGGTCTGTACACGATAGAACAAAAGCTTGGAGATAGCACTTTCAGGCTTGCAACGGTTGACAGGATCTCGCTCCCGAGGGCATGGAATAGAGAGAATTTATGACGCTATTTCACTTAGAAATAAATTTGTACATAATTGAATGAATCCATGTAATAAGACAGAGTCTATCATTTTCCCTTTTTAGTAAATGGATTTCTAGGTATGTCTTTACACTACTTAAGTGTTGTGAAATGTGACTGAATCAAATAAATCTGCATGTGCGCGATGTAAGTGTGTAGATACCCAGAGATAGGTGCCAACCAAAATTCCATGGCCCATGATCGGACCCTTGAAGTTCAATCACTCTCGGTGTCCGGCAATCGATACCAGCTAACTCCTGCCCTTGACATGGGGGTGGGAGTATAAACTCGAAACAGACATGATACAACTGTCTGTATGCTAACTCTCGCCCTTGATATGGGGGGCATGAGTATAAATCGAAAGAACGTGATATGACCGTTTATCAATTAACTCTTGTCCTTGGATTGAGGGCAGGAGTATAAACTTAAATGGATGTGATTTGACCGTCCATCCGCTAAGTCTTGCCCTTGATGTGGGGGTAGGAGAATAAACTAAATAGGATGTGATTTGGCCATTCACTAACTAACTCTTGCCTTTGCAACTGGGCAAGAGTATAAACCCAAAATGGATGTGACACGACCATCTGGTCACTAATACCATTCCCAGAGTAGGCAAGACGAAACATCCATACCCAGCGTAAGGTGAGGTCTTACTTGTAAACTTTGATCTACATCCTGAGTTAGGCATGATTGAAAACAAACATCCTGGCTAAGGGTGTGCAAACCTACGATCTTGAGTAGTTATCTCAAACCAACGTTCGGAGCCTGACGCGATCAGATGTCATTATCGTGGAAAGGGTAACTGAACTATTATACTAAACGGTTTACCCCAATCGATGCCAAAAGCTTGGCACTTCAACAATTACCTTGCATTCCAAGAATGATAATAGGCCGGCAAGTCATGGAACAAACTATTGACTTAGTCTGGTAATGACCACAAAAAGAGATGGATCGCGAGTACATATAATGGAAAGCGCATTTCTTAAGTACTTGGACACGTATGCGTAAAGTTTTGGCAAGACAAAAGCCTTTATTATTCACAATCAAAATAAGACTTAGGAGAAAAGGTATGAGTTTTATTTATGACAAAGCTAAAGAAGCAAAAGTGGAGGCCAAGTTCACACAAATACCGGCTGAGAAAACAAAAGCGGACAATCAAAAAGAGACTAAGTGCTGCTATACAACCAAAAAACACAAAGAAGATGGATGATCACTTCTTGATCCTCTTCTTTCTTTCTTTACCCTCTTTCTTCTCTACAGAGGATAGTGCACTGGATCCTTCCAATTGCTTCCTGATTTTTCCTTAGCTTCCTTTGCCATTGGATGGAGTGCTCTACGATGATTCAGCAGGCACGCTCTAGGAGCTCCCGGGCGAAGGAATGGTGATGGCAGCAAAGATAGTCTTACTTGGCAGAGTATGGATAATGGAGAAGGAAAAGTATCTATCTTCTCCAGCTTGACCTTTTTAGCAAGGACCAGTTCCTACTCAAGGTACTTATGGTGGGACCTCGCACAGGCTTAGAGGACCCAGTAATAACAACATCATGGTCAGTCTGAGCTCCTTGGAAGTCGCTAGTCCCTTCATCCTGTAGAGCATCTACCATTTGCTCACTAGCCTCAAGAGTCTCATTAATTGGGATAGTCGACACTGTCATCGAAGTAGTCACAGTCACTGATTCCATTGCAGTCGCTTGTTGCCCCGATTGGAGACCTTTGTCAAGAAGTAGGACGACCCGGGACTGACCTGAAACTTAAGAGATATAAAAGAGAGATCAGCGACGTCAACCAGCGACATATGGACTCTCTAAAATATAAGTGAGGTCAATAAGATACTTCCTTCAGTTTGGGATTCAGTGTAGGTCAGAGTGCCACCAGAATTCCTTTCTAAGATGAGAGAAAGGATGGTGAACTTTAGCATTTAGGGTTGAACTGGATTGTACCCCAGGACTGAAAATGGATCATGAGAAGTTTTGGGTTCGGGGGTGTCCCCAGTAGTGACATCTTAGGGTGATGATCTAAAGCCTTCGCCTAAGTCTCTCTATACTGTATCGGCTAGTTCCGGATGAAGAATAAGAAGATCCTCTTTTAGAACCTTAGGCTCATCTCCTATTAAAATCTCTTTCTCAAGCTGGGCCAAATCCACCTCACCACCTTCTAGGAATTCCTTTTCTTCCTCAATGACATGTTCCCAATCAAGGGCAAGAACTCTGGGGTAATCTGGTCGAAGCACTCTAAATTACGGAATTTGAGTATGTTAGCGTTGTACTTGTTGAGCATTGATTCAAACATCTCCATCATCCGCTTTTCTATGGCATCAACTTCCTTCTTGGCAAGCACGTCCACATCCCTAGTGCATTTGACGCCTTGTCTCTTTCATCTCAAGAAGTGAGTAGCTTTTTACAGTAATCTTGAGCTTGTTCGAGAGCTTCATTCTTCTCTTTTGTCTAGCTCTCAAGTTTGGCCGATAGCTCAATCACCTTTTTGTTTGAGGCATCTCTTTCCAGCACTAAGGCGTGATTTCGGATGCGCAGTCTTAATCTCATCACGATGCTTGTTTCTCTTATAAGCTCCTTGATGGCATCCTCGGCTTTCTTCTCAGCTTTGCTTGTGATATTCTTATGTTTTCAACCTTAGCATCGAGATGGGCGGTGATTCTTTTGTCTTGCGCTTTTGTTATATTTAGATTATCAATCTCGAGTTGCCTTTCTCTTAAGACCTTAGAGATTCTTTCAACTACCCATGCCCATTCGCTATATTGATTATAAATGTCATTTACACAAGAAACGGCTGTATCTTTGATCTTAGGCGGAATTCCCTTCAAGTAAGGCACGAACATGAATCCATCAAAGCAGACTATTGGAAATTGTTCCCTTAGTTCGCCCGTTCGAGCATCGACGACAAGTTATTTCTCCACAGTGGCTACATGGGCTTCAATCGTTTGTTTGCTGAATCTATGATGGAAAGTCTCAGAGCTACTTTTATGGTGCCTATGGTTGGAGGATCGACTAGAGTGAGTGGGTGCCAAATACGGTATAGGAAAGAAAGCTAGAGGAGGTGCATGAGAAACATTGCTTGGTGGAAAGGCATTGCGACAATCAAAATGCCCATCTAAGTCTCTCGATAGAGGTGAATTGGACTTGGAATTACGTTTGGAAGCGGAGTCATGTGATGGATAATCTTTGTCGTAACTGCTTCTATCGCAACTACCTCTATCTCGGCTAGATTGGTAACCGAACTCTGAATCTCAACCACTGCCTTGATGGTATGTGCTTGGACGGTGCCTATGTTGTCAAGATAAGTTTTCCTCCAAGGATTGATATATGTACTTCTTCCTCTACATAGATCTTGTAAAAGAAATGGAAACAAGTTAGATTCGATGAGTAAGGACATGAGTCAAGTGCAATGTAGTTCCATGAAGTGCACGTGTACATGAGTGTCCTAGTGTCCCCATAACGGACCATGTTCCGAAGCTTTGCTCATAGAAGTGATCTCCTTGATGATGATGGGAGGAATGTCATCATTAAAGCGGATAGGGGAGTTCAGACCCTTGAGGCTAATGTCACTGATGCCAAAGGATCCAAACTCGATAGGAATCAGCCCCAACTTAGAGAATGTATCTATGGAGGGAAGAGGAGTTTTCTCAGCGGTCATAATGGGTGGAGGCTATGTAAAAGTCTATGCCTCCAAAATTTTCACAACTAATCTCTTCTTTGGAGCAAATTGTTGGTCGTCTATGGGTTGTTCAGCTAAGGACTTACAGCCCATATCAATGCCATCATGGCAAGCCTCATCATTTCCACCTATAATTTTGCCTACCTCGGCGTGTTCTTCCCTTTCTTCAACATTTTCTTCAACTTCTACCCTTGGACTCAGGACTGGGGGCACATCTGGATTAACTTCACTCCCTTCAAGCGAGTTATCATCATCATCCTCATCATCGTCAAAAGCCACTTGGACTAGACCAATGATGCGGCTCGCTTCTAGCTGACTATGGGCTGGGAGATTCACAACGGGGAGAAGAACTCCAATGTCTCTATCCCCCTCCAGAAGTGCCATGAGAACTCTGATGGCATTTGCAAGAGGCGCGCCACTGGGTCTTGCCGAAACATCTGAATGTCAAAAAGAAAATGAGTTAAGCTTGATAATTAATAAGGCGAACTCGTAGCAAACAAATAAGGTAGAACTTACGTCCAGATATCCATCTTCGTGCAAACCCAGCTGAATAGCATACGTAAAACTATTCGCTTTTGAAATAGCTCAACTTATTCAATGTGTCAGTGACAACTCTATAATTCTTTGTTAGTACTAAGTAAGTCACGGAAGGACTTCCTTTTCGACTTTTAAAACTGTATATGTATCGGATTTCCTCATCACTAGGTACTCGGTGCAAATGTTGAACGGAGACAATGTATGTACCAAGAAGGATGGCATTGCTATTTAGGTGTAACTGTGTTGGAGCTAATCTCATGAAATTTAGAACTCGATGAATGAATGGGTTGAATGGTGAGATACATCCTGCCAAACACATATATATCAATTGCAAGCAGTGTGGCTTTCTGTGGGATTGTGAGCTTTCTGATGGCGAGAAGGGACTAGTTCGGATCATCGAATGGAATTCCATGCTTTTTGAAAATTCTACGAAGAGATCCCTCATTAATATTGAAGCAATAAAAGCGATGGGATCATGCAAGAGAACATCATCTTCGAGAGCATCAGGAGCAGGTTTAACCTCTCGCCCTTCCACCGGCTCTATTGGATTTTCAGGAACTTGCTATTCAACCTATGGATTTTCTTATTGATGTGCCTGCTGTGTTGGAGTTTTTTTGTACAAGTGAAGTCATAGGAGAACTTGAATCGACATCGGATTTAATGTATTTGAAAGTAGATAGATCTGCACCTAAGGTGGCAAGACGCTCAGAACGTCTATGCTTCATTTCTATAAACACTCAACACACAATCAATATCATGTTAATTATAATCTATACCGCCCATGTTAAAGTGAAACCTAGTGCGATGTCATGCGATGTCTTGCAGTTTAGATTTCTAATATTATTTAACAGTTCATTTCAAGAATTTGGACATTGCCCGAAGTGTCCGTCATCACTGACCATCCCGACGAGCATCACGTTATCGACCATGCTTTGGGAACGCTTTGAGACCAAGAAGAGGTTATTAGTTAACAAGTCAAGATTAACATGTGAACTCAGAGTATATGAAATTTCCCCAAGTGTTGGCATTATACCGATCCAACTGCTTAGGAAAATTCCATCCTCCTTCTCCATCCTCTTTTGATCCCAAACCATGGCTATCTATGGCTAGCTTCCCCTACGTCCAAGTCCAACTCAACGCACACGTCATCATAGGCCATCACCTACCTAGGAATGATCAACGGAAACTCGATTTAGGGGTTAGGGATTGGATTGGTGAACTTTCACTTAAGCCAAGGCGGTGGTTTAGACAGAGATAGGGTGGCAGTGTGGGTATTGTCAAAGACGGAGACGGTGGACGTTGGCAATTAGGGACGAGAGCAAGGTCAATTCACAAGCTAAAGGTTTTAATGGCGGAGCTCCAAGCTTGGATCGGTAGTAGAAAAAGTAAGTGAAGAGGGAAGCAAGCGAAATGGATTATATAATCCTTTGGACCCGAGTCTTAAGGTAATGGAAATGGAAGATTTTTCTCCTATGTTCTGGATCGGTATTGATCCAAAAAGTTGGATCGGTACCGAGTCATATTTTTATTAAAAAAATGCATTACAAAATAATAGTGATGATGATCCATGTATTTGCATGTGTGCATGTATCAAAAATTCAAGAATGTGCACGTGTACATGTGTGCATGTACGTATCCAACACCTGACGACTAAAGTTAAAGGAAATCAGATTCAAACCGGCAAAAATCCATGAAAGGAAGTAGTTCAAAATTATCAAACTTGGAATGACAAATCATGAGAATACGTTCCAGATATATAATGCCTGATGCTAGAAAAGTGTCACGACGAATGACTATAGACGTAACTCTTCACAGAAACGATCCATAGGAAGGATAACGACCATTCAAAGCACGGAGTGGAGTCCTTCATCGCAATCCTGACTTGTCCTGATTCAAAGCACATCACTTTTGAAATGAGATGTACTTTGGGAGGTAAGTGTTATCTAGCCTTTTGACTGGGCAATATTTGGACAAACTGGATGAGTCGAACTTGGAGTTCTCAAGGCAGGTAGCCTGGAGAGATAGCCCCAAAGTCTAGCAACCAAGCACAAATAGACCACGGGACCGATACCAAACTAACCCAAGACAAGGGAGGCAAAAAATGCAAGACAAGAGAGGCAGAAACCCACCAAAGAGCCAAAAACCCACCAAACATGCCCATCATTTGCCTACCTACTCGACTAGATGCTAGAAGCCTATTCTAATTGTTGTTTTGTCGATCCAATGCAATTCTCTATCGATCTCCATGAGCACTCAATGTCAGCAATTATTTTCTTCCATAGATCCATCATTTGGACTTAGAAACAAGCAAATATTGATGGAAACAAGTATGGAATAACAAAGCTAACAACGAATTGAGCCAACGCGAAGTGTTCAAAACATAATCCAAGGCCATCTTACGTATCAGTATCGATCCAAGCCTTTGGACCGGTACCGATCCATAAACTCTGCTTTGGCATCCCTCTACTACTTTGGAGAAATAGTATATGGCATGGAAATATGGCAAACATCCTAAATATGTTCTATATACATGCAACTTTTGAACATCAAAAACTTGTTTTTTTCATCCAAATCTTCTCACACTTCTATGAATATAAGTATAGTTCAACCAATTTTGCATCCAGTACCTAACATCCAAAATCCTAGCATACCGTTGCTAACATCCAAATTTAGAGAAATCCAATTTTCTAAACCTATTTTCTTTATGCCAGGAAAAATGTTTAGATGCAAAATTCCATATTTCCATCCTTTTTCTCATGGATACCCAACTTCCCAATGTACTATGAAACTTTCCCTTTTTCCCCCAATTCTTTTCCAACTTTCCTAAGTATAGTACGCATAAGTAAATTTTATTTTAATTTTTTTTATTTTAAAATAGAATTATTATATAAACAATTTAATGAAACACCACACACCCCTTAATATACCCAAATTGACACATTAAAAGGCATGGTGCGTTGTAGGTATAACTAAAGCGATTCACAAGACAAATATAGATAAAAACAGCGGAAACTTAAAATAATAGCTTAATTAAAACAAAGCTTCATAATTGCTTCATAAATAAGTCAAATACCAAATACCAAATACCACATACATGTCTAAAAATCCAATATGTCTCATGAAACAAAAACACATAGTCTCAAAATCAGAGTACATAATATCCCTCAAAATAAGCTAGTACATAGAAAGAACTAAAGCTGAAATAAAAGAAATATATAGTAGAGAACTCCTCCAAGAAAACCGCTAAGTAACTGTAATCTACTGACTTCTCCCTTGATTGCCTATGGGGGGAAGGGAAAAATAGAGGAGTGGGTCAGACTAAAAGTCTGGTGAATGATAGTAATTACTAGAGTCTTTAAGCAAGATAAAAGTAATAGACTCTACACCAGTTCTAGCATAAATAAGGATAATAAAGGAAATAGGAAAGGGATAAACTGGAAATAAGTACGGTTAAATATTGCTCAATTTATAAGATAGGTTAACTTTGATTGCTTACACTTGTCCTTGATTTCTGCTTTGATTAGGCTGAATTCCTAATCCTGTAATTAGGATTTAACCCTAATTTGATCGGCCTGCTACTCCATAGACCTTACTATGGACCAGCCGCTATATATCTCTCTACACAGTAGCTAATGGTATCTACGAAAGATGCACAGAGCTACTACTGTGGATCTGGATGACATATATAGCTCCCTACACAGAAGGCAATGGTGTCTACAAAAGACACCCATACTAAGCACTTGGAACTCATAACTATTACTGAGCACCCGAATGGAAGTCGCACGCGTAACTGCCACCATGCCCATGCTACCTTTTGCTCCACCTATTGGGTCTTCTTATTACCTCCAACTTCCAGCATAGCGTGCCCCTCATCTGACTTCATGCTAATGTGAGATCACCGTGTGTCCAAAGAAAATAGGGGAAATATTGTTGGTACTGGCACTTCATCCAAACAATATCTAGTTGGCCCCTTATCCAAATCCCCCATGATTTGGACTTCTATTTGACCAATTACTACCATTCTTAGCATAAGCGTGCCCTCATCTCACTTCAGACTAATGTGAGACGCCGTTTTGTCTAATAGGGAATGTTATTTGGTACAGGCCCTACTTTCATCTTTACTTATTAACTTAGGTAAATTATTTAAATAAGCTTTTATTATCATTTTTACTTTCTACGCTTATTAATTTATCCCAAGTCCTAAAATAAGCCACATTCTGTTCTTTTTATTATTATAACTTACGTTATAATCATGCTTATTACTTAACCCAAGGTCTAAGTGTGAAAATAAACTTCTTTCATCTTTTACACTATTTAGTTATAATTCTAAGTTATAACTATGCCAATTATCTTTAATTAGTCCAATTCTAATTATAATTAGGCGTAATTTCAGTCCAATTCCATTATTTATTATAGTCCATTTCCATTATTTATTACAGTCTTTATAATCTACATCTTATTTTCTTCATTCGATATTCTTACTTATATAATCCATATTTGTGTTTAATTTATTCTAATCCATACGCAAAGAAAAGGAGGATGAAAAGAATAGACGCTTGCATAAAATCCAAAACATCGAAAAAGATGTAAATAAGAAATAAATAACAGTAAATAAACTTAAATACTGTAAATAAAGTGTAAATAAATAAAAAGCTATGCTTAACAGTAATAAATTATAATTAACAGAAATAAACTAAAATTACTGAAAAGAATAGCTGAAAGGAAGTAGACTGAAAATAATTCAAAAAACTGTAAATAAAACTGCTAAAAAGGTTATTCCAAAAATCATAGTAAAACTACAACTATTGAAAATCCTATTATTTTAAATTACTTAAAGAAATCTTAAAATAATTACAATCACTCACCTCTGGTCTTTAGCACTTCCATTTAGGCCTTCATGGATCCACTTGGGGTTGTTAAAATATTTTTATTAAAAAGATTCTCTCCTTGGAAAATTATTCCTTTTAGGGTCCTCCCTGAAAATGTGAACCCAAGCGGAGAAAATCTAAAATGAGAAAAAGTGTTAGGCCTAGGGTCTTATTTATAAGGGTAGAAGTGGATCTTAGACCGTTGGATTTGGGGATTGAATAGGATGCAACCATGTCATAGGCTGAATAGGAGCCATCGGATGCAAGAATGGAAGGACCAGATTGAGTTAAAGAATGCAAAACACGTAGAAAATAGGCTAATAAACGTTACTGGATGAAGGAATTTTCCTTCGTCCAATTTCTAAGGTGGGTCGACCGCCCCTATACCTAGGTCGACCGGCCGGTCGACCTAGCCAATATATATATATATATATATATATATATATATATATATATATTGATTTCTTGTTTCGTGCGTAACTTCTTCATATTGACTCGGATTCTGACATTCTATATATGGAAATTGATCAGAAAATTACCACGGACACAATGGTTCAACTCCCGTGGCTCAATTATGATAATTTCACAAAGCTATTTAATTATTTAATTAATAAATGAATTTATTATTACTGGTTAAATTTCAGGTTGTTACATTCTCCCCTCCTTAAGGGATTTCGTTCCCAAAATCTCTAAGGATAAAAGAATGTACTAACCGTTCATTCATTGTCTTTAAGTTGTCTTAATGCAATTTATGATACTTATGCAATTAGTGTAGTGTTAATGTCCCTAACTAATGAAAAAGATTAGGCGGTCTACTGATTCAGTTGACCTCCTTTTATGCAATCATGTCCGTGCCATGTATCCAAATGAATACAAAAATTCCCTAATGATAACTGATAGTTCTATATGCGTGCTGCAATCATCATACAAATGCAACAACCATGTGAAAATCATCCATTTATAGCAACCATGGAAATAAAATAAAATGCACACACATCCATATGCATATGCTCTAGTGTCCTAGTTAGGCCGATCTCTAAAGAATAATAGTGCCTAGTGTACCTATGTGCGTCCATAGCATCCACTAGCAAACACTTGCAACCATTAGCAAACATCATTCATAACATGTTCTATTAACATGTTTATATCAAATCCTACCATCCATAGGTTAAATCTTAAGTTCTACCCTTCCAAAGGATAATAAAGGAAAGAACCTATTCAAATCTAAAGATGGAAAAAGGAAATTCAAAAACCTATTACCAAAGAGACATGGATATGAGATACGCATTTTTCTCCTAATCAAATTAGTCTTCTCCGAAATCTCTCTAACTATGTCGGAACCAAGAAGCAACCTTTCTGTAGACTCCAACCAACATGAAGACGTCTTACACGGCCTTCCCAAAAAGTGCTTCAAAAAGTGCCCTTCCAATGCTAGCTTGAAAACTACTACTATATGAATTCCACTAACGAAAGATGTTTTTCCCAAGTTCTTCCAAAATCAAGAATACTCATTCTCAACCATGCTTGTCTTACTATCCTACTAATTTCATTTTAATGTTCTTCATGAATCGACATTCCTAGGTTCTTACTAGTGTCCTATACACTTTACGAAAACATCCATTATTACTTCTAAAAGTAATTACTGCTATCTCCTTGCACCTTTTCCGTTACTCCTAGGAAATGATTCTTATCTACTCCACATTTAAAAGTTTGGTTTGGTATTTATCACCTTGTTTTAAAAACTAAGGTTTTTAAAATTTTTAAAACATCAAATCCTAAAATCCTTGTCTTTAAAAGTGTTATCTTTTCAGTTCCCATTAATTTCAAAAATACTTGGTCACTTAATATTATTTCCCAAACCTAGAGGGAAAAACTTTCAATTTTTTAAGTCTAAAATTTATATCTCTCTTTCTTTTAAAGACTTACAGTTTTCTATAAAATTTGAATTTTCAAATTTAACTTTTATTAATTTTTCATTTCAAAAACTTATTTACTCTTTCACCAAACCATTTTCTTTTAAAATATCTTTAAAATATCCTTTAAACTGTTTTTATGTGTTTCAAAACATCTTCTTATTATACCTTACGGTCTCATACCTTAATATATTGGAACACTTTCTCAAATGAGAAATTATTAACGCTAAAATTTTCTATGAACCTTTTAAAAGAGAATTTCATGTTTATGTGAAATTACAAGGAACTTATTTTATATTTTTCGAAATAGGATATACAAAATATGGTGCTTTTCATACCTTGTATATCTCTTTCATGTATTCCTTGTAACGTGCACAAAACATTTTTATTGGCTTCATAGAAAATCATACCATTATTCTTTTCATTCCAATAGATTAAAATATGTTTAAATTATATTCTTCCTTGATAAATATTTTCTAATATCTAACTTACACATTTTCCTTTCAGAAAAACTCATCTTCAAAACTGTTTTAATAATTCCATAACTACAACAACACTTCCTTATACTTATTAATAATAAGTGTACTTTACAAACCATTTTGTTTCTATACTTAGAAATTACCTTTTAAAATACATCTTTATTTGGGTTAAAACGGATGTTGCGTAAAACACCGTTACTATACTTCAAGAAATATTAGTGTATGGATTTAATTAAATAAATACCAATAAATCTCATATACCTATGTAAAAATATTTCTCTTGAGAGTCAGTTACTATAACAATAGTTTTATTGCCTATGCTCCACTTATTTTCCACGAAAACATTTATTACAACAATAAAAGTTGTAATCTACATTTTCGATACTTGATACACTCTAGGTTTTTATGTTTAAAATCTTTGCTTACTTACAGTGAAACTAGCGAGTTACATATATATACTCTATAATTCTTCAAAAAGAATTCCAATTTTTCATTATATAAAAACCAACTTAAATTTCACACCATTCTTCAAAAACCCCATGTTTATTTTCTAAAAGGAAATATTAACAATGAAAATTTTCAATTCCAACAATTACAATTTTTTTTCAACTTTTTAAATTTCGAAAATTTCATTTTATTTGGCTTAGTATAAAGTGGGTCTTCCTACTTACTACCCTCGGAGTACTTTTCCTAAACTAAAGGCTTTTACTCCTATTCCTCTTGTATACTCATATTTATTCTAAGGCATCACCGTCAAATTCACTTATCTGAGAAAATTATAATTTCTGCAATTACCTACGCATGGACTTTCTTTTCTACTTATCTACTGAATCTTATTGTACATTTCTAACCTTTGCCTACCTCTCCTTGGATTTCCATGGTCCCAATCTTAAATGTACAAAACCGTTTCTTAAATCCCTACCATGTATAGACATTCTCTATGCCCCAACAAACGCACTCCAAAAGTGATACTTCAAGAACTCTGCTTTCGACTGACGAACACGAAGCGTACAAAGAACCTCCTTTAGATGAATAACACGCTCTTCCATACTTCTTGGAAAACACCAAAATGTCGACCATAAATACCACCACGAACTTTATTTTAGGACATCTCTAAAAACAATGTTCATCAAATCTATAGAATAGGATGGGACATTGGTTAGCTCAAAAGTCATGACAAACCACTCAAAGAATTCATCTAGTGTCCTAAACGCGGTCTTATCAATGCTGTCATCAGCGACCCTAAGCTGATGAAATCCAGTGGCTAAATCAAGCTGGGAGAATACTAAAGAGCCAACTAACTGGTTGAAAAGATTATCTATCCTAGAGAGTGGATAATTGTGATGACCTAGATTCCTGGACGTATGTGATTGGGAAATTAGTTGATTTTAATTATTGAATTACTGGTTTGCAAGTCGAATAAATTTGCTGATAATTTAAAATATCTGGATATTTTACATAAATTTACATAAAGGTTATATTAAATATTGGATTTTAAAATCCCTGCATATGATAAATCCCATAGAAATAAATAATAAACATCACCGTTTAAATTCAAGATAAAATATCCATACATATATAGACTAGTTTATGATGTTTAAAATACAATATATATATATATATTGATAAATATGCATAAGTATGTAGAAGTAAGAAAAATATATAAATGTACATGGGAATTTTAAAATAAGAAATGTATACATACATGTTCAAATCAAACAAGGAAGGTGTAGATAGGCATAGAAATATAAATAGGTATAAACATATTGAGGAAAAAATATATATACAAGATAAAACAAGAAAAAATAAATAAAAAAATATATACATATGTAGGCATATGAATGGATATGTATGTAGACATACTAAGGAACATAGCATTTAATACAAACACCCATTTAATCAAATCAACATAAAATATCAGTTCACCTTTTTGTTCAAAATCAGGCCAACATTTGTACAAATCAAAACAAAACAAAAGGAAATATGTGAGAAATTGTACACAAAATATCCCAGCCTAGCTTCTTCTACACGCCTCTATTTTATGTATATATTCAGATATCCATCACTACCTTGTTTCACACTTTACTGCATTCGAAATAAGTAAAACTCGTAAACATTACTACCATCTCAAAAAAAAAGCTCAACTGAAAATAAAGGAAAAACTCAACTTAAATAAAAGAAGTTCAAACGAGTCTGGAAACCATCAGCCTGGAAAAAAACTGCTCCTCTGTTCGAGGCATATGCTGGTGAGTAAACATTCTTTTAAAAATGGTAATTAGGATTTATATCTAATGCATGTGATGATATTGTTTTGAATGGAAGTTCTTTTGCTTGAATCTGTTTGAATTGATATATATTTTAGTAAGTCTATATATATATATACATACATAGATGTATGAACTCTGTTATTTCATAGTTTTGTTTGGCTTTCAGAAATTCGAGTATCTCAATCAAACCCATATTAGCCTCTGATATTCAAATGGAAGTTGTTTATTGAAGTCTACTAATGTTTATTAAAATAGTTTCTGGATTAAAAATTCAACAAATAATTTTAAAAATGGAAACAACAGTAAAATTCATATTTATGATGAAAATCAACAATCTTAATCTCTGACTTGAATTTCATGAATGAATTAGAGATGGAAAATCACGATTTTTAACATGCATTCCATGATTTTTTGTTTGGTAATTCGTTGGAATTTTGGGGTTGATCATTTGGGGCATTTTTGGAGATTGTCGTTGATCGACATGATGGGGATGATCGATTTTTGGTCTGGAGGTGGCCGGGAAGCGGTCGATCTCAGGAAAAATGGAGGAAGTGATGTTTGATCATCGTGGTGATTGCGGTGGATCAAAGTAGGGTTTTGTAATGGGCTTTGGATCATCGGAGTGTCGAGGTTGTTGCGGCAACTGTGAAGCATCGGAGTGGTTCGCCCGGTTAGGGATGCAAGCTGGAAGGTGTGACGAAGTTTTGGGAAGGATGGCGAGGCTACTCGTTGGTCGGAGGTGTCGGAGTAGTGGAGTTCTGGCCATGGCGTTTCTGTTTGGTCGAATTTTTAGCTCGATTTCGATTCGTTGGTTTTGCGCGCAATCTGGGTGTTGTTTCGTGGTCGTGTGAGTGCGAGTGGTTGTCGAAGGTGGCCGCAACGATCACCGATGGCCAGAGGCGACGGTGCATGTGCACCGTGTGCACGATGAAGTCTAGGATGATAGTTTTGAGAGAGGCTCGGTTTTTCTCGTATCATGCTCGTGTTTTTCTGAAGTCGACTCGAAGTATTATTAAGTATAGGCTCGGGTCAAATTTTGTTACATGTTTTGAAACCTGTCAGTGTTTTGGATTTTGAATTTAAACTGAATTTAAAAATGAAAAGCAAGTTTTAATCAAAATTTTGAAGTAAGTTTTAAAGTATGGATTCAAAATGAATTTGAATCCCAGTTGTTTTTTTGAATAGGTTTTATAAAAATGAAATGTCTTTAACAACTTAATATTTTTAAAGTATCTTATAAAATGATTTTAAAATCTGAAACTAAAAATTTAAACAGAGTTTAAATAAGTTTAAATCGGGATTCAAGTTTAATTTGAATCCTAGTTTTGAAATAAATAGAGTTTTATCTCAAAGATAATTAAATTTAATATTTTTTAGGTAATTAAAGATTTATCAAATATTATTAAGGGTTGATTAACTGCTAAATCAACTAGTAATCAAGGATTAATCAAATGGAAATTAAGGATTGATTAATTGTTAAATAAATGGATAATTATGGATTAATTGATTAAGGTTAATTATAACCATGATGTTAAATTTGGGTAATTAAATTAAGATAAATTAATTTGTGAAATAAATTGAGTATAAATGATTCCTTAATTAAGGATTTGATTAAGGGTAATCAATTTAGAATAATTAAGTAATAAGAAATTGAGAGGTTAATTTCTCAATGTAGAGGAAATATTATGAATAATTACTTAATGAAGTAATTAAAGGAATTAATTACTCGGTGAAATTAATTAAGTTGATGTGGTTAATTTTGGTTAATTAAATAAGTTTAATTTATCAAAGGTAATCTTTTGATGTTGGGTTAAGTATAATTACTTAGGGTAATTAACGAGGTATAATTACTTAGCAAGTAATTAATGGATAATTACTGGATGTAATTAATAAAAGGGAAATTACTTGATGGGAAGTAATTACTTGGTGCTTCTGGTTTGGGCGTCTGATTTATTTCTTTGTTTGAAATTAATTAATGTTGAGAAAGCAGGGGTTAATCATAATTAAAGTAATTAATTTAATTCATTGGTGGTTAATTAAATTAATTAGAGATGGTGGTGTTGATAATCATGCTTATAAAGGATGGTTTGGTATTTCAGATATGAAATGTTTATGATATGATATCTTTAGTTTGAATAGTGATAATGTAGTTATCTATCAACGATGAATTACTATGTTAAAGTTGGAATCCTAAAATTAAAAATCGAATTGTATTCACCTAAGTAACTGGATTAAAGATGACATTTGATTCGAAGGGACTGGGGTCGGGTATCAGTAAATACCCGAACCCACTTCGATTTGTAAATCTTCTATAAATTCCTTATAGAGTTGATATGTGAAATAAATAGGCTGGGATGGAACGATTTAAGTAATTGGACCATTTTAACTATGTAAAGATACTTAGATATCGATGTGTGAAATAAGTGTTGACTAAAATAAGTTGAGAACTCATTATGAAGTACGAGTTACCGGGTTTTGAATAAGTTTTATGCATTAGTATTTCATGTTTGATGGGTTTACTCACGCTGGTTCCCAGCCTGACCCGGGTGTTACTTTGATGTAATGCTCGAGTCAGACCGAGTATTACATCTTTTCAGGTAAGGACGTTCTGGAGCCCAGGAGGCAAGCTGGATGGCAGGACGTATGGAGTATTTCCGCTGTGACTATTATTTTTGTTTATCTGAGACATATTAGGTTTGTATATGTCCAGTGATTGGGTATGAGAGTAACTCTGATGTATTATAAATGTATTTGACAGATACAGTATTCTTTTGTAAACTGTTATTATTTGATATTATATTTTTATCCGCTGCGAATGTGAGAATCTGTGTTGTGTTTTCTCTTTCTTCTTCTTCTTCTTCTATCTCTTTCTTCTTCTTCTAACTATTTGGAATTTTCTGGATCGGAAATTTCCGGGTCATTACAATAATGGTTCTTCTTTGTGAGCTTATTCAATTCTCTATAGTCAATGCAAAATCGAAGAGAACCACCTGCTTTGGTAGCGAAGACGGCTGGCGCTCCCTTTTCTGATATGTTTCTTCTTATGAAACCTTTCTCCAAAGCTCACGGATCTGCTTGCTCAATCCCTTCCTTTCAGTAGGCGCCATTTGCCCTACGGTTAACGCTACTGGCTGGCAAAATAAATCCTGAAGTCAATCTCTCTCTTAGGGGGTAGTCCCCTAACCTCCTTAAAGATGTCTGAAAGAATCCCTGATGACAGTAACCGAATCTAACCCTGATGATGGTGAATCGAGGGAATAAAGGAAGCTCAACATAACTTACCCTTGCGGGTCACAAGGAATCTCGAGAGTCCTACTGATGCACGTCTCTAGTCTAACGACTCTCCTCTCGCAATCTAATATAGATCCATATGTGGATAGCCAATCTATTCCCAAAATCATCCCATACCCCGAAAATCCTAGAATATAGGCGTCATAGTCAAATTCTACGCCTAGGATATAAATTTTCAAACCCCTACAAACCATAGACAAGAGTGCCGATCCTCCCATGGGGATTGAAACAACAATGGGGTCTACTACTAAAGAGATGTCTAAGTACAAACAATCTACCAAAGAACTAGAGATGAAAGAGTGTGATGCTCTAGGATCGAAAAGAGTCTGAATGGGAAAATCAGAAATAGAAACCAAAATTTCCTTCCTCAATCTGGTCCGCTGCTGGAAGGTGTTGCATCCAAAGTCTGGATCTGCGGTGCAGGTGCACTCGCCCTCTGCCCCATCTTCTAAGGACAAAACTTACTAAAGTGACCAAGCTGTCCACAACACCTTCCCTTTATTCCTGCCTTCTTACAGTCTTTTGCGTAATGACCATTCATTCTACAGCGCTTAAATTTCCCATTTTTCTTGATTCGCTTCTGAGGTCCTCTTTCTTTCCTCTTATCCTTCTTGTCCTTCCACCACTGTTTCTTAGAGCTTGTAGGAACCTCCTTAAGTTCTCCCTTCAGCTTCCAGTTAGTAGGTTGAATTCGCTGTCGGTCCTCCATGCCTAACCACCTAAACTTTTGCTCCATATCTTCCAACCTAGCTTGTGTCTCCTTGAAATCCTTCGTGCCAAAAAATGTTCCGCCCCCTATGCTAGTGAATTCCTTGCATAGCTTAGAAAAATCGACTGGTGTAGGTGGATTAAAGGAATTTCCACCTATCGGTGTTGTATTGGGCACTTTCCCTTGCACCTTTGGTGCCGTAGCTCTACGGAACCAGTCGGCCATACTATGCAAAAACAAGGAAACTTAGGTTCGAAAGAATCGAAAGAAGGTTGAACTGGACTTTAAGGGGATTTTTATAAAAACTCTTTTATACTTAAAAATTATTTCTAAGAGTTCTTTTCTGAAAAATACTTTTAAAACAAGTTATTTTGGAAAATACTTTACTTCTAAAATAAATTTTTAGGAATCCTGTAACTTTAGGCTTTAATACCAAGTGAAACGCCCCACACCCCTTAATATACCCCAAAAAGACACATTAAAAGGCGTGTTGTGTTGTAGGTATAACTAAAGCTAATAGAGACTAAGATTCATAAGACAAATATAGATAAAAACAGCGGAAACTTAAAATAATAACTTAATTAAAACAAAGCTTCATAATTGCTTCATAAATAAGTCAAATACCAAATACCACATACATGTCTAAAAATCCAATATGTCTCATGAAACAAAAACACATAGTCTCAAAATCAGAGTACATAATATCCCTTAAAATAAGCCAGTACATAGAAAGAACTAAAGCTGAAATAAAAGAAATACACAGTAGAGAACTCCTCCAAGAAAACCGCCAAACAACAGCAATCTATTGACTTCTCCCTAAATTGCCCATGGGGGGAAGGGGAAAATAGAGGAGTGGGTCAGACTAAAAGTCTGGTGAATGATAGTTATTACTAGAGTCTTTAAGCAAGATAAAAGCAATAGACTCTACAACAGTTCTAGCATAAATAAGGATAATAAAGAAAATAGGAAAGGGATAAACTGGAAATAAGTACGGTTAAATATTGCTCAATTTATAAGATAGGTTAACTTTGATTGCTTGCACTTGTCCTTGATTTCTGCTTTGATTAGGCTGAATTCCTAATCCTGTAATTAGGATTAACCCTAATTCTACCATTTTTAATCGGCCTGCTACTCCATAAACCTTACTGTGGACCAGCCGCTATATAACTCCCTACACAGCAGCCAATGGTATCTACGAAAGATGCACAGAGCAACTACTGTGGATCCGGACAACATATATAGCTCCCTACACAGAAGGCAATGGTGTCTACTAAAGACACCCTTACTAAGCGCTTGGAACTGATAGCTATTGCTGAGCACCCGAATGGAAGTCGCACGCGTAATTGCCACCATGCCCATGCTACCTTTTTCTCCACCTATTGGGTCTTCTTATTACCTCCAACTTCCAGCATAGCGTGCCCCTCATCTCACTTCAGGCTGATGTGAGCTCATCGTTTGTCCATAGAAAATAGGGGAAATGCTGTTGGTACTGGCCCTTCGTCCAAACAATATCTAGTTGTGCCCCTTATCCAAATCCCCTGTGATTTGGACTTCTATTTGATCAATTACTACCATTCTTAGCTTAAGCATGCCCTCATCTCACTTCAGACTAATGTGAGACACCGTTTTGTCGAATAGGGAATGTTATTTGGTACAGGTCCTACTTTCATTTTTTCTTATTAACTTAGATAAATTATTTAAATAAGCCTTTATTATAAATTTTACTTTCTACGCTTATTAAATTATCCCAAGTCTTAAAATAAACCCCATTATGTTCTTTTTCTTATTATAACCTACGTTATAATCATGGTTATTACTTAACCCAAGGTCTAACTGTGAAAATAAGCTTCTTTCATCTTTTACACTATTTAGTTATAATTCTAAGTTATAACTATGCCAAATATCTTTAATTAGTCCAATTCTAATTATAGTTAGGCGTAATTTCAGTCCAATTCCATTATTTATTACAGTCCAATTCCATTATTTATTCAGTCTTTATAATCTACATCTTATTTTCTTCATTCAATATTCTTACTTATATAATCCATATTTGCGTTTAATTTATTCTAATCAATACGCGAAGAAAAAGAGGATGAAGAAAATAGACGCTTGCATAAAATCCAAAACGTCGAAAAAGATGTAAATAAGAAATAAATAAAAGTAAATAAACTTAAATACTATAAATAAACTGTAAATAAATAAAAAGCTATGCTTAATAATAATAAATTATAATTAACAGAAATAAACTAAAATTACTAAAAAAATAGCTGAAAGGAAGTAAACTGAAAATAATTCTAAAAACTATAAATAAAACTGCTAAAAAGGTTATTCCAAAAATCGTAGTAAAACTATAACTATTGGAAACCCTATTATTTTAAATTACTTAAAGAAATCTTAAAATAATTACAATCACCCACCTCTGGTCCTTAGCTCTTCCCTTTAGACCTTCACGGATCCACTTGGGGTTGTTAAAATATTTTTATTAAAAAGATTCTCTCCTTGGAAAATTATTCCTTTTAGGGTCCTTCCTGAAAAGGTGAACCCAAGCAGAGAAAATCTAGAATGAGAAAAAGTGTTTGGCCTAGGGTTTTATTTATAGGGGTAAAAATGGATCTCAGGCCGTTGGATTTGGGGATTGAATAGGATGCAACCATGTCATAGGCTGAATATGAGCCATCAGATGCAAGAATGGAAGGACTAGATTGAGTTAAAGAATGCAAAGCCCGTAGAAAATAGGCTAATAAACGTTACTGAACGAAGGAATTTTCCTTCGTCCAATTTCTAAGGCGGGTCGACTGCTAGATCGACCGCTCCTATACCCAGGTCGACCGGCCGGTCGACCTAGGGTGAGGTTAGGTCGACCTGGTGGTCGACCTAGCCAATATATATATATATATATATTTCTTGTTTCGTGCGTAACTTCTTCATATTGACTTGGATTCTGACGTTCTATATATGGAAATTGACCAGAAAATTACCACGGACACAATGGTACAACTCTCGTGGCTCAATTATGATAATTTCAGAAAGTTATTTTATTATTTAATTAATTAACGTATTAATTATTATGGGTTAAATTTCGGGTTGTTGTATTTAATTTCACCTACTGACAAGGTGTGGAGAAAGTGATTCCATGGCTATAACAGCTTTCTCCATTATCTCTGACCGTATTTTATTTTACCATCACTTCTATTGCACAGTAAAATACATGCTAACAATTTCTTCGACTATTCCTCTATGTCAAGCATGTGGTATTTTCAAAATTTGATTTCTTTCATTTTTACCCAAAAATATTTTTAAATTAATTTTTTTTAGATATCGGTAAAAGTTTTAGACTTTAATATTTTTCATCATCAAATTTTCAAAACTTTTCACAAAGGTACTTTGTTTGTCAAAACCAAGAATTTTGAACAAAAATTCTCAAAAGTATACGTATATTTATTTTTCCAAAACAAATTTTTGCCACATCACATGCAACCGGGTTTTAGTCAACAGTCTAACGTCCATAGTGGACTTTACCTAATTTTGCAGCAAATTTTAAGTTCCAAAGCTTTTCTTTTATTTATAATAGCAACCAACACATAAGTTCAATTATAAATTTCAGCTTTTAAGGTACAAGACCATTGACCCATGGCTCCGCAACATTCTCGCTCTATCCTTCGCTCGTTGAAATTTGTTTCCCAAATTTTTTTGGGTCTTATAATTTTACTTCATTTTAATCTTAATAGTAAGTTAAATAAATTTTCTTAATTTATTTCTTAACTTCCAATCTCTGCTATTTTCTTTTCTTTTGCATTAGTTAAGCGTTTTTCTTGAAATTTTCTTATCTTATTATTTTTCCATAATATTGCGGTCCACACTGAAAATATATAAAAATTAAGATTTCCTATATTATTGCATGTGTTTTTGTACCAATAGAGACAACTAATGCTTACAACCCAAACCTCAAAGAAACTATTACTGGAAGCTGCCCTTCAACATTAACTAACTAACGATGTTATGGCCTTACCACTTCTTACTAGCAATTAAATGAATCCTTCCAACGTGTTATCATTCTCCAACCTACATATCTTAAACTTCCTTTATGGCTTCTGATGAATAGGGTCCATCCATTACTTCCATTACCATACCCAATTATGAAAGAAATTGTGCATCCTTATACTATATTAGGTGAAAAATACAAAGCGTGCACATTTGAATAACTCATTGGCAACAACTAGCTTGGCGGAATAACTTTTCCTACCCACTATCATGTCTTCCTTAACTTTGGGTCTACCAATGTCCTCCATGTGCATTTTCCATCTTATTACCCTCTGTTACTATCTTCTCTTAATCCCATCTCTTGATAGTATTCTCAAATCTTGGTATTTACTTCCACTATTCTTGATCTTTCCTACGAGCATACTCTAAAACTCATAGAAATGTACTTTAATACCATTTATCATTCCTTTGCGGCACTTCTTATGGCCTGCACACATGTCTAACAAAATATTTTTAGGTTCTCACCGGTATTTTTTACACTCTACGGGGATTCATTATGGCTACTCTATGAGTAGTCATTGTTGTCTTCTTCATAGCCTTATCTTTTACTCCGTTTTACCCAAGCAGTCATTTCTATTTACTATATATTAAAATTTTGGTTTAGTCTTTGTAAATTTTCTTCAAAAATTAAAACTTAAAAATTTTGAAGTATTTTAATCCCGAAACCTTTTACCCTTAGAAGTAAAAATTAATATTTTTCTAAAAGTTCTTTTCCTTCTAAAGACCCTTTTCAACCTTTTCTTCTTAAAAATTGGGATTTTTACTCAAACCATTTATTAAGTTTTTCTTTTAAAAACTCAATTATTATACCAAACCGGTTTTTTCAAAAATGTACTTTACAGTATTTCTAAACATTCTGTATAATTTTTGAACAATAAAATCGAAGTAGATAAGAACAACTATCACGTTATCATTTTCTTATCACTCATACTATCTCCATTTCCAATCCTTGGCGGAGTCTTTAATATCATGTGTGGGGGATTTTTATAAGATACTTATGCTAAATGAGCACAACAACAGTGGAAAATGTCTACTTGCCTTTAATTTCCTATATTGCTTCTAATTAAATGACATCATTATTTTTTTATAATCTCCTAATGTTATTTCTAATTAATAGCATTATTTCATAAAAATTCCGAACTTTGTTTCATTTATATTTAATATTCTACTACTATTTATCTTTCTCCTTCCTAAACAACTCTTATTTAATGGTTCCTCTTTATTAACTTTTCTCTCAACCTATAGTCTTTTCTATTGGACCATGGTAGTGCGTTCGCCCGCTGCTTTTATTTTTGGGATTTAGTCTTCTTTCCCATACTATTTACCCCATTTTAAACTTATACCACTTCCTATTGTCCACCCCTAGAAAAGAGTTTTCCAACTTTAAAATTTTTTCATCTTAGAAAAATTAACGAGCTACATACGCTCCATAATTTTTATTAAAATCCATTTACTGTTATTTTCCGTCCACAAATTTTAAGTTTTCTACTAAAACTCTAAATTTAACATTATATAGTTATATATATATTCACAAATTTAATATTTGCTTACTTTTCAAAAATAAGGTTTTTCTATCTTTAAATAATTCCTTTGAAAATCATTCCTAATATATTATACATATATTTTCTCAAACTTTTATATTGAAATTATTTTAAATTTTATATTAAATTCTTTTACATAGGGTCGGACTCATAGTGGATTTTTATTCGTCCTTTCTTTTGGACTTTTCTTCTTTTTCCAAATATTAAAATCCAACTATCATCTTGGAGTGATTACTTCACGCCTTCCTTTGGGAACTTGATTACTTTTAGATAACAACAATATATAGATTCTTATTTTTTTCCGTATCTGGACCTTCTGTACATAATCAATTGGCATCATATGAGGATCTACAATCATTGGGCTATCAAGGGCTCAACTAGGGAGTCATGTACCATCCAGCTTCATGGACCTTCCATATGCTACACTCTTGCTCTTTTAAGTCAATGCCTTTCCATACGACCTATTTCTCATGGGTTAAACGGGCCAGGTGTATATCTTCAACTTCTTTCATTATTCCGACTTATAATTAACTTATCCATATTTCAGTATATGGTTGCAACTACTCTGTCATCGATTTTTATAGGATTTGGCATATCATATATTTATATTTTTAGGAAAAGTACAAATACATTCACCTAATGTTTCCTAGTTTTTAAAGTCGACTAACCTATGCTCTTATACTAAGTGTAACAACTCGCACCGTAGTGGGATTGAATTTTCACTAAATCGAAAACCGAAGTCCACCATGTGCGGATCATTGGTTTGGGATCCTATAAGTAAACAAATAAATGCATATCGGAGCACTATAGGTATAACACACATCAGAACAGTAATGTATAATAAAATATATAGTTACTCATCAAGTTGACACTTTGAAAAATCTAATGTCTGTTTTAGTGCCGAGCAAGCATTTGAAAACATGTCTTTCCAATGTTCCCGCCTTGTACCAGTACCTGTTCCTCTAAAGCTATCATGTGGGTTGTAACGAGGAGGTGGTCAGAACAACGTTCTGGTGACTAGTAAATTGTATATTTTGTACATAACTCTAGTTTATGTCGATTTTCTTCTATCTCTTCTTATGTCCTTCCATTTTCAATTATTCGTCTCGACTTTACATACGCATATGATACATCCCATCTACCCATAGTAGACTATAGCTATGTACATACGTATACATACATATATATAAGTACCACGGTCCCCCATTTGACCAAGATATTATCCTCGCTAGTATCTTTTAATTCTGCATCCCGTCAGGATCCATTACCCTCGCCGCATCATGCTCTCATCGTCGCGCGTACCAAGGTACTCCCGTAGTGCCTAATAACGGCTTTATAATAATTTAGCCATTCTCTATATTGCATTTTTGGGTATTTTCTTGTCTACTTCCTGATTGTAGACTTAGCCCTACAAAGTATAAATATGGTGGATTCAGCTCCACCGGCTGTGGACTTAGCTCCACGGACTACCCCATGCATGTTTTGAATGGCCACCGTAATAGGGTTAACTAGCCTTGCCTTCTAACAATCAAACTAGCAAACAACGTGACGATGCATGACCTAACGTGGTCCATACACTAGTAAATCGTGTAGCCCGTTAGACGTTCTCAACCTATGTGCAGCCTTACTCCTTAATTTGGTACAACACATGCTTACATAGCGTCGTTCTTCGCTCACCATCTGATTTAGATTGCCTATTGTAATCAAGGTAATACCCCCTTTCCTATTTTATTAAAGTAGACTCCCTTTCCTATTAGAGTATTCCTTTATCTATACACAAGTCTATACTCTCCATGGGTCCTATGGCTGGATATCTCTCACATCAGTATAATGTATATACAACTGCTTGTAGCCCCTTGCACTGGACAGACTTCTATTGTGTAACACTGCTGACCTTGCATTCCAACCTATTCTAATACTATTTCATTCTTATTCATTTACTTATTTGTTAACTTTAATAGTTCAAAACCGTCGTAATGGCATACTTGAGGCTATATATATATATATATATCTTTATTCGTTCTTACCTAATTATTTTGCCTCCATAATTTACTGTTAACCATAACTTTTTACTTCATTATGTGTTTATATCTTACTTGGTTTAAGACTATTTACAACTTTCTTTTTAAAAGATTTACAATGACTTTTTACATTCTTTTACCCTTTTTTCCCAATTTCTGTTTATATTCCCTTTTTAACATTTAATTTATTCTTGCCTATTCTTCAATTTATTTTTCTTAGTTAATTCCCATCTTTATTTATATTGCGCATCTATTCTCTTAAAATATTTTTCTCACATATATCTCCTTTTATTTAACATTTAGGGATTTTTTGCATTTTAATGCATTGGAATTACGTCTCTCCCGATGGAAAGATTTACATTGTAAATTTCTATATCTTATCCAAAAAGGAATGTACATGTTGCGTTTGGAATTATAAGGAATTATCTCCTTTTGTAGTTATTGAAATAGATAGTACAAAATACGGTAAACATCTTTATTTTATACATCTCTTTCTTTTTAGGTGTATTTCTTGCCATTTAAAACGATGCACTTTTATTTATTTTTGAACTTGATATATAGAAATTCACAGTGCAACATCTTAGATTCCAATGAATTAATATACTACTTAAACTCCTTTTTTTTGTGATTTCTTTATTTTACATTCTCATTTTTCAATATCCATTTAAATAACAAATCTAGAATTATTACATCATATATAAATTCATGGTCTACTATTATTCAATAATTAATTTAAGGAGTGCTAATATCTAAATCTTTTCCAGATTTACTTTCATATAATTTATAGATATATCAAGTTGACAATTACAGAATATGTAGGTAGAGTTTATAATTTCATTGTATATGTATAGGTTTATCCTACAAATACAATTTACATTTCAGGTATATAGGAATAGATATTCAACGATATAAATATAATATTATGCAAAAGTATATAACTATTCCCAATTTCCATTTTAGCTTTCCTCCAGATCTAATCCCTGTTATTCCACTTTGACTCCCTTTTCCTTCTTTTTTTGAGAGAAATGTGTGATCCTCTAAAGTAGAGGAGAGCACGCATGTACATATATATATAACAACGAAAACAAAGGAGCTGCCAACATGCCTGGCAGGTAACAAAACATAATACATAAAGAACAAAGAAGAAAAAGACTCAGGTACTTCTTGAATGAGCTCCGGCAAGGCCACCGTCCATTACACCTCAATATCGAACTCCGGCAAGGCCACCGCCCGATAATGAAGTGTTAGAAGTACCCAGAATGATCCAAGGTGCAACATAGTGCACAAATGAGATCAAACAAGCAGCTCCACCAGAGAATGAATGCCACAATGCTAACACTGATGATCTATAAAAAAAATGAAGACTCTCCAAACAGCAACCCGCGACCAGCAATACAGCAACCCTGAAAACAGCTACCCTGAAATCCTAATAAAATGCAATCTAGCACCATTTATAACCTAAACCTATACCTGCAGAAGGAACTATAAAAAGTAATGGAAATAATACATATATATGTATATAAATAAAATTTATATACATATATATGTACTAAAGAAATAAAAGAAATAAAACTAAAGTTAAAACAGTAGGACATCAAAAAAAACTATAATAAGAGACAAATTAATAAAAGACTGAAAACACAATATGCAAAAACTAAACCTGAGGCTTAAAAATTAACAAAATATATAAATAAATACTTATAAAAATTATTCTCCTTTAATCAAGAGAACATTATGATAATCGGAAAGATCATCATTCGAATTCGAATAAATGTTAGTGCTATAATTGTTGACGCTAAAAATATTGTTTTTTAGTTTAAATAACTCAATGCTTTTCCTAACCATATTAAGATAATCTTTAAAATGATTATTTTTAGCCAATCTATAATTCAGATTAGAGATCCAATTGAAACAAAAAGAAGCTATTGTAACTATTAATCTATTAATATTACTACTGTTATTATTAAAAATTCTCTGGTTTCTTTCAAACCATATATACCAACAAATTATAATAAATAAAGTATCTAGTAAAAATCTATTTCCCTTTTTAAACTTTTAATCTTAAGCTATTCTAGTAAAAGTTACAATTACTAATTTTAGTTATAAGAAAAAGTTAAAGATTTTAAGAATATTATTAAGAATGAACCAAGTAACCATACAATCATAAAATATATGATTAATATCATCGAAATACAAATTACAAAAAGAACATTTATTATCAATTTGCAAGTTCTTTCTTTTTAAGAGTTCAGTAGTGTTTAGCTTCCCATGAATGATTAACCACATATGAATCTTAGCTTTTGGTGGTGCATTTGCTTTCCAAATAAGATTAAAAGTGTTATTAGTAACCCCCGAAAAATTAAGAAATTTATACAAAGAATTAGAAGTGAATTTCCTACTTTTATCCCATTCCCAGTTAATAATATCATTTTCACTATCAATATTATATAAATTCAATCTAGCACATAATAAAGAAAATTGTCTAAGAGTGTTACCTTCTAAGATTCTATTAAAACTAAAGTTCCAAGGGGGATCGTTATCCGGTGAAAAAACATCTTTAATTAGAGCATTTTTAAAGTTACAAATATCAAAAAGTTCTTTAAATTCGACCTTAAGGGGGATAACAGATAACCAACTATCATGCCAAAAAGTAGTATTATTTCCTGAATGCACAATCGTATAAGTACCAAGGTTAAAAATCTCATGACATTTTAAAATTGATTTCCAAAAATTAGACAGTTTATTGTTGATTGAAGGTGTAATTTGGTATAAATTATTACTACCATTATAATAATATTTAGATATAATTTCTTTCCAAATTGAGTTATCATTTAAATCCTTAAATTTCTGTAACCACTACCTTAATAAAGACAAATTCATGTTACATAAATTGATAACACCTAGCCCACCCTCTATTTTCGATTTACAAACTATTCCCCAATTAACTAAACATTTTAGACTACTGCTAGGATTATCACCGCACCATAAAAAATCCCTTCTAATTTTATCAATTCTATTAATTACCCAATCTGGGAAAAGTTGCATAGACATCCAATAAATCGAAAGAGCGGATAAAACAGAATTGATAAGAAGTAATATACCCACTCTCGATAAAAACCTCCCATTCCAATTAAAAATTCTATTTTTAATTTTATCAATAATAATTAGCCAGTCATCATGCTTAAGCTTAGTTGGTCTAATCAAAATCCAAGATAATAAATAGGGAAATTCATGGATTTACAATTAAGCGTATTAGCTACTAAACCTTCAACATCATTTAAAACTAAAACCAAACTTTTATCAAAATTAATTTTAAGACCTGAAAGAAGTTCAAAGCAATATAAAATAAATTTAAGGGTAATGGCATGATTAAGCAAATAAGAAGTAAGTAATAGGGTATCATCCGCAAATTGCAAAACAGAGAGACCATTACGAGAGATATCACTACCAACACACCCTAAAGAACCATTACCAACAGCTTTTTTAATAATCATAGCGAAAACATCTGCAGCTAAGTTAAACAAGAGAGGCGATAAAGGATCAGCCTGCCTTAAACCACGTTTTGATTGTATCTTATTTCCTAAAATCCCATTAACCATTATACTAGAATTACCAGTTTTAAGCAAAATCATAATCCAACTAATCCATTTACGACTAAAACCTCTAGCCAGTAATATATCATTCGGAAAATCCCAATCTACCGAGTCAAAAGCCTTAGCAAAGTCAAGTTTTAGGAGCGCACATGTAATGCTATTCTTACAACAGTAATTAATGTACTCTTGAACAGCAGCCACTCCATCAATGATATTTCTACCCTTAATGAAAACGGTTTGAGAATAATCAATTAGTTCATTCATTTTTGAACTAAGTTTATTTCCTAAAACTTTTAAAATAATTTTAACAGAAGAATTAATTAAGGAAATAGGTCTAAAATCTTGTAAATTATTAGCGGCGATTTTTTAATGTAAAAGAATGACGTTTGCAAAATTAAATCTACCTAATTGAAGTTTCTCGTGATAAAATTCATTAAACATACTCAATAAATCAAATTTTAAAACATCCCAAAAAAATTTGTAAAATAAAATAGGAAAACCATCGGAACTCGGGGCTTTTTCACTAGGCATATTGTAAATGGCCTTCAAAATCTCCTCTTCAGAAAAAGGATTATCAAATTCAAAAAGATTGATTCTAGACTCAAAAGGATATAGCTCATTCCATCTAACGTTTATTCTATGTCTATTCTTATTGCCAAAAATATCCCTATAGTAATCAGTAAAGGCCTTATTAAGATCCCTTTGATAAACCAATTCAACATTATTCACAAAAATAGAATTTATTGCGTTAATAAATTTTCTACCATTAGTCATATTATGAAAAAAATTTGTATTATTATCACCTTCGTTAATCTATTGAATTCTAGATCTCTGTTTCCACATAACCTCTTCTTTTTCTAAAATTGAATTAAGCTCTTATTTTAAATTAGCGAGAACATTATGCTCTGCAAGATTTAGATGTCTAGTTTCTTCTATCTTATTAATTTTAAGCATTTCAAAAATCCAAGTTTCTTTTTTGATTTTAATATTACCAAAAACATTCTTATTCCAATTTTTAAGAAAATTCCTAAGACCTCTAAGTTTTAAAACAAAGTTTTTTGTAGATTTATCCGTATTTCTTATATTATAAAAATTCATAGATATCCATTTATTTCTAAGAAAATTAGGGAAATTAGATTATAACCACATTTTTTCAAATCTAAAAGTTTTATTTTCAAATTTATGGTGATCAGACATAAGAATGATAGGTCAATGATCAGAATAAGTGTATGGCGAACCAGTGACTCTACAAATAGGAAATTTATCTTCAATCTCATTGCTGCCAAAAAATCTATCTAGAAGAGCCATAGGAGGGGACTCCCTAGCATTACTCCAAGTGAATACTCTATTAGAAAGTAGTAGTTCAATCAAATTAGAACTAATAATAAATTGATCAAATTCTTCCATAGAAGAGTAAGCACCTTCCCGGGTGATCGCTCCCCTAAACAACGCGTAACATTGAAATCTCCACCTATAATCTAAGATCCAGGGGCGAATGATCTAAATTCTAGACATTCGCTCCATATAACTCGACGACCAATTATCGAGTTTGGACCATATACATTAGAAATATTCAATAAAGAATTATCACCGAGGTTAATGAAAATTAAATGCAAAGAGTGTTGCATAGAAATAGTTTGAAGAAGTTTAAAAGAATTATCACGCCACCTTATAAGTAAACCCCAGAGGCTCCAACTGAAGGTAAACAAGCCCAATGCTTAAAATGATAACCCCCTAATCTTCTATAAAAACGAAGATCATGACAATCTTTTTTTCCCTGTAATAGGGCAATATCAATAAGGTAATCTTTAAATAAAGCTCTGATTTTATCACATTTATTTAGATCATGTAAACCCCTAATATTCCAGCTAATAATCCTCATAATTGTAACGACCCAGGTTTTTCTGGCGTTAATTGTGAATATTTGAATGGTTTTAAATATTAAAATTGAATTATAGATTGATTTTTGAATGTGAAATATTGGTTTTTATTTAATAAAATAGATTCAGAATTTAAATATTGCAATTTATTTAATAATTTAATTGTTGAAGTTTATGATTGAATATTGGTTAAAATAGAGAATCTGGAGTTTTAAGCTCGATAAAAATAATTTAAAGGCTTGTAAAATTTATATTAATAATACTGAAGACAATGCAACTTTTAAATTTGAATTTGAAAGTGATATGTTCAGTTTTAGAAATATATCGTTTAAATCGACATTTAAAAATAGCCTTCCGAGGCACAGTCTCGGAATTCGACGAAACTAGTTTCACTGGATCCGGAATATTGTATTATTATCGGATTTCAAATTTCGTGGCTTTTAAAGTTATCGTTTGATCGTACGAGATATAAATGTGCTGAAATTTATATCGGAAGTTTAATATAATAATTGGGTCCAAAAAGCTATCTTCTCCATACGATCGAATTAGGACTTGAAACCTTTTCCATTGCGTTTGAAATAGGGGTATGACATTATAAACACCTAGCGGCACGCCTCCGTAGGGGTTCAAAATTTCAAAATAGGGATAACGAGATATTTTGGGATAAATTTATATTATAAAATTTAAATCAACTCATACCGTCATTCCATCCTTTCAGCCTTCCCCATTCAACATGCTACCTGTCTCTTCGTTTCAAATCGAACCTGTTCCCATCTCCTTTATCTCAATTCAAATTTCATAAATCATTCGATCACATCAGAGAAAAAAAATGCATATAAATGATCGCGTACCCAATCTTCAGCTAAAACCCCAGGATCCCTCACTTCCTTCGAATTCGAATCCTTAAAAAAAAATTGGTGGATAAATCGAACAACAGAAAGAAAAATCGATTCAAGCAAAATCACGTAAGCGATTCAAGAAAATAAAATCGAGTTCATTCGATTTCGGGAGAAAAAAAAGAGAGAGGAAGGAACGAAATCGAACTCGTTCATTGGGAAAATGGCAACTGAACGCTTACATGAAATCAAATTTCCTCTCATCGCGTACGAACCGATCGAAGATTTCATCACAAGCCATCGCGATGACGCAAGCGTAGGTAGGTCGCGCACGCACGAGCGTACGCATGGAGCGCGCGAGGGCGGGGGATGGGGAGGTGCGTTGATTCGATTGGGTTTGAGGAGTTGGTTTCACATCGCGTACACAGAGGTTGGCAGTAGCATCAGTAGTGGGTGTCAGGTGGTGGCGAGCGCGAGGGGGTGGCCGTGGTTGTGGCAGCGAAGGTATTTTCTTTTATTAAATTAATATATATGTGTATGTATATATACAGAAAATAGAAAATAAAAATAATTACAGTAAGGTGAAAACAATTCTATTTTAATTTAATAAATATATATATATAGAAAACAGTAAATATCTGTATATATATATATAAGATTTTGGAAAATATAGGAATTTATATAAAAATTTGATTTTTAAATCTATATAGGTTATTTTTTAGTATATGTAGTTGCAAAAAAAATAAAAAAAATATACATATACAAATTTTAAATTTACTAGTTTATTTTAAAAATATGTATTTAGGGTGATTAGTTTGTATAATTAACTTATTTAATTATTTTTGTTACTAAGAAAATTATTAAAGGAAAATTAGTTTAATTAAATTATTAGTTAATTAAGTTTATTAAATGGTAATTGATTGTTCGAGTATTTCAAATATTAATTAACCGTATAATGTTTATACAAGGTCAAAAACCATGAAACCAAGTCAAGATTGAAGTGGAATGCAAAACAAAAATAAAGGTGAGAATCTCTCACTCATTTGGATTACCGTTTAAACTTAAATGCTTAATTTTAAATTATTGGATGTTGATTGGATTGATAGACCTATAATTATCTGTGTATGATTATATATATAGTAGTATATATATTAGTATTGGAGTGATTGATATGCCCGCATTATATAGTAGATGAGACCCTATGCGTCCCGCATAATAGCGGATGACCATATATACCGCGATATCCCCCTCGAAGTGGGATTGGTATTTTATTTGTTGACTAACATCTATGGATGTAGGGAAAAGCAGGTTGGAGGAATCCAACATGATTCCTCAAAAATATTTATTGTTTTCATATATATATATATATATTAATATATGATATGATGGATAAACTGATTTAGATTGTGTGTGAATTGAATTATTAAATGTGAAATAACATGGAAATTAAATTGGTATTCTTAAATACTGTAAATAATTAAAATGAAGCCAATAAAAAAGAAGATTTTGAATGAAAAAGGTTTAAACTGAAAATTGGGTTATTTTGTAAAGAAAATTGAGTGGAACGAGAAATATATAAATTAACTTGGCTATATTTAACTATTTGTAAATTGGGTTAAATGGAGATTTTAAATAAAAGTATATATTAAGGACTTGAAAGATATTTTGAAGATTTTGGAAGAGACAGTGGAATCGATAAATAGATTTGAAATAAAATGGAATTTTATTAAGGGAAAAATTATAAAATGAAATTTTAAATAGAATTTGTTTTTTTTGAATAGATGAAAAACTCAAAGGAGTTTATAAATTTATAAACGGGGATTATAAATAAGATAAAATGATATCAGTGGATATGTGGAAAATATAAATTAATGGTGTGGACTTATATCGAGTTATGAGAATTGTTTTGAAAAAGAAATAGTGGAATATATTTCAAATATGAGAAATGGTGATAAATTTGGATATAGTCGATGTGATACGAATCAAGAGGAATTTATGAATTTAATTGGTGAATATTGGATTTTCTTAAAAATAGATTTTCGTGCGGAACGAGATGGGAATTTACAAATAAAGTTGTAAATGATTTTTGAAAGAAATAGGAAATAAATGAAAACTTTCCAAGTGTTGAATATCAAATGGAATGGGAAAAATATGCCAAGTATTGGGCAAGGGTAGAATTTTGTTCCGTGAGAATAAAAAGGGATTTGAAAACTATGTTCAAAGTGTTGAAGTATGGAAATAATATCTTGTGTAGATATTTTGAAATAAATAATTTGGAAAATTATTTAACGCCCGATGATTGCCTGTGGATGTTATTTGATAGTTAAATAACCAACTATCAATATTGGCCAATGTGTTGATCGTTTCGAAGAGACCGAGATCAGATTTAATTATCCGAAACCACTTCGATCCAGTTTGAACGTAACGAATGAATACCGTGAAGATTATGAAGACAGTGATTCGGTTTATCCGGACCCAGGACAACTTGTATGGACGAATGCTATCAGAACATCGTCATTGGAGGACGATGAGCATTCTAAGTGAGATTCGTTCTTAAAAGGTAATCGTAACCTCAAGCTTCATCAATCGGGAATGGCTAAAATAGGGGAGGTGCAGCAAGGCTAAGTGGGTAGCTTCCAAGTAGGGTAAGGTCATCCCTGTCTAGTGTCCCTTTCTTTTTTCGGCTGTGTGGCAATTGCTGATCCCAACCGCGGGGTGATCTTATTCGGGCTATCCAGTAAGGGGTAGTCTGGTCTTGTGTTGCAGGGGATCAGGAGTGGTCCTCAGGACGCTGATTTAGGCCAGGTACTGTGATGTGGCGGTACCCCAGTAGCCCTGCCATTGTATGGAATCCATTCTCCAATAAGTGTCGTACGGTTTTGATTGTTCCCAACAATGCTGGAATGTGAGATGCAAGCATTTCAGCTATATTCTATTTACTTTCTATAGACACTATTATAATATCAGACGGATTTAATAAAAATGTTTTGGATATCGTAAGGTAAAAATCCGACATGTTTATTTGTGGCGTGGTCTTACAAGATACCTTTGTTTTCAAAAGGGTTTTGAAAATATAATAATAATCCAATTGAGTGTGTTTTCTCACGCTGGTTTTCCAGACTGACTCGGGTGTTGTTTTATTATGATGCTCGCGTCAGACCGAGAATTACAGATTCAGGACAGGATGTTAAGGAGCTCAAGTGATGAGCTGGATGGCAAAGGCATACTCCCGTATTTGTTTATAAATTCTGCTGTATAAGGACAAGCTATTAAATTGTCTAGGTTGACTGTTGTTCAATGTACTCTGATGATTGTAAGTATATGACAGTACAGATTTCTTTGTATTTAAAAGATATTATTATATATTATATTTTGTTCCGCTGCGAGTGTGAGACTCTGATGTGGTTGTTTTCTTCTTCTTCTTCTACCTCTTTCTTCTTAACCCTAATGATCCGTATTTCCGTCTACCTTGAGTACAATTGATGTGGAATATTGTCGGCTCAAAGGGGTACACATTTGCGGGCCATCACACTTGGTGTCGGAGCTAAAGGTTAAGCGAGAACCTTGGCTCTGGTGGGGATTACTCATTAGAAATAGAGTCAATAGTACTCTAGAATGAGTTTGAGTGTATTAATAGATATGAGCGCGTATTTGTTAGTGAATATAAATTATTTTAATATTGTGTTGACTTATCGGTTGAGTGTTTATAAATTCTGGTCGGTACAGTCGGAACAACTATATCGATAGGGATTTCTAAACTCTGAAACTAGGCAAACCGACATAGTATTGTTTTCAAAAGTGGGTAAATGAAATAATTTTACCTAAAAATATATTTTGATATAAAAGAAATAATTTCTGAAATTATTCTATATAATTGGAATGTTTGGATGATAATATTATAGCCAAATAAGATTATATAATTTGAAAAGATTTATATAACCAAAGGAAAATTTGTATAAGTATAAATTATACAAATGGATTATAATTAAATCAGATTCAAACCAGAATTTGAAAATCTAAATCCTGGATATTTTTTAATGTTTTCCAAAGTACTTGGAAATAAATAATAGTAATATTATTTTCGAAATTTTTTTGAATAGAAAATGTTTTTAAATGGATTTTGGAAGTAATATAGCACTGATATCACTTCGGTCGCTGGAAAATAATTCCGATGATGATCGCGACATCATCGGTGTTCATTATCGAGTTTCTAAGTGATGGATTGCTGCCGGGGTTGTTGTTTCGGATTGTTTTGAAGAAAAACAAGTTTGGTTTGAAATCTCCGAAGGGAAAATTGTTTGGGATGGAGCCAAGGGAATTTTAAGAAATTCCAATTGATGGTTTATTTGAAACAAAAAGGTTATATATATGTGTATATAGGAGATTTCAAGGTGATTTAAAATAATATACCGGGTGTTTAAAATTTCTGAAATCCTTATTTAAATAAATTAAAGATCATCTGAAAATAAGTTATAAACTTATAAATGGAAGATGATTCGGAATAGGAAATGAAGACAAGGAATTTGAGCTTGGAAATAAATTGTAACTGGTGTAAAGTTAAAAGGATTAAATTTTAACTTAAGCAAAGCAAATGAAATAAATAAAAATAAGTAAGATGGTGGAAAATTCTAAATTTTGGATTAAAGTTCTTACTTAGTTAATTTCAGGTGAATTGTGTGAGATGAAGATTTACTTATGCAAGTTAAACAAAATAAATTAGTGAAAGAAAATGGTATGGATTTAAGCTAGTTAAATAAAATCTAGTTGGACTTGAATTAAATTGAGATAGAATTGAATGGAAATGAAATTCAATTAAGTTGTAGATGATAGTGAATGAAATTAAATTCTTACCTAAATAAATTTAAAAGGATGGTATGAAGTTAGATTTAATTGAAGATAAGATAAATAAAAATTGAATTTGAATAAATAAACTTCGATGGCTTATAAAAGAATTGTAAATCCATTGGATAAAAATATTATTGGCTATAAATAAGTGTAAATCTCGAGTTAAAAATGAAAGGTGAATATATTCGAGCTTAGAATGGATGGAAGTGTGAAAAAAGAATGAGTTGTGTGACTTATAAAATGGAAAATTGAAATAGAAAACCCAAAATAAAATTGTTTGATATTTTGGTGAAGGAAATAAAAAAAATCTAAACTTGAATTATAAAATAGATTGAACTCAAGTAAAATAGTTAAAGTGATTTTTGGAATAAAAATCAAATATTGAATTATAAATCAGAAATGAACTAATTAGACAATTAATTAGTTTAATTGAAAATGGTAATGAATATTAACTTGGTAAATAAAATTGGATTGTTAATAAAAAAAATGGATTTTTGAAAGTGAAACTTGAGTATTGATAAGATTCGGCTTAGATTGTAAGCGAATTATCGAATGAAATGGAATTGGAACTAAAAATAGAAATAGTTTAAGTTGAAAATAAAATTCAATTTGGGTATGAGTAATGTGACAGCCCACAAATCCATACCCCTTGATTTGACATTAATTTCCATTATGAACTCAAGAAGAACGGAAATACGAACCATTTGGGTTAAAGAAGAAGAGGTAGAAGAAGAAAATAAACAACAACAGAATCTAACCATCGCAGCGGAATAAAATATAATAGACAACAACAGATCTTTACACAAATCAAAACTATATCTGTTTATACAATACATCATCAGAGTATACATCAGAGTACACATACATACAACTAGACAATAATCATGTCATGTCTTCAATATAACAGAGTACAGTAATCAACACAGCGGAATATATATATATAAACAAGTACGGGAGATACGTCACGCCATCCAGCTCATCCCTGAGCTCCACAGCATCATATCTTGTAATCTATAATACTCGGTCTGACCCGAGCATTATAATAAAATAACACCCGAGTCAGTCTGGAAAACCAACGTGAGAAAATCACACTCAAATTGATTATTAAAGTTTCAAAATCCTTTGAAAACAAAAGCATCTCGTAAGACCACGCCACAAATAAACATGTCGGGTTTTTACCTTACGATAGCCAAAACACTTTTTATCAAATCCGTCTGATATTATAATAGTGTCTATTGAAAGTAAAATAGAATCTAGCTGAAATGCTTGCTTCTCACGTTTCAGCAATAGTTGGGCACAATCAAAACCGTACAGGCACGTAGGGAGAATGGATTTCCATCAATGACTAGGCACTGGGGTACCACCTGTCACTGTACGTGGCCTAGATCACAGTACCAAGGATTACTCCCAATCCCCTGCAACACAAGGCCGGAACCATCCCTTACTGGATAATTCCGAATAAAATCACCCCACGGTTGGGATCAGCAACCGCACCACTAAGCCGAAATAAAAAGGGTCATCTAGACAGGGATGACCTTACTCTCAAGTGGGGGCTACCCACGAAGCCTTGCTGCATAACCCCTGATTTTCAGTCATTCCCGGTTGATGAGGCTCAAGGCTAAGCGTTACCTTTCAGCACATATCCCTTAGAATGCCCATCGTCCGCTGACAATGTTCCGAAAGCATTCATCCATACAAGTCCATCCCGGGTTCGAACGGAACCGAAGGCACTACTCCTACTACATCCATTTTGGAAATATCCTCAGGATTAGTATCGACTAGCCCTTGCACTTCACTGCTCCATCTTCGACTCCGAAATCGTTTCCACGAAACGTACAAACCGGATCGAAGTTGTAACGACCCGTATTTTTACGGATCGAAACATCGTAAAACAGTTATCATTTGGTCGCATTGTTGATAAGTCATCCATAGTCTAAGTCCTAGGTCGTAGAGTAGTTAGGTCGGAGTAGACGACCTAAGAAAGTGGAGCGACCTAAGGAAGTTGGCGACCTAAGGATTTTGGGGATAGGTCGTATAGGAGATAAGTCGTGTGGTGGCTTAGGTCGTGGGGTAGGTTAGGTCGAGTGAGCGACCTAGGAGATTGGAGCGACCTAAGAGTTAGCAACCTAAGGTTTGAGCGACTTAAGGAAAGGCAGCGACCTATGGCAGTTAGCGACCTATAGGATTTGGTGACCTAGTGGTTAGCGACCTAGTGGATAGCGGTATAGGGGTTAGCGAGTTAGCGTAGTTAGGTCGTAAGCGACCTAAGATAGTTAGGTCGTGAGCTTCTGTGTTCTGTTAGGTCGTGTGTGTGTTAGGTCGCGTAAGAGCTAAGCTGCATTTGGGTTAGGTCGTAGGTCGCGTGGATGCGCTTACGTGTTAAGTCGCTAGGTCGTGAGGATGGGTAGGTCGCGTGGAAGCGCATGTGTGTTAGGTCGTGACTTAGTTAGGTCGCGTAAGGGCGAATCTGTAAGTCGCGCGCATGTGTTAGGTCGTTAGGTCGTAGAAGCGTGCATCTGGTAGGTCGTAGGTTGGAGTTTTTGCTAGGTCGCATAGAGGCTGGAATTGTTAGGTCGTGGGTTTTTAGGTCGTGAACGACCTAAGAGCGAACGACCTAAGGTGAAATCGGCCTATAAATAGGAGGGTTCTTCTTCATTTTTGGGATCCGGATTTTGAAGCGACGAAGTGCTGCCATTTTGAGAGCTCGAGTTCTACACTTCTTCACTTCTTTTCTCCACTTTAATCTTGTGATTCCTTCCATCCAAATCGAAGATCAAATCGAAGATCCAAGAGCTTAGATTGAAGATCTATATCCATCGAAGAGAGATTTCATCGTTTGAAGCGGATTTGTGATAGATCGAGTTAGATCCTTCGCTGTCCAGATCTGAAGTGGGTTGTTTTTGAGGTGTTTAGGTGATTTGGTGAGTGGTGATTATCTCTCACACGGATCCAAAGGAGTATATCGGATCGTTGGTTTGATTTGGTGTTAAATTAGTGATTTCCATGCATTTCCGTAAACTTAAGTATAGATCTATTGTACATGATGGTTTGACATCCATTTTACTACATGATTAACCTATGCAAGTTCATTCATCAAGTTATAGAGATATTAATCATGTTTTCATGCTTGTTAGACTTTAGACTCTTTATTTACAAAATTGCCATTATTGTTATAATTGTTCATTAGATCATATTTGAATGCTTGATTACTTGGATTAATGTTTGACTTGATTGATTGCTATGAATTAGATGATTGATGATTTGATTTAGACAAGATGGTCGAAGATGATTCAAAAGCTAAGGGAAAGGCTTTTGAATTGGAAAAGCTGCTTGTGGCATATGTGGTGGATGATGAAGCTCATATGGATAGATTTGATGATGATGTTGAGATGAGGCTTTGCTATGATGATGATGAGGCGAAGCATAGTATGAGATAGTCTTGGTCTAATCCAGACGGGATCATTCCAAGCATGTTGATAACTCGGTGAAATGGTTCGAGTTTGAGGATAATGGTTTGCTCGAGAGGCGCTTGAGCTAGTATGGAAATAGTCGTCGAGGAGGATGACTAGAAGGCTGAGATCTCATCGTTGTTGAAGGTTCTAGCATGCTCAAAGCAAGAGTACGTTGGGCAGATTCGATAGTCCCTGAAGGCTACTGATTGGTAGTCGAGTACTCTGGGCAGATTCGATAGTCCTAGGCACGTGCTGCGACGACGTGTGGAGTTATGTCTAGAACCGGGGTTTCCATTAGCCCTTGACGGACGGATGAAAGAATGAGCCGGTCATTCAATTAACGATGATATCGAAGCAATGATAACAGTGATAGCCAGAGTCATGGATGTTTGGTTGTATCGTCATTCGGTCTCAAGAGCGGTATTTTCTGGGTGCTTATCTGATCTTGGTTTAGGCCTTGGGGGTTTGTACTTGGAAAGCATCGCCCTTGACTCGAGTGATAACTGCTTTACTTTAAATTGTATGCTTTGCTATGTTTGCTTCTGCTTAGTGTGTGTCTGGGGGCTATCACTGTAGAAAGAGGTGGAGTGGGAGGGTTGGATTCCTATTCCTTTTTCCTTTATGCTCTTTTGGTATGTTGTTAGTTAATTTACCGCTCACTAAGACTGTTGTCTGTCTCAAGGCTTTATGTTTTAACTCTTATTGCCTTGGGTTGTTCGTCCATTTTGGGACGGGCAGACTAGGTAGCAGGTGACAGGTGCTGTTCTTGCTTTCCACGATGCTGATGACGAAGACGAGCTGGAGGATTGCATATTGTTTTCTTACTATATGTACTGGATGTTCCGCTGCTTGTATATTCTCTGAGTGATATGTAGTGAGGCTTGATGTATTGACTATTCAGATGTTTGTATTCAACTATTATGAAGTTTTATCGATGAGATTCTATTCTGTGAAGCTTCACTATATATATATATATTCTATTGTATTTTGTCCATGCGCTGTGAGTAATACGATAGATTCTGTTGTTTTAATTTACCCTGACAATCGTCCATGGCTGCCTGGCACACTTTACAGCGCACTATCTCTAGGTTCAGTGCAGGGGTCGTGGACGGTCGTCACATTTGGTATCAGAGCTTTGGTTAATTGATTTTACCCAACGCTCGCTGACGTAACTACGTATGAGAGACGTAATTGTATTTTGATGGATGATTACTATATATAATATAGTAGCTTAGAAGGATTTGAATTCCTTAAGCAGTTGTTTCTCAAGGTGTATTAATCATTCCTTTTTATAGATATTAAGGATGAATCGAAGAGGGAGACCAGCTGCTAGGGGAGGCCGAGCTGCTGAAGGGACTGCTGATTATGCAGCTATGTTCGAAGCTATGATGACTTCGATCATGAGAAGGATACCAGTTCCGGGGACAGTAGTTGATGTTGGAGTTCAAGTTCAGGCTCTAAGACCAGTGGATTTTGCTAAGTTGTGTAAAGACTATACTGCTCTTGGAGGGAAGGTTTTCTTGGGGACAGAATCAACCATTGAAGTCCAGAGGTGGATAGATGCTTGTAGAAGGATCTTTGGTGATTTGGGAATTGAGGTTGCAACTAAGAGGAAGTTAGCATCAAGACAGCTTCAAGGGAGAGCTTCTGATTGGTGGAACTCTATCACCATTGATACTCCGGAGGAAGAGATTACTTGGGAGCAATTCCAAACCAGATTTGAAGCTAAGTTCATTTCTACGGCTCAGAAGTCTGTTCTGTTTAAGAAGTTTGTTGAGCTCAAGCAAGGTGGAAGACCAGTTCTTGAGTATGTTTCTGAGTTTGAAGCTTTGTCCAAGTATGCCCGGTCGTATATTGAATCTTCGTATCAGAAGAACGAGAAGTTTGTGACAGGCTTAGACAGTTATCTTGGGAGGCAGTTGGTGGATCATTTGGACGATCCATTTGAGAAGCTTGTGGAGAAAGCTCTCAGGCATGAGAATCTGTTTCCTAAGGAAAGGTCTGTTGTTGCTGTGACCAAGGAAGAATCTAAACCACAGCAGGGTGGAAACAAGAAGAGGAAGCAGCAGCAACAAAAGGTAAGGATGGCCAGAAGAAGCCAAAGGGCGAAGTGACCTGCTACAATTGTCTGCAGAAGGGCCATTTATCCAGGGATTGCAAGAATCCGAAGGTGCCGGTGAAGTGCCACAACTGTGACAAGCTGGGGCATGTTAAGAGGAATTGTCCAGAACCGCGGAAGGACAAGCAGATTGTGCAAGCTTATGCTTTGGGAGCTGTTCCATCATCTTCGAAAGCCTCTACCGTTGAAGAGAAAGGAAAGAGTGTGGTGGTTCAAGGTACTCTTTCCATATGTGGTGTTCCAGTTAGAGTTCTATTTGATACTGGGGCGTCGCATTCTTTTGTTTGTAGTGAACTTGTAGGCCGGTTGGGTTTAGAACCGGATATCGTTGATAGGCCATTGGTTGTGTAATATCCCGGAAATTTTAACAATATCAATTTAATAATCTGTTAAATAATTAAATTGATATTGATGATCTTTGATAATAAAATTTGAATTTAATTTAATAATCTAATTAAATAAGTATGAAATATGTTATTTCCAAATAATAAGTATAATGTATTATTTTTATAAATATGAATGGATTTTAAAGACTATGGAATTGTTATTTTAAATTGATAAGTAGTTGTATATGAATATATATATAACTTAATTTTTAAATTGAATCTTAGAATTTAATTTGATTTGAATTTAATTTAAGTTTTGAAATTCAAAAGAATAGATATTTAAATTGTTTTGGAATTTTAGAATATTTGTATAAACTTTTATTTATAAATATAAATTAGTTTTGTTCTTTTAAAAGTTATATATATAGATAAACATTTAAATAAATAAAGAAAAAGGTTTAATTTACTTTTTAATAAATAAAAATAAGAAAAAAATACAAATGTCATCATATTAAGCTTCATGTTAACATGTGTAATATAAGTAATCAATATAAGTGACAAGTGTCTTATTTATTTTCTTTTTCTCTTATTTTTATAAAATTACAAATTTACTTACATATAAACATTTGTACTTCTTTACTTCATTTTTCTATTAAACAAGATAAATTCAAAACTCCTTCCTCTAGTAAAAGTCTGGAAATAGATCAGTAATCTAAACTCCTCTCAAAACCACAATTTCAATTCATTTTCAAAACCTCTTCTCAAATACAATCCTCTAATCTAAAATCTGAAATCAAATATTCAGTAATTACCTCAAACCAAATCAAAGGTCTGTAACCATTCCTCAATCCAAAAACAAAAGCTTGCAAATCTTCTTGCAACCAGAGAAATCAAATCCCTGTAACCAAGTTACAGATCTGAAATAAAAAAAGCCTTGCATTCATTTTAAATCTGGAGTCATTTTAAAGCCAGTCTGCATTCATCTCAAAACAAGCCTGCAATTCTTTTCAACTTCAAAAATCTACATTCATTCTTCAAATTGGAAAACAAGCATGCATGTAGATTCAAAGCAGTTAAAGCCTAGCTACTCAAGTTTAAGATCAGATTCAAAGAAGCTAAGGGCATTCAAGTTTAAAAATTTCAAAAGCTTTGCAAAATTTAAAAGCCTGCCTCTGTTTCATCTTTGAATGTGAGTAACAACTTTTATCTAAAACTAACTTAAGTAAATACAGATGTTTGATTTTCTTGTGATAATCATGTTTGGAATGATGGATTCTCTGTATTATGTTGGTTTTGAATGCATGTATGGTTTGATTTGTTATTGCCTGTAACTTCTCTGTTTTGTTTTCCTGTGAACAAAATTTCTACATTAAACTTTAAATATGCTTATATGACTTAATATTGTATTGATATTGAAGTTAAATGATGAAAATGTCTAAATGATTGCAAATATGTTTGCATATACTTATAAAAATGTAAAGGGTGAATTTGCATGACAGTAAAACAGGTATATTTACATTTGCTTGGTTTACAGTTCCTTAAATCAAGTATAAATTTCATAGCACCCAAACGAATTGGTATTAGGCTTTGATCTCTCGAAAGGAAATGTTTTTAACCTTGTAATTTAAATAAAGAAAATGGTTTTAAGCAAAAATATTTAGTAATATTCTGGAAAATGTTAAATAACAGTGAAAATTTAACATAAGTCAAAATTTGATGATCATCGTTTCGAATTTGGATTCTATAATATGAATTGTGATAGGAAATAATGATTTTTAAAAATCAAATCATAATTTATAAGTTTGGAAATAAAGAGGAATTTAAAGTTGATCGGAATTGACATTTTGGCCAATTTCTGGAGACACGTGGCACGGGAAGGTTCGGGGTTGCTGGTGAGGATGGAGGAGCCTGCTACGGTGGTGGGAAAAATAGTTGATGGTGGCAACGTCCACGGTGGTGTCGACGGCAATCAATTAAAAATTTTAAACCTAATTTGAGTACGACAGAGATTCTCGCTTCGTTCGTTGCCCTCGCTCGATCGAGTGGCACGAGGCTAGGATAGATGAGGGTCTGGGAACTGACGAGGACGTAGCCGGAGTTGTTCCACCTCCGGTGGTCAGAGGAGTGGGGACGAGACGAATTGGTGGCCTGGTTTCGTTAAAAGTCTGGGACGTAGAGCTCGATTTTGATTTACAGTGGGACCAGGGGATTGAGGAACTCGAGTGAGTCGAGGGGGTTGTCTTCGACGTGGAGGCGATCACGATGATGGCCGGAGATGGTCCAATCGCATGTGCACGTGCACGTGGTTGTGGGGTGTCAGTGGCGTGAGATTTGGGAAGGAGGTCAGGCAACTCGAAGCTATTCTCGGGTAGGAGATCGATTGGCTCGAGTAGAACTCGAGTTCGCGAGAGTTTTAAATAGCAGTTTTGTTTAACTCTAAATACTTGGTTAAGGAATGAAGAAGAAGGGAAGACGAGAGGCAGAGATGAGTGAAAGCAGGTTGACTCGAAGTGGTTTCCATGTAAACTCGGGTAGGACCCGAAGTATTTTCCAAGCTCAGTTTTTATAAGCTTCAAATCAAAGTTTAAATATATAAACTCAAGTTTAGTTTTGAATCTTAGATTTAAAATAAATAAGTTTTATAAATTCAAATATTTTAATAAGTTTAAATGTTTGTTAAATTTAAATATTTTGAATTTAAAAAGAGATTTGTTTAAATCTTGTAAAATTTATTTTACAAGGAAAATATTATTTATCACTTAAAGGTTTTAAATTGATTTTAAAACTTGTTGAAGTTAAATTATAAGTTAATGATTCGTATGCATTTAATTACTAGGGAAATTAAATGGATAATTAATTTATCTAATAAATAAATAAAATAAATAATTACTTAAAAGTAATTAAAGGTTTAAGATTAATTATTTTTAGAATAATTAATTTGAAATTAAGATTCATTAATTAAATAGGATTTGATTTTTAATTAATGATTAAGATAAACTAAATAGAGTAATTAATTTAAGGATTTAAATTAATTTAATTAAGGTTTAAGATTAATTAATTAGGAATAATTAATTTATAATTATGGATTATAAATTAGAATATTAATTAATGATTAAGAATAAATTAATAGAGTAATTAAAGATTAATTAAGTTATGGATAACACTTAATTAATTAAATAATTAGAGATTAATTAATTGGTTATTAAGATTTATTAATTTGGAATTAATAATTAATCTAAGTTAATTAATTAAGAAAAGTAATTAAATAATTGTTAATGAAGGTCATTAACTATGGATTATTAAATAATCAATTAATAGGATTAATATTAATAATTAATTAGATTAATTAATTAAAAGATAATCAATTATAGAATTTGTTTTAAATGGAATTACTTAATGGAAGTAATTAAGAATTAATTACTTATTGTAATTAATTGAAGTTAATTTGATTTAGTTTAAGTTAATTAATTAAGTTTAATTAATTTAGAGTAATCAAGAGATGATTTGATAATAATTACTTAATGTAATTATTAAGGTGTGATCATTTAGGAAGTAAATAATAGATAATTACTTGAGGTAATTAATTGATTGATTATATATTAAGGAAAGTAAATTGAGTTTAATTACTTTGAATAATTAATCAAGGGATTAATTAAGAGATTAATTAAGGAGAATTAATTTAGTTAATGAAAGTAATTAAGGGTAGTTAATTACTGATTGAAGATTAATCAAGGTGATTAATAAATATTGTTAAAAGTTAATTACTTAATGTAATTAATTTAATTAAAGTAATTAATAATTAAGTTGTAATTAAGGATCATTAATTAATATAATTAATGATGTAATTAAGATTGATTTAAGTATAATTAATAAATGAAGTGATTAATTAATGTAATTAATTAAGGTTTAATATAATTAATTATAGTGATTAATTTAATTAATTATAGTTAATTAATTAATGAAGTAATTAAAGGTTAATTACTATAAGTGGTTAAGGTTAATTAATTTGAGTAATTAATTAAAGATAAATAACTTGAAGGCAATTAAAAGATAATTAATCAAAGATGATTAATTAAAAAAGGTAATTAGAGGATAGTTAATTAATTTGTAATTAATTAATGTTTAAGTAAGAAGGATTTATAAAATAAAAGTAATTAGTTTAATTAACTTTAAATTAATTAGAGATGATATAGATCATTACTTATGGATGGATGATAATACTGAATGCTTTGCATTTGATTGATATCTCTGATGAGATATATGCTATGTGATATGGATGTTTAGTTGAATTGTGATAATGGATTATCTGATGATATTGATAATGTTGATTATCTATTGTGAATTATCTTTCTAAGTGTATAAAGATAATTGAATTAAATTGTTTTAACCTTTAAAACAACTTGGCCTTAAAAGATACGTTTTGGATTTCGATGAGACCGGGATCGGGTTTCCGTATACCGGATTTCCAGGTCTGGAGACCCGAATACCACATCGATCCAAATTAACGATAGGTCGTGAATCTCAAGTGAAGATGAAGATTCAGAGTGCAAGGGTTATTGTCGTTAACTCTGAGGGTGATTCCAAAACGAGTGTAACGAGATAATGCCTTCGGTTTCGTTCGAACCCGGAACGAACTTGTATGGATTGAATGCTTTCAGCACATCGTCAGGTGGACGATGAGCATTCTAAGATAGATGTGTTCTTTTCTAAGGTAATCGTGACCTCAAGCCTCACAAACCGGGAATGGCTAAAACAGGGGAGGTGCAGCAAGGTTAGTGGGTAGCACCCAAGTAGGACAAGATTATCTCTGTCTAGAGGTCCCTTCTTATTATTATTCGGCTGTGTGGGCAGTTGTGAGCTCCAACTGCTGGGATATCTTGTGCGGGAATTATCCAGTAAGGGATGTTCCGGCCTTGTGTTGCAGGGGATTGGGAGTGATCCTCGGTACGGTGATCTAGGCCACGTACTGTGACGGGCGGTACCCCGGTAGCCCTGCCATTGATGGAATCCAAACTCCAATAAGTGCCGTACGTTTTAGTTGTGCCCAACTATGTTGGAACGTGAGATGTAAGCATTCCAGCTATTTCATATTTATTTGAAAACCCTAGACCTATTATAATACAATCGAATTTCCTATCAAATGTTTTGGTTAGCGTAAGGTAAAAACTTACCCATATTTATTGGTGGGGAGTCTTACGTGATACCTTTTCTTTCAAAAGGTTTTGAAGTTAAACAAGTTTAACCTGTTACTCACACCAGACCCATGTCTGACCCAAGTTGTTTATTTCTGTTTTATAAACTCTTGGGTACTCAAATTTTTACGAGTAGCCAAGGGATTCAGGTTTAGCTTTGACGAGTAATCTGGAGGAGCAATGGAGCAGGAGGCTTCGGCGTTGTAGATATAGATAGTAGTTTTCCGCTGTGTTGATCTTTGTATTGATCTGTATTGTGTTGAGATGTAATAACTAGACAGATGTTTATAATTGTCTAGTATTTGATGTGTAATCTGTGTAACTCTGATAGATGATGTATATGATACTATGTAATATTTATGTGATATATTATATTTCGTTTCGTTTCCGCTGTGAGTATCTGTTGTTGTTTTCTTTTCTCTTCTTCTCTTTTCTATTTCTCACCCCTTTCTTTCTTACTGTCGATGCGATTTTCCGGGAGTGGAAAGCCGGGTCGTCACACGTGGTATCAGAGCTTAGGTTGAACGAATGCCTAAGCTTTTGGTTAAGTGAATATCAGAGCTATTGGTTGAGTGAATACCTAGCTCTGGAGTGGTATCTATCGTGAGAGAGCGTATTTGTAATTTTTATATAACTATATATATATTCTACCTATATTGTTGGGTTACCCGTACAGGTTCTCCAATATAAGATATAAAGGTAGGTAGGGTAGTAGTGTATGAAACACGACTACCAATGGTTGGAATTAAGGTTGGAAGTGTATTTATCGAGACTGTAGACCCAATACTGTCTCGAGTAAGTTTTGCTGTGATGAAGGATTTCATCGAATCTCTGAAGGAAACCTGTTAAGGTTCGGAGTTTATCTGTAAAGTTGGATGAGTAGAGTTTGGATCTATCGGTTGAACAGAAGCAAGTGATGGTACCTTGATACCTCAGGTAATAGTAGCTGTGTGATGAGATGCAGTGACGATGGATGTTCCCGAAGATGTTTTCTTTGGAACGAGTTTAAGGAAGTGTGTCTGTTTCAGTGTTATGGCTGAGTTCAGCATGGTATTTCTGTTTGGTTTGGAGTTCGAGTTTCTCGAAGAGTTTTTCTTTGGCATCTGTGGCAGCAGTGCAGCTCGGAGTATTCTGTGCATTGACAGGAAGTTTTCTGGCTGAGCAGTTTTTCTGGAGGTGAAATTCAGAAGCAGCAGAGTGCATCCATTTCTTCGATGGATTGGATAGTTAAGTATGGGCTGTTCTGATTTGTTAAGAGGAACAGTTTTCTTTGGAAATAGGCTGGTTTGATCGCAAGAGTGACTTGCGATAGTTTGAGGGTTCTCTTGGGTTATCAGAGTTTTTCTGAGTGTCTTCAGAGAAGTCAGGAGTTATCCGCATCTGAAGGTTGAGTTTTCTTATCGACTGGATTCCAGGAGTAGTACCGGTAGTTCAGTCTAGTTGAAGGATGTTTCCTAGAGATGGAATTGGTGCAGCAACTCAAGTTTTGATGAAGTATCTGAGTTTTATTTATGGATCAGTGAACCTTATTTCTGGAATGAGTTGTCCAGTCTGTGCTTGTGTTCTACCTCAGATCAGAATTGAGCAGCGAAAGCAGTTTGGAGTATATATCTGGATAGAAGAAGTAAGTTTGGAATCTACTGATGTTGTGAAGTAAAGTTATGTTTGGATCTCTTCTGTGTTTTGATTTGGATAAGTATTGGGTTTTCAGGATTGAATTGTCAGTTTGGACAATTGGAATTCATTGAGTTTTATGTGTCTCTGAGAGGTACGTGTAAGATCTATCTCTGGTTTTAGAATCAGCAGTTCTGGAAGGTTTAGTTGTTGAGTCAGACTCGTCTGTAGTCTGATATTCTGTTTAGTTCTGTAGATCTAGATGAGTAGGAGATCTATAGCTTAGTAGTTTAGATTGTTGTAGAGCGAGTATCCCGGTATATATATACTTGGGGAAACTCGAGGAATTCTATCTAGAATTTTGTCTGGATAGTTAGATTTGATTGATTGGATGAATTGGTTGCTATGGTTGTTAGCATATGGATGATAGTATATGCTTGTGTTTTAAAATTTAAAATCTTTAATAAGATTATTAAATTACCTTTGTTTAAATTTCGGGGACGAAATTATTTTAAGGGGGAAGGAATGTAATATCCCGGAAATTTTAACAATATCAATTTAATAATCTGTTAAATAATTAAATTGATATTGATGATCTTTGATAATAAAATTTGAATTTAATTTAATAATCTAATTAAATAAGTATCAAATATGTTATTTCCAAATAATAAGTATAATGTATTATTTTTATAAATATGAATGGATTTTAAAGACTATGGAATTGTTATTTTAAATTGATAAGTAGTTGTATATGAATATATATATAACTTAATTTTTAAATTGAATCTTAGAATTTAATTTGATTTGAATTTAATTTAAGTTTTGAAATTCAAAAGAATAGATATTTAAATTGTTTTGGAATTTTAGAATATTTGTATAAACTTTTATTTATAAATATAAATTAGTTTTGTTCTTTTAAAAGTTATATATATAGATAAACATTTAAATAAATAAAGAAAAAGGTTTAATTTACTTTTTAATAAATAAAAATAAGAAAAAAATACAAATGTCATCATATTAAGCTTCATGTTAACATGTGTAATATAAGTAATCAATATAAGTGACAAGTGTCTTATTTATTTTCTTTTTCTCTTATTTTTATAAAATTACAAATTTACTTACATATAAACATTTGTACTTCTTTACTTCATTTTTCTATTAAACAAGATAAATTCAAAACTCCTTCCTCTAGTAAAAGTCTGGAAATAGATCAGTAATCTAAACTCCTCTCAAAACCACAATTTCAATTCATTTTCAAAACCTCTTCTCAAATACAATCCTCTAATCTAAAATCTGAAATCAAATATTCAGTAATTACCTCAAACCAAATCAAAGGTCTGTAACCATTCCTCAATCCAAAAACAAAAGCTTGCAAATCTTCTTGCAACCAGAGAAATCAAATCCCTGTAACCAAGTTACAGATCTGAAATAAAAAAAGCCTTGCATTCATTTTAAATCTGGAGTCATTTTAAAGCCAGTCTGCATTCATCTCAAAACAAGCCTGCAATTCTTTTCAACTTCAAAAATCTACATTCATTCTTCAAACTGGAAAACAAGCATGCATGTAGATTCAAAGCAGTTAAAGCCTAGCTACTCAAGTTTAAGATCAGATTCAAAGAAGCTAAGGGCATTCAAGTTTAAAATTTTCAAAAGCTTTGCAAAATTTAAAAGCCTGCCTCTGTTTCATCTTTGAATGTGAGTAACAACTTTTATCTAAAACTAACTTAAGTAAATACAGATGTTTGATTTTCTTGTGATAATCATGTTTGGAATGATGGATTCTCTGTATTATGTTGGTTTTGAATGCATGTATGGTTTGATTTGTTATTGCCTGTAACTTCTCTGTTTTGTTTTCCTGTGAACAAAATTTCTACATTAAACTTTAAATATGCTTATATGACTTAATATTGTATTGATATTGAAGTTAAATGATGAAAATGTCTAAATGATTGCAAATATGTTTGCATATACTTATAAAAATGTAAAGGGTGAATTTGCATGACAGTAAAACAGGTATATTTACATTTGCTTGGTTTACAGTTCCTTAAATCAAGTATAAATTTCATAGCACCCAAACGAATTGGTATTAGGCTTTGATCTCTCGAAAGGAAATGTTTTTAACCTTGTAATTTAAATAAAGAAAATGGTTTTAAGCAAAAATATTTAGTAATATTCTGGAAAATGTTAAATAACAGTGAAAATTTAACATAAGTCAAAATTTGATGATCATCGTTTCGAATTTGGATTCTATAATATGAATTGTGATAGGAAATAATGATTTTTAAAAATCAAATCATAATTTATAAGTTTGGAAATAAAGAGGAATTTAAAGTTGATCGGAATTGACATTTTGGCCAATTTCTGGAGACACGTGGCACGGGAAGGTTCGGGGTTGCTGGTGAGGATGGAGGAGCCTGCTACGGTGGTGGGAAAAATAGTTGATGGTGGCAACGTCCACGGTGGTGTCGACGGCAATCAATTAAAAATTTTAAACCTAATTTGAGTACGACAGAGATTCTCGCTTCGTTCGTTGCCCTCGCTCGATCGAGTGGCACGAGGCTAGGATAGATGAGGGTCTGGGAACTGACGAGGACGTAGCCGGAGTTGTTCCACCTCCGGTGGTCAGAGGAGTGGGGACGAGACGAATTGGTGGCCTGGTTTCGTTAAAAGTCTGGGACGTAGAGCTCGATTTTGATTTACAGTGGGACCAGGGGATTGAGGAACTCGAGTGAGTCGAGGGGGTTGTCTTCGACGTGGAGGCGATCACGATGATGGCCGGAGATGGTCCAATCGCATGTGCACGTGCACGTGGTTGTGGGGTGTCAGTGGCGTGAGATTTGGGAAGGAGGTCAGGCAACTCGAAGCTATTCTCGGGTAGGAGATCGATTGGCTCGAGTAGAACTCGAGTTCGCGAGAGTTTTAAATAGCAGTTTTGTTTAACTCTAAATACTTGGTTAAGGAATGAAGAAGAAGGGAAGACGAGAGGCAGAGATGAGTGAAAGCAGGTTGACTCGAAGTGGTTTCCATGTAAACTCGGGTAGGACCCGAAGTATTTTCCAAGCTCAGTTTTTATAAGCTTCAAATCAAAGTTTAAATATATAAACTCAAGTTTAGTTTTGAATCTTAGATTTAAGATAAATAAGTTTTATAAATTCAAATATTTTAATAAGTTTAAATGTTTGTTAAATTTAAATATTTTGAATTTAAAAAGAGATTTGTTTAAATCTTGTAAAATTTATTTTACAAGGAAAATATTATTTATCACTTAAAGGTTTTAAATTGATTTTAAAACTTGTTGAAGTTAAATTATAAGTTAATGATTCGTATGCATTTAATTACTAGGGAAATTAAATGGATAATTAATTTATCTAATAAATAAATAAAATAAATAATTACTTAAAAGTAATTAAAGGTTTAAGATTAATTATTTTTAGAATAATTAATTTGAAATTAAGATTCATTAATTAAATAGGATTTGATTTTTAATTAATGATTAAGATAAACTAAATAGAGTAATTAATTTAAGGATTTAAATTAATTTAATTAAGGTTTAAGATTAATTAATTAGGAATAATTAATTTATAATTATGGATTATAAATTAGAATATTAATTAATGATTAAGAATAAATTAATAGAGTAATTAAAGATTAATTAAGTTATGGATAACACTTAATTAATTAAATAATTAGAGATTAATTAATTGGTTATTAAGATTTATTAATTTGGAATTAATAATTAATCTAAGTTAATTACTTAAGAAAAGTAATTAAATAATTGTTAATGAAGGTCATTAACTATGGATTATTAAATAATCAATTAATAGGATTAATATTAATAATTAATTAGATTAATTAATTAAAAGATAATCAATTATAGAATTTGTTTTAAATGGAATTACTTAATGGAAGTAATTAAGAATTAATTACTTATTGTAATTAATTGAAGTTAATTTGATTTAGTTTAAGTTAATTAATTAAGTTTAATTAATTTAGAATAATCAAGAGATGATTTGATAATAATTACTTAATGTAATTATTAAGGTGTGATCATTTAGGAAGTAAATAATAGATAATTACTTGAGGTAATTAATTGATTGATTATATATTAAGGAAAGTAAATTGAGTTTAATTACTTTGAATAATTAATCAAGGGATTAATTAAGAGATTAATTAAGGAGAATTAATTTAGTTAATGAAAGTAATTAAGGGTAGTTAATTACTGATTGAAGATTAATCAAGGTGATTAATAAATATTGTTAAAAGTTAATTACTTAATGTAATTAATTTAATTAAAGTAATTAATAATTAAGTTGTAATTAAGGATCATTAATTAATATAATTAATGATGTAATTAAGATTGATTAATTAAGTATAATTAATAAATGAAGTGATTAATTAATGTAATTAATTAAGGTTTAATATAATTAATTATAGTGATTAATTTAATTAATTATAGTTAATTAATTAATGAAGTAATTAAAGGTTAATTACTATAAGTGGTTAAGGTTAATTAATTTGAGTAATTAATTAAAGATAAATAACTTGAAGGCAATTAAAAGATAATTAATCAAAGATGATTAATTAAAAAAGGTAATTAGAGGATAGTTAATTAATTTGTAATTAATTAATGTTTAAGTAAGAAGGATTTATAAAATAAAAGTAATTAGTTTAATTAACTTTAAATTAATTAGAGATGATATAGATCATTACTTATGGATGGATGATAATACTGAATGCTTTGCATTTGATTGATATCTCTGATGAGATATATGCTATGTGATATGGATGTTTAGTTGAATTGTGATAATGGATTATCTGATGATATTGATAATGTTGATTATCTATTGTGAATTATCTTTCTAAGTGTATAAAGATAATTGAATTAAATTGTTTTAACCTTTAAAACAACTTGGCCTTAAAAGATACGTTTTGGATTTCGATGAGACCGGGATCGGGTTTCCGTATACCGGATTTCCAGGTCTGGAGACCCGAATACCACATCGATCCAAATTAACGATAGGTCGTGAATCTCAAGTGAAGATGAAGATTCAGAGTGCAAGGGTTATTGTCGTTAACTCTGAGGGTGATTCCAAAACGAGTGTAACGAGATAATGCCTTCGGTTTCGTTCGAACCCGGAACGAACTTGTATGGATTGAATGCTTTCAGCACATCGTCAGGTGGACGATGAGCATTCTAAGATAGATGTGTTCTTTTCTAAGGTAATCGTGACCTCAAGCCTCACAAACCGGGAATGGCTAAAACAGGGGAGGTGCAGCAAGGTTAGTGGGTAGCACCCAAGTAGGACAAGATTATCTCTGTCTAGAGGTCCCTTCTTATTATTATTCGGCTGTGTGGGCAGTTGTGAGCTCCAACTGCTGGGATATCTTGTGCGGGAATTATCCAGTAAGGGATGTTCCGGCCTTGTGTTGCAGGGGATTGGGAGTGATCCTCGGTACGGTGATCTAGGCCACGTACTGTGACGGGCGGTACCCCGGTAGCCCTGCCATTGATGGAATCCAAACTCCAATGAGTGCCGTACGTTTTAGTTGTGCCCAACTATGTTGGAACGTGAGATGTAAGCATTCCAGCTATTTCATATTTATTTGAAAACCCTAGACCTATTATAATACAATCGAATTTTCTATCAAATGTTTTGGTTAGCGTAAGGTAAAAACTTACCCATATTTATTGGTGGGGAGTCTTACGTGATACCTTTTCTTTCAAAAGGTTTTGAAGTTAAACAAGTTTAACCTGTTACTCACACCAGACCCATGTCTGACCCAAGTTGTTTATTTCTGTTTTATAAACTCTTGGGTACTCAAATTTTTACGAGTAGCCAAGGGATTCAGGTTTAGCTTTGACGAGTAATCTGGAGGAGCAATGGAGCAGGAGGCTTCGGCGTTGTAGATATAGATAGTAGTTTTCCGCTGTGTTGATCTTTGTATTGATCTGTATTGTGTTGAGATGTAATAACTAGACAGATGTTTATAACTGTCTAGTATTTGATGTGTAATCTGTGTAACTCTGATAGATGATGTATATGATACTATGTAATATTTATGTGATATATTATATTTCGTTTCGTTTCCGCTGTGAGTATCTGTTGTTGTTTTCTTTTCTCTTCTTCTCTTTTCTATTTCTCACCCCTTTCTTTCTTACTGTCGATGCGATTTTCCGGGAGTGGAAAGCCGGGTCGTCACAGGTTGTGACTAATCCAGTTGGGGGTTCGTCTTCTTTGTGTATGTTATGCCGTGGTCTGATTGTATCGAGTCATGATTGCTCTTTTTTTTGTGATTGTTTTGTTCTGAACTTTGCGGGGTTCGGAATTATTTTGGGTATGGACTAGCTTAGGAAGTATGCGACAAAGGTTGATTGTGAAAGGTTGGAGGTGAAAGTCGAGAATGTGGAGGGGCGAAAGATTGTGATACAATGTAAGCATGAAGAAGGCATCTTCATGAGCTTCATGTATTCGCTGGTTGTTCCACATGATGGACTGTCATCGTTGCCAATCGCTAATGGATTTGAGGATGTCTTTGACGAGGTCAAAGGGTTACCGCCGCATAGAGAGATCGAGTTTCGTATAGATCTAGTGGAAGGAGCCAGACCTGTTGTGATGCCTCTTAGGCGGATGGCGCCTAGGGAACAGCAGGAGTTGAAGGTGCAGGTTGATGATCTTTTGCAGAAAGGATTCATTCGACGTAGTGTGTCCGAATGGGGTGCACCAGTTGTGTTTGCAACCAAAGCGGATGGATCGTTGAGGTTGTGTGTGGATTATCGTGAGCTGAATAAGGTGACTAAGAAGAACAAGTATCCATTGCCAAGAATAGATGACTTGTTTGATCAGCTTCACGAAGCTAAGGTGTTTTCTCAGATGGATTTGGCAACGAGATTTCACCAGTTGAGGGTGGCTAAGGATAGTGTGCCGAAGACTGCTTTCAGGACACCATCCGGTTTCTTTGAGTGGCTGGTAATGCCGTTTGGATTGACTAATGCACCAGCATATTTTGTGGATCTTATGAATAGAGTGTTCAGAGATCAGTTGAGCAAGTTCGTGCTAGTGTTCGTGGATGATATTCTGATTTATTCCAGGACTGAAAAAGAGCACAAGACGCATTTGCGCATTGTTTTGGAAATCTTGCGGAAACATCAGCTGAAGGCTAAGTTTTCGAAGTGTCACTTCTGGAAGAGTGAAGTGAGGTTCTTAGGCCATGTTATCTCTGGAAATGGAATAGCGGTTGATCCCACCAAAGTGGCAGCAATCCAGGATTGGGTCAGACCTAAGAATGCATCTGATGTGAGAAGTTTTCTTGGATTAGCAGGATATTATCGTCGATTTATCAAAGACTTTTCCAAGGTGGCTACACCATTAACAGGATTGACGAAGAAGAACCAAGTGTTCAGATGGGATGATAAGTGTGAGCAAGCTTTCAGAATCCTGAAAGAGCGACTGACAAGTGCTCCTGTTTTGACTATTCCAAGTGGGAATGATGAGATGGTGGTTTACACCGACGCATGTGGTACAGGACTTGGAGCAGTGCTGATGCAGAGGGATAAAGTTGTTGCGTATGCAAGTCGACAACTGAAGCCGCATGAAAGTAATTATCCGACTCATGATTTGGAGTTGGCGGCGATTGTTTTTGCTCTGAAGATGTGGAGACATTATCTATTGGGAGTTCGATTTGAGTTGTTTACAGATCATAAGTCGTTGAAGTATCTTTTCTCCCAAAAGGATTTGAATCTTCGGCAGCAACGATGGCTAGAGTTTTTAGAATCATATGATTTTGGTATAGCCTATACTCCGGGAAAGGGTAACGCAGTGGCAGATGCGTTAAGTCGAAGACATGCAGGATTGGGAGCCATGTTTTCAGAATGGAAGAATCTCGAGTATTTAGCTGGATTTGACTTCAGGCCCAGATGTGAATTGGAACCTGAGATGTTGGCAAACTTATCGATAAGACCGACTCTTATGGAAAGGATTGGCGAGAGCCAAAAGCTAGATGATAAGCTTGTTAAGATTATCCGTGATTTGGAATCTAGATTGGACCCAGAAAAGGATAAAGGATTCGAGGTCGATTGAGAAGGTTGGCTTCGGAAGCAAGGACGATTAGTTGTTCCCGATATAGATGAATTGAGAAGTGAAGTTCTGAAGGAAAGTCATCACTCGAAGCTGACAATTCATCCAGGTGGACATAAGATGTATCGGGATATGAAGAGAACCTATTACTGGGAAGGTATGAAGAAGGATGTCGGAAATTTTATTTCCAAATGCATGAACTGCCAGTTGGTAAAAGCCGAACAGAAGAAGCCAAGTGGATTGCTTCAGCCATTAGAAGTTCCTACATGGAAGTGGGAGCAAATATCGATGGATTTTATTGATGGGCTACCTAGAACAAGAACGGGAAATGAAGGGATTTGGGTCATCGTAGATCGTCTGACTAAGAGTGCAAGATTCATTCCTGTTCGATCGACTAGGACTGCATCAAAGTTGGCTGAGTTGTATGTTAAGTGGATAGTTCGATTCCATGGTATTCCGAAGAGTATAGTGAGCGATCGAGATCCATTGTTCACTAGTGGATTTTGGAAGAGCTTTCAGGAAGTTTTGGGAACCGAGTTGTGTTTGAGTACAGCTTATCACCCTCAAACAGATGGTCAGACCGAGAGAGTCAACCGAGTTTTGGAAGATCTCCTCAGAGCTTGTGTTTTGGATTTCGGAGGATCATGGGAAGATCACCTTCATTTGGTGGAATTTTTGTATAATAACAGTTACCAGTCAAGCATTGGTATGGCACCGTATGAGGCATTGTATGGAAGACCGTGTAACTCTCCGACATGTTGGTTAGAGACCAGAGAAAAGCTGATGCTTGGGCCAGAGATGATTCGACAGACTTCGGATTGCATAGAGATCATTCGGCAACGAATGAAGGCAGCCCAAGACCGTCAGAAAAGTTATGCCGATAAACGTCGTAAGGATTTAGAATTCGACGTAGGTGATATGGTTTTTGTGAAGATTTCTCCACTGAAGAATGTTATTCGATTCAGGAAGAAAGGGAAATTGACTCCGAGATTTGTTGGACCATTCCCGATCATCGAGCGAATTGGAAAGCTCGCCTACAGATTGGAGTTACCAGAGAAGATGTCGGGTGTGCACAATGTTTTTCATGTATCGTATCTACGGAAGTATGTGCACGACTCGAATACAGTGGTTTCTACTGATAGCTGTGAAAATTTCGAAGTTGATCCAGTCGATAAGAGACCTCGTAAGCCGCTTCGTGTTGTGGAAACTGACACGTAACAGCTTAGGAGGAAGGTAGTTAAGTTGCTCAAGATACAATGGAGTGATGATGATAACGACTGTACATGAGAGGTGGAAGAGAGGATGAAGGCAGCTCATCCTGAACTCTTCAAGGTATGGCCCTAAGGTGTCGTGTCATCTAACGACATTGTAACTTGTTCTAGTTTTAGAATTCTGCATGCTAAGCTAGAATTGGATGCATGGTTTGTTGATTGCTATGGATGGTAGGCATGAAGAATAGTCTTTGATTGCTCTGTTTGTTTGGAATTTCGGGGGCGAAATTCCTAAGGGGGAGAGAATACAACGACCCGTATTTTTACGGATCGAAACATCGTAAAACAGTTATCATTTGGTCGCATTGTTGATAAGTCATCCATAGTCTAAGTCCTAGGTCGTAGAGTAGTTAGGTCGGAGTAGACGACCTAAGAAAGTGGAGCGACCTAAGGAAGTTGGCGACCTAAGGATTTTGGGGATAGGTCGTATAGGAGATAAGTCGTGTGGTGGCTTAGGTCGTGGGGTAGGTTAGGTCGAGTGAGCGACCTAGGAGATTGGAGCGACCTAAGAGTTAGCAACCTAAGGTTTGAGCGACTTAAGGAAAGGCAGCGACCTATGGCAGTTAGCGACCTATAGGATTTGGCGACCTAGTGGTTAGCGACCTAGTGGATAGCGGTATAGGGGTTAGCGAGTAAGCGTAGTTAGGTCGTAAGCGACCTAAGATAGTTAGGTCGTGAGCTTCTGTGTTCTGTTAGGTCGTGTGTGTGTTAGGTCGCGTAAGAGCTAAGCTGCATTTGGGTTAGGTCGTAGGTCGCGTGGATGCGCTTACGTGTTAAGTCGCTAGGTCGTGAGGATGGGTAGGTCGCGTGGAAGCACATGTGTGTTAGGTCGTGACTTAGTTAGGTCGCGTAAGGGCGAATCTGTAAGTCGCGCGCATGTGTTAGGTCGTTAGGTCGTAGAAGCGTGCATCTGGTAGGTCGTAGGTTGGAGTTTTTGCTAGGTCGCGTAGAGGCTGGAATTGTTAGGTCGTGGGTTTTAGGTCGTGGGTTTTTAGGTCGTGAACGACCTAAGAGCGAACGACCTAAGGTGAAATCGGCCTATAAATAGGAGGGTTCTTCTTCATTTTTGGGATCCGGATTTTGAAGCGACGAAGTGCTGCCATTTTGAGAGCTCGAGTTCTACACTTCTTCACTTCTTTTCTCCACTTTAATCTTGTGATTCCTTCCATCCAAATCGAAGATCAAATCGAAGATCCAAGAGCTTAGATTGAAGATCTATATCCATCGAAGAGAGATTTCATCGTTTGAAGCGGATTTGTGATAGATCGAGTTAGATCCTTCGCTGTCCAGATCTGAAGTGGGTTGTTTTTGAGGTGTTTAGGTGATTTGGTGAGTGGTCATTATCTCTCACACGGATCCAAAGGAGTATATCGGATCGTTGGTTTGATTTGGTGTTAAATTAGTGATTTCCATGCATTTCCGTAAACTTAAGTATAGATCTATTGTTGATGATGGTTTGACATCCATTTTACTACATGATTAACCTATGCAAGTTCATTCATCAAGTTATAGTGATATTACTCATGTTTTCATGCTTGTTAGACTTTAGACTCTTTATTTACAAAATTTCCATTATTGTTATAATTGTTCATTAGATCATATTTGAATGCTTGATTACTTGGATTAATGTTTGACTTGATTGATTGCTATGAATTATATAATTGATGATTTGATTTAGACAAGATGGTCAAAGATGATTCAAAAGCTAAGGGAAAGGCTTTTGAATTGGAAAAGCTGCTCGTGGCATATGTGGCGGATGATGAAGCTCATATGGATAGATTTGATAATGATGTTGAGATGAGGCTTTGCTATGATGATGATGAGGCGAAGCATAGTATGAGATAGTCTTGGTCTAATCCAGACGGGATCATTCCAAGCATGTTGATAACTCGGTGAAAAGGTTCGAGTTTGAGGATAATGGTTTGCTCGAGAGGCGCTTGAGCTAGTATGGAAATAGTCGTCGAGGAGGATGACTAGAAGGCTGAGATCTCATCGTTGTTGAAGGTTCTAGCATGCTCAAAGCAAGAGTACGTTGGGCAGATTCGATAGTCCCTGAAGGCTACTGATTGGTAGTCGAGTACTCTGGGCAGATTCGATAGTCCTAGGCACGTGCTGCAACGACGTGTGGAGTTATGTCTAGAACCGGGGTTTCCATTAGCCCTTGACGGACGGATGAAAGAATGAGCCGGTCATTCAATTAACGATGATATCGAAGCAATGATAACAGTGATAGCCAGAGTCATGGATGTTTGGTTGTATCGTCATTCGGTCTCAAGAGCGGTATTTTCTAGGTGCTTATCTGATCTTGGTTTAGGCCTTGGGGGTTTGTACTTGGAAAACATCGCCCTTGACTCGAGTGATAACTGCTTTACTTTAAATTGTATGCTTTGCTATGTTTGCTTCTGCTTAGTGTGTGTCTGGGGGCTATCACTGTAGAAAGAGGTGGAGTGGGAGGGTTGGATTCCTATTCCTTTTTCCTTTATGCTCTTTTGGTATGCTGTTAGTTAATTTACCGCTCACTAAGACTGTTGTCTGACTCAAGGCTTTATGTTTTAACTCTTATTGCCTTGGGCTGTTCGTCCATTTTGGGATGGGCAGACTAGGTAGCAGGTGACAGGTGCTGTTCTTGCTTTCCACGATGTTGATGACGAAGACGAGCTGGAGGATTGCATATTGTTTTCTTACTATATGTACTGGATGTTCCGCTGCTTGTATATTCTCTGAGTGATATGTAGTGAGGCTTGATGTATTGACTATTCAGATGTTTGTATTCAACTATTATGAAGTTTTATCGATGAGATTCTATTCTGTGAAGCTTCACTATATATATATATTCTATTGTATTTTGTCCATGCGCTGTGAGTAATACGATAGATTCTGTTGTTTTAATTTACCCTGACAATCGTCCATGGCTGCCTGGCACACTTTACAGCGCACTATCTCTAGGTTCAGTGCAGGGGTCGTGGGCGGTCGTCACAGAAGTGGTTTTCGGGAAAAACTCCCGATCCCGGTCTCTTCGAAACGATCAGCGCATTTGGCCAATATTGATAGTTGGTTATTTAACTATCAATTAACATCCATAAACATCCATCAAACAATAAATAATTTCCCCATTATTTATTAACCTCAAATACCTTCGCAAGATATATTTCTATTTTCAAACCTCTTTTGAAAACAGTTCAAAACAGTTTCCTCTTACGGAATACATATCTCAAATATTTCTTTCCACTGAAACACCAGGTACAAAATACTTTTAGATTTTTAAAATAATTTAAAAAATCTTTATTATAAATATACTTTATAACTTTGAAATCAAAACTACTTTAATACTTAAATAAAATATATATTTTAAGGATATTTTAAATAAAACCACTTTATAAATATAAACTAAATTTCTCTTTTAACATAATACCAAATCACTTTTATATAGTTACTACAATAATAGATTTTGATAATCTTACTTTGGAAATTAACATAAAAAAACAAATTTTCTAAAACATGCCTTTTTAAAAACATACTTAAAACCTTTAACTTATATTTCAAATTGCTTTGAAAACGTACTTGGCTATCCAAGGAAATACACTTCTCTTCACATCTTTTAAAAATTAATCAACATTTATTTTTAAATCAATTCATATCCCTTTATAAATTCCCACCTTGAATTTATATTTTCAAATATCCACTGATATTTTATTTTACTTTATAAACCCAGTTTATAAATTCCAAAATCTCACTTCTCTTTTAAAAATCCCGTTTTAACACTTAAATCAAATCCCAAATTGATTTCCGATTTACCTTAATTTGAAATAAATTCCTTGCTCACTTCATTTATTTCAAAATACTTTAACTTAAGATTTATTTCTTTATTGTGAGTTAAAACCCTTTTTAATTGAAAATACCAATTTAAAACATCCAAAATTCCTTCTTTATCCCTTAATTAAATTTAATCCTTACATTCAAAAATAATTCCTTTATTCTTTAAATTTAATATCACTTTAGTTTTAAAGTTAATATTTCCCTTGTTAATTCAAAATTCCCTTATTCCATATTTGTTAAAATTCTGAATCGCTTTTATTTTTATTTCCCATTCAATTCATTATTAAATTCATTCCAATACACTTGAGTCATTTTACTTAAAATTTACTCTTTTATTTCTTTCCAAAAATCCAATTCAATACATTTTGATAATTCCTTTTTCTGAAATATTCAATCCAACCATATCATTTAATATTTCAATTACCAATAAAATCATCACAGGATATCAATATTCATAACACAGAATATCAAATAATCTAAATAAATTTTGAGGAATCCAGTTGGATCCCTCCAACCTGTTTCCCTGCATCCACATATGTTAGCAAAATACCAATTCCACTTCGAGGTGGAATATCGCGGTATATGGGTTTTATAAAATATCATCCGCTATTATGCGGCGCATAGGGTCTCATCCGCTATATATTGCGGGAATATCAACAACTCCAATATATACATATGCCAATATATATATATATATATATATATATATATATATTGGTAAATACTACTATATATTATCATATCAAATCAAATCAACCATTCACCAAATATTTAAATTCAACTATTTAAATTTAAAATAAAGCCAGATGAGTGAGATTAACTCACCTTTGCCCTTAAATTTCAGTCTGATCCAAACTGGCTATTTCCTTCCCGATTTTAGACCTAGTGCACACATTTGATGATTTTATTAATATTTGAACCAACGAATAATTAAATTCGCTTTTGATAAATTTAATTAACTAATAATTTGTATTTTTAAATCAATCCATAGATTTCAAAAATCAAATTTTCATATGAACTTCCATAAATTCAAAATTCCTATACTTCCAACCTTGTCTATATATATATATCTTGTTTACATATACATACTGAACTTTATAAACAAAATTCATACTACCATTTAAAATTCTATTTTCCGAATTATATGTATATACATCTTTTCTTAATTTACCTCTAATTCTAATTTAATTAAAATAGAACTGACTTTATATTTAAAACTGTTTCTCTATATAATTTAAATAGATATGCATATATACTTACTGCTTACATGCATATATGAATATATATCCTTTGTATACAAATTAAAGAATTTAAATTGAAACAGAACTATTACCTTACTGTAAAAATTACCCAAGCCCAAATCGCTGAGTCGCCATCATCGAGTATCACTCAAGCGGTTCTAAGAGACAGCCGTTAACTGGAAGCTCTGCCTCCAACGACCGATGATGGCTAGCCATGCGAAGCCCTACTCACGCCATTAATCGATCGCGATGTCGAACCCTCCCCATAAAACACCGAGCCACCCAAGCCCTCGCGAACCCTTTTCTTCGACCTGCCTTTGTCACGACACCATCAGTGCGTCGCCGGCCTCATCCCCATCTCTTTCAGATAACTTACGCGCGAGCCCAAAACTCCAATCCAAACGCGAATCGCTTTTCCTCTTTCCAGGAAATGATATCACGATTTAATTGAATTTTTATTTTATGTTTGTTTGGAAAAAGGAGGGGCCGTGTATTTTTATTTTAAAGGGAGGAGAAAGATGGATTTGTTCGGCCATTATTTTCTCCTTCTGAATGAAAATTTTCTTGAAGAAAGAATGCGCGTGTTTCAGAAGGCAAGAGTACGTGATTACTTAGAGAGGAGTAGGTCGGCTGAGATGAAAGATTAGTGACTCTGATTTGATTTCTTTCTGAAATGAAGTCGGCTGCAGCTTTTAAAAAGAAGAGCAAAAAGGGGAACACGATCTGATAGTAACGTGCCCAAACCAATTTGCTATAGTGGCCACGAAATGAAAGCTTTAAAAATTCTGATGTGAAATTATTTCGGTTGTGATTTGAATGGTGTATTATTTAAATTCAAATCGTCTCAATAAAATCTTCAATACGTTTATATATCGTATGCTCACTCAATAACTCCAATTACTACGAAATTTGAAATCCGATAATAATACAATATTACGGATCCAATGGAACTAGTTCCGTCGAATTCCGAGACTGTGCCTCGAAAGGCTATTTTTAAATATCGATTTAAACGATATATTTTCAAAACTGAGCAAAACACTTTCAAACTCGAATTTAACACTTCTACTATCTCCAGTATAACCAATATGAATTTTACAAGCCTCTAAAATATTTTTAACAGGCTTGAAACAGCAGATTCAATAATTTACCCAATTCAAATTAATTTAATTTAAAAATTAAATTACCTAATAAATAATGATATTTGAAATTCAGGCTAAAATTCACTTTTGAATATTTAAATCAATTAAATATCCTCATCTCAAACATCCAAAATTCCGGGTCGTCACAAGTAAATTGAATTTGGCCTTGATATCATTTAAATGAATTCAAAAATGAATTTGAAGATGGAATTGAATTTGAAATGGAAGAAACTAATTAAAATAGTTAGTAAATGAAAAGGGAAGTTGGTTGAAAACGAAATAAACTTAAGTTATAAGGTTGAAATAGTTGGGATTAAACAAAATGAACTTAAGTTTATACTTTGAATGAAAGCGTGGCTTAAATAAATTTGCGAAATGGTTGTTTAATAATTAGCATGGAATGTTTCCGAGTTAGATAAAATAGGTTTTGAATATAATGAATATGAGCATGAATGGAATGTAATTATATTGGTTGTGAATAAATTTAAAACGGAATGGAATTAAATATAAATTGAGTTGGAATCAATTTAAAATAGCTATAAGCTTAAGTGATTATTTATTTGAATGAATATCGTCGAATTGCATAGGAAAATTGGTCGTTCGACATAAGCAGAAGTAAATAAAAATTCTATGAATTGATAGAAGCAAATAAAATTGATTTTGAAATCAATTGGAATGAATATGAGTTCGTTTGGTTTGAAAATGAATTGGATGTAAGCAAGTGGGTTGTAAACCATTCGAATTGAATGAAAATGATATGTGATTTGGTTGGAAGCAATTAAAATTAAGTCAGAATCTTATAATTGCTTATAAATACTGTTTAGTATGCACTTCTTGTGAAAACCATGTGTTTAGATATTTAAAATAAATGAAATGTTATGAATTTCATATATTTAGTACTTACGTGTTTAAATTGAGTAAGTACAGGTACCTGGAAGCCGTTTAGTTAGATTTTGGTCGCGCTAGTTGCTAAACAAATAAGCCGCTTGCTTAAAAACGATATATAAAGGTACGCCTACGCAATAAAAGGAATAAAAATATGAAATATTGTTATATTTTTGTTTTTCCGACCGTGTGGGTCGATGTATATATATTTATCTCTCTTGTCAAATTGCAAAAGCTCCTCCGTACAAGGGAGACTCTGCCAAAAAAATTCGGAAATTTTGGGAGTTGAAAAATTTTGAATTTTTTTTAACGACGAATTGATTTTCAAATTGTAATGAAAATGTAGGATTTGAACTAGAAGATGAAAACCAATTGTTTTGAGTGGAGGTTAAAGGATTAGAAAAGTGAATATGGAGTTTTCACTAAATGGGTTTGGGGCATTCTTCTGCCTTAGCAATTTCGAGGACGAAATTCTTTTAAGGGGGGAGGAATTATGTAACGACCCGGGTTTTTCTGGCGTTAATTGTGAATATTTGAATGGTTTTAAATATTAAAATTGAATTATAGATTGATTTTTGAATGTGAAAGAATTGTTTTTATTTAATAAAATAGGTTCAGAATTTAAATATAGCAATTTATTTAATAATTTAATTGCTGAAGTTTATGATTGAATATTGGTTAAAATAGAGAATTTGGAGTTTTAAGCTCGATAAAAATAATTTAAAGGCTTGTAAAATTTATATTAATAATACTGAAGACAATGCAACTTTTAAATTTGAATTTGAAAGTGATATGTTCAGTTTTAAAAATATATCGTTTAAATCGACGTTTAAAAAAAGCCTTAAGAGGCACAGTCTCAGAATTTGACGAAACCAGTTTCATTGGATCCGGAATATTGTATTATTATCGAATTTCAAATTTCGTAGCTTTTGGAGTTATTGTTTGATCGTACGAGATATAAACGCGCTGAAATTTATATCGGAAGTTTAATATATTAATTGGGTCCAAAAAGCTATCTTCTCCATACGATCTAATTAGGACTCGAAACCTTTTCCATTGCATTCGAAATAGGGGTATAACATTATAAACGCCTAGTGGCATGCATCCGTAGGGGTTCAAAATTTCAAGATAGGGATAACGAGATATTTTGGGATAAATTTATATTATAAAATTTAAATCAACTCATACCGTCATTCCATCCTTTCAGCCTTCCCCATTTAACACGCTACCTGTCTCTTCATTTCAAATTGAACCCATTCCCATCTCCTTTATCTCAATTCAAATTTCATAAATCATTCGATTGCATCAGAGAAAAAAAATGCATATAAACGATTGCGTACCCAATCTTCAGCTAAAACCCCGAGATCCCTCACTTCCTTCAAATTCGAATCCTCAAAAAAAATAAAAAAAATAAATAAATAATAAATAAAAAGAAAATGGCGGACAAATCGAACAACAGAAAGAAAAATCGATTCAAGCAAAATCATGTAAGCGATTCAAGAAAATAAAATCGAGTTCGTTCGATTTCAGGTGAAAAAAAAGAGAGAGGAAGGAACGAAATCGAACTCGTTCATTGGGAAAATGGCGACTGAACGCTTATGTGAAATTGAATTTCCTCTCATCGCGTACGAATCGATCAAAGATTTCATCGCAAGCCATCGCGATGATGCAAGCGTAGGTGGGTCGCGTACGCACGGGCATACGCGTGGAGCGCGCGAGGGCGGAGGATGGGGAGGTGCGTTGATTCGATTGGGTTCGAGGAGTTGGTTTCACGTCGTGTACATGGAGGTTGGCAGCAGCATCAGCAGTGAACGTTAGATGGTGGCGAGCGAGAGGGGGTAGCCGTGGTTGTGGCAGCAAAGGTATTTTCTTTTATTAAATTTATATATATGTGTATGTATATATATAGAAAACAGATATAAAAATAATTGCAGTAAGGTGAAAACAATTCTATTTTAATTTAATAAATATATATATATAGGAAACAGTAAATATCTTTATATATATATATAAGATTTTTAAAAATATAGGAATTTATATAAAAATTTGATTTTTAAATCTATATAGGTTATTTTTAGTATATGTAGTTTCAAAAAAAAATACATATACAAATTTTAAATTTACTGGTTTATTTTAAAAATATGTATTTAGGGTGATTAGTTTGTTTAACTAACTTATTTAATTATTTTAGTTACTAAGAAAATTATTAAAGGAAAATTAGTTTAATTAAATTATTAGTTAATTAAGTTTATTAAACGGTAATTGATTGTTCGAGTATTTCAAATATTAATAAACCGTATAATGTTTATACAAGGTCAAAAACCATGAAACCAAGTCAAGATTGAAGTGGATTGCAAAACAAAATAAAGGTGAGAATCTCTCACTCATTTGGATTACCGTTTAAATTTAAATGCTTAAATTTAAATTATTGGATGTTGATTGGATTGATAGATCTATAATTATCTGTGGATGATTATATATATAGTAGTATATATATTAGCATTGGAGTGATTGATATTCCTACATTATATAGCGGATGAGACCCTATGCGCCCCGCATAATAACGGATGACCCTATATACCGCGATATCCCCCTCGAAGTGGGATTGGTATTTTATTTGTTGACTAACATCTGCGGATGCGGAGAAAAGCAGGTTGGAGGGATCCAACAAGATTCCTCAAAAATATTTATTGTTTTCATATATATATTGATATATGATATGATGGATAAACTTATTTAGATTGTGTGTGAATTGAATTATTAAATGTGAAATAGCATGGAAATTAAATTGGTATTCTTAAATACCGTAAATAATTAAATTGAAGCCAATAAAAAAGAAGACTTTGAATGAAAAAGGTTTAAACTGAAAATTGGGTTATTTTTTAAAGAAAATTGAGTGGAACGAGAAATATATAAATTAACTTGGCTATATTTAACTATTTGTAAATTGGGTTAAATAGAGATTTTAAATTAAAGTATATATTAACGACTTGAAAGATATTTTGAAGATTTTGGAAGAGATAGTGGAATCAATAAATAGATTTGAAATAAAATGGAATTTTATTAAGGGATAAAATTATAAAATGAAATTTTAAATAGAATTTGTTTTTTTAAATAGATGAAAAACTCAAAGGAGTTTATAAATTTATAAACGGGGATTATAAATAAGATAAAATGATATCAGTGGATATGTGGAAAATATAAATTAATGGTGTGGACTTATATCGAGTTATGAGATTGTTTTGAAAAAGAAATAGTGGAATATATTTCAAATATGAGAAATGGTGATAAATTTGGATATAGTCGATGTGATACGAATCAAGAGGAATTTATGAATTTAATTGGTGAATATTGGATTTTCTTAAAAATAGATTTTCATGCGGAACGAGATGGGAATTTACAAATAAAGTTGTAAATGATTTTTGAAAAAATAGGAAATAAATGAATATTTTTCAAGTGTTGAATATCAAATGGAATGGGAAAATATGCTAAGTATTGGGAAAGGGTAGAAACTTGTTCCATGAGAATAAAAAGGGATTTGAAAACTATTTTCAAAGTGTTGAAGTATGGAAATAATATCTTGTGTAGATATTTTGAAATAAATAATTTGGAAAATTATTTAAGGCCCGATGGTTGCTTGTGGATGTTATTTGATAGTTAAATAACCGACTATCAATATTAGCCAATGCGTCGATCATTTCGAAGAGACCGAGATCGAATTTATTTATCCGAAAACCACTTTGATCCGGTTTGAACGTAACGAATGAATATCGTCAAGATGATGAAGACAGTGATTCGGTTTGTCCAGACCCAGGACAACTTGTATGGACGAATGCTATCAGAACATCATCATTGGAGGACGCTGAGCATTCTAAGTGAGATTCGTTCTTGAAAGGTAATCGTAGCCTCAAGCCTCATCAAACGGGAATGGCTAAAACAGGGGAGGTGCAACAAGGCTAAGTGGGTAGCTTCCAAGCAGGGTAAGGTCATCCCTGTCTAGAATCCCTTTCTTTTTTCAGATGTGTGGCGGTTGCTGATCCCAACCGCGGGGTGATCTTATTCGGGCTATCCAGTAAGGGGTAGTCCGGTCTTGTGTTGCAGGGGATCGGGAGTGGTCCTCGGGACGCTGATCTAGGCCAGGTACTGTGACGGGCGGTACCCCAGTAGCCCTACCATTGTATGGATTCCATTCTCCAATAAGTGCCGTACGGTTTTGATTGTGCCCAACTATGCTGGAATGTAAGATGCAAGCATTTCAGCTATATTCTATTTACTTTCTATAGACACTATTATAATATCAGACGGATTTGATAAATGTTTTGGTTATCGTAAGGTAAAAACCCGACATGTTTATTTATGGCGTGGTCTTACGAGATACCTTTGTTTTCAAAAGGGTTTTGAAAATATAATAATAATCCAATTGAGTGTGTTTTCTCACGCTGGTTTTCCAGACTGACTCGGGTGTTGTTTTATTATGATGCTCGGGTCAGACGGAGAATTACAAATTCAGGACAGGATGCTAAGGAGCTCAAGTGACGAGCTGGATGGCAAAGGCGTACTCCCATATTTGTTTATAAATTCCGTTGTATAAGAACAAGCTATTAAATTGTCCAGGTTGACTGTTGTTCAATGTACTCTGATGATTGTAAGTATATAACAGTACAGATTTCTTTGTATTTAAAAGTTGTTATTATATATTATATTTTGTTCCGCTGCGAGTGTGAGACTCTGAGGTGGTTGTTTTCTTCTTCTTCTACCTCTTTCTTCTTAACCCTAATGATCCGTATTTCTGTCCACTTTGAGTTGAATTGATGTGGAATATTGTCGGCTCAAATGGGTACGGATTTGCGGGCCATCATAATAATCCAGAAGATCTAGCCCTCTTTAATTCTCTATTCCTAATGTAAGCAGTATCGAAATCAACATCGGTAAAAACAAAAGCGGTATCACTAGCTAACTAATGTAACTGATCGGAGGATAAACTACCTAGAGCATATGAAGAATAAGTACTGCCTAAATCAAAAGCCATACCTGAGCCTGAATTCGAAGTACCACTCATAGTACCTGAATCAGGTAACTCACCCAAAAACGATGAATGACTGATGCAGATCCAGGCACTACGATGAACAATCCCATTAATAGCAACTGATTTCCTACGCCTACCTCTTTTTGACGATAACAATAAAGAAGAGGCTTTATTGTCTATAATGCAATCATTACCGATAACTGCAGCATTACTAAGTGAATAATGTGAAAAATCAACGGCCACATTTCCATCATCAATCATAGGATCAACTACCGCATACCCATTATCACAAACCTCAGAATGAAACCCTGCCATTACATCCAAATTACCATCCTCAATCACAGGAGCATCAACCGCCACAATACCATCATCTCCATTCTCAGGTTGAAAAACTGCATTAACAGCTACAATACCCTTCTCAATTCTAGAACCATCTACCACAAAATCATCATCTCCCTACCCATATAGAAACACATCATTAACAGCTACATATCCATCCTTACTCACAGGAGTATCAACCGCAAAACCAACATCAATCATAGGAACATCAAATTGAGACTTCTTCGTAATAGCAGAAATGTATTGAGCATTCTTCAAAATTTCCACTACTGTAGAGCCATCAACAGATGGAACAACGTCACCTCCTTTCTCCGAAAACACTGCATTTTCAGTTGAAATGCGTCCATCAACAGGTGAAACAACATCACCTCCTTTCTCAGAAAAAGTTGCATTTTTAGTTGAAATGCAACCATCAACAAGTGAAACAACATCACTTCCTTTCTCAGATAACATTGCATTTTCAACTGAAATGCAATGTGCACACTGTGATACAGCATAATTACAACGTGCACATGAGACACAACAACAACCTCTAATCCATCATCAAGGAAAACAACACCCCCTACATATTTAAAAGCATGATCACCAGAATTTGCTATTTTATTATCTTCTAATTCATTAATCAACAAAGCATCATACCAAAAATTCTTCGAAACATCAGAAGTGTTTTGTGCACACCGTGAAATGTCTTCAACCACAACATCACCATCATATAAAACAACAGCACCACCATTCTCAGTTTGAATCACAACATCACCTGAGAAATCAACTCCCACACCAGATTTCTTAGATCGAACATCCTTTGTCTTGACTACAACATCACCAACAACACCCACAAATTTATAAATATCCTTATATACATTACTTGGCACTGAATTCTTTTCTATATCTTTCAATGAATTTAGACAATCAAAACAGTTTGAAGTGACTAACTTAAAACTCTCCACATCACGAGATTTAGCACTGAATTTTTTACAATGAACAAAATCAAAAACTTTATTCATATCACTCGATTGCACAGAAGAGACAGAATTCCCTTTAGATAAGCCCTTATACCCACTGTCACAAACGGTATCAAAGTTATTCAAAGAAAGAGAGCCCGACCTATATTACGAAACATCAGGATCCAATAATAAGGGATCAAAGATAATAAGATCATCCTTATGAACCACACCAGAGATGTTTGAAGAAACATAACCAACTGTAACAATGCTCGAGTCACTATTATTTACACAATAAACTGGTGAGGAATCCACAGCCGAATCATCGCCTTTTAGAGAAGAAGCATAATCCCCAAAATAATCAACTAGATCACCGAATTTCATTCTATAATTCTTACTAATATTAATAACATTTATCACATCGAAGTGCTTGAACAAATCCTCTGGTAAATCAATATCTTCTCTTCTTTTAGTCCATAGGCGATCCAATAAAATTCTCTTTAGCTGCATATATTTAAGAACAGATTGAAAAGCATGATCTGTAATAAAAAGATTCTCATGCCTGCTAGAATCAGAATATAATTTCATCGAGCATTTTGTCTTCTTGTACCCAAAGAAACCGCACCCAAAACACCTAATGAGGTCACGGAAATCCTTAGCTAAATGAGAAAGATCACCATATCGAGAACAAAACATGTTCCCCCTTCTTAAATCGATCCAATTCTTGGATCTAAGCTTCAGCGAGGAAAATTGAGGATAAGAGAAATGACGATCTTTAACCACTTAAGCATAAGAACGAGCATGGGAACGAAAGGAAGAATAGTCGCGATCAATAATAGGGCGAGAATTTGAAAATAAAGGAGAAGAAGTAGGCAGACAAAAAGAAAAAATAATCGGGAATGAAGATGAAACAAACACCATTTTTTAATGACTCCCTTTTCTTTCTATTTGGATTTATACATCGCAAGCATATACAGATTTATCGGAGATCTAGATTAGAAAAGAGATTTGGAATTTGTATTTTATTCTGATTTACAATTTACCTTGACTTTGGTTATTTGATTTGAACCTATTCTCTTCCTCAATCATCTTCTACAATTCGCCAATTGTGTATACATGTAAACTAGAACTATTTTTAAGAATTTATAATTTTAGAGGAGAAAAGAAAATGGTAGGGTCTCAGCGTCGCTTTGAAAATATAAGTTTAGAAGTGAGGGTCAAGGTCTATATTTATAGGGGTTCAAATAAATGTTAGCTATTCGATGAAATCGTATTAAATCCGACCCGCTCTACCCATAACTTACTGCTGACTTTCAACTAGCGACTATCGACTGCACTAGGCTATAGGTCAACTACTATAGGTCGACATGGGTGCATCAAGGGTCGACCCATCGTTTTTTTAAGCGGTGATTAATTAGGCTGCGTGATTTTGTTAATTTTATTGCTTGTTTTTAAAACAATTGCATTTGTTCCATTCCATTTAAATTTGATTGAAATAATTTATTTCCACTTATATATATTTGTCTCTAATTTGATTTAACTTTAACATTTCTTAATGTTTATTTCCATAATGTTAGTATTTAGCATTAATTAACTTTTGTTACCATAATTATGTATATAATTATTTTTGATTCAAAAACTTCAAAAGTTAATAACATTTCATTTGAACATTGATCATAAAACTTTATATATGAAAATTGATCGGAAAATCGCCATGAACCCAAGGGTAGTTTCATAGCAAAATTCTGACGTTTGCAAAAGTTGTATTTTCCAGCATTATTATTTATTTATTAAAATTAATTTTAATTAATTGTCTTAAAATCATGGTGTAACGACACGAAATTTTCAATCCCGAAAATTCCAGATAGTTAGGAAAAGAAGAAAGAGATAGAATAAGAAGAAACAGAAACACAACATTGATTCTCACAAATCGCAGCGGATCAAAATATAATATCAAATAATAACAGCTTACAAAAGAACACTGTATCTGTCAAATATATTTATAATACATCAGAGTTACTTTCATACACAATAATGGGCATATACAAATCAAATATCTCAGATAAACAGAAATAATAGTCACAGCGGAAACACTCCATACGACCTGCCATCCAACTCGCCTCCTAAGCTAAAGAACGTCCTTACCTGAAAATCTGTAATACTCGGTCTGACCCGAGCATTACATCAAAGTAACACCTGGGTCAGGCTGGAAACCAGCGTGAGTAAACCCATACAGATTTGAAATACCAAGCTATAAAACATAGTTGCGAACCCGGGTAACTTGTACCTTTCCTACGAGTTCTTAACTTGTTAAGATAAACCACTTATTTCACAAATCAATCCCTAATTACCACTATATAGTTTCAATGATCCAGTTACTTACATTATTCCATTCCAGCCTATTGATTTCACATATCAAATCTATAAAGAATTTTTGTAGACTTCTAATCGAAGTGGTTTCTTCCATTAAATGTCGTCCTTAATCCCAGTTGTTTAAGTGGATACAAATCAATTTTAAATACAGGTTATCATATTCTCACAGCAAATCAATTATCGATAGATAACTCGCAATATCACAGTTCAACCATCATATCATATCACAGTACATTACAAGTTATCAGTCTAGATATTAATCACTCCAAGCATTCAATACAATTTAATCATCCATAAGCAAGATTAATTAGATATATAATTCTTAATTAATTTAATTAATCTCCAATTAAATTAATTACCAACTTTAATCACTTGGATTTCCTTAATCCTGCATACTCACATTTATTAATTACAGCCTAATTAATAAATCATTCCTTAATCATCCATCTTAATTAATCATCCTTGATTAATTATCCTTTAATTACATTAAGTAATTAACCTTTAATTACCCCATAGATTAATTAGCCTTAACCATTCACATTAACCTTTAATTAATCTCATAAATTAATTAATCACATTAATGATTCTCTAGTCACTTGATTAAAGTAATTACTTAAGAATCAATTACTTAACCCTGCTTAATCAATCATTAATTAATTACAAACCATTTAATTAATTTATCATTCCTTTATTACCTTACAAAGCAATTAATTAACCTTTAATTACCTAATTAATTACCCTTAATTATTAATTAATAAACCTTAATCACTTATTAATTAATTTAATTAATGACTCTTTAATTGCTTCATTAATCATCACAACCTTAATTAATTTTAAGATAAACATTACCTTAATTTATCACTTAATTAAATCATTTTATTTTGAAAACAATTCCATATTAATTCAATTAATTAACCTAATATAAAATTTTCAAATCAAAAACAAATTAAATTTCAAAACCATATGACTTTAAAATTTATTGAAAACTTGTTAACTAAGTTATGTTTTCATTTAAACTTGTTATTTTCCTTTATTTTAAACTGGATATCATAACAAAAGAAACCCGAGCTTAACCCATTATTTCCCCGAGCCAAGCCCCGTGTATTCCTCACATCATCTCGACTTCGAGTCAAACAACCAGATTTCCTGAGCTAAATCCCAAGACCCATTCTTCTTCCCAAATCAATCAACAACCCAGACACAATCGTGTACACGTGCACGTCGCGCCCTTGCTTCTCCGACCAACGTTCCGGCCACCAACCAGTCGCCGATCTCCCCCTCAGTCGTCCCGACCACCCAGAACTCCAATCGACTTCGCCTATCGAAATCGAGATAGACGAGTACCTTTCTGGAACAAAACCCATCATCAAAACCCTCATGCGCCGCCGCCTATGACCGCCTGAGACCTCACCATCACGTCCAGACCTCCACCGCAATCCCATGCTTCGATTCCCCCCCTTCCGATCGATTCCGGTGCACCCACGACGAAGCAATCGCTTCGACATCAACGTCGACCAAAACTGGTCGACAAACCCTATTCTGTCGTCACCTGGCCACCACGGTGGTCTAGAAATCCACCGAGTATTTTTCCTGTGATCCCCATTGCACCAGCTTCCTCCATCATCAAGCACGACCCCCAACTCTTCGCCGATCGTCGAGAATCGACGAAAGTCCCAATACCGTTCAACTCGCGAATTCTCAACAATCCAAAACTTAAAAATCTTGAAACTATTATCAAAATTCATCATTTCAAAGCTCGAATCCAGATATACAATCAGAACTTGAAATTTAAATAACCAAATTTTGACATGAGTTGATTTTCACTGTACTTTTCTTCTTCCAGTAAAATAACTTACTGTTTATACTTATAAATATATATATATATATATATATATTTAAATAGCATCTGGTTAATACAACAAATTTCTTTTATGGATCATGGCCTAATATTGTTTAGGGGAAGAGAATTGGATTTTTGAACTGGGTTTAGTCTGTTAAAATCAAACAGAGGTTTGAATATACATATACACAGACTTGCATAGATTTATCATGTTCATATATATGCAAACACTTTAATTCATCTTTGCAACACATTACTTTAATTGTTTATCACATGCAACAACATATAAAACATATTAAGTTTTAAAACAGATGTTTACTCACCAGCATATGCCTTGAACAGAGGAGCAGTTTTGTTTCCAGGCTGATGGTTTCAAGACTCGTATGAACTTCTTTTATTCAAGTTGAGTTTTCCTTTATTTTCAGTTGAGTTTTTTTTTGAGATGGTAGTAATGGATATCTGAATATATACATAAAATAGAGGCGTGCAGAAGAAGCTAGGCTGGGATATTTTGTGTACAATTTCTCACATATTTCTTTTTGTTTTGTTTTGATTTGTACAAACGTTGGCCTGATTTTGAACAAAAAGGTGAACTGATATTTTATGCCGATTTGATTAAATGGTTGCTTGTATTAAATGCTATGTTCAATAGTATGTCTACATACATATCCATTCATATGCCTACATATGTATATATTTATGTATTTATTTTTTTCTTGTTTTATCTTGTATATGTATATTTTCCTCAATATGTTTATACCTATTTATATTTCTATGCCTATCTACATATTCCTTGTTTGATTTGAACATGTATGTATACATTTCTTATTTTAAAATTCTCATGTACATTTATATATTTTTTTTACTTCTACATACTTATGCATATTTATCAATATATATATATATATATATTTGTATTTTAAACATCATAAACTAGTCTATATATGTATATATATATGTATGGATATTTTATCTTGAATTTAAACAGTGAAATATATTATTTATTTAATTATTTACTATAAGATTTATCATCTCCAGAGATTTTGTAATTCAATATTTATTATAGCTTTAAATCAATTTATATATATCCCAATAATTTAAATTATCAGAAATTTATTCATTCGACCTATCAATATTTCCATAATTTAATCTAGTCAATTACCCAATTAACTTATGCTAAAAACCAGGGTTGTCACACTCCTCCTCCCTTTAGAACTTTTCATCCTCGAAAAGGAACGAAGCCAGAACTATTAAAATGCTTAAAATCAGATAAATATTCTTTAATCATTTTTAAACACTTTTTTTAATATCCATATAATATTATTCCAAAGTAGTTTTTATAAAAATACTTTTATAACTCGATGTTTCGACAAGTCCATCCTTGTTCTCATAGAAATTCGGTCATACGTTGATCAGGCGTAGAACTGAAAATCTATAAGTACTTGGTAGACTCGTTTCCAACACCCAGTGAAAATACTTTGGAAAATAATTTTATTGAAAATATAGAAAACAGTTTTTGAAAATAGAGTAAATATCTTTGGTGAGAATGCTCTAGAAATCATCACCCCCATCCATGGTCCCAGTTACATCCTGGGTTACGTTGCCATCGCAGCAAAAGTCCATGTAACTATAGGCACTCCGCGCCCCTCGATTACGCCATGGAACCCATAACAGATCGCAGTTACATTCCAGGGTTATGTTGCCATCACAGCAAAAGTCCATGTAACTGTAGGCATCAGCGCCCTCGATTTTCGCTGTCAAAAATGAAACTTCTCCACTCTTACATAGGTCGCAGCCTACCGATATAAAATCAAACGTAGACTGTTGGCTCTCAGCGGCACGCACGACTTTCGCTATGTTACCATAGTGTCGCAGTCTACCGATATAAAATCAAACGTAGACTGTTGGCTCTCAGCGGCACACACGACTTCCGCTATGGTCTGCAGTAGATCGCAGTGACATCGAGTTACACTTTCATCACAGGATAACCCAAATGCCCTTGTAGGCATCAGCGCCCTCGACTTTCGCTACCCAATAATCCTCAGGAACTAGTTTTGTCCGCACTCCTCACAGGATCAACTTTAGAACCTCCCCCTTTGAGGCTCAAGGCAGTAGCACCCTGTGGCACTCTTGAGAAGTTCATTTCAAGGGAGCGCCTTTTTCCCCAGAGCCACTTCAAAACACTTTATACTATACACATATAGTATTTTTCAAATCATACACCGAGTATGAATTTCATATAAAGCTCCTTTACTAAATCGATTCCCAAAATCGATAATTCACAAACTAGGCTTTCCAAATTCCAAATTTGATTTTCCTCAAAAATCAAAAGCCTTTCCAATTCCATAGGTTCCAAAAACCCTTTTCCAAAATCATTTCCACAAAACCCTTTATATATATATACGTATACATATAATATCCTTGGGAATTTTTTTGAATCACTTTATACTTGTATAAATTCCCTTTCTATACTTCAAATACTTCCAAAAACCCTTTTCTTCTGGCAAAAGATTCAACAAGGGGAGTTTTATCATATATATAACAAAGATACATAACTTTGTTTATTCCAAATCAAATATTCAAATTTTATTATTCTATAAAGTCACTTACCAAATTACTTATTTCCATAAAGTAAATTTTTACCATAGAAATATCCAATTTCCACTTTACTTCATCATATATTTCACAAAATATACTTTCAATTTCAAAAATCATTTACAGTTCTTATCCACAAATTTTCAATATCAGTTTCATTCAAACTCGTACGATGTCCACATATCATCCGTACGCCATACCAATTTGATCGCTTACTTGATCACACAATTCCACTTCCGAACTAGTATCGTTCACCCGACTTTCTAGTGCGGACTCGGATTTGGTTTCTTGATCAGAAACCGTCATTCTCCTTGCATAATCACAACTATGATAGAGAATATTCAGAACCAATGAAAAACCCATATCCAGGTTCGCCGTCGAAAATCGAGTGAAAAATTCCAAATCGGATCGATAATACTATCTCGAAATTCTATGCTCGAATCTGGATCAAATCATTATGTGAATAGAATAATATACGTACATCCTATGTATTTATCTTTATTGATTATCAGTTAAATCAATTCCCTTTCTATTCATCCTCACTTTGATTTATTCACTTATTCACATTTGCCTTAATCCCCATTTGGATTATCACTCAATTCTTATCTCAATTGGGTATTTAATCATAAACAGTTTGTACTCTGACCAGCTTATATTTAGAAAACAGCTTGAAAATTTTAAAAATAGATAAATAGTTGAAAAATAATTATTAGTTTGTAAAATAGTTGAGTAATTATAAATAGTTGAAAAATAATCAAATAGTTATAGAAATTTTAAATAATTGCAAAATAGTTGTAAAATAGTAATCAGTTATAAAGTAGTAGGAAAATAGTAATTAGTTTATATAACAGTTGTAAAATAGTTAAATAGTTCCAAAAGTAATTGTAAACAAGCTTAAGATAGTTTTAGGTTTAAAAAGAAAAGTTGTGTAGTAAATAGTTTGGAAAAATAGATTTATATTAAAACAATTTATTTTGAAAATAGTCCAGAGTCAAACTGTTCAATTCCCCATCAATCCAATTTAAATTTCCACTTCCATTTAAATTGACTTACTTCTAATTTGAATAACTTCAATTTTCCTTGAACTTGATTTATCCCAATTCAAGTTGGATTAACCTGAACTTCTTTCCAAATTCAAATCAAATTCCATTTGATTTTAAACATATTCACTTCACTTACAATTTCAAATTATTCAAATAAATTTAGACTAATTTCAAATTGAATCCACTTCAATTTCAAACCATTTCAATTTCTATATGAATTCATCCCAATTCCCATTTGAATTTGAACTCATTCAATCTTCAATTTTTATTTCAAATTAATCCATTTCAAATTTCCCATTTGAATTTTATACTTATCCATCTTCAATCACAATTTCCATTAATTCAAATCAAATTCAGTTTGAACTAATTCAATTTAAATCTCAATTTTAAACCATCTCGAATTATATAAATTCAAGTTAAATTTTTAAATGTTGATTTAATCCCTTAAATCAAATTAACCCTTATTTTTAAACCAACAATCTAAATCTTTAAACAATTAAATTTTGAGTTCAAATTTCAAAACTCCATTTTAAATTATCTTTACTTAACTTATTTCAAAGTCCAAATAAGAGTTCAAAACAATTTTATCTTAAAAATTCAATTTATTACTCAATTTTATCTTCTAGTTTTGAAACCAGTTCTTAAACACTTTTAATTTACAAGTTCAATTATTCAAATTTCCAGTTCAAAGTAATTCCATATCCATAATTTCAAATTAAAGTTTAATTTCCCTTTTATCTCAATAATGGATATATTACCACACTTCATTTCTTATTCATTTAAACAAATCCAATTCACAATGTAAGGATTATTAATAACAATAGGATGATATCACTCAAAACATCCATCCATTTCCAATTTTCTTATCTCAATCCCATTTTGAGATCACACAAACTCCCAATTCAAATTAACCATTAAACTTCCCAAGTTAGATTCCAATTTCATCTTGAAATTTCCAATTCAGGTTGCTTGTTAACTTATTTAACTTTCCCAAAGTTAAATTCAATTTACTTAATCCAACCAACCTTACCCAATTTGAATTCCCATTTCAAATTTTAAACTTCACATTAATAATCTTATAAGTTCAAAAACTAATCACCCTGGACATCACATCTCATTCCAAATTTAAAACTCAACATCTAGAGTTTATTTCAAATCATCTTTGTATCCATACATATATACATATTTATTTCTTAGCCCACCAGGCTATACTTTAAAATTTAAACCACCTTTGGTTTTAATTTAAGACATATCTCTTTTTAAGTTTTCAAACAACTTCTTATTTTAAAATAAGATCACATTCAAATATATTCTGAATAATATTATTTATTCTTTTCTTTTAACACTTTGAAACAATTCAAATGTTTCTGGCTTAGATTTAAAACTTCACAATCTAGATCATCTTCAGTTCCAATTTATAAGTCATACTTATCTAAAACATTTCATTTTGCTTACTCATTAATACACATCTTATTATTAAACACAACAATCATTTATGATAATACCCAAGATTATCATATCTGGAAACCAATTCATTATTATCTTATTCTGAAACTTTTCCCCAAATTCAAGATTTAATTTCAGTTTGAAACCATTTCAAACTTACCTTTATTTAATTTTAATTTGGGCGTATTCATATTCCTCTTAATTTAATTCCAATAATTTAACAACTAATTACCTTACTATTTATTTGTAAGAAATACTGCTTTATATATATCAAAATGTATTTTTATAAAGTCATTTAAAATCTTTATATAAGAAAATAACAAGTACGCTCTCATATATACATACACACTCAACTCATTCTAGGGTACCATCGACCCTATACTTAATGAGTATCCCCCACCAGAGCCATGGTTCTCGCTTAACCTTCGCGCTGATACCAAATGTAACGACCCGAAATTTTCAATCTCGAAAATTCCAGATAGTTAGGAAAAGAAGAAAGAGATAGAAGAAGAAGAAACAGAAACACAACACTGATTCTCACAAATCGCAGCGGATCAAAATATAATATCAAATAATAACAGCTTACAAAAGAACACTGTATCTGTCAAATATATTTATAATACATCAGAGTTACTTTCATACACAATAATGGGCATATACAAATCAAATATCTCAGATAAACAGAAATAATAGTCACAGCGGAAACACTCCATACGACCTGCCATCCAACTCGCCTCCTAAGCTAAAGAACGTCCTTACCTGAAAATCTGTAATACTCGGTCTGACCCGAGCATTACATCAAAGTAACACCTGGGTCAGGCTGGAAACCAGCGTGAGTAAACCCATACAGATTTGAAATACCAAGCTATAAAACATAGTTGCGAACCCGGGTAACTTGTACCTTTCCTACGAGTTCTTAACTTGTTAAGATAAACCACTTATTTCACAAATCAATCCCTAATTACCACTATATAGTTTCAATGATCCAGTTACTTACATTATTCCATTCCAGCCTATTGATTTCACATATCAAATCTATAAAGAATTTTTGTAGACTTCTAATCGAAGTGGTTTCTTCCATTAAATGTCGTCCTTAATCCCAGTTGTTTAAGTGGATACAAATCAATTTTAAATACAGGTTATCATATTCTCACAGCAAATCAATTATCGATAGATAACTCGCAATATCACAGTTCAACCATCATATCATATCACAGTACATTACAAGTTATCAGTCTAGATATTAATCACTCCAAGCATTCAATACAATTTAATCATCCATAAGCAAGATTAATTAGATATATAATTCTTAATTAATTTAATTAATCTCCAATTAAATTAATTACCAACTTTAATCACTTGGATTTCCTTAATCCTGCATACTCACATTTATTAATTACAGCCTAATTAATAAATCATTCCTTAATCATCCATCTTAATTAATCATCCTTGATTAATTATCCTTTAATTACATTAAGTAATTAACCTTTAATTACCCCATAGATTAATTAGCCTTAACCATTCACATTAACCTTTAATTAATCTCATAAATTAATTAATCACATTAATGATTCTCTAGTCACTTGATTAAAGTAATTACTTAAGAATCAATTACTTAACCCTGCTTAATCAATCATTAATTAATTACAAACCATTTAATTAATTTATCATTCCTTTATTACCTTACAAAGCAATTAATTAACCTTTAATTACCTAATTAATTACCCTTAATTATTAATTAATAAACCTTAATCACTTATTAATTAATTTAATTAATGACTCTTTAATTGCTTCATTAATCATCACAACCTTAATTAATTTTAAGATAAACATTACCTTAATTTATCACTTAATTAAATCATTTTATTTTGAAAACAATTCCATATTAATTCAATTAATTAACCTAATATAAAATTTTCAAATCAAAAACAAATTAAATTTCAAAACCATATGACTTTAAAATTTATTGAAAACTTGTTAACTAAGTTATGTTTTCATTTAAACTTGTTATTTTCCTTTATTTTAAACTGGATATCATAACAAAAGAAACCCGAGCTTAACCCATTATTTCCCCGAGCCAAGCCCCGTGTATTCCTCACATCATCTCGACTTCGAGTCAAACAACCAGATTTCCTGAGCTAAATCCCAAGACCCATTCTTCTTCCCAAATCAATCAACAACCCAGACACAATCGTGTACACGTGCACGTCGCGCCCTTGCTTCTCCGACCAACGTTCCGGCCACCAACCAGTCGCCGATCTCCCCCTCAGTCGTCCCGACCACCCAGAACTCCAATCGACTTCGCCTATCGAAATCGAGATAGACGAGTACCTTTCTGGAACAAAACCCATCATCAAAACCCTCATGCGCCGCCGCCTATGACCGCCTGAGACCTCACCATCACGTCCAGACCTCCACCGCAATCCCACGCTTCGATTCCCCCCCTTCCGATCGATTCCGGTGCACCCACGACGAAGCAATCGCTTCGACATCAACGTCGACCAAAACTGGTCGACAAACCCTATTCTGTCGTCGCCTGGCCACCACGGTGGTCTAGAAATCCACCGAGTATTTTTCCTGTGATCCCCATTGCACCAGCTTCCTCCATCATCAAGCACGACCCCCAACTCTTCGCCGATCGTCGAGAATCGACGAAAGTCCCAATACCGTTCAACTCGCGAATTCTCAGCAATCCAAAACTTAAAAATCTTGAAACTATTATCAAAATTCATCATTTCAAAGCTCGAATCCAGATATACAATCAGAACTTGAAATTTAAATAACCAAATTTTGACATGAGTTGATTTTCACTGTACTTTTCTTCTTCCAGTAAAATAACTTACTGTTTATACTTATAAATATATATATATATATATATATAGAAACTATTATCAAAATTCATCATTTCAAAGCTCGAATCCAGATATACAATCAGAACTTGAAATTTAAATAACCAAATTTTGACATGAGTTGATTTTCACTGTACTTTTCTTCTTCCAGTAAAATAACTTACTGTTTATACTTATAAATATATATATATATATATATATATATATATTTAAATAGCATCTAGTTAATACAACAAATTTCTTTTAAGGATCATGGCCTAATATTGTTTAGGGGAAGAGAATTGGATTTTTGAACTAGGTTTAGTCTGTTAAAATCAAACAGAGGTTTGAATATACATATACACAGACTTGCATCGATTTATCATGTTCATATACATGCAAACACTTTAATTCATCCCTGCAACACATTACTTCAATTGTTTATCACATGCAACAACATATAAAACAGATTAAGTTTTAAAATAGATGTTTACTCGCCAGCATATGCCTTGAACAGAGGAGCAGTTTTGTTTCCAGGCTGATGGTTTCCAGACTCGTATGAACTTCTTTTATTTAAGTTGATATTTCCTTTATTTTGTTGAGTTTTTTTTTGAGATGGTAGTAATGGATATCTGAATATATACATAAAATAGAGGCATGCAGAAGAAGCTAGGCTAGGATATTTTGTGTACAATTTCTCACATATTTCTTTTTGTTTTGTTTTGATTTGTACAAACGTTGGTCTGATTTTGAACAAAAGGGTGAACTGATATTTTATGCTGATTTGATTAAATGGGTGCTTGTATTAAATGCTATGTTCCCTAGTATGTCTACATACATATCCATTCATATGCCTACATATGTATATATTTATGTATTTATTTTTTTCTTGTTTTATCTTGTATATATATATATTTTCCTCAATATGTTTATACCTATTTATATTTCTATGCCTATCTACACATTCCTTGTTTGATTTGAACATGTATGTATACATTTCTTATTTTAAAATTCCCATGTACATTTATATATTTTTCTTACTTCTACATACTTATGCATATTTATCAATATATATATATATATATATATATATATATATTTGTATTTTAAACATCATAAACTAGTCTATATATGTATATATATGTATGGATATTTTATCTTGAATTTAAACAGTGAAATATATTATTTATTTATTTATTTACTATAAGATTTATCATCTCCAGAGATTTTGTAATTCAATATTTATTATAGCTTTAAATCAATTCATATATATCCCAATAATTTAAATTATCAGAAATTTATTCATTCGACATATCAATATTTCCATAATTTAATCCAGTCAATTACCCAATTAACTTATGCTAAAAACCCGGGTTGTCACACATGGGGTGTTACACACAGCCTAAGGGTTTCAAGGTCAGTGGGAGTGTGGGTAAGGCTTGAAAGTTGTTAAGGTCCATTTGTGGATTCAAACCAGCTTCAGGGAGTTGGAATAAGTGTTTTAATGAAGTAATCAAACGATTTTGTTTTTATCAGAACACAGAGAAAGCGTGCATATACCGAAAGGAACAAGGAAATGCTATCGTATTCTTAGTGTTATACCTTGATGATCTTCTGTTGAATGGCAATGATGTTTTGTTAGCACAATTGGTGAAAGCTTGGCTTTCCAAGAACTTCTCCATGAAGAATTTGGGTGAAGCAGCCTATATACTAGGTATAAAGATCTATAGAGATAGATCTAAGAGGCTGTTGGGATTGTCCCAATCCCTGTATGTAGATACCATACTGAAGAGGTTCGGTATAGAGAATTCTAAGCATAGAAATGTTCTAACAAAATCTGGAGTCATTCTTTTTTAGAAGGATTCTTCTTAGACTTATGAGGAGAAAGAACGTTTGAAGAGGTTACTATATGCTTCAACATCCATATTGTACGCTATGCTATAAACTAGATTAGATGTGGCATACATATTAGGATGCATGAGCCGATACCAGTCTAATAAGGGAGAAAAGCACTAGAAAGCTGTAAAATGTATACTAAAGTATTTAAGAAATACTCAGGGACTTATTCCTAATATATGGGAATGAAGACCTCCTTATAAAGGTGTATACTGACTCTAGCTTTCAGAGTGATATCGATGATAGTAAGTCAATTTCGAGTTATATCTTTACTATAAACGGTGAGGCCATAAGTTGATAAGTTCCAAATAGGAAACAGTAGTTGATTCCATAATGGTGACCGAATACATCGCCCTCAAAGAAGCAGCTAAAGAAGCGGTCTAGATGCATAAATTTCTAAGAGAGCTAGGTGTGTTTCCTGACTTAGAAAATCCAATGGCATTGTTCTATGAAAATAATCCAGCGATGCAGATCGCAAAGGATCCCGGAGTTCACAAGACACAGTCTTCGAAAGTTCCACCCGATTAGAGAATTCGTTAAGAAGAAACTAGTCATGATACAAAGGGTAGATACAAAGGGTAGATCCAAAGGACAACATAATAGATACATTCACTAAGAGCCTAGCTTGGTCTGCACTCGAGAATCTGATTGAAAGGATAGCATTGAGGTTCCATAATTGGCCCCAAGTGCAAGTGGAAGATTGATGGAGTTAGGGGTATGCCCTAGGGGCAATTCTATAATTCATTATGAATTATTAACTCTGAAATTCCTTCATAATAAAGGTGTTTTCTTTCTGTTATATATTTGTTATAATATGTTATAAATAATTAAATGTTCGATTAAATATATTTAATAGAAAATGCATAAATGGTGTATTTGTGTAGTAACTATAGATAGTTGTAATAATGAGTATTGTATCACAATATAATAAACACGTCATTTTAAATATTCCCAGTCAAGATACATCAAGATTGGAAATCAATGCATTCGTTCAGAGTAGACTATGTAACGTTGTTGGACATTATATTACTCATGACTGCTGCAAGCACCAAGGGTTTACATACCGATAGTTATTGAATAACTATGGAATGACTCACTCAATAGTTCTCTATTGGTTAATATAACTAAGGTCAAATAGAAAATATCGATGTGACTAATTTATATAGTTCTACGGACTTGATAATATTATTGATCTTTAGTATGAAAGCTTCACCTTGATTATAGTCAAATTATGGCATAGAGTCCCTCGAATAGCTATATTGGGTTGACTGGAAGTATTGGAAGTGAAACACTATTCAAGAGAGAATTCGTCTCCTCAGTTATACGGGTTTAGTATCATAGTCAACTGAAGTCAACTCAAAGTCAAAATCTTTGGCCAGAGCAGTTCAATAATAATAATTGTTATTATTGAACCAAGGGCTTTGTGTTTGGACTATAGAGTTGAATCTAGATGATATTGGAATTTTACCATTACCAAATTCCATAATTCCAAAGTAATATAGTTTTGATGAAAAGAATTGGTGTAAATAACTGTCACTAATGGGTAAAGCTAATAATAATTAAAATTGGATTTTACCAAAGGATGTGTAAGCGATAAATTTGGCCAAAAAATCACACCACTAGCTAAGGTAACATGTGAACATTAATATTTGAATTGTTTAATATTAGTTGCTAACTGAATTTACATCTTTGAGTCACACAACCGAAATGATGAATATTCCAAATAAACTACATAATATAATTAATTTTTAAATGTTCAAAACTAATTAAATTAATTAATATTTATGAAATATTAATTATAAAATTTTATTTAATTAATTGGATGACATTATTTTTGGTAAAATGCGTATATAAAAGTTATAAACGCGCATATCAGTATACGATATCGGTAGATGTTTAAATTCGATTTAAACAGAATAAATACTAAAATGGGCTTTAAATAAATTAACTAATGTTTGTGAAATATTAATTTTTAAAATATTTTTTATTTTATTTGTTTGATTTTCATTAGTATTTAATAACTTGCGTATATAAAGTTATAAATGCGCGTATCGGTATACGATATCGATAGGAACTTTAAATTGGTTTAAAATGGTTTTGATACTAATTGAATTTTGGAAATTTTTTGGATCCAAAGCTCACATATGATGGCCAGCAATGATATTGAGAAGGGGAGGGGTTTTTGAATTTCAAATGAAAGGGCAATCTTAATGAAAGGAGAGAAAAAGGTCTCATCTTCATTACACATTTATTTCGTCCTTTAATAACATATTACTCTATCATTTTTCCATATCTATAGAAACATCTTAGATTAAATTTCCATAGTGGATATAGCTCCAAATTACCAAAATTTAATCAAGCAAAATTAAGTATAAATATGTGGTTATCTCTTGTTTGCTGCAGATCTAGAGATTGACCTATTGGATTTAGGATTTATTATATCATTCAAAGTGTTTCTCCTGGCTTCATTCGAAGGTAATTCTATATTTTGCTTATATATGTTCACATTTCTCAAGTTCTCTTTCTCTCCCTTCTCTTAAAATGTGTGAATTTGGATGGTGACTTGAATATCTCAATTCCCCTTTTTGAATCAACTGTATACTCTTATCATGCTGATTTATTTAAAAATCTATATTACGCTCTCTATTATTCGTTTATTATGAACAGTAATAATTTTATTCATATCTGCTCTGTATGTTTGTTTATCTTGTATGTTTAACCTTGATCTGGACCTTCTTATCATGAATTTGTATATACCTATGTCTTCTGATTTTATTATTGTTTAATTAAAAAAACAAAATTAATTTTGGAACAATCTTGTTAATAAATCAGCTTCCATATTACAAGATTTAGATTTGTCTATTTACATACAAATTGCTATGTGAATAAAACTTTGAAATAATTTTCAGTAATTAGGTAGTTGAAAACATAATATGATGACTCAGTTGTCTTATGTTTAAATTATTCTAAAACAAATCATGCTAATTAAAACAAAAAGGGAAACATTAATTTAGAGATTTATTTCTTGTTTAACAGTTGTATCTAAACTAGTAAAAGATCTTTGATTAAAAAGGCAAACATTTTAATTCATAAACTATTTGGATATAACTTATTTTCTTTTATTTCAATTTTTGTTTTGGTTTGTGTGTGTATACATATATATATACACACGCATATATATGTGTGTGTGTTTGTGTGTAATAATAATTTTTAGTGTGCATATATGTATAATTAACATAAAGTTTCAAAAGGAGTTTTATGTAAAATATGCTACTAAAATTTTTAACTACTTTAACTAGATATTGTATTCATTGCTTTATTGCATATAATATAAATAAGATTTGCTTTAATATAAACCATTATATTATATACCTACATACAAACACATACATACAGATATATATATATAGTTTTGGATGATAAAGGCATATATAAAGGGGAAATGTGTCTGTCGCGGTGTAAATCCCAACACCTAAATAATGTTCACATTAACTATGCACATCTCTCATATGTTGCACTTGCACTTTTATACATGGGTGCATTTAATGCGCTCATCATAATATACAAACAATTTAAAATTAAATTAAACTAATTTAGACAATTGTAATAAAATGAAGATTTTATTCAAAAGAAAATTTAAAAATTTCTAAATGAACTTAGACTGCATAGGCCCAATAAAGATCTAAAAGAATTTTTCTTTTTGAAAATTACCTAATTACCCCGCTTCCGCCTGGCCTGTATTCAACACTTTAGACTCTCGGTATCATAACCTATACATTCAAAAATAAAGTTAGCCAGCATTTGCCCTTCGATAATATAAAAGATATTATATTGACTGAGTTCAATAACCCATTTAATAAATCTTTCTAAAGTTTTGGGTTTGCTGAAAACCATTCGTAAGGGCTTATCTGTAGGAAGTTCGATTAGATGAGTCTAAAAGTAAGGCCATAGCTTTTTTTGCTGTGAAAATTAGATAATAAGCTAGCTTTTCAATGGTAGGATAATGATTTTCTACTGGGCTGAGCCTTTAGCTAACATGGTAAACTGGGCATTGAACTTCGTCGTCATCTTAGACTAGTGCTGAATTGATTGTTTGGTCTGAAGCAACTAGATAAAGAAATAGGTATTCTCTGTCTATCGGCTTGAATAAAACCAGAGGTTTGCTTAGATTGTTTTGCAAATCTTCTAAGCCTTTTCGTATTACAAAGTCCACACAAATTAAGTATGCTTCTTTAGCAGATTAAAGAATGGAATGCATTTGTTAATTGATCGGCTTATGAAGTTACTAAGAGTTGCGGTCTTCCAATTCAAACTCATTAATTCTTTGTCGTTCGTTGGGTCCCACATATCTTTAATTACTTTGATCTGCTCGGGGTTGACTTCTATCCTCCGTGTGCTTACGATAAAGCCTAGAAACTTTCGAGATAGAATTCTTAAAGAATACTTTTGGTGATTGAATTTCATGTTGTATCCAGAGAACTTCAAACATCTCGGTTAAGTTTGAAACACGTCTTTTGAATAGCTTTAATTTGTCTAACATATCATTAACATATGCTTCTGTATTTTGGCCTACATATTTTACAAACATTTAGTTGATTAACCTCTAATAGTTAACTCTAGCATTTTTCAGGTCCAAAGTCATTGCTGTGTAACAGAATAACCCTCCATAAGTAATAAAGCTAGTATGTTCTTCATATTATTTAAACTTTGGAATCTGATTATATCCGGTATATGTATCCATAAATGAAAGGAGTTGATGTCCACTTGTTATATCAACCAATTAGTCTATTCTTAGAAAAAGGAAAGTAATTATTTGGGCAAGCTTTATTTAAGTCCATAAAATCAATACAAGTTCTACACTTGCCTTTTGCCTTTTTCACTAATAATGGGTTTGTAATCCACTCTGGATATTGGATTTCTCTTATAAAATTGTTCCTTAATAACTTCTCAGTTACTTCTCGAAGTGCCACCTATTTTACTTTACCAAGAGGTCGGCGTATTTGCCTTATGGGTGTGTTTCGAATCTATATTCAGACAATGGCAAATTATCGAAGGGTCATTTCCAACCATATCATCATGTCATAATGTAAATACGTCTAGACTATTTTAAAGGAATGTTACCAGTTCGCCTTGGATTAATGGGTGAAGATAAGTCCCAATATTAACAACTTTAGTTTGATCTTTTCGTATCAATTCATATTTCCTCGAGAGTCTCATTAGCCCTAGCTTTTTTAGTTTCAATTCTTAGGTCTAGTTCAAGCTCAACGTCTTTCTCTTCCAAAATTTATTCTACCACACACATGTATTTCCTCTTTTGATTTTAATATTTACTACCTTGCCTAATCTAAGTATCTCAAACCACTCTCTATAGCAGGGTTCTTCGATTATTCTTCCTATAGTGGTATTTTACATTCAAGTATAATTTTCAAGAACCTTCAATTATACTTAGCAGTTTTAGTAGACGAACGAATGCAACTACTATATATTTCAGCTTCAATTTCGTCTAAAGCCATCTGTTCACGTGAATCGGTAAATTGAACTAGTTGCCCCCTAAGTTGTTCTCTTAATACAAAAGGGACTTATAATTTCTTTAACTTTAATACCAATAACATACGGTAAATGTTTTCATTTATTAATTCATATTCGAATTCACATAATAAAATTGTCTTAAGAACCACTAGTCTCCTTTCACACATCCCTCCCCATTCTTGATGGCGAATTTCAAAAGTAAATATTTGTAGAAATATAGGCATCAATAGCATCAAGAGTCGGCCTCCTAGAAATGTCGTTGTAAACAGAAGGGATGTCCATCACAACAAAAACAATTTTAAAGATCATGGAGCATAAATTGGAACCCACTTTTACTATTAGGTTGCATTCCCCAAGGGGAATAGCTCCTTCATCGTTAAATTCATATATGGGGGTTGTGCTTAGTTTTAGAACACTTTCAGGCAGATCCATCGTATCAAAAGCATATTTGAGGATTATATTCACAGCGGCTATGGTATCAATCGTCATCTTTTCCACTTCAGATAGCTCAGTCCGAGTAGTTACAATAAGGGGATCGTTATGGGGATAACAAACACCCCACTTCCTTAAAGTAATTCTTAGTTCTTTCTTTCTCACTTTCTCAGCTCTCCCAACTTCAAACATTTTTTCCTTCGCTCCTCAGGTGTCATTTACATACTTTTCAAGCTACTGTTACTGGCTTCTACCACATGGGGCCCTTCTAAAATCACATTAGTAAAATTTTCTTGGCACCAACAATGGTCTCGGTAGTTGGTTGGATTGAGGCATAGTTTCAAGTTCTACCGAGGTGTGCCTCGTTGCAAGCTTTCACTCCTCAAGAATTCATTCAACTTTCCTTCTTTCACAAGTCTATTGATGAATGATTTCCAAAATCTACAATCTTTGGTTCGATGTGTTGGAATTCCTAAAGAACAAAATGAATGAAACATACATAAAGTCCCACATCGCCAAAATTGTTAAGCCATACTAGTTTATATATGGCTTTGCAATGAAGATGTTGGGGCCTAGGGGCACCCAAATGTATGCTTCGTTGTGAGGAGGGAGATCATGCATCTCCACCACACACGCGCGCGCGCCGCCGCCGTCCGTCCGACCGACCGAACCGAACCGGGCCGGGCTCGGGTTCAACCTGACTGAAGAAGCATGGGCGAACAGAAGCGGGTGCGACCCGTTAGAGGCGAACAGGTGCGGCCCGACTGAAGAGACGCGGCCGAACATAGGCAGTAGCGAACGGGTGCGGCCCGTTAAACGAACAGCAGCAATGAAAGGAAACGGGTGCAACCTTTCAGGCAGACGCGACTGTTCGAAGGGGTGCGGACGAAATTATAAATAGGAGAGAATACTGATCACATTCTAATCCCATTCCAATCTAATTTCTTCTGCTTCTTTGCTCTACTGCTCAACATTCCATATATATCACAGAGTAGACATACTCATTACAATCTCGTGCAGATTACGTCTGTTGTATCTTGGGAGAATTTTGAAATAAAATTCTTAAGGAAATCGTTACGACGAGCCTCAGACATATTCCGGTTAGAATTCTATATTCTATCCTTTATTTTGGTTGTACTATTTATTCAAAATAGTATAACGCTGTTGTTGTAATTTATTTACAACAATCATATTGTTATAATAATTAACACAGAATTCCAGTGTAGTGGAAATCTGAGTTATAAACTTGTGCGACGAGTTTATAATTGATTATTCTCTGTTTTGGTATACTAGACGTATAACATCTTAAGAATTTTACTGTTTTCTTACTAAAACAGAGATGGCAACAGTAGAATTTTCAAAAACTACTACTCACAACAGACCTGAACCGTTCAAGGGAGATGGTGACGATTTTTTAACATGGCAGAATCAGATGTTATTCTACCTCACCACACTCGGTCTGCAACGGTATCTCGAGGAGGAGGAACCGGTTTCTTCACCAGGCAAGGAAGCAGATGTTGCTACATGGAAACATTCCGATTTTCTATGCAGAAACTATATTCTGAATTGTCTCGACAAGGTGCTATACAAAGTATATCAACCTCTAAAGACAGCAAAAGCACTCTGGAATGCACTTGCTACGAAGTATAAGACGCAGAATATCAGTCTTAAGAAATTCATTGTAGACAAATTCATGGACTACAAGATGATCGACTCCAAACCGGTGACTGCTCAACTGCATGAACTACAAATCATTATTCATGAACTCGAGGCGGAAGGTCATAAGGTTGGAGAATCGTTTTTGGTTGAAGCCATCACGGGAAAACTGCCACCGTCGTGGAGAGATTACCGCAATTATCTGAAGCATAAAAAGAAGGAAATCTCTTTACAGGATCTCATAGTCCGATTGAAAATTGAGGCAGATAACCGTGGAATTACAAAACAAAGCGAGGAGGCATTTGTGGCTGAAGATTCAAAGACCAAAAACAAAAAGAAGAATTTCCAGAAGAAAAGGAAAGCTCCAGACAACAAACCAAAAGACAACAAACGAACCAAAAAGTTTAATGGTGAATGTTGGGTTTGTGGAAAAGTTGGACATGCCGCTAGAGATTGCAGACTCAAAAAGGACCGCAACAAAGAGGCAAATTTAGTAGACAACATGGAAGTGGATGAGTCCAACTTCTCGGCAGTTGTATCTGAATGCAATATGGTTCAGAATCCTAATCAATGGTGGGTGGACACAGGCGCTACTCGTCATGTCTGCTCTGACAAATCCATGTTTTCTACATACAAGAAATTCGATCATGAAGAGAAACTCTATATGGGTAATTCTGCAGTATCTATGATCGAAGGCAGTGGCACAGTTATCCTCAAGTTTACTTCTGGAAAAACTGTCAAGTTGAATGACGTGCTCCACGTTCCAGACATACGCAAGAATCTCATCTCTGGTGCAGTATTATCAAAGAAAGGATTCAGAATGGTGTTCGAGTCAGACAAGATGGTTCTGTCCAAAGCTGGAATGTATATCGGAAGGGGATATTTATGTGATGGCCTATTTAAGGCAAATGTAGCCGTTATCGGCAATAAAACTATGTATTCTGATTGTGCTATTAATAAAATTGAAGTTTCTTACTTGCTTAAGCACGAAATTTTACTATGGCATGATAGATTAGGACACATAAATTTCCGAAAAATGAAAATATTATCAAACTTGGGATTAATTCCAAAATTCCAAGTAGATAAGAACTACAAATGTGAGACATGTGTAGAAGCAAAAATGGTTAAAAAACCATTTCAATCTGTTGATAGAAGCACCGAACCACTAGGTTTGGTTCATACAGATTTATGTGACTTTAAATCATTACCTACAAGAGGTGGGAAAAAGTACTTTATCACGTTTATTGATGATTATACGCGATATTGTTATGTATATCTTTTGAATAGTAAAGATGAAGCAATTACATCATTTATAAAGTACAAAGCTGAGGTAGAAAATCAGTTAAATAAAAAGATCAAGATATTGAGATCTGATCGAGGTGGAGAATATGAATCACCATTTGAACAGTTCTGTGCCGAAAATGGTATAATTCATCAAACAACAGCTCCATATTCACCACAACAAAATGGTGTAGCCGAGAGGAAGAACAGAACGTTAAAAGACATGATTAATGCCATGCTTTTAACCTCTGGTCTACCGACAAACTTGTGGGGGGAAGCCTTAAATATGTCTAATCACATATTAAACAAAGTCCCTCATAATAAAACAGGAACAATTCCATATGAGATATGGAAAGGACACAAACCAAGTTTTAAATACCTCAAAGTGTGGGGGTGCTTGGCAAAAGTTCCAGTTCCGCCTCCCAAGAAAGTCAAACTTGGACCAAAAACAGTAGATTGTTACTATTTAGGGCCAGCCCAAAATAGTAGTGCCTATAGATTTTTGGTATTCAAGTCTGATATAGCTGATATTCATGTAAATACAATCATGGAATCTAGAGATGCCTCATTCTTTGAAGACGTGTTTCCGCACAAAAGGAATGAAGGGAATAATGTCCCTAAAAGGACAAGAGAAGAATCAAGCAATTCACATGAAGATGAACCCCATCATGAGATTGAGGAAGTTGAACCAAGAAGAAGCGTAAGGGCTAGAATTTCCAAGATATTTGGTTCGGATTTTTTCACATATGTGTTAGAACATGAACCTCAAACGTACAAGGAAGCAATGTCATCTTCTGAATCTTCATGTTGGAAAGAAGCAATCCAAAGTGAGATTGATTCAATTCTAAGTAATAAAACTTGGGAAATTGTTGATATTCCACCAGGAATAAAACCTATTGGCTGCAAATGGATTTTCAAGAAGAAAATGAAAGCAGATGGCTCTATCGACAAGTATAAAGCCAGATTAGTAGCCAAAGGATATCGTCAAAAGAAGGAGTAGACTTCTTTGATACATATTCGCCAGTAACACGAATAACCTCTATAAGAATGCTAATAGCAATTGCATCAATTTATGGTCTAGAAATTCATCAAATGGATGTAAAGACAGCATTCTTAAATGGAGATCTCGATGAGGAGATCTACATGGAGCAACCTGAAGGTTTTATTTCCAAAGGAAATGAAAACAAAGTCTGTAGATTAGTAAAATCATTATACGGACTAAAACAAGCTCCAAAACAATGGCACGCAAAATTTGATAGTGTCATGATGAGAAATGGTTTTCGTATAAATGAATGCGATAAATGTGTTTATTATAAACAAATTGGACAATCATATGTGATGATTTGTTTATATGTAGACGATATGTTAATATTTGGTCCAAATACTCAGGTAATAGAGACCATAAAGAAGATGTTAACTAACAATTTCGATATGAAAGATTTAGGAGTTGCAGACGTTATTTTGGGAATCAAAATAATAAGAACTCCTAATGGAATTGAATTGTCTCAGTCACACTATGTAGACAAAGTGATTGAAAAATTCCAAGACTATGGAATTAAAGGAGTGAGAACACCTTTTAATCCATCAGAAGTACTGCATAAAAACACTAATGAGAGTGTAATGCAACTGGAATACTCTCGTGTAATAGGATGTCTCATGTATCTCATGAATTGCACAAGACCAGATATAGCTTATGCAGTAAGTCGACTGTGCAGGTATACAAGCAATCCAGGAAAGGAACACTGGAAAGCACTAATGAGAGTGCTTGGATATTTAAAAAATACCGCTAACTATTCCTTACACTATGGAAAATATCCTGCCGTCTTAGAAGGATATAGTGATGCAAACTGGATTGCAGATTCAGAGGAATCAAAATCGACAAGTGGTTATGTCTTTACCTTAGCAGGGGCAGCAGTGTCATGGAAATCTACCAAACAAACATGCATAGCTCGATCCACTATGGAATCAGAGTTCATCGCTTTAGATAAAGCAGGCGAAGAAGCAGAATGGCTTCGTCACTTTTTGGAAGATATTCCATTCTGGCCTAAACCTGTACCGGCCATATGCATACACTGCGATAACCAAGCAGCGCTAAGCAGAGCGCACAACTTTGTGTATAATGGAAAGTCACGACATATTCGACGACGCCATAACACAGTTAGGCAGTTACTCTCTAATGGAACTATTTCCATAGATTATGTGAGAACAAATGATAACCTAGCGGATCCGTTTACTAAAGGTTTATCAAGAGAGAAAATTGACTGCGCATCGAGGGGAATGGGTTTAAAAGCCTAAACCACCAAGAGTTATCTTATACGGAAACCTATCCTAGCGACTGGAGATCCCACGGACTAGGATCAATAGGCAAACCAGTTCTGAATAACTCAAGACGTAATGCATTTGCGTGGACATAGTCCAACTCCATTCCTATGGTGCACAATATAAATGCATGCCTACAGAAGTATTTAAAGGTTAAAACTATGTTTTTTAATGATGACCATATCTTGGAAATAACAAGTGGGGTATATGTAGGATACTCTTAATGGTTGCGATCACCTATGTTAGTGTGAGCTGGGTCGGCTCTATGAGAATAATAAAAGGCTTTTATTCTCTAAAAACACTCGCAGAACCAAAAATTGTTCAGGACCAAAATGAACACAACCAAGAGATTGGATGAGAAGGGAATCAATGCTTCGTAAAGCTTATTGTCTGGATATACAATAAAGGCCGACGGTTCAAGATGAAATAATTCACCGATTAGCCAAGTAGATCCGATAAGTTTTAACTAGGGAAAGTTCAAAGTGAAATATCTACTTATCCACGATAAAGCATTATTCCATATGTACTCTGTGATATTTCGCTTTGTGTGGGGGATATGTATATTATCATTCATGTGGGGGATTGTTGGAATTCCTAAAGAACAAAATGAATGAAACATACATAAAGTCCCACATCGCCAAAATTGCTAAGCCATACTAGTTTATATATGGCTTTGCAATGAAGATGTTGGGGCCTAGGGGCACCCAAATGTATGCTTCGTTGTGAGGAGGGAGATCATGCATCTCCACCACACACGCGCGCGCGCCGCCGCCGTCCGTCCGACCGAACCGAACCGGGCCGGGCTCGGGTTCAACCTGACTGAAGAAGCATGGGCGAACAGAAGCGGGTGCGACCCGTTAGAGGCGAACAGGTGCGGCCCGACTGAAGAGACGCGGCCGAACATAGGCAGTAGCGAACGGGTGCGGCCCGTTAAACGAACAGCAGCAATGAAAGGAAACGGGTGCAACCTTTCAGGCAGACGCGACTGTTCGAAGGGGTGCGGACGAAATTATAAATAGGAGAGAATACTGATCACATTCTAATCCCATTCCAATCTAATTTCTTCTGCTTCTTTGCTCTACTGCTCAACATTCCATATATATCACAGAGTAGACATACTCATTACAATCTCGTGCAGATTACGTCTGTTGTATCTTGGGAGAATTTTGAAATAAAATTCTTAAGGAAATCGTTACGACGAGCCTCAGACATATTCCGGTTAGAATTCTATATTCTATCCTTTATTTTGGTTGTACTATTTATTCAAAATAGTATAACGCTGTTGTTGTAATTTATTTACAACAATCATATTGTTATAATAATTAACACAGAATTCCAGTGTAGTGGAAATCTGAGTTATAAACTTGTGCGACGAGTTTATAATTGATTATTCTCTGTTTTGGTATACTAGACGTATAACACGATGACCGTTTTGTCTGGGCTAAGAACAATACGCACCTCCTCTGTGTGGTTCCAATTGTCCGGACTTAAATTTTGCCACTAGATATTTAATTTGGTCTCGAGTTAAAGCTTCAATCAGGGAATATGAGTGAGTTAGGGGAAGGCTCTCTACGAACTTAAATTCCCTTCTATTTTACTTAGTCTGATTGAAGTTTTGGCCATTGTCATTCCATTCTCGAACTTTACCTTGAGCATGCATTGATTCATCAACCCTTATCCTTGAGCTCTATAGCAATAATTTTAGACTCTTTCAATATTCCCTTCACTTTATCGTTAAACCTTCTACAATAATCTTTAAAGGACTCTCTGTCCCTTTTCTAATGTCAGATAGTAAACTTATTTTGGGTTTGGATATCTCTCGAAGAAAGAATTGAGTTAAGAATGCTATTGTCAATTATTCCTACAAGCTTATCAAGTTTAGGGTGTAGTGCTGGAACCATTTGAATGTTGGTCCAGTGAAAGTGCGGGCAAGAATCTGTACTTCACTTCATTTGATATCTGAATGGCCTGCATTTACAAAGCCAGATGATCTCTGATATCAGTGCATCAGTCATAAGAAAGTTTCAGGATTTGGAATCCCACTGGTAGTGGAGCTCTCATTATTTCCTCAATAAATGATTGCATCTTTCTCAATCTTGGTTCATATGCAAACTAGACCTCTCTTTCTATAATTTCTACACTTTCTCAGTCAATTTTAATAATAATAATCTTTATGTATTTCAGCCTCCGTCGAGACTTAAATCGTCAGTATAGCCAATATATAACGTATCCCTTCTAGTCCGACCTTATTAGACACAATGAGGCTTATCCTTTCAGGGCTCAGAGTTGGGCCTTTCTAGGTTGACCCTCCTCACTTATTACGGGGGCATTTCCCAAAAACTTAGTAGGAGTAGTTTAGCTAGTTCAATTTCCTCTTCTTCCCTAGTCATTTGTCTCTCCATATTTCCTATCAGCTTTCGGCGTTTGTTTCTCTTTGTCGATAATGATGGTAATAGTTTTCTCTACACTTTCGATGGTCATTTTCATTACATCTTGGTATTCATCCAAGAATTCAGTGGTATTCTCCAAGAAAGCTAACATTATTTTTCAGAACTGCTTGGCTGAAGTGATCGAAGGACCACTTCCTTTGGTTGTAGTAATACTCATCATTTCAATCGGTGTATCAGTAGTCTCTTCTTCAAATGCAAGTGAATACGAATCCTTTCTAAGGATGGACTTTGATTATATTTTTATACTAGAATTAAGTAAAAAGCGGACATCGAAAGCAATGGAATAGAGGTCGGGGTCCTCCTTCTAGCGCAAAAAATGTTGGAGCGGTTTTTTGCAAATACCAACACCCTAAATTTTTGAATCTTAACTCTAGAATTTAAAGACCAAAGGTTGGGTGCTTAGGTCGAAAGTAGTACAGAAATAAAATTCCATAAACCAAAAGACAATAAGTTTTATAGTGGTTCAGGGGCCAGGTCCCTACGTCCACTACTGAGAAGTTCTTATCACTTAGTCAAATTGTTGTGATGGCTTTACAAGTTCTACGGTGGCTATGTCTCCCATTAACGAGTCTTAGCTAAAAGCTTTAGGCTAAATGTTGAAGTGTGATTACAAATGATTATTCAACTTGCTATCAGACCAAATCCTGTACTTAGGCATCTAGCAGCTTTGCCATTTGTGGACAGCTTTACTCTTGGATTAGTGACATGGCCTACCTGTGGGGTTAAGATTTGGGCATGTGGTGTCATCTGGAAGCTCACAGATTAGCATGGATTAATGATGTTTCATTTCTTTATATATTTAGGTTCCTTGACCCCTATACTTCATAGAAGCTTTATGCTTTCTAAGATGTTGATACATCTTGAGGCTATCTTAGCCATTGATCGATATTGTACATTGAGGCACTCTCGACCTTAGGTAGAGACGGCTACAGTCTCATATGCAGAATGAGGCACCCTAGGCCTTTTCTCTTGGTTAAGGCCACCTTGAGCCATTGCTTTAAGTATAGAGACTTGAAAGGCATCGGTATATGAACTGGCGGCATCGTGTAGCCTCGGTATAGTAGCACGTCTTGATGCTTTCTTAATAGCAAGCCTTAATGCTTTCGTCTTCTAGTAAGAAGCCAGTCTTGTGACATGCTTTTGGTTTAGGGTTTGCTTGGAAGCCTACACTATTGGTTTTAACGTCAACATGGTGACCATTGCATTTAGTCGAGCCTACATTATGCATATGCTTTCGAGGTGGCATAACCTAAGTCATAACACCACGCTTCGATACGAGTGACATATGTGATCCTTAATTTTCATTATCTTCTAGACTAAATCTCTAGTTCTATGTATAGTGACCACTCTTATGGTCGTTTAGGCTCGACATCTAGCTTTTAACGCCGTAGTCATTTACATGGGCATCTAGCCCTCGAACCTTTTTATGCTTTAATATCCATGCTCAACCTTCAGACTATTATACCAAAGGGATTTATGCAAGGTGATATATAAAGTATTCATTGATATTTAATATTTACGCAAGGTCCAATGCAGAGTAGGTCTTTTTGGCTTTGGCCCAATGGTCAAGACTTCCAACTTTATATGTAAGGAATGCTTATTTGTCCTCCCTTTGGGTCTCGGCTTATGTAAACAGATGTAGAATATAACCAAATAAAAATTATGGTATAATAGTTGTGAAGTTGAGAAATGGTTTCAGATGACAGAGCAGCATCCTCCAGGACCTTGTTGAGCTCCAAATTCCTTCTTGGATTTGGCATTTTCGGGATCTATAGGATCCCCAAAGGTTTCTCACCTATTTAAAAAAGAACTTCTTAGAAATTTATAATAAAATTATTTTATTAACTATTATTATTCAAATAATTGTTATTTAGAGTTAGAAAACCATATACATATGTGTCGCTATATATGATAGATTATTTTAATATTGAATTTACAGTTGGGTGAATATTAATCAATAAACAATTAATTATCCCGTTAGGTATTTTTAAAAAATAATAACATTTTAATTAAATCAATATTGTTTTTACAAAGATAATGAAATATAAATTAAAATTAAAATCAAGTTCCTCTGAAATATTAAATATGATTTAATGTTAACAGTATTATTCATGCTCAACTATAAAAGATATAGCGCATAATGAATTAAAAAGGAAATTAATTTTCCCCTTTAACCCTATTGTCTAATGCATCGAATCCAATAATAGTATCGATCCCCCATTGTGTTACTATGAATAAATTAAAAAACTCAATTTAAAATTGCTTTACATCTAAATTTATAAAGGTTATGAATAAATTTAAAACTGTTTTAAATTTATATTCGTAAAAGTTATAAATAAATCAGTTTCAAAATTTTTAAATCAAAAGTAAAATTTATTAGGGTTATAAATAGAATTTAAAATTATTTTAAATTTGTATGCCCAAAGGTTGTAAATAAGTTGATTAAAATTTTTTTAATTTAAATTTATTAACGTTTAAATAAATAAATTTGTAATTATTTTGGATCTAAAATTGTAGAAGTTATAAATAAATAAATTTAAAATAATTTTGTATTATATTATGAACAATAAGTGTTACAGTTCATATATTTTTAGAATAAAGTTGTAATATTAATAAATTGTTAGTTAATTGTAATTTATACATAAATATAAGATTTAATATTATATTATAAATTTATAATTAAAAGGGAATTTTTTTTCTAAACGGATACCTTATTAACGCTTAAAGGGAATTAAAAATATTGAGTTTTAGGGAACATATAGTGGTGATTGTAGCATATAATGATGTAACTCAAAAACCACCATACCTTCCCCTTTGTAACTCAACGATAAAAATTGATGATAGAATGTGACAATAAAAGTTAATAGAGTAAAATGTAGTACAAATACATGCGTATTGAAAATGCCAACTAACTAACATACAGAATTAAAAATTCTGCCAATGCATTGACTATTTCTGCCAACTAATATCAAACAATGGTATCTACAGCCTCATTATGTTATTATGGATAATATAAAAAACTTGAATTTAAACCAATTTAAATTTAAATTTATAAAGGTTATGAATAAATTTAAAACCGCTTTAAGTTTATATTTATAAAAGTTATAAATAAACTAATTACAAATTTTGTATATCAAAACCAAAATTCATTATGGTTATGAATAAAATTTAAAATTGTTTTAAACTTGTATACCTAAAGGTTGTAAATAAATAGATTAAAATTTGTTAAATTTAAATTTATTAAAGTTTAAACAAATAAATTTGAAATTATTTTGGATCTAAAATTATAAAAGTTATAAATAAATAAATTTATAATAATTTTGAATTATAATATAAACTATATTATAGTTCATATAAGTTAAGGATAAGGTCATAATATTAATAATTTACTAATTAATTATGGTCTATACATAAATATAAGATTTAATATTATGCTAAATTTTATAATTAAAAGAGAATCTTTTTTTCTAAATGGATACTATATTAATGCAGAAAGGAAATTACAAATATTGAGTTTTAGGGAACAAATATTGGTGAGAGCGGTGTATAATGATGTAATTCAGAAACCACTATACCATCCCTTTATAACTCAATGTGTAACGATGTAACGACTCGGATTTTGCCCGCTAGAAAATCAACATCCGTACTTCACATTGTACTAGAATGCTGCAGATTCGACCGTTCAAATCCGATTCGCCGGAGCTATAACACAATTAAGTAAATAACACAGCGGAAGAAAAGAATATATCAATATATATAACATTGATACAATGACAGATACAAAATCTGATACAATATGATACAACAGAATGATGCAACAGATATCAATATACATCAGAGATATGATACAAGAAATAGCAGCGGAAAAGAAAAGATAACATCAGCAGCGGAACAATATCAATAGAAGTGATAACTCCAAAATGATCTTCATACAAGAATGAATCCACAACTCCAAGATAAGCAACTCCGATGAATGAACTAGCTCCAGATAATCTACTAAACCTGAATATCTGAAAAGAAACCCAACTCTAGACTGCTCGTGTGGAAAATTATGAGCACCCAGAGTTTAGGAAGGGAACAATAAACTCCGGATCAGTCATGGGACTGGTGTGAGCAACAAAAACAGTTTATCTTTAAACAATCAACAAAAGGTTTTAAACATAGAAATCCGCAATGCTTTTTAGAAAATGAAACTACCATAAGACCTCCCGCCACACACACAATGCAAACGCAGAATTGGAGGAGATTTCTTCTTATGATAGTCAAAGATGCTTACTACGCAAATCATTGGATATTATTACTAGTGCATAGTGAAGAAAACATTTTCGAAAGTATAATATTAATCTTAGCCAACATACGACCAGTATCGTATGCCTACTATAGCTACCATCTAAACAGTGGTGACCACCGTACGTAAATGGCAGGTTCTACAACTAAAACCGTACAAAGTTCGTATTGGAGAAATGGATTTCCAACAAATGGTCAGGCTAAGGAACTTCCTTCCGCCGCATGGGATCGCCTCTGGCGGGACGTCCCGAGAGACAAACTGCTCTCTGCCAACAAGGCCGGGTTACCCCTGTAACAGGTAACTCACGAATATGCCACCTCCCGGTCCTTTGGGACCTTTATCCGAGCGCTCGATAACCAACATCACACATCATAAAGAAGGTGTATTCACATGAGTAAGTATCAGGGCTCCATACCATAATACCACCCCTTTCCAGAAGGAAATGACATACCCTAAAGGGCGCGACCCTCATAACCATGCCGCAACATTCCTGTTTCGACCATTTCCGGGTAGTGAGGCCCTGACGAAGTCTCGTCCACAAAGCTACGCTTTGTCACAAAGCCATGCTTTGGGTCAACAGATGATCAACCTATGATCACAAAGATAAATGATCAAACAAATGATCATATCACAAATGATCAAACACTGATCATCACACAGCAACACTTAGCATGCCACATTACCAAATTGGGATATATCGCTGATAAATTTCAACTACATAACCTCTGAGCTCGTACGTCTCAGAGAAGGGTGTTAAGCTAAGAGAATAAATTCTCCGCCACCAACAGAGATGTATTTGAAAGAAATCGGCTTTATATCTCAAAGTGTAATGTCAGACACACAATCCATACAAGTCTGTTCCGGGATCGAACAGAACCGAAGGCACTTCTCACGAAGCCCTTGCAATTCCGGATAATTTCCAATCACGTCCGGACTTCCCGTCACTAAGGATGATAAAACCTCTATATCGGGGATCAGCCGATGCAGAGTAACTCGACGGTAATCCTTCCGTTTTCAAAAATATCCGGTCTTCAACACCGGTCTTCAAATGCCATCCATATCGACGTATCACATATTCGAAATGGGTTATACGACCCAAAGGTCCTCTCCCGGCTAAACCGAATAGTGCGCGAAATATTTAAAAACATATGGATATGGGATTTCAATTAAGTCACAACTTAATACCCAACATCTTTCTTTTCAAATGGTTAAAACAAATTACCATTTACATCTTTTTAAACAAAAAGATTCATTTCAACAACCCTCAACGGTTTAAACAATTTCCACATTTTAATCTTTTAAACAAAAGATTCATTCACAGATTTTCCAAATTAATTTCCATTTCAATTTGATTAACTCGTTAAATCTTTAAAACAAAGATTTAACTTATAGCTTTCAAAACAATCCCATTTCAAATGATTTAAACCAATCATTATTTTAAATCTGTTAAAGATAACAGATTCAAATCATAGCTTTTCAAAACAATTCATTCATAACTTGGAAAACCATTTTCACTTCAATATTGAAATTCCTTTAATTAAACTGGAATTTCATTGCTTATTTGAAAGCTTTTATCTTTTGAAAACAAACAGTTTCATTTCAGAATATCTGAGTTATTCATACGAGTTAAGGTTCTTGGGTTAAATCCAAATTCTCAAAATTACATTTTTAAATGGTTTAAATTTAGATAAACACATTTATAACATTTTCAATCCCTAGTTTCAAATCATAGAATTCAGTTTCAAACTTGAATTCAAATTTAAATCAAATTATTTAAATTTTCAAACTCGATTAAGTTATTCAAAATAACTTTTATCTTTGAAATTCTATTTCAATTGCCTTTCACATTTAAACCCAAATTTCTAATTTCAAAATCGATTGAAATTAAAATTTCAATTTCAAAAACATCAAATTTCAATTATCTGTGACTTAACCGATTTCCACGTGAAATCCATATTTGTGTGTGTAATAGTGTAGTCCAGGGGTTTCACACAGTAGTGCAACACAATGAATCATCACATATCAGAATACAGAAATATAATTCGATAAGCGGTATAAGAACAACGCTTATCGTTCATTCACAGATCATAGATATATAAAGGTCACAGATAAGTAAACTACAGATCACAACATAAATCAGGATGTATCACAAAGCATCATATATCAGGGATATCAAACAATCAAGTCATCCAATAGAATCTAAATATCCATAGGTAAGGTTAGTTAATTTATCTGATCAAATTAAATCAGATTAGTCACTGATCCTGGTTCAATCAACATTAATTAATTACCAACCATTTTAATTAATTAACATTTAATCCTTTATTAATTAACTTAAAATTATTAAATTATTCTTTAATTAATTAATTACCCTTAATTAATTATCATTTAATTAATTATCCTTAATTTATAAATTAATTAACCTTAAGTTAATTACATGATTAGTTAACCTTTAATAAAAGTAATTATCTTTCAATCCTAAATTAATTAATTATCCTTTATGTAATTACACGAAGTAACTATACCTTAATCAAGTTCATTAAGTAATTAATAATTAATCTTTAATTATTTCCATTTATAAACCCTTAATTTATTTAAGAACTTTAAAAGATAAAACATTTTATCTTAATTAATTACTCTAACATATTTAAACTATGAAACTTTATTATTCCCAACTCAGTTTCAAAACTGATTTGAATTCATTATTAACTTTGATTCAGAACTTAGTTTAACTTTGTTTTAATAATTTTGAAATTAACTAAAATTTCCAAGACAAACAAAACAGGTTTTGTTTAAACCTGGGAACAACCTATACCCGAGCCAGAACACGGTTTGCCTCGAGTCCAATACGCATCTACTTCCAGAAAACTACCAAACTACTTCGAGTAATACCTAAGTTTACTCGAGACCAAGCAAAAACAGAGATCATCAGAAACCACAGTGCACTGTGCACGTGCACAGGCGATTGGGTCACCTCCGGCCATCATCGCGTTCACCTCCACGTCGTCGACATCACCGTTGTCCAACTCAAACACCCAGAAACTTGAATTGACCTCGAGAATGAAATCGAGTCATCTCGACCAAATGAACCCAACTGCTCACCACCAGAAAATGAACCCGCGCCACCTCCACTGGCCATCAGAAAAATCTGAAACTCTGGCCACTCGCGCGTCCACACCCCTTCTACCATCAGCCAGAGCCACGTCGCGCTCGATCCAACGTAGGCGATGTACGAATCCAAATTTCCCACGTCTTCCCAGTTCAACCTTAAACCCTAGATTGAATTCGACCTCAAAATCTACGCATTAGAAAAATTCTTTAGCATTTTTCTTAGATTCGTGTATGATTAAACTTGCTGTATAACAAATTTCAGCATTTAAAATTGATTAAGTCGTCAGAAATTTGTAGAAATGCAAAATTTGTTTATATACGAACTGCCTTTTCAATATTAATCTAAAAATCTTGATCTTTGTTTTAAAATTCTTGGTTTTTAGTATAGATTCAATATAGTAACTCGAATTAATATTTTTCAACAATTTATTTTTCATCAAATTTAGTTGAATACCTGTGAACATAATACAGTGATGACAACTTATAAAACATGGTTTAAACCAACCTTTAAAAATCTAAATTTGAAGTTTATGATCTTGCTTGTTGAGGAACCAAAACTTAACAATACTTTAAATAAGGATAGTTTGAGTATCCTAACCAAAATACAGTCTGTATCAAGTTTTCAGAGAATGCAGAGCATACCAAATCATATATATATAAACTGAAGCATATACAAACAACTTATAAATGAAGTTTAAACTGTTTTATATAAACTTAAACTCTTTAAAATTTATGTTTACTCACCGGAAGAGTTGCTCACAAGTTTTCTGAAAATGAAGAACAGAGCCCATCAAATTTTTTTAACCCAGGCATGTAGTTTCAAGCTAAAATCTTCTTCTCTAGACCTCTGATTTTAATTGATGTTTAAACTGGGTTTTTGATAAAATTTGAATTGTTGTTATAGTTGTGGTGTAGCTTGCTTCAGTTTTAAAAAAAATGAAAATGCTAAGTCTTTGTAAACGAGAAGGGGTAGATTTGATATATAAAAATGTTTACAGGCTATTTCACTGGTACAAGAATTGATCAGAGATATTTCCTTTTCTTTTCAGAGATTTCTTTCTTGCTTTGGGGGCTGAAAGGATTTTAAAACAAATCGAATTGACTTGTTTATGTTAGCATTAAATGCTCCAGTACTTTATGTTCATAGATGTGTTATATTTTCACATCTTGCCTGCATATACACATGTACTATATGTTCATACATATCTTATTTTCCCTTTTACTTGTTCTTGCATAATTACTTAGAGGCTACATATCTCTTGCCTACATTCCTAAGCTTACAGATATATATTTTTTCTCTTTTTATACTTAGTTTTATACACTTGCTTGCATACTTGTCTTTATAATTAACTGAATATATTTTATTTTGTTTACTTACTTATTATTCACTTTGCAAGTGCTTTGTAATAGAAACGCATTTCTATTTTACATGTCGTTTAAATTTTTATTTACTCATTTTCATACTTGTGTCTAAGGTATACATTTATTTATTTTAGAAAAACCATTTATTTGTGATTCAATTTTAAGTACAATGTGTGTATGTATATATATATATAAATTCAAATTTACTCATATTTACATATACATATATTCACATATATAAAATATTTAAATTTAAATGATTTATATCAAATTTATTTTGTATCGGGGAAACTCGCTCCCATTTTATCGATTAATCTCACAAATTTTATTCAAAAATCAATAAATTATCATTTTAAATATTTATAAAATTCGGGGTCGTTACAGACTTCCCCCCTTAAAAGAATTTCGTCCTCGAAATTACCAAGGAGACACAAAGATAGATGGAGAATATTTCATCAACTCAACTAGATATCTATTCTGCATTTGGCTTACCAAATCAGAATATCAACAATAGATAAAAGAACGAATCTATTTTAACACTTCACAAGATACTCGGGTTATCCAGATCTACGAAATATACAGTGGCATCGGTTAGTTCGAAAGGATAACTAACCATTCGTAGAATATACTGGGTCCCAAAGAATAGATAGATATATAGATACAATTTCAAAAACTTTTAGTTCAAAAACTAAGGTATACCTATCAACCATAGCAAACAAAGCAAACAATCATCCAACAAACAATTTTGGTCCATCCGGAGTTTATGTCCCATAACAAATATAGCAAATCTTCTTCCTGGATCTACCAGAAATTATCGAAGAATTGAGAAAAGATGACGAACAAAAGAGATTGATAGAGAAAAGATTGCTTCCTTATTGTTACAGAGTATCGACCATTTACAGTCGTATTCCCCTGTCCCCTATCTCGTCCTCTTCTTGCACTCATACTCACTATCAGTGGATAGCAAGAGAAATTACTGAGGCATTCGAACGGATATCTGAGAATTACTCATTCTAGAGTTTACTTCACTCTATCTCTAATGAGCTACTTAACGTGTTATACTCCTGAGCTAAAGTTCAACCTTAGCTCTGATACCACATGTAAGAGTCCAAAAACTCGGCCTTCGAAAATCGGCACCCGTACTTCACTTGTACTCAAAATGCCGTAGATTCAAACGCCGAATCTGGCTTCCCGGAGCTATAACACAATTAAGTAAATAAAACAGCGGAAGAAAAGAATATATCAATATATATAACATTGATACAATGACAGATACAAAATCTGATACAATATGATACAACAGAATGATGCAACAGATATCAATATACATCAGAGATATGATACAAGAAATAGCAGCGGAAAAGAAAAGATAACATCAGCAGCGGAACAATATCAATAGAAGTGATAACTCCAAAATGATCTTCATACAAGAATGAATCCACAACTCCAAGATAAGCAACTCCGATGAATGAACTAGCTCCAGATAATCTACTAAACCTGAATATCTGAAAAGAAACCCAACTCTAGACTGCTCGTGTGGAAAATTATGAGCACCCAGAGTTTAGGAAGGGAACAATAAACTCCGGATCAGTCATGGGACTGGTGTGAGCAACAAAAACAGTTTATCTTTAAACAATCAACAAAAGGTTTTAAACATAGAAATCCGCAATGCTTTTTAGAAAATGAAACTACCATAAGACCTCCCGCCACACACACAATGCAAACGCAGAATTGGAGGAGATTTCTTCTTATGATAGTCAAAGATGCTTACTACGCAAATCATTGGATATTATTACTAGTGCATAGTGAAGAAAACATTTTCGAAAGTATAATATTAATCTTAGCCAACATACGACCAGTATCGTATGCCTACTATAGCTACCATCTAAACTGTGGTGACCACCGTACGTAAATGGCAGGTTCTACAACTAAAACCGTACAAAGTTCGTATTGGAGAAATGGATTTCCAACAAATGGTCAGGCTAAGGAACTTCCTTCCGCCGCATGGGATCGCCTCTGGCGGGACGTCCCGAGAGACAAACTGCTCTCTGCCAACAAGGCCGGGTTACCCCTGTAACAGGTAACTCACGAATATGCCACCTCCCGGTCCTTTGGGACCTTTATCCGAGCGCTCGATAACCAACATCACACATCATAAAGAAGGTGTATTCACATGAGTAAGTATCAGGGCTCCATACCATAATACCACCCCTTTCCAGAAGGAAATGACATACCCTAAAGGGCGCGACCCTCATAACCTTGCCGCAACATTCCTGTTTCGACCATTTCCGGGTAGTGAGGCCCTGACGAAGTCTCGTCCACAAAGCTACGCTTTGTCACAAAGCCATGCTTTGGGTCAACAGATGATCAACCTATGATCACAAAGATAAATGATCAAACAAATGATCATATCACAAATGATCAAACACTGATCATCACACAGCAACACTTAGCATGCCACATTACCAAATTGGGATATATCACTGATAAATTTCAACTACATAACCTCTGAGCTCGTACGTCTCAGAGAAGGGTGTTACGCTAAGAGAATAAATTCTCCGCCACCAACAGAGATGTATTTGAAAGAAATCGGCTTTATATCTCAAAGTGTAATGTCAGACACACAATCCATACAAGTCTGTTCCGGGATCGAACAGAACCGAAGGCACTTCTCACGAAGCCCTTGCAATTCCGGATAATTTCCAATCACGTCCGGACTTCCCGTCACTAAGGATGATAAAACCTCTATATCGGGGATCAGCCGATGCAGAGTAACTCGACGGTAATCCTTCCGTTTTCAAAAATATCCGGTCTTCAACACCGGTCTTCAAATGCCATCCATATCGACGTATCACATATTCGGAATGGGTTATACGACCCAAAGGTCCTCTCCCAGCTAAACCGAATAGTGCGCGAAATATTTAAAAACATATGGATATGGGATTTCAATTAAGTCACAACTTAATACCCAACATCTTTCTTTTCAAATGGTTAAAACAAATTACCATTTACATCTTTTTAAACAAAAAGATTCATTTCAACAACCCTCAACGGTTTAAACAATTTCCACATTTTAATCTTTTAAACAAAAGATTCATTCACAGATTTTCCAAATTAATTTCCATTTCAATTTGATTAACTCGTTAAATCTTTAAAACAAAGATTTAACTTATAGCTTTCAAAACAATCCCATTTCAAATGATTTAAACCAATCATTATTTTAAATCTGTTAAAGATAACAGATTCAAATCATAGCTTTTCAAAACAATTCATTCATAACTTGGAAAACCATTTTCACTTCAATATTGAAATTCCTTTAATTAAACTGGAATTTCATTGCTTATTTGAAAGCTTTTATCTTTTGAAAACAAACAGTTTCATTTCAGAATATCTGATTTATTCATACGAGTTAAGGTTCTTGGGTTAAATCCAAATTCTCAAAATTACATTTTTAAATGGTTTAAATTTAGATAAACACATTTATAACATTTTCAATCCCTAGTTTCAAATCATAGAATTCAGTTTCAAACTTGAATTCAAATTTAAATCAAATTATTTAAATTTTCAAACTCGATTAAGTTATTCAAAATAACTTTTATCTTTGAAATTCTATTTCAATTGCCTTTCACATTTAAACCCAAATTTCTAATTTCAAAATCGATTGAAATTAAAATTTCAATTTCAAAAACATCAAATTTCAATTATCTGTGACTTAACCGATTTCCACGTGAAATCCATATTTGTGTGTGTAATAGTGTAGTCCAGGGGTTTCACACAGTAGTGCAACACAATGAATCATCACATATCAGAATACAGAAATATAATTCGATAAGCGGTATAAGAACAACGCTTATCGTTCATTCACAGATCATAGATATATAAAGGTCACAGATAAGTAAACTACAGATCACAACATAAATCAGGATGTATCACAAAGCATCATATATCAGGGATATCAAACAATCAAGTCATCCAATAGAATCTAAATATCCATAGGTAAGGTTAGTTAATTTATCTGATCAAATTAAATCAGATTAGTCACTGATCCTGGTTCAATCAACATTAATTAATTACCAACCATTTTAATTAATTAACATTTAATCCTTTATTAATTAACTTAAAATTATTAAATTATTCTTTAATTAATTAATTACCCTTAATTAATTATCATTTAATTAATTATCCTTAATTTATAAATTAATTAACCTTAAGTTAATTACATGATTAGTTAACCTTTAATAAAAGTAATTATCTTTCAATCCTAAATTAATTAATTATCCTTTATGTAATTACACGAAGTAACTATACCTTAATCAAGTTCATTAAGTAATTAATAATTAATCTTTAATTATTTCCATTTATAAACCCTTAATTTATTTAAGAACTTTAAAAGATAAAACATTTTATCTTAATTAATTACTCTAACATATTTAAACTATGAAACTTTATTATTCCCAACTCAGTTTCAAAACTGATTTGAATTCATTATTAACTTTGATTCAGAACTTAGTTTAACTTTGTTTTAATAATTTTGAAATTAACTAAAATTTCCAAGACAAACAAAACAGGTTTTGTTTAAACCTGGGAACAACCTATACCCGAGCCAGAACACGGTTTGCCTCGAGTCCAATACGCATCTACTTCCAGAAAACTACCAAACTACTTCGAGTAATACCTAAGTTTACTCGAGACCAAGCAAAAACAGAGATCATCAGAAACCACTGTGCACGTGCACAGGCGATTGGGTCACCTCCGGCCATCATCGCGTTCACCTCCACGTCGTCGACATCACCGTTGTCCAACTCAAACACCCAGAAACTTGAATTGACCTCGAGAATGAAATCGAGTCATCTCGACCAAATGAACCCAACTGCTCACCACCAGAAAATGAACCCGCGCCACCTCCACTGGCCATCAGAAAAATCTGAAACTCCGGCCACTCGCGCGTCCACACCCCTTCTACCATCAGCCAGAGCCACGTCGCGCTCGATCCAACGTAGGCGATGTACGAATCCAAATTTCCCACGTCTTCCCAGTTCAACCTTAAACCCTAGATTGAATTCGACCTCAAAATCTACGCATTAGAAAAATTCTTTAGCATTTTTCTTAGATTCGTGTATGATTAAACTTGCTGTATAACAAATTTCAGCATTTAAAATTGATTAAGTCGTCAGAAATTTGTAGAAATGCAAAATTTGTTTATATACGAACTGCCTTTTCAATATTAATCTAAAAATCTTGATCTTTGTTTTAAAATTCTTGGTTTTTAGTATAGATTCAATATAGTAACTCGAATTAATATTTTTCAACAATTTATTTTTCATCAAATTTAGTTGAATACCTGTGAACATAATACAGTGATGACAACTTATAAAACATGGTTTAAACCAACCTTTAAAAATCTAAATTTGAAGTTTATGATCTTGCTTGTTGAGGAACCAAAACTTAACAATACTTTAAATAAGGATAGTTTGAGTATCCTAACCAAAATACAGTCTGTATCAAGTTTTCAGAGAATGCAGAGCATACCAAATCATATATATATAAACTGAAGCATATACAAACAACTTATAAATGAAGTTTAAACTGTTTTATATAAACTTAAACTCTTTAAAATTTATGTTTACTCACCGGAAGAGTTGCTCACAAGTTTTCTGAAAATGAAGAACAGAGCCCATCAAATTTTTTTAACCCAGGCATGTAGTTTCAAGCTAAAATCTTCTTCTCTAGACCTCTGATTTTAATTGATGTTTAAACTGGGTTTTTGATAAAATTTGAATTGTTGTTATAGTTGTGGTGTAGCTTGCTTCAGTTTTAAAAAAAATGAAAATGCTAAGTCTTTGTAAACGAGAAGGGGTAGATTTGATATATAAAAATGTTTACAGGCTATTTCACTGGTACAAGAATTGATCAGAGATATTTCCTTTTCTTTTCAGAGATTTCTTTCTTGCTTTGGGGGCTGAAAGGATTTTAAAACAAATCGAATTGACTTGTTTATGTTAGCATTAAATGCTCCAGTACTTTATGTTCATAGATGTGTTATATTTTCACATCTTGCCTGCATATACACATGTACTATATGTTCATACATATCTTATTTTCCCTTTTACTTGTTCTTGCATAATTACTTAGAGGCTGCATATCTCTTGCCTACATTCCTAAGCTTACAGATATATATTTTTTCTCTTTTTATACTTAGTTTTATACACTTGCTTGCATACTTGTCTTTATAATTAACTGAATATATTTTATTTTGTTTACTTACTTATTATTCACTTTGCAAGTGCTTTGTAATAGAAACGCATTTCTATTTTACATGTCGTTTAAATTTTTATTTACTCATTTTCATACTTGTGTCTAAGGTATACATTTATTTATTTTAGAAAAACCATTTATTTGTGATTCAATTTTAAGTACAATGTGTGTGTGTATATATATATATAAATTCAAATTTACTCATATTTACATATACATATATTCACATATATAAAATATTTAAATTTAAATGATTTATATCAAATTTATTTTGTATCGGGGAAACTCGCTCCCATTTTATCGATTAATCTCACAAATTTTATTCAAAAATCAATAAATTATCATTTTAAATATTTATAAAATTCGGGGTCGTTACAAACGACCTCCCTTTTTGGGCATTTTAAGCAGACACACGTGTCAGACTCAAACCATTCAAAAAGGGCAGATTGTTATGGGGTAAATAAGAAAAAGAGAAAGGAATAAAACAAATACAAAATCTCGCAGCGGAATGACAAAATATAATAATCAAATAACAGTTCATAAAGCTGTTTACAAATAAATTTGATTATACTTATACAATACAGAATCAAAGTTACAGACAACAAGAATAAATAAATAAATGCAGCGGAACAACATGATGCAGTGGAATAAATATAATAAATAGTAATAGTACAAATCTTCATCTTCGTCCTCCAGAAATAAGGTCTTCAACCCTGAAATGCTCAGGCTGACCAGAGCGAATTGAAAAGACAAAATAGCCGAGTTAGAACTAAAAGACCTTATGTAAGTTAAATCAACAGTAATAAATATGAGTGTAATAGTGTCGGAGATGTTTACGGGGTTTGACATCTCTTATTCAGTGTGTAACGTGGGTGCAGTAACTTAAGAGATGTTCGGGATTCCCATCTCCTAAGGATCCGTTAAACTATCTACTATGTAGTACAATACGCTATTATAATATGTCTACAGTAAAGTAAAAGTATTAAAATAGCGTTAAGGCGTTACTCATATCCCCCTTAACACGGTTTTATATATTCCCATAGTCTATATAGTACAATAACTCCTCCGTAAACTGGAGGCTATCAGAGGGCACTCCATAGGTATGGTATAAAACAAACTCGTAGAAGGCGCTCTAGGGCATGTGAACACGGCACTCGAGGCAATGTCAGGGTAGATATACCAATTGCGGATCCAGACTGGTGGTAACACATAGCAGCTACTACCGCCCACCTCGGACACACTCCCATAATCAAAATCAAGGGTGGCCACCAAATCAATCACAAAGTCAGAATATAGTATCGAAGAAGTGTGCCCGATAGGAGGAATGACCTCACTTGGCCCGACATGGCTCTTGTTTTAGTCACATATAAGCTAACTCACGGGAGTCAGGGTCACGTCATACCTCATATAGAAATCATTCGCCAAACCATCCTACTTCATTTCTGGAATCTCCACCACGTACACAGTTGTTAAAGTGGTTTTCGGTATTGGCAGAGAGTATGACAATATCTGATCCCGTTCTCTTTAACAACCAAACGCTTATTTCACACCGGATGGTTCTTTTACATTTCAAGAAGGTCAATTCACAATTTATATCAAAATATCATATTCGATTTCAAATCATATCTCTTTCGAAATCATATTCACTTTCAAAACTACATTCACTTTAAAACCCGTATTTACTTCCAAAACCATATTCACTTTTGAATTTATCGATGAGATAGGTTAATTAAATTCCAGTTCCAAAATCATCGTATTTACTCAAATATGTCATTTCACAAAAGGGTATCAATTCCAAATTCCAACTTAGGTTGTATCCTCATCAAGAATTTAAATATAAATACTTCAACTTTACACAGTCTGAAATTTTAGAAAATAGTTTAGATAGTCATAAATAGTTTTAATAGTTTGAAAATAATTTAAAATAGATTAAAAATAGTTTTCAAGTAGTAAAATATTTTAAATAGATTTAAATTTGATTTAATTAGATTTTAAAATGATTTAAATTGATTAAATAGATTTAAATTATATTAAGTATATTTTAAATAGATTAAATAAATTTAAAATAGATTAAATAGATTTAAATTATATTAAATAGATTTAAAATAGATTAAATAAATTTAATCAGTTTAAAAATAGGTGAAATAGATTAAATTGGATTAAATAGGTTATAATAGATTAAAATAAATTAAAAATAGTTTTAAATTGATTAAAATAGATTAAATTCATTAAAATAGTTTAAATTAATTTAAATAGATTTCAAAGTTATATCCAAACATTTTCAATAACTCAATTTTAATAAATTCATTTATTTGCCATTTCAACTTTGAAATTCCATTTTAAATCCTTTTGAACAATTCATTAAATCAATTCCAATTTTCAGCATTAACGTTTTAGATTATCGAAATAATTCAGTTTATACAAATACATCTCTATTTCAAAATGTCAGTTAACTAAATTCAAAATTTAAAGAATTAAAATCATTTAATTTAACCAATCCGGTGTCCGTATATAATTTTCTACCCTAGGGTCAAGTGATATAGATATTTATCATTTCAAATCGCAATTTAAAATTTTACGGTTATATATCATTTCAAACCGTAATCCCAAATTAAATAAAAATCCATAAAATCGCTCGAGTCTATCATTTCAACCCATAACGATTTTTTCCTAATCTATAGATCGTTCGGGTATGTATCATTTCAACCCATAGGGAACTTGCAGTGTTATAACAATATAAAAATACAACATCAAGTCATCCAATATCAACAATCAAACATACATCACAATCATCATCCAAATCAACCAATAAACTCCAATAGATGACTGATTATCATTAACATGTATTAAATTGACAACTAAATTCAATATTTAATCAAACGATGATTAATTGCAATAGAAGTCAATTTTAACTAAAATGACAATTTTAAACATACCAAACATCAATTAATCAATTTTTAATCACATCATAAATTAAATTTAACTAACATAGGATAATTTAGTAATTGTGAGTGGGTTAAAACACTCACCTTCGATTTCAAATCGATTTGAAATCCAAACTAGGGCTCAAAATTCAACAGTCTCAGAATTCAACCGAACAAGCTCTATAATGTCCAGAATTCTGATACGATCCCAACGGAGATAACCGCACATGAATCCAAGCTCGTATGCAAAAGTTATTAACGTTAGAAAATTGGAAATTTTCGACTTCGGACTTCGAGTCGCCGCCTCAATTACCCGGTGCTTGCTCTGAGTTTTGGCCAAAATGACCCGAGACCCGAGTCATTTGGCTCGTGACCCGAAGTCGCTCTAGGGTTTTCGCCTTTGGAACTCGAAGCGCACCCAGATCCGCCTTGTTTAGCCTCGAACTCTCTCTGACCCCAAGTCGCTGCAAGGTTTTCTCCTTTGAAACTCGAAGTAAACCTCTTCCCGACTTAAAGTAAACCTGGAGCAAATTTTTACGGTTTTTTTTGTTTTTGAAATTAGGTTTTGGAATTTGGGAATTAGGTTAGAGAAGGAGGAAGAAATGTACGTATAGAAATAATAATATGAGAAACAACTAGGGTTTATAACAGGCTATATATAGGCAGGGTTGGATCGAAACGATAACAATGACCTGAAAAGCCCGTTTCGTTCCCGAAACGAAAATGAGTCATCCAATATATCAAAATATAGGTTTTCAATATTTTTAAACTCAATGGAACAAGTTTCAAGTCCTAATTCCATTGCATACAGAAGTTAATTTTTTTTAAATCACCTTATTTCAAATTGATTTCAGTTAAATTGATTTCTACGCGTTTCGAGTCTGTATGATCGAACGACAAGTCCGATGGCTACGAAACTTGAAATCCTATAATAATTTACCGTTACGAATTCGATGAAACTAGTTTCTTCGAAATCCGAGACAGTGGCCAAAATGGCTATATTTCACGTTAATTAAATAAATTAATATTAACTTAATTAATCACTTTTTAATTCAATATTTGATAATTAATAAATTTCATCATTTTTGATCACTTAGACATTTATAATAACTTAAAGCAAATTTACATATCAAATTCAGTGTTTAATATTTCACCAATTACAGTGTTCAATTTCGATGTAATTAAATCCAATTAATTAAAATTAAATTCCAATAAATTGTTTTAATTTGATTTCAAACTTTTTATTCTAACAATTATTACTCTACAGACCTAGTTATCATTGTTTATATCTTATTACACTAATATTTTACCATTATCATCTTAGTTTTCATTAACGTAGTATTTAATTACATTTAATTGCAATAAATCCATTATTGTAACTTAAATTCCAATAAATTGATCAAACTTGATTTCAATTCTTTTTATTCAATCAATCGTCATATTATGAATAAAAATTACATTGGGTTACATCTTATTAAATTTATATTCTACAATTATCAATTTAATCTACATTAACTGCACTAATTAAGTGAATTAATTGCAATTGATTTCAAATTAAATTTAACAGACTAAATAAATAGGTAACGTATACTAATTATCACCATTAACTTTTAATCACATCTTATAAGTTATTATCCACAACAAGTGTTATAATTACTACCACAACACTAATTTTTATCAATTGCAATTAATTTCATACTACTTCATAAATTTATACATATTTAAATTATCAATTACACATTTTACGGTTATCGTCTTACTCACATTACGTAACATTTAATGACATTCAATTGCAATTGATTTAAATAAATTGGTAACAAATAACAATTGTCACCACTTCTATCTTTAATCACATTTGTATGTTTATTATTTACAAATAATTGTTATAACTATTACTACCCCACTACTATTATCAATTACAACTAATTACAACTTATTTCATTAATTAATACAACATTCAAATTATCAATTACTCTTTTAAATCCAATTATCCATTAATATGTACATTACTATAATTTATTTATAATCTATATCAATTATAACTCTTTGATCCTTTTAATTAATTGGAATCACATTTAAAGCAGTTATCAGTTACCTTAAATCAATACTATTACATTTTATTTCAATTATATTCTTATTATTTAAATCACTAGTTTTTATTTCCTCCAATATTAAATCACAAAACTTTATTAAATTAACTATTTTCAATTATTGAAAATTTACGGATCGTTACACAATGACAAAAATTGATGACAAAATTTGAAAATACGAAATGATAAACCAAAATTTAGTACGAATACATGCGTACTAAAAATGCCAACTAACTAAGATAAAGAAATAAAAATTCTAGCAAAGCACTACCTATTTCCGTGGACATTAAAAACACTTCATTTGTTACCATTATCATATCTACCATGGTAGTTAAAAGAAAGCCATTGACTTCATCGTTGATTCTTAAACAAAATAGCCATGAGTTGACAAGTTTGACATTCGAAGATCACCCTATTGATGTATGTGATGCTTACTCATCTCCGGATCTACTTAGGTATTCTGCTATGGTAACATAGGCTATTGTTGATAGTGTCTATCGTGGATCTATGGGATTAGTGGCTGAATTCATCGAAGGTGAGTTTCCTTCCTTTTATTTCTTCTTATTTGATCGTCGATTGTTTCAATAATTGTCTACAATCAGATAATGTCAATTCCATTCTAATTTAGGTAGGAGTTTCAATACCTCAAAAGCTCTTGAATTTCGTTCCACCCATATATGCTAAATCAGCATAGCGATTGCTATATCCAATAGATTATTAAAAGGCTTGTTTCCACTTTTCGATAAAATCCGATCGAATATTTCCTTTATACTACATTTGGAATTTACTATAATCTAGTGCTTGTCTTTAGTGATTTTCCATAAAGTTTCAGAGTAGGGACATTCAAAAAATAAGTGATTACGAGATTCATCATCTTACATGCAAATTTTGCATTTTTGATTAATTATTACATTCCATCTAGCAATTTTTCCTGTTGTGTGTAGTCTGTAAACTCTTGAAGTAGTGCCCATATTGACATTTTGGGCGAGCATGCATTGTTCCATAATGGTTAAACCATTCAAATCCATTGTGATTTTCCCTAAAAAATTTCCAAGATGACGAGAATGAAAATTGACCATTATTTTTTAGGTTTCCAGGTCCAAAAGTCATTCCCTTGGTTAGGAAAACTGACCTCCCTTCCTATAATTTATGTGCTTTCTCGGTCAATTTTAACAACAATCTTTACGTATTCCGATCTCCGTCGAGAATTAAATCGTCAGTATGACCAATATAAAACTTATCCCTTCTGGTCTTACTTTATTAGACTCAACGAGGCTTATCCTTTCCTGGCTCAAAGTTTGGCCTTTTAGGGTCGACCCTCTTCACTTATTTGGGAGGCATTTCCCAATAACTTAGTAGCGACAACTTTAGCAAGCTCGATTTCCTCTTCTCCTCTGGTCATATGTCTCTTTCAATGTTTCCTATCAGCTTTTGGCGGTTATTTATCTTCGTCAATAATAATGGTAGTAGTTTTCTCCACACTTTTGATGGTGTTTTTCATTATATCTTGATTTATGTGCTAACACTATTTGTCGAAACTGTTCGTCTGAAGTGATCGAATGACCACTTCCTTCGGTTGTAGTAATATTCCTTATTTCAATTGGTGTATCGATAATCTCTTCTTAAACTGTAGGTGACTATGGATCCTTTCTAAGGATGGACTTTGATTATATTTTTATACTAGAACTAAGAAAAAAGCAGACAGTGAAAGCAACGGAATGAAGGTTGGTGTCCTCTTTCTAGCACAAAAAATGTTGGAGCAATTTTTCACAAATACCAACACCCTAACAACGTCCACTACTGAGAAGTTCTTTATTACTTAGTCAAATTGTCATAATGCTTTTACAAGTCTAGGATGGCTATGTCCACTATTGATTAGTCTTAGCTAAAAGCTTTAGTCTAAAAGTTAAAGTGTAACTACAAATGATTATTCAACTCGCTATCAGATCATATCCCATATATGAGGGCTTGTTCGTTTTATTTATAGGCATCTGGCGGTTCTGCCATTTGTGGAGAGCTTCACTCTTGGGTTACTGACATGGCCTACTTAAGATTTGGACATGTGTCATCATTTGGAAGCTCATAGATTGAGTGGATTAATGATGTGTCATTTCTATATATATACTTTAGGTGCTTAGACCCTTATACTTCATTTAAACTTCATGCTACTTGAGACGTTGATACATCTTGAGGCTATCTCAATCATTAATCGAGATTGTACATTGATGCACTCTCAACATTAATTAGAGTAGCTTCGGTATCATATGTTGAATGAGGCACTCTAGGCCTTTTATCTTGGTTGAGGCCACCTTGAGATGTTGCTTTAAGTAGAGACACTTACAAGGTCTCTGCATATGAGTTAGATGCATCATATAGCCTCATCATAGTAGCATGCGTTGATGCTTTCTTAATAGCATGTCTCCATGCTTTTGTCTTATGGTAAGAAGTTAGTCTTACGACTTAGGTTTTTGGTTTAGGGTATATCTGGAGGCTTATACTCGTAATTTTAACGTCAACCCGATGAACAAATCATTTAGTTGAGCCCATAGTATGCATATGCTTTCGAGGCAGCATAACCTATGTCATAACACTATGCTTCGATACGAGTGACATCAGTGTTCTTCAATTTTCATTATATTCAGGACCTGATCTCTAGTTAGTATTATGACCACTCTTTTAGTCATTTAGGCTTGACATCTAGCTTTCGGTGCCTTGGCTCGAACCTTTTTTATGATTTGATATGCATGCTCAACCTTTGGACTAATATAACGAAGGAAGCTATGCAAAGTGATATATAAATCATTCATTGACATTTAATACTTATGTAAGGTCCAACGCAAAGTAAGTCTTTTAGGCTTAGGCCCAATGGCCAAGACTTTTGACTTTCATGTGCAAGGAATGCTTATTTGTCCTCCCTTTAGGTCTCATCTTATGTAGCCAAAAGTAGAATATAGGCAAATAAAAATTATGTTATAAAAGTTGTGAAGTTGAGAAAGGGTTTTAGATGACAAAGTAGCGTCCTCTATAGCCTTGTTAAGCTCTAAATTTTCTTTTTGGATCTAGTATTTTCTTGATATATGGGATCCAAAAGGTTCCTCGCCTGTTTATTAAAAAATCATCTTAGAAATTTTTAATAAAATTATTTTGTTAACTATTATTATTCAAATAATTGTTATTTTGAGTTAAAAACCCATGTACAAATGTGTCGCTATATATGATAAATTATTTTATTATTAAACTTATAGTTGACTGAATGTTATTAAATTAATAATTAATTATTCCATTAAGTAATAATAACATTGTAATTATATCAATATTGTTATTATAAAGATAATGAAGTGTGAATTTAATTCAAATCAAATTCATCCAATAGAAATATTAAATATGATTTAATGTTAACAACATTATTCATGCTAAACTATAAAAGATATAATGCATAATGCATTAAATGAAAATTTTTGAAATTTGCCCCTTTAGTCCTGTTGTCCAATGCACCAGATCCAACAATAGTATCGGCGCCCCCATTGTGTTACTATGAATAAATAAAAAAACTCAAATTTAAAACCGGTTTAATTTTAAATTTATAAAGGTAATGAATAAATTTAAAACTGTTTAAATTTATATTCATAAAAGTTAAAAATAAATCAATTTCAAATTTTTTGTATCGAAACTAAAATTTAATAGGGTTATGAATAAAATATAGAATTGTTTTAAATTTGTACACCTAAAGGTTGTAAATAAATTTATTAAAATTTGTTTAAATTTAAATTTATTAAAGTTTAAATAAATTAATTTGAAATGATTTTAGATCTAAAATTATAAATATCATAAATAAATAAACTTGAAATAATTTTGTATTATAATATGACCTATAAGTGTTATAGTTCATATATGTTTAGAATAAAGTTGTAATATTAATAATTGTTACTTAATTGTAATTTATACATAAATATAAGATTTAATATTATACTACAAATTTTATACTTAAAAGGGAATCTTTTTCTAAATGGATACTTTGTTAACGCTTAAAGGGAATTATAAATATTGAGTTTTAAAGCGGTGTATAATGATGTAACTCAAAAATAACCACACCTTTTCTTTGTAACTCAACGACAAAAATTGATGATAAAATTTGACGATAAAAATTGATAGACTAAAATGTCCTACGACCATTCTTAACTTTCGAAATAGGGACAAGTCTGCCTCATTGACATTTAGTGTTAAATACACAAATAAATCGTTTCCATATAACTGATATCGCTTAACGGAACTTAATTCAGTTCCATAACCGAATCAAATGTTTACTTTTAAAACCAAATTCGTGCTTGGCTTCACATTACAAGTATTAGCTTTAAAACACTTTATTAAAAGAGTTTACTAACTTTAAAACATCATTATAAAAAGGATTTAATAACTTACACACATCTTTATTATATTGATTAATTTACATTAAAAGTTCATTAATTCAGTTGATGAATTTACTTCAATAGCCTTTAATCCAAAAGAAGTTAATCACTTTTAAACACCATTAAGTTAACTAAAAATTAATTAAATTAATTAATTAAATAATTCATTATCATTAATTAAAACGATTAACAAAGTCAAAACATCCCTTTGATAAATTCACTTTAAAACTTCATTAATTAAGTTGATAAATTAACTTCAAATGCCTTTAATTGACAAGGGTAAATCACCTTTAAGACATCATTAATTAAATTAATTAGTAATATTTAAATATAATTGATTAAATTAATTAATAAGTAACTAAATATCATTTTTAAAAATGATTTATTAATTATAAACATCATTAAAGGAAAGATTAATTAAAGTTTAAATAAGTTGATTAACTTTTAAAAAAATATTTATTAAAAAGATTTATTAATTTAAAAACATCATTAGAAATTTTTTAATTAACTTTAATCCATCATTATTGAATGATTCATTATCCTTAAACATCATTAAATAAAATGATTAATTAAATTAAACCTTCATTAACCGAGTAATTGGCTAAATTTAAAACACATCATTAACTAAGTAATTAGTTAACTTTAATCCTTATCAATTAAATAATTAATTAAATTAAATAATCTTTATTAAAATGGTTAATTACTTTTGAAAACATCATTAATCAAAACCTTGCTTAACTTATAAAAAAATTCCAAGCACGAATATGAAACCAAACGGTTTCAATAAAAAGTGAACTTTTCTATAAGTGCCGATATAACAACTATCGCTATACGGGCAGTTCGAAAATCAAGTATATGTCATTGCAATACAATCACATAGCAAGGGTATGAACATATATACATGGTTATTCACAATAATACATCACATATCAAACATGGGCTAACAATATAATTAACTTTAGCAACTAACTTTTCATATCACTTACTACATGTAAACTAACTTCCAAATGCGACAACTTTTTGCAACATGAACAGAACCAATTACCAAACCATCACTACACATATACAATAAGCATTCCTATGTCAATAATATGAGCATTAAAATAGTGTTAAAAACTTTGGTTATAAGGGTGGAGTTTTACTCACCAAATTGCTTACTAACTTAACCAAACTTGTGCTAACTTCACAAATGTGAATAGAACAATGCGCTATTATGCAAATGACTTAACTAGTGGGTCTTGGAGGTGCTTTAGGTCATGGCCTAGAGGCTATAGGGCATGGCATGATGAAAAATAGGGAGTTATGGGTGTTGTTTTGAATGTAAAGTGAAGTAGAATAAAGTGGAGAAGGAATAAGGTAGTTTTAAGTGAATGGAAGTGGAAAAACAAGCGTTTTATACCATGAACTTCAATATGGAAGCCATGGAAATGAAAATGGAAGCTTTAGGAATGGATGTAAACAAATTTAAATGTAAAGTGAATAAGGTGTGAAGTAATGGAGTATTTATAGGCAAATGTGGAGGGTATTTTAGTAAATTGACTTAGGAATTAAATAATATAAAGTTATCATGCATCACCATACCTCCCTCCTTAGCTCCACACATTGGTCCCCCCCTCCCCTCCCCAAAAACATGCTTCCATGTTTTTTGCATACATGTGGGTTAAAATATGAGATATGGTAAGATTTCTTTATATATAAATATACATTCTTATTAAATTAATGCATATTATGTCACATTCACTCTTAAGTATGATTAAATATATTTAACATTTTTAAGTATGCTTTATTAATACTAATTCAATCATATAAAAGTGTGTACATTGTGGCACAAGGGTCCATAACATTTCCGACAATATTTCGGTGTTGAAAAGTCGAAATTTTGGAAAACGCTTTTCGGTCATATTTTCTATTTTTATACGAACTAATTATTTTGGTAAATATATTTTGAAAATGATTTTAACATCATTAATTATTATGTAAAAGATGTTTATTTGGTTATTAAAATCCATCATTTAAATATTTAAAAATGATTTAAATATTCAAATATAAAGTGATTAATTTACGGGTCGTTACACTCTTCCCCCTCTTAAAAGAATTTCGTCCCCGAATTTATTATGGATTTAATTAGTTATAATTTCCTTAGTTATATTATTTCCATCATAAACACATGCAATATTAACAATATGACAACCATATGCAATCTGGTAACATGATGCAACCAACAGCAATGTAATAAACATATGTAAAAAAATACATAAAATATTCTATAATAAATGCTAAGTATTCAATATTTTCAAAAGATAAATTTAGAACTAAATGCCCAGGTTTTTATATTCAAAACTTATTTTCAAAATTTATTTTCGAATTCCTCAAAAAGAGAAGTAAATCGAAAACCAAAATGAAAAATGTCAAGGAGGGGTCCTCCTAATAAAGTATGTAAAACTCTAGAATTAAAACAATATGGAGCATCTAGTGGTATTCTGGTTTGTCCAAATACAACAACTAGAGTGAACAATTATTATTTTTTTCTCAAAAATTTCCAAAATCACATTTCCAAAAGCACCGGGATTTAAGTCTTAATAAACAACAATTCAAAAACCTTGGTTTATAAATTTTAACTCTATAAACTATGGTATATAAGATCACCCAATCAATCAATTCACTCAAACTAATCATAATCCATAAAGGAAAAATCTAACACTTAACAACTTAAAATGTCAAATGAATAACAAACAAATCTTAACTTAGGTTTAAAACTTTCTTGATTGCCTAAGAATATAAATACTTTCCTAAGCGTACCATTTTGCTCATCAGCCTTTGGATTTTGCTTAGAGGGTTACCTATGCTCCTTCAGACAAAATTAAAAGTCCCTTTCTAACATTATTAGTTTCTTAATTATACCAATATTTCTGAATCACTTTAATTTGCTTTTAGTATTTTATTTAATACCAAAATTGTTTATGAATTATTCCGTAAATTTTCACCTAAGTTTAAAAATATTTTATAAAGTCATTTCTTTATAAAACATCAATACTAACTTATTTTAGTTTATTTACTTGTACAATAGCCTTCCAGACCCTAAGAGTAACACAAATAAAAATTTTATTTCACTTTTCATAATTTAGGTGAAGGTTTGGTCAAAATTTGGGTCCTTTAATACCGAGTCAACCTCTCGACCTCTTTAACTTAGATTGTTAAAATGGACGATGTTTATGGGTTAACCCAAAACAACAAATAGTCCACACTATTTACAAGTTTCAAACAAAAGCTATGAATAATGTCTATTAAAACCCTCCTACCTTTTTACATTAAGATGTTATAATGAATGATGTTTATGGACTGGTCCAATAACACTAATTAGTTTACACTGCTTATATGCTTAAGTAAAATTTATGGTTTTGATAAAACAATGTTATCAAAACCTTTCTATCCAATCTAACCCAATTAAATCAGTGTTAAATTGTCCCTTATCTTATTTAAGGATAAAAATTCATTTATCAACACAATCTCTTATCAGAAATACCTTTTATTTTGAAATCAATTCTCGACTAAGGGAACTTAAAGATTAAATATCCAGTTATAAATTTCAAAACTCATCTTTGAAAGCATACTACATATATTTCTTTTATGAAATAACTTCAAACAATTTGATTACTAAAACTTACATTGGGTTCATTCGGATTTGAACTCATTTCGATCGCACAATGATAAAGAGAATAATTTACTAGGTACTCCAATGTTAGCCTAAGCAAGATATGGCCATCACTTAGAAGATTATTCAAATTACCACCAAACTAACCGAAATGTTTTCCTCCGAATTATTCAAAGAAAAAGCAGTCTACTTAAATTTCTTTTTCAAAATTTTTATACTTTAGAAATATTTCCAAATAATACCGATATTACTTTTCTCAAAATCTTTTGAAATCAATTCAAACAATTTCAAGATTTAAATTTTCCAAAAATTCATTTAAATAAGTAAATCAATTATTTTGAATAAAATAGTTAATTATTTCCAAAACAATATTATATTATCAGTAAGTTAACTATAAATTCTTTAATAAATCAGTTTATTAACTTAAAACACTAAATCGGTTAATTAACTTTAAAACACTTTCATTATATTAGTTAATTTACTTTTAATCACTTTTATTAAATCAATTAATTTACTTTAACTATCATTAATTAAAAAGATTTATTAAATTCAAATAGTCATTAATTAAAATGAATAATTAATCTCAAACATCATTAATTAAAATAATTAATAAATTTTAAATACCATTAATTAAAATATTTAATTAAGTTCAAATAATCATAAATTAATTGGATTAATTAAATTCAAACCTCATTAGTTAAAATGATTAATTAAAACATCATTTGTTAAAATGATTAATTAACTATAAACTGTGAGAGTCCAAAAACTCGGCCTTCGAAAATCGGCACCCGTACTTCACTTGTACTCAAAATGCCGCAGATTCAAACGCCGAATCTGGCTCTCCGAAGCTTATAACACCATTAAGTATAACAACACAGCGGAAGAAAGAAATAGATGATATCATATACAACTCCAATGAATACAATATCCAGAATGATATACAATAATGATATCAATATACACAACAATATCAGAGATATGATACAATGCTACAGCGGAAATAACAACAATGGAAGAGATCACTCCAAGTGATCTACAAAAGAGAATGACTCCAACAACTCCAATATCAAGCTTGAAACACCAACACGATGCACCAAGATAAGCAGGTGCAGTCATCAACTCTGATGAAGTGAACTAGCTCCAGATAATCTACTAAACCTGACTATCTGAAAAGAAACCCAACTCTAGACTGCCCGTGTGGAAAATTGTGGGCACCCAGAGTTTAGGAAGGGAACAATAAACTCCAGGTCAGTCATGGGACTGGTATGAGCAAACAAAAACAGTTTATCTTTAAACAAACAACAAAGAAATTTTAAACATTGAAATCCGCAATGCTTTTGGAAAATGAAACTACCATAAGGCCTCCCGCCACACACACAATGCAAACGCAGAATTGGAGGAGATTTCTCCTTATGATAGTCAAAAATGCTTACTACGCAAAAGAAACTCTTTTGATATTATTACTAGTGCATAGTGTAGAAAACCATTTCGAAAGTATAATATTAATCTTAGCCAGCATACAACCATTATTGTATGCCTACTATAGCTACTATGTTCAATAGCAGGTTACCGCCACATTCCATAGCAGGTTATACAACTAAAACCGTACAAGGCGCGTATTGTTTTTTTGGATTTCCAACAAATGGTCAGGCAAAGGAACTTCCTTACACCAAAATGGAAATGCCTCTGGAAAGACGCCCCGAGAACCTAACCGGATCTCTGCAAACACAAGGCTGACGCTACCTCACGCTGTAGAGGTGTAACTAGGTAGCTAACACACGAGCTATGCCATCCCTCGGTCGTTACCGACCTTTATCCGAGGATCCTCAACCACAAAGCAACAACCACAAAGTATAATAATTTTGCAGCATCAACATAGGTAAAATATCTGGGCTCCATACCATGATATCACCTTTTATCCAGAAGAAAATGGACATACCCTAGTGGCGCGACCCCTAAAAACCTTGCCGCAACATTCCTGTTTCGACCATTACCGGGTTGTGAGCCTCGACGAAGTCTCGTCCACAAAGCTACGCTTTTCACGAAGCCATGCTTTGATCACAAATGATCAACAAATGATCAGCAACACTCAGCATGCCACACTACCAAATTGGGAGTATATCACTGATAACCTTCAACTACATAACCTCTAAGCTCGTACGTCTCAGAGAAGGGTGTTAAGCTAAGAGAATAAATTCTCCGCCACCAACAGAAATGTATTTGAAAGAAATCGGCTTTATATCTCAAAGTGTAGTGTCAGACATACAACCATACAAGTCTGTTCCGGGTTCGAACAGAACCGAAGGCACTTCCGAAGAAGCCCTTGCAAATCCGGATAATTTCTAATCACGTCCGGACTTCCCATCACAAAGGGTGATCAAATCTCTATATCGTGGACCAGTCGATGCAGAGACATTCGACGAGTTGTCCTTTCGTTTTCGAGAATATCCGGTCTTCACCACCGGTCTTCAAATGCTATCCATATACGACGTATCATTATTCGAAATGGGTTATATGACACAAAGGTCCTCTCCCGGCTAAACCGAATAGTGAGCGTAATATTTAAAAACATATGGATAATGGGATTTCAATTAAGTCACGACTTATTATCCAAAACTTTCTTCAAATGGTTTAAACACATTACCATTTTAATCTTTTATACAAAAAGATTCATTCACAAAGTTCACCCAGTTTACAAAGATCTATTCATAGATTTCCAAATCGATTTCCATTTCAATTGGATTAACTCATTAAATCTTTAAATCAAAGATTTAACTTATAGCTTTCAAAACAATTTCATTTTGAATGGTTTAAACAAATCACCATTTTAAATCTATTAAAAAAAACAGATTCAATTCATAGCTTTCAAAAAGAATTCACTCATAACTTGGAAAATCATTTTTCAATTCAACTTGAAATTCCTTTAACTTAAATTGGAATTTCATTTCTTATATGAAAGCTTTTATCATTTGAAAACAAACAGTTTTCATTCTGGAAAATCTGATTCATTAATACAAGTTAAACCCTTGGGTTAAGTTCAAATTCCCAAACCAATACTTTTAAAATGGTTTAAATTCATATAAACATATTTATAACATCTTTAACCATAATTTCCAATCATGGAATTCAATTCCAAATTTTGAATTCAAATTAAATTATTTAAATTTGAAGCTTCACCAAGTTATTCAAAATAACTTTTATCTTAAAAAATCCTTTTCAAAAACTTTAACATTTAACCCAAATCCATTTCCAAAATCAATTGAAATTAAAATTTCAATTTCAAAAATATTAATTTTAATCATCTGTGACTTAACCGATTTCCTCATGAAATCCATATTTGTGTGTGTATAGTGTGGTCCAGGGTTCCACACAGTAGTGCAACATCATTCAATCATCACAGATTCAAATACAGCAATATATTTGATAAGCGGTATAAACTATAACGCTTATCTTTCATACACAGATCACAGATAGATATATTACAGATAATAAATTACATTCATCCCAGATAAATGAACTATAGTACAGGTCACACACAAATCAGAATATATCACAAAGCATCACAGATCAGGAAATGTCAACAATTCAACCATTCAGTCAAGTCCAAACATTCACAAGTAAATTTTATTAATCGACTGATTAATTTTTATTAGATATATTACTTATGAATAATCATTAATCCGGGTTGATTATCATGAGTTAATTACAAATTATCTGAAATACATTTCCCTTTCATCATTTATTAGTTAACCTTTAATTATTAACTAATCATCCTTAATTAATGAATCAATTAACTTTTAGTTATTTAATAAACCTTAATTAATCACACTCATTAATTAATCCTTTAATTATTAACAAATAATTATACTCAAATTTCAAATTATCATTCAATTTATTACATCCAGTAATTATCTATTAATTACTACTTTTCTAAGTAATTATATTTTCCTAAATTATCAAGTGATTATTCTGAATTAATTTAAACTTAAGTAATTAACTTGAACTAATCCTATTAAACTCAATTTTACTTTAAATTCAAATCAATTTAAAATTTCACTTTATCCTCAAATTTAAAAACTTCTCTTATTACAAAACTGGAATACAGATAAATCTTGATTTCAGATTTAACTTAGATTTAAAAAACTTCTCTTACAATTTAGAACTTCATTTTAAAATTCAAACTACTTAAACATTTTAAAGTAGTTAAACAATTTAAATTTTAAAAACTTTATTTATTTTTAAACTGAGATTCAAAACTAACTTGAACCAGATTTAACTTGGATTTAAACTTATTTTAAAACTTTTCTTTTCATTTAAACTTAGCTTTTTGAATTTTATTTTAAAATTTTAAAATAGAGTAACAGGTTTCAGTAAAACCTGTAGCCAACAATTTACCCGAGGCAACACTCATCTGCTTCGAGTCCAATACCCTACTTCCCCGAGCCAAACATTAAGCTACTTCGAGTCAATACCTCATCAACTCGAAACAACCCAAAATTCACATCACCAGAATTTGTAGTGCACCGTGCACACGCAATAGGAGCGACTCCCATCATCAACGCCAACGCCTACCACTCACCGGTCATCTCCTCACCTCACCTGAGCGCCCAGATTCTTCAAACACTACGTCGATCGAAATCGAGCTTTTCAACTCAACTGGGACCAAAACTTACTGACGAACATCCTCTTCGCCCCACCTCGAGACGACACCAGAATCCACACGACACGGACCACAAATGCTCTGATGATCCACGAGCCTTTTCTCCTAGGAGCGATCGCCTCCGATCCACCGTGGTTGACGAAAACGTCACATTTTCCTCATTGAACAAAACTGTGTGATAAGCCCTAATTTTTCATTGTACCATCAATTTGATCATTGATAAATTTAATCAGTATTTTTTTGACAATTCTCAACATACAAGCTACCTTCGACAAAAATCTCGAAACCCAATATTTCCCCGATCATCGGAAATTGACGAATTTGCGAGTTCTGTTCATCTTAAAATATTTCACCATATACCTATTTAAAAATTATGATTACTTTACCTAAATTTATCATTTTGCAATACGAATCACCTTATAAAATCCAATCTCGAAATTTTTTAACATTGATTTTCCAGGTTTAAAAAGGTTTACTGTAATTTTCTTCCTTTACGGTAAAATAATTCACTGGTTTTTCTTATAAATATTTTTAAAAATGGCATTAGGTTAATATAAACAAAATCTCTTTAAGGATTATAGCTTAACATCAATTATAGGAAGAGATGTTGAATTTTTAATCTGGTTTCTGAATCCTGTAAACTAAGAACAGAGCCTACTTTCCTATATACATACATATGCACACAAATATTTGCATATATACAAACATGCAGGAAAATATACACATCATTCAAACACATTTCATATCCTAATTCACAAATCATTTAGATATATATCAGGTTGAGTTTGCTCACATTGTTTCAGAAGAAGAACAGAGTCTCTTTTGAACCAGGCTTTGAAAATTTGAAAACTGAAATCTTCTTCTTTTGATCTCTGGCTTTGATTTGTTTAAGTTGTTTTTAATTTTCTTTAAACTGAAGCTTGCTTCAGATATTACTCAGTTTTGAAGAAACGAAACTGAGATGGAGAGTGATATGTTGTTGAAGATAGTAAATTATTTGTTCCAGCTGAAATGAAATGTTGTACAAGTGATTATATTTTCTTATACTAGTTAGCAGGGATTTTTTTTTTCGTATGGAGGCTGGTATCTCGCTTTGGTGGCTTCATTAATTCACATTGTAGAAATGAATATCTTTTTCATGCCTTCCTTTGTAAGCTTTTGCATATATGTATTTTAATTTTCTTTTCTTTGTTTATTTGACTCAATTGATTCTTCTACTTTAGTGGGCTGATATGATCTATATTTTGATGGCTGAGAATTATATTTTTGTTTTGTTCGTATTATTTATAACTTTGTTTGTACATAGATGTTTATATTTTTACATTCCTTCTTATGCAAGCTACTCCAAAAATATATATATATGTTTTCATGCTTATGTATATTCTCTTTTCTTTTGTAAGCTAATTCATGTATATTTTTTTTATCATATATATTTGTATTTTTATTTTAAATTATTTATTTATTTCCTTTCTTCTTGTGTCAAAAGTCTATATATTTTTATATTTATTTTCAAACCATTTATATTTAAGATTTTAAATCAAATAATTTAACACATTTTTATTTGAACTGGGGAAACTCAGATAAATTTACCAATTAATTTTACAATTTTTGTTCAAAAATTAATTTAATTATCAATTTAAAATTAGATAAAATTCGGGGTCGTTACAACCTTCCCCCCTTAAAAGAATTTCGTCCTCGAAATTTGCCAGGGAGACACAAAGATAGATGAAAAATATTTCATCAAATCAAACTTAATATCTATTCTGCATTTGGCTTACCAAATCAGAATATCAATAATAGATACGAGAACGAATCTATTTGACACTTCACAAGATACTCGAGTTATCCAGATCTACGAAATGTGCAGGGACATCGGTTAGTTCGAAGGGATAACTAACCATTCATAGAACATATCCAGACCCAAATTGTATAGATATATAGATACAATTTCAAAACTTTCAGTTTAGAAACTAAAATATACCTATCAACCATAGCAACCAAAGCAACCAATTCATCCAAACAAATAATTTTGGCCTATTTGGAGTTGATGTCCCATTTTAATATATCGAATCTCCTTCCTGGATCTACCAGGAACTATCAAAGAATTGAAAAGATGACGAACAAAAGAGATTGATAGCAAAAAGATTGTTTCCTTGTTGTTACAGGGTATTGACCATTTATAGTCGTATTCCCCTGTCCCCTATCTCATCCTCTTCTTGCAATCATACTTACTATCAGTGGATAGCAAGAGAATTTACTGAGGCGTACGGACAGATATCTTAGGGATACTCATTCTAGGGTATACTTCACCCTATCTTTAATGAGCTACTTAATGTGTTATACTCCTTAGCTAAAGTTCAACCTTAGCTCCGATAATCCACGAGCCTTTTCTCCTAGGAGCGATCGCCTCCGATCCACCGTGGTTGACGAAAACGTCGCATTTTCCTCATCGAACAAAACTGTGTGATAAGCCCTAATTTTTCATTGTACCATCAATTTGATCATTGATAAATTTAATCAGTATTTTTTCGACAATTCCCAACATACAAGCTACCTTCGACATAAATCTCAAAACCCAATATTTCCCCGATCATCAGAAATTGACGAATTTGCGAGTTCTGTTCATCTTAAAATATTTCACCATATACCTATTTAAAAATGATGATTACTTTACCTAAATTTATCATTTTGCAATACGAATCACCTTATAAAATCCAATCTCGAAATTTTTTAACATTGATTTTCCAGATTTAAAAAGGTTTACTGTAATTTTCTTCCTTTACGGTAAAATAATTCACTGGTTTTTCTTATAAATATTTTTAAAAATGGCATTAGGTTAATATAAACAAAATCTCTTTAAGGATTATAGCTTAACATCAATTATAGGAAGAGATGTTGAATTTTTAATCTGGTTTCTGAATCCTGTAAACTAAGAACAGAGCCTACTTTCCTATATACATACATATGCACACAAATATTTGCATATATACAAACATGCAGGCAAATATACACATCATTCAAACACATTTCATATCCTAATTCACAAATCATTTAGATATATATCAGGTTGAGTTTGCTCATAGTGTTTCAGAAGAAGAACAGAGTCTCTTTTGAACCAGGCTTTGAAAATTTGCAAACTGAAATCTTCTTCTTTTGATCTCTGGCTTTGATTTGTTTAAGTTGTTTTTAATTTTCTTTAAACTGAAGCTTGCTTTAGATATTACTCAGTTTTGAAGAAACGAAATTGAGATGGAGAGTGATATGTTGTTGAAGATGGTAAAATATTTGTTCCAGTTGAAATGAAATGTTGTACAAGTGATTATATTTTCTTGTGCTAGTTAGCAGGGATATTTTTTTTCATATGGAGGTTGGTATCTTGCTTTGGTGGCTGCATTAATTCACATTGTACAAATGAATATGTTTTTCATGTCTTCCTTTGCAAGCTTTTGCATATATGTATTTTATTTTTCTTTTCTTTGTTTATTTGACTCAATTGATTCTTCTACTTTAGTGGGCTGATATGATCTATATTTTGATGGCTGAGAATGATATCTTTGTTTTGTTCATATTATTTATAACTTTGTTTGTACATAGATGTTTATATTTTTACATTCCATCTTATGCAAGCTACTCCAAAAATATATATATGTTTTCATGCTTATGTATATTCTCTTTTCTTTTGTAAGCTAATTCATGTATATATTTTTTTATCATATATATTTGTATTTTTATTTTAAATTATTTATTTATTTCCTTTCTTCTTGTGTCAAAAGTCTATATATTTTTATATTTATTTTCAAACCATTTATATTTAAGATTTTAAATCAAATAATTTAACACATTTTTATTTGAACTGGGGAAACTCAGATAAATTTACCAATTAATTTTACAATTTTTATTCAAAAATTAATTTAATTATCAATTTAAACTTAGATAAAATCCGGGGTCATTACAACCTTCGCCCCTTAAAAGAATTTTGGCCCGAAATTACAAGTTAAGAAGAATGTTCCAATACCCGTTAACTATTTTTCTCAAATCCAAATAGTTTTAAACAACTTTCCAGAATAATCTTTTATTAAGACACACTAATCTTTTCTAACTTTCCAAACTTATTCACAAGTTCAAACAACTTTATTTTACTTCACAATTCAAATTCAAAACTCGACTAAATGCAGATGGTCTTCCCATGATCCCCCGAAATCTAATACACAAGCTCTTAACAAATCCTCCAAGATTTTGTTAACTCTTTCAGTTTGCCCATCTGTTTGTGGATGGTAAGCGGTACTGATCTTGAGCTTGGTTCCCAAAACTTCCTATAGTGTAACGACCCTGGATTTTATATATATTTAAATTGATAATTAAATTTATTTTTGAATAAATATTGTGAAATAAATCGATAAATTGATTGCGAGTTTCCCCGAATTCAATTTAATTCTGTATAAATCATTTAAAAAATTAAAATATTGTATATATATGTATATATGTGAAAATATATGTATTTGAGCATATATGAGTAAAATTGAATATATATGTATATATTTGATTTGAATTTAAATCTTAAATAAATGGGATAGAAATAAAGATAAAAATATATGGACTTTGGACACAAGTATAAAAACAAACAATTATAAATTTAAAATGTATGGGTTATGTTAGAAATAGAAATAAATAAATATATATATAAGATAAATTATATAAATTACAGAATACAAAGTAAACAAATTAGCTAAATGTAAATAACAAATTTAAAATAGAAATTTATCTATATTACAAGGCATAAAACAAAAGAATATATATGAAAGGATGGTACAAACAAATAAAATACAAAAGACAAAGGAAACAAAATACGTTCAAGTAAGAAGACACAACAAAATATGATTGAGTATTTAAACAAGACAGCAATAAACTATGTGCACTTAAACTTGAAACAAATGAAGAAACAAAGTTATAAATAATATGAACAAAACAAAGATATCATTCTCAGCCATCAAAATATTATCATATCAGCCGAAGTCAACAAGTATTGCAAATGAAGACATAAAGTACTTAGCAATTAATGTTAGGATCTTGAGTGCACAACACATTATCATTTCAGCCTCCACAAATCTGCCTGGCCAGATAAAAGAAAGGTAAAGAAAGAAATATCTCTCAAGATTGTACAACAAAATATATCCCCTGTAAACTCATTTTTCATATCATCTCCATTTTAGTTTCGTTCATCTACATCTGGAAAGAAAAGAAAAGAAAAACTTAAACTTAAACAAACTTCAATTAAACAACAATACAAATTCAAACCAGAGATCAAAAGCAGGGAGGAGTTACAGGAGATTCAAACTGCAGTTTCCAACAACAATTGCTCTCTGTTCATTTTTCTGGAAAACAACTGTGAGCAAACTTTCAACCATGAATCTGTTTATATGTTGTTTTTTGTGAGCAAGCTTCTTTGATCTGATCTTTGAATTGATATGGTGATTTATGTTGAAATGAAGTTTTGAAATCTAGTTGAATGTATACAAAATCATATATATGTGGGTAGATATGTTTGTGCATACATCTCTGTTGTTTATAAAAAAAAATTAAACCTGTTCAAAATAAAAAAAAATTAAATTCCCTTCATCTGATTCATTTTTGGCTTTAAGATCTAAACCAGTTATGTTTATATAATCAAAATCAAAGTTCAAAAAAAAATGTTTTTAAGATTAAAAATGAAGATAATTTGACTGGGAATAAAATACGCAGTGAAATTCAAAATCATGTCGAAATTCAACCGTTACATCTTCTTGATTCACCTACATCATCATGTTCGACATCAAAAGCTATGATTTTTAAAATAAAATTCAAGATTTTTTTGTTTAGTATCGAATGAGAAATGCGTGGATGAACGGAATCACGAGTTTCATAAAATTCTGGTGATCGGCTAAACGTTTGATCTCGCGATCAGGGCTGAAGGAAGCTGGAGTTTTAAGGACCGATGGAAAAATGGTAACAGGGTTTTTACATCGCCATGGTGGCGCGGAAGGGAAGGAATAGGGTTTTAGGGGTTGTTTTGGTAGTCTGGTTTCGCGAGACATTTGCGACGTCGATGGTGGATCGTGGTTGATCGGACCATGGGGGATAGTCGTTTGGGTTCGTGGCGCATCTCTGGGTGGAATAGCAGGGCCTCTGGTGATTGGTTTAGGTGGCGTGTGACATTTTTCTGATGATCAAATCTGGGATTCGAGTGTTTCGAATGCTCGAATTTGTCCTGACACTGCTATCATCGGATCTGGGTGTTTGGAAACCTCGTAGGTGTCATCGGCGACTTGTTGAGGTACTCGGTTACGACCGGAGATGATCGGAATAATGGTGCATGTGCACACATACACGTTCGTGCCTGGGTGACTGTGAAATTTGGGGAAGATGAGGTAAACTCGAAGAAGGTCTCGGGGATGTTTCGTGTGTGACTCAAAGCAATGAAACAAGGGGGGAAACTCGAGTGTATTATCGGGTTTTACCCGGGGTTGTCTCGGGTCTGTAGTTTTTATATAAAAACAGTTTTTACTTTAAAAATAAAAATCCAAATTTTTAAACAATTTTAAATCCATGTTTTTAAAAGTTTTGACTTAAGTTTAAACTAATTAAGTTTATAAATTTAAATTGTTTAATAACTTAAAGTTTTAAGCAATTAGGTGGGTTTAAAAAAATGAATTTGAATTGAAAAGGAATTTGAAATAAATGTTTTCAAATATATTGTAAATAAAAATCAAATCAAATCATAAATTTGAATGAGTTTACTTTAATTAATGAAGATTAATGATTTATAATTCATTAATGAATAAGTTCTTAATGGTGAATCAATTTATAATCAATAATGATTTTGTAAGTAAATTTCTTTAGAAAAGTGATTACAGAAATTTAATAGTGAATAAAGATCATTAACTAAGATTATTTAAATAAATAATCAATGTGATTAATTTAACAATAAAATTAGGATAATTAATTTAATAACAATCATTTATGGAATTGTTTGAGTATAATTACTTAATGGAAGTAATTAAGGAATTAATTATTCATTGTAAATAAGTGAGTTAATCGGATTAGTTTAAGTTAATTACTTGAGTTAATTAATCTAGAACAATCATTTAACAAATTGGAAAAGTAAAATTACTTAGAGAAGTAATTAATAAATGATTATTGGATGTAATTAACTGAATGATGATTAGTAACTTGAGTATAATTATTTGTTAATAATTAAAGAATTAATTAATGATTGTGATTAATTAAGATTAATTTAATAATTAAAGATTAATTGATTCATTAATTAAGATTGATTAGTTAATAATTGAAGATTAACTAATAAAATTTGAAAGGAGAATTTATTTCAAGTAATTTGTAATTAACTTATGATAATTAACCCGGATTAATAAATAATACATCTGAATTAAGTTAATCAGTTGATCAATCAGTTTATTTGTGAATGTTTGGACCTAACTGAATGATTCAATTGTTTAATATCCTTGATATATTATGCTTTGTGATATATTATGATTTGTGTGTGATATGTACTATAGTTATTTATCTGGGATGAATGTAAATTATTATCTGTGATTTATATATCTGTGAATGAAAAATAAGCGTTATAGATTATACCGCTTATCAACTATATTTCTGTATTTAGATCTGTGATGATTCATTGATGTTGCACTACTGTGTAAAACCACTGGACAACACTTTTACACACACAAATATGGATTTCACGTGGAAATCGATTAAGTCACATATAATCTGAATTTAATGTTTTTGAGATTGAAATTTTAATTTCAATTGATTTTGAAATATGAAATTTTGGGGTTTAATATGAAAAGCTTTTGAAAGGAGTTTTAAAGATATTTTGAATATCTTGAAATTTAAATAATTCAATTTGAATTTGAATTCAAAATAGGGAATTGAATTCTATGTTGAAAAAATTATGGTTTAAGAGTATTATACAAGTTATAAATGTGTTTATATGGGCTTGAACCATTTTAAAATATTGTTTGGGAAATTTGAATTTAACACAAGGGTTTAACTCGTATAAACGAATCGGATTTTTCCAAAATGAAAACTAATTGTTTTGAAATGATAAAAGCTTTCATATAATAAAAGAATTTCCAATTTGAATTAAAGGAATTTCAAGTTTGAATTGAAGATGGTTTTCCAAGTTACGAATAAATCTTTGGAAACGTGTTTTGAAAGCTATAGGTTAAATCTTTGATTTAAAGATTTAATGAGTAAATCCAATTTAAATGGAAATTGATTTGGAAAATCTATGAATGAATCCTTGTGAAACTGGGTGAACTTTGTGAATTGAATCTGTTTATTTTTAACAGATTAAAATGGTAATTTGTTTAAACCAATTGAAGAAAAGTTTTGGGTGATAAGTTGTGACTTAATCGAAATCCCAATATCCATATGTTTTCAAATATTGCGCTCACTATTCGGTTTAGCCGGGAGAGGACTTTGTGTCATATAACCCATTCCGAATAGTGATACAACGTAAATGGATGGCATTTGAAGACCGGTGTTGAAGACCGGGTGTTTGCGAGAACGATAGGATAACCTATCGATTGTCTCTGCACTGAGTAGCTCCCGGTATAGAGATTCCCTAAGTGATGGGAAGTCCGATCGGGATTGTGAATACCCGGATTGCAAGGGCTTCTTCGGAAGTGCCTTCGGTTCTGTTCGAACCCGGAACAGACTTGTATGGTTGTATGTCTGACACTACACTTTGAGATATAAAGCTGATTTCTTTCAAATACATTTCTGTTTGGTGGCGAAGAAATTATTCTCTTAGCTTAACACCCTTCTTTGAGACGTACGAGCTCAGAGGTTATGTAGTTGAAGGTTATCAGCGATATACTCCCAATTTGGTAGTGTGGCATGCTGAGTGTTGCTGTGTGTTGATGATCATTTACTGATCATTTGTTGATCAAAGCATGGCTTTGTGAAAAAGCGTAGCTTTGTGGACGAGACCTCATCGAGCCTCACAGACCGGAAATGGTCGAAACAGGAAAGATGCGGCAAGGTTTCAGGGGTAGCTCCCCTAGGGTATGTCCATTCCTTCTGGAAAAAGGTGGTATCATGGTATGGAGCCCAGATATTTACCTATGTGGTTGCTCCAATCTCATTTACTCTATGTGATTGTTGCTGTGTGACCAAGGCCTCGGATAAAGGTCCTAAAGGACCGGGGGTGGCATATCTCAGGTTTACTACCTGGGAAGGGGGTAACCGGCCTTGTGTTGGCAAAGAGCAGGTTGTCTCTCGGGGCGTCCCTCCAGAGGCGTTCCCATGTGGCATAGAAAGTTCCTTAGCCTGATCATTTGTTGGAAAATCCAAAGAAACAATACGAACCTTGTAAGGTTTTAGTTGTAGAACCTGCCATTTAAAATGGCAGCTATAGCAGGCATAATATAATGGTACCTATGCTGGCTAAGATTAATATTATATTTTTGAAAGGATTTTCACACAATGCACTAGTAATAATATCAAAAGAGTTTTCTTTGCGTAGTAAGCATGTTTGACTATCATAAGGAGAAATCTCCCCCATGTGTGCGATTGCATTGTGTGTGTGCCGGGAGGCCTTATGGTAGTTTCATTTTCCAAAAGCATTGCGGATTTCAATGTTTAAAATTCCTTTGTTGTTTGTTTAAAGATAAACTGTTCTTGTTTGCTCATACCAGTCCCATGACTGACCTGAAGTTTATTGTTCCCTTCCTAAACTCTGGGTGCCCACAATTTTCCACACGGGCAGTCTAGAGTTGGGTTTTTTAGATAGTCAGGTTTAGTAGACTAGTTGGAGCTAGTTCAATTCATCGGAGATCAGGACTGACGTTGCTTATCTTGGTGCAACGTGATGGTGGTTCGAGCTGATGTTGGAGTTGTTGGAGTCATTCTCTTTTGTAGATCATTTGGAGTGATCTCTTCCATTATTGTTATTTCCGCTGTAGCATTGTATCATATCTCTGATATTGATGTGTATTATTATATCATTGTTGTATATCATTCTGGATATTGTATTCATTGGAGTTGTATATGATATCATTGATTTCTTTATTCCGCTGTGTTGTTATACTTACTGTGTTATAAGCTCCGGGAAGCCAGATTCGGCGTTTGAATCTACGGCATTTGAGTACAAGTGAAGTACGGGTGTCGATTTTCGAAGGCCGAGTTCAGAATTTTTGACTTCCGAAAATCGACATTAATACGTCCACTGCATCAACTGCCGAGCAATCGAATGCCGGAAAACCGAATTGTTATGGTTAAAAAGAAGAGGTAGAAGAAGACAGAAAGAAAGAAGAAACAACAGAAACAATATCAGAATCTCACATATCGCAGCGGAACAACATATAATAGATAAATGAATACTCTTTAAATCAAAGAACTATGTCAGTTTATACATTACATCATCATCAGAGTTTACAACAATACAACACTGGACAGTTATATAAACTTGTCCTCATACAGAATACACAGCGGAATAAATAATATCATATACAAGTGATACGTCTCACCATCCAGCTCGCCACTTTAGCTCCAAAGCCTCCTGAAATCCAGAATGACCTGATAACCTGACTCTAGGCTGCCCGTGTGGAAAATTATGGGCACCCAGAGTTTAGGAAAGGAACAATAAACTCCAGGTCAGTCATGGTAACTGGTGTGAGAACTAAAACAGTTATATATTTAAAACAACAACAACAAAGGAAGTAAAAGACATTCGCAATGCTTTTGGAAAATGAAACTACCATAAGACCTCCCGCCACAGACACAATGCAAACGCAGAATTGGAGGAGATTTCTTCTTATGATAGTCAAACATGCTTACTACGCAAACAAAATTCTTTTGATATTATTATTAGTGCATAGTGTCGAAACCATTTCGAAAATATAATATTAATCTTAGCCAGCATAGGCATTCCGCACTTATGCCTACTATAGCTACTATGTTCAATAGCAGGTTACCGCCACATTCCATAGCAGGTAATACAACTAAAACCGTACAAGACGCGTATTGTTTCTTTGGATTTCCAACAAATGGTCAGGCAAAGGAACTTCCTTACACTGAAATGGAAACGCCCCTGGAAAGATGCCCCGAGAACCTAACCGGATCTCTGCAAACACAAGGCCGACGCTACCTCATGCTGTACAGCTGTAACTAGTTAGCTAACACACAAGCTATGCCATCCCCCGGTCGTTACCGACCTTTATTCGAGGATCCTCAACCACAAAGCAACAACCACAAAGTAAAATAAATTTGCAGCATCAACATAGGTAAGATATCTGGGCTCCATACCATGATATCACCTTTTATCCAGAAGGAAATGACATACCCTAGGGGCGCGACTCCTAAAAACCTTGCCGCAACATTCCTGTTTCGACCATTACCGGGTTGTGAGGCTCGACGAAGTCTCATCCACAAAGCTACGCTTTTTCACAAAGCCATGCTTTGATCACAAATGATCAACAGCACTTCGTATGCCACATTACCAAACTGGGAATGTATCACTAGTAACCATCAACTACATAACCTCTGAGCTCGTACGTCTCAAAGAAGGGTGTTAAGCTAAGAGAATAAATTCTCCGCCACCAACAGAAATGTATTTGATAGAAACCAGCTTTACATCTCAAAGTGTAACGTCAGACACACATCCATACAAGTCCGTTCCGGGATCGAACAGAACCGAAGGCACTTCCAAAGAAGCCCTTGCAATCCGGATATTCACTAATCACGTCCGGACTTCCCATCACAAGAAGAGTGGTATAAATCTCCATACCGGAGCAACTCGGTGCAGAGACATTCGATAGGTTATCCTTTCATTTTCGAAAATACCCGGTCTTCACACCGGTCTTCCATGCGATCCATATCGTCGTATCACTAATTCGAAATGGGTTACATGACACAAAGGTCCTCTCCCGGCTAATCCGAATAGTGAGCACAATATTTAAAACATATGGATATAGGGATTTCAATTAAGTCATAACTTATTACCCAAACCCTTTCTTTCAAATGGTTTAAACAAATTACCATTTCAAATCTTTAAACAAAAAGATTTACTTCACAAAGTTTACCCAGTTTCTCAAAGATTCATTCACAGATTTCCAAATCATTTCCATTTCAATTGGATTAACCCATTAAATCTTTAAATCAAGATTTAACTTATAGCTTTCAAAACTATTCACAATTCAAGTCTTTTATAATATAAAAATACACCTTTTAAAATCTTCTTTAATTTCAAAATAAAGCTTAATCATTTTCACAAAGGTTAATTCATAGTTTTTCCAAACTATTCACAATTTCATTTCAACTTGAAATGTTTCGATACAAATTGGAAATCTTTTCACTTTATGAAAGCTATTATTATTTGAAAACAGATAGTTTTCGTTTTGGGAAAAACTGGTTACAATTACGCAGGTTAAAGCCATCCAAGTACAAAACTTGAATTTAAATTTAAATTTCCAAAACCATATTTTTAAATGGTTAAAAACCCATATAAACACCCTTTACACTTGTAAAATCTTTTAGACCATAATTCCCAAATTATTGAATTCAATTTCAAAATATTGAATTCAAATTTTTAAATCAAATTTCAATTTTATTAAGTTATTTAAAATAACTTTTATTTCTGAAACTCATTTTCAAAAACTTTCGATTTCAATTCCAAAACTATTTTGGATTCAAGAATTCAATTTTCAAAATTGATAAAAATCTATGACTTAACCGATTTCCACATGAAATTCACATTTGTGTGTGTATTGTGTAGTCCAAGGGTTTAACACAATAGTGCAACAACATTCAATCATCACAGATCAAATATAACAATATAATTGATAAGCGGTATAAACCATAACGCTTATCTATCATTCACAGATCACAGATATATATATATATATATATATATATCACAGATAAACAAATTACAGATCACAACACAAATCAGGATATATCACAAAGCATCACATATCAGAGATATCAAACAATTCAACATCCAATATAATCCCAACATCCATAAGTAGGATTAATTTAATTATCTGATTAATTTATATCAGATAAATTTAAAGTCAGATTAATTTCTAAACACCAAATCAAATTTCCAATTAATTTCCAAATTATTCCCTTTTCAAAAAAATAAATTTCTTTATCTCTTCAATCTATTCAAAACCAATTTGGAATAAATCCTTTAACTTATAAATAATATTACCCGAAATTCATTTATTAAGGCTTTTTCCCAAAATTTGGAATTTAATTCAATATAGTTTAAAAATAAGACTTTTATCTTTTTAAAACTCCTTTTAAATTTATCCAATTCCCAAAAATAAATTTTCAACTTGAAATTTCAAAAATCCAATTTTATTTATTTCTGGTATCCAACGATACCAAAAATATAGTCGGCTAAACCGTAGCCTTCAACAATTCAAATTCACAAATATAATCACACGTAGATTATAAATAATCAACACACAACATTGAAACAAATTCAAATGTTTGAGGAATCCAGTTGGATCCCTCCAACCTGTTTCCCTGCATCCACAGATGTTAGCATAATACCAATTCCACTTCGAGGTGGAATATCGCGGTATATGGGATTTATAAAATACTATCAGCTATTATGCAGCGCAATAGGGTCTCATCCGCTATATAATGCGGGAAATCAACTCCAAATACATATATAATACCAATTCCACTTCACGGTGGAATTATCGCGGTATATGTTTTTAATAAATAACCTCCGCTTAATATGCGGCGTATAGGGTCTATTCAATACAACCAATAACAATCATCATTCAATTCACACAATCAAGCAATTTTAAATTTAACTATTTAAAATTTAAATCGAAACAAATATGCGATTGAGTGAGGAGTTCTCACCTTGAGTTGTCGAGTGATTAAATTTTAAATTAAATCGAACCGTTCGATTTAATCAAAAATTCTTGCTTGCCCCAAACATGCCCCAGATCTGCGCTGCAGCGTATATCTCGTCGATGCAATTCCAACGCTTCCTGTTTCGTCGAATTTCAACAACGTATGACGAAGTTACAGCATTTTACAGTTTGAATGAATTATAATATATATTAATTTACAAATTCTTTTTAATTTCAAACCCTACATTCAATCAGAGCCGTTTGTTTTTGCTTCTGAAAATCCAGGCCGTGGGCCTTTTCTTCTCCACCCATGCAAATACCCAGGTCGTTCGAACGCAAGAATACCCAAGGCCACCGTTTTGCCTTGAATTTTCGTGCCTCCATCACCACGCTTTACCCCGATCAACCACTGCCATTCAAACGACCATCGCCTACTCTATCAACGCCGCGAATATTGTTGAACTCGGTCGTGCTTTTGCCTAGAAAAATGTGATAGAACGTTGCGCCTTCATCGCCAGATTCTGGCGAATCGAAGCCACTTCAATGAAAGTCCACCGTTGGATGGATAGATCTCGAAGTCCCCTTCGATTCTCTAGTTGGTGATTTCTGATAATAACGAGTGGATTGAGAGAGATCTGGGGAAGAAGACAACTCGTTTTCGGCCATTGAAGTTATTAGTGTGAGAGTCCAAAAACTCGGCCTTCGAAAATCGGCACCCATACTTCACTTGTACTCAAAATGCCGCAGATTCAAACGCCGAATCTGGCTCTCCGGAGCTTATAACACCATTAAGTATAACAACACAGCGGAAGAAAGAAATAGATGATATCATATACAACTCCAATGAATACAATATCCAGAATGATATACAATAATGATATCAATATACACAACAATATCAGAGATATGATACAATGCTACAGCGGAAATAACAACAATGGAAGAGATCACTCCAAGTGATCTACAAAAGACAATGACTCCAACAACTCCAATAACAAGCTTGAAACACCAACACGATGCACCAAGATAAGAAGGTGCAGTCATCAACTCTGATGAAGTGAACTAGCTCCAGATAATCTACTAAACCTGACTATCTGAAAAGAAACCCAACTCTAGACTGCCCGTGTGGAAAATTGTGGGCACCCAGAGTTTAGGAAGGGAACAATAAACTCCAGGTCAGTCATGGGACTGGTATGAGCAAACAAAAACAGTTTATCTTTAAACAAACAACAAAGAAATTTTAAACAATGAAATCCGTAATGCTTTTGGAAAATGAAACTACCATAAGGCCTCCCGCCACACACACAATACCAACACAGAATTGGAAGAGATTTCTCCTTATGATAGTCAAAAATGCTTACTACGCAAAAGAAACTCTTTTGATATTATTACTAGTGCATAGTGTAGAAAACCATTTCAAAAGTATAATATTAATCTTAGCCAGCATACAACCATTATTGTATGCCTACTATAGCTACTATGTTCAATAGCAGGTTACCGCCACATTCCATAGCAGGTTATACAACTAAAACCGTACAAGGCGCGTATTGTTTCTTTGGATTTCCAACAAATGGTCAGGCAAAGGAACTTCCTTACACCGAAATGGAAACGCCTCTGGAAAGACGCCCTGAGAACCTTACCGGATCTCTACAAACACAAGGCCGACGCTACCTCACGCTGTACAGCTATAACTAGGTAGCTAACACACAAGCTATGCCATCCCCCGGTCGTTACCGACCTTTATCCGAGGATCCTCAACCACAAAGCATCAACCACAAAGTATAATAAATTTGCAGCATCAACATAGGTAAAATATCTGGGCTCCATACCATGATATCACCTTTTATCTAGAAGGAAATGGACATACCCTAGGGGCGCGACCCCTAAAAACCTTGCCGCAACATTTTTGTTTCGACCATTACCGGGTTGTGAGGCTCGACGAAGTCTCGTCCACAAAGCTACGCTTTTCACGAAGCCATGCTTTGATCACAAATGATCAACAAATAATCAGCAACACTCAGCATGCCACACTACCAAATTGGGAGTATATCACTGATAACCTTCAACTACATAACCTCTGAGCTCGTACGTTTCAGAGAAGGGTGTTAAGCTAAGAGAATAAATTCTCCGCCACCAACGGAAATGTATTTGAAAAAAATCCGCTTTATATCTCAAAGTGTAGGAGACATACAACCATACAAGTCTGTTCCGGGTTCGAACAGAACCGAAGGCACTTCCGAAGAAGCCCTTGCAAATCCGGATAATTTCTAATCACGTCCAGACTTCCCATCATAAAGGGTGATCAAATCTCTATATCGGGGACCAGTCGATGCAGAGACATTCGACGAGTTTTCCTTTCGTTTTCGAGAATATCCGGTCTTCACCACCGGTCTTCAAATGCTATCCATATACGACGTATCATTATTCGGAATGGGTTATATGACACAAAGGTTCTCTCCCGGCTAAACCGAATAGTGAGCGTAATATTTAAAAACATATGGATAATGGGATTTCAATTAAGTCACGACTTATTATCCAAAACTTTCTTCAAATGGTTTAAACACATTACCATTTTAATCTTTTATACAAAAAGATTCATTCACAAAGTTCACCCAGTTTCACAAAGATCTATTCATAGATTTCCAAATCAATTTCCATTTCAATTGGATTAACTCATTAAATCTTTAAATCAAAGATTTAACTTATAGCTTTCAAAACAATTTCATTTTGAATGGTTTAAACAAATCACCATTTTAAATCTGTTTAAAATAAACAGATTCAATTCATAGCTTTCAAAAAGAATTCACTCATAACTTGGAAAATCAAATTTCAATTCAACTTGAAATTCCTTTAACTTAAATTGGAATTTCATTTCTTATATGAAAGCTTTTATCATTTGAAAACAAACAGTTTTCATTCCGGAAAATCTGATTCATTAATACAAGTTAAACCCTTCGGTTAAGTTCAAATTCCCAAACCAATACTTTTAAAATGGTTTAAATTCATATAAACATATTTATAACATCTTTAACCATAATTTCCAATCATGGAATTCAATTCCAAATTTTGAATTCAAATTCAAATTAAATTATTTAAATTTGAAGCTTCACCAAGTTATTCAAAATAACTTTTATCTTAAAAACTCCTTTTCAAAAGCTTTAACATTTAACCCAAATCCATTTCCAAAATCAATTGAAATTAAAATTTCAATTTCAAAAATATTAATTTTAATCATCTGTGACTTAACCGATTTCCTCGTGAAATCCATATTTGTGTGTGTATAGTGTGGTCCAGGGTTCCACACAGTAGTGCAACATCATTCGATCATCACAGATTCAAATACAGCAATATATTTGATAAGCGGTATAAACTATAACGCTTATCTTTCATAAACAGATCACAGATAGATATATTACAGATAATAAATTACATTCATCCCAGATAAATGAACTACAGTACATGTCACACACAAATTAGAATATATCACAAAGCATCACAGATCAGGAAATGTCAACAATTCAACCATTCAGTCAAGTCCAAACATTCACAAGTAAATTTTATTAATCGACTGATTAATTTTTATTAGATGTATTACTTATGAATAATCATTAATCCGGGTTGATTATCATGAGTTAATTACAAATTATCTAAGTAATTATATTTTCCTAAATTATCAAGTGATTATTCTGAATTAATTATCAAGTGATTATTCAGTCCAAGCATACAACCTTATGAATAATCTATTAATTACTACTTCTCTAAGTAATTATATTTTCCTAAATTATCAAGTGATTATTCTGAATTAATTTAAACTTAAGTAATTAACTTGAACTAATCCAATTAAACTCAATTTTACTTTAAATTCAAATCAATTTAAAATTTCACTTTATCCTCAAATTTAAAAACTTCTCTTATTACAAAACTGGAATACAAATAAATCTTGATTTCAGATTTAACTTAGATTTAAAAAACTTCTCTTACAATTTAGAACTTCATTTTAAAATTCAAACTACTTAAACATTTTAAAGTAGTTAAACAATTTAAATTTTAAAAACTTTATTTATTTTTAAACTGAAATTCAAAACTAAATTAAACCAGATTTAAGTTGGATTTAAACTTATTTTAAAACTTTTCTTTTCATTTAAACTTAGCTTTTTGAATTTTATTTTAGAAATTTAAAACAGAGTAACAGGTTTCAGTAAAACCTGTAGCCAACAATTTACCCGAGGCAAACTCATCTGCTTCGAGTCCAATACCCTACTTCCCCGAGCCAAACATTAAGCTACTTCGACTCAATACCTCATTAACTCGAAACAACCCAAAATTCACATCACCAGAATTTGCAGTGCACCATGCACATGCAATCGGAGTGACTTCGATCATCAACGTCAACGCCTACCAGTCACCGATCATCTCCTCACCTCACCTGAGCGCCCAGATTCTTCAAACACAACGTCGATCGAAATCGAGCTTTTCAACTCAACTGGCACCAAAACTTACTAACGAACATCGCCTCGAGACGACGCCAGAATCCACACAACACCGACCCTAAATGCTTCGATGATCCACGAGCCTTTTCCCCTAGGAGCGATCGCCTCCGATCCACCGTGGTTGATGAAAACGTCGCATTTCCTCATCGAACAAAACTGTGTGATAAGCCCTAATTTTTCATTGTACCATCAATTTTATCATTGATAAATTTAATCAGTATTTTTTCGACAATTCCCAACATACAAGCTACCTTCGACATAAATCTCGAAACCCAATATTTCCCCGATCATCAGAAATTGATGAATTTGCGAGTTCTGTTCATCTTAAAATATTTCACCATATACCTATTTAAAAATTATGATTACTTTACCTAAATTTATCATTTTGCAATACGAATCACCTTATAAAATCCAATCTCGAAATTTTTTAACATTGATTTTCCAGATTTAAAAAGGTTTACTGTAATTTTCTTCCTTTACAGTAAAATAATTCACTGGTTTTTCTTATAAATATTTTTAAAAATGGCATTAGGTTAATATAAACAAAATCTCTTTAAGGATTATAGCTTAACATCAATTATAGGAAGAGATGTTGAATTTTTAATCTGGTTTCTGAATCCTGTAAACTAAGAACAGAGCCTACTTTCCTATATACATACATATGCACACAAATATTTGCATATATACAAACATGCAGGCAAATATACACATCATTCAAACACATTTCATACCCTAATTCACAAATCATTTAGATATATATCAGGTTGAGTTTGCTTACAGTGTTTCAGAAGAAGAACAGAGTCTCTTTTGAAGCAGGCTTTGAAAATTTGCAAACTGAAATCTTCTTCTTTTGATCTCTGGCTTTGATTTGTTTAAGTTGTTTTTAATTTTCTTTAAACTGAAGCTTGCTTCAGATATTACTCAGTTTTGAAGAAACGAAACTGAGATGGAGAGTGATATGTTGTTGAAGATGGTAAAATATTTGTTCCAGCTGAAATGAAATGTTGTACAAGTGATTATATTTTCTTATACTAGTTAGAAGGGATATTTTTATTTGTATGGAGGCTGGTATCTTGCTTTGGTGGCTGCATTAATTCACATTGTACAAATGAAAATCTTTTTCATGTCTTCCTTTGCAAGCTTTTGCATATATGTATTTTATTTTTCTTTTCTTTGTTTATTTGACTCAATTGATTCTTCTACTTTAGTGGGCTGATATGATCTATATTTTGATGGCTGAGAATGATATCTTTGTTTTGTTCATATTATTTATAACTTTGTTTGTACATAGATGTTTATATTTTTACATTCCTTCTTATGCAAGCTACTCCAAAAATATATATATGTTTTCATGCTTATGTATATTCTCTTTTCTTTTGTAAGCTAATTCATGTATATTTTTTTTATCATATATATTTGTATTTTTATTTTAAATTATTTATTTATTTCCTTTCTTATTGTGTCAAAAGTCTATATATTTTTATATTTATTTTCAAACCATTTATATTTAAGATTTTAAATCAAATAATTTAACACATTTTGATTTGAACTGGGGAAACTCAGATAAATTTACTAATTAATTTACCAATTTTTATTCAAAAATTAATTTAATTATCAATTTAAACTTAGATAAAATTCGGGGTCGTTACATAAACCATCATTAATTAAAATGATTAACTAGATTTCAAAAATCATTAGTTAAAACAATTAATTAAATTTAAAACAATTATTAATTAAAATGATTAATTACTTTTAAACATCATTAATTAAAATGATTATTAATTTTTCAAATATCATTAATTAAATTAGTTATTAAATTCAAATATCATTACTTAAAGTGATTGATTGTATCCAAATCTCAATAATAAAAAAGATTAACTAATTTTAAACATCATTAGTTAAAATGATTAATTAATTTAAATTATCATTAATTGAAATGATTAATGAATTTCAAATATCTATTTGTGAAAATACAAGCTCAAGTTCAAAATGCCCATACAAGGGTTTATGGGGTGATATGCAATAAATGACAGTATAGCAAAACTCCTTATAATGCACTTGAATAATTTAAATGGAATATCAAGATTAATTTCAATTAAACATCAATATAACAGCATAAGGATGTAAATAAATAATTATTGGGAAGAAACCCTTTATGGCCTCTCTGCAAATGTTCCCTACAAAATAGTGGTTATGGATGATATATATATATATATATATATAATCATATGGGTTCATAACAATCAAATTAATATGTCATCCATTTTCCAAACGGAAATTTAACCAAACAATCAATCAAACAATTTAACTAACATCCAAGCAATCAATAATAGATGTTACCATCATATATATGATATAGTAAAATTAAATGTGAGTTAAAATCATGTTTAAATAATTCTCCTAAATTTTATCATATTTATCCTCTAAAGGTATTATCCTATCATTCATATTATATTAAACAACTTTTTATTAAAAGTTTACTTTCAGCTTAACACTATTAAAAGATGACTTTTAACTTAACCCTTTTACCGAACACCTTATAGTCAAACTGTAATACTGAATTTACAAGTGGTTCGTTCTCAAGGTTCCCTAATTCCTATTTACCTAACCTATACCTTACTAAGGAAAATTTCTTATGAACTTATTCAACTATAGTTAATGCTTAAACTGGACGAGCATAACTAAACAAATCCTAAATGATAATAATAAAATATTATCATCTCCTAATAATCAACTCATCAATACACTATATTAATTTTAAAAATCATTCTTTTATATATATAAGATATATATCTAGGTAAATATTTCATTTACCATTTTAAAACAATACTGTATCAGTAGGTCTGTTTAAGTGTTTAGGAATCCCTATTGATAATGTTGATCAGACGCATCGATCAGAATTCATATACCACTCAACGGATCAAACAACATAATATAAAAACAAATACGCACTTAATATATATATTTATACTCTCAGACTTATCCTAGGATATTACTAACCCTATCCTTAGAGAGTTTACCCCACCAGGGCTAGGGGCTCGCTAAACCTAAGCTCTGATACCATCTATGATGACCCACCTTTCTGACTCCTAAGAAAGATACTTAATACATCCATGCTATTCATGTGTCGTTGCCCAAGCGTCCAAAAGACAAGTTGTCATGGGAAAAAATAAAGAATAGAACAAGATAGAATAGAAAGATAAAAATACCTCACAATGGAATGGTTACATATAATACAAAATGATATAGTACAAAAGGTTACTCCGTAAATGGAGCTATCAAAGTTAAATAAAAGTACTAAATCTAACAGATTTGCAGTTATACATTCTAATTTTTCATTTTAGATACAAAATACATCTTCATAATCATACATCAGAGAGAAATAACTAGATAACTAAGGAGCCGCTTGCTCGATCATCGTCTTCAAAGAGCTCCAAAGAATAACCTGATATTCTTGGACTACTCAAATATAATTGAGTACCAAAGAGTTTAGGGAAAATAAAAAACGAAGGTCAGATAATATGTTTGGTATGAGTAAAACTTTGAAACCAAAGGGAGTGTATTTAGCAATAATATATGGGACTATGTCGCTAATGCAGAACGGATTTTCTCCCACATAAACAACAACCAAACATAAGAATGGAAAAGAACAATAGGAAACAAATCCATACATAGATGATGGGAAAAAATAGCATAAAGATCCAGACATGAAAGAATGAAAATAGTCTAAACAAAATCCAAACTAGACAGAATGGATAAAACATGATAGCAGTCCAAACTTGATAGAATGGACAAAACCTATAATTAAACATCATGAAGAGTGGTTGACTCTTCTCGTTGTAATTACAAAAAAAATATTCGAAGGTTCGAATCAAATAAGGGAAGGAAAAATTTCCAACAAATGACTAGGAGGGTGATCCCCCTTAAAAGAAGTATACCTCAAGAAATATACTTGAAAATCCCAGGAACTCCAAGCCGGACCCTGCCAATCCTTATCGAGAATCTGAACATTTCACATCTAAATGCGCAAAACTGAATCCAATCTAGATGAGATGTGAAAATAACTTAATGGGATAAACCGCACATAACTTGGCCCCTAAACATGCACTTTGATTTAGTCATTTCTGACAAAGGATAATAAAGCTTAATTGAGTAACAAATTGTCTTAGTATGATAAAAATCAAGAAGCCGAAGTAACCGATAGCCGGGATACCAACTATCGAGGATATAAAATGATCGTATATGGAAATTGACTCTTGTATACCCATCACCACTCATCGATTTCAAACTTGTATTATTCCTTTGTTAACAATATTGTTGGACAAGTCAAGGTAGTGTTACCACAAAGTCATGTCCTACGACTATTCTTAACTTTTGAAATAGTGGCAAGTCTACCTCATCAACATTTAGTATTAAGTACATAAATAAATCGTTTCCATATAAGTGATATCGCTTTACGGAACTTAATTCAATTCCCTAGCCGAATCAAACATTTACTTTTAAAATCGAATTCGTGCTTGGCTTCACATTACAAGTATTAGCTTTAAAACACTTTTTTAAAAGAGTTTACTATCTTTAAAACATCATTATAAAAAGGATTTAATAGCTTAAACACATCCTTATTATATTGATTAATTTACATCAAAAGTTCGTTAATTCAGTTAATGAATTCACTTCAATAGCCTTTAATCCAAAAGAAGTTAATCACTTTTAAACACCATTAATTTAATTAACAATTAATTATAACTAATTAAATTAAATAAATAAAAAATTTATTATCATTCATTAAAATGAATAACAAAGTCAAAACATCCATGTTACTTTGATAAATTCACTTTGAAATTTCATTAAGTTGATGAATTAACTTCAAATGCCTTTAATTAACAAGGGTAAATCACCTTTAAAACATCATTAATTCAATTAAGTAGTAATATTTAAATATAATTAATTAAATTAATTAATAATTAATTAAATATCATTTTTTTAAATGATTTATTAATTATAAACATCATTAAAGGAAAGATTAATTAAAGTTAAAACAAGTTGATTAACTTTAAATAAAATATTTATTAAAATGATTTATTAATTTAAAAACATCATTAGCAAATTGATTAATTAACTTTAATCCATCATTATTTAATTATTAATTATCCTTAAAAATCATTAAATAAAATGATTAATTAAATTAAACCTTCATTAACCAAGTAGTTGGTTAAATTTAAAACACCTCAATAACTAAGTAATTAGTTAACCTTAATCCTTATCGATTAAATAATTAATTAAATAAAATAATCATCATTAGAATGATTAATTACTTATGAAAACATCGTTAATCAAAATCTTGCTTAACTTGTAAAACAATTCCAAGCATGAAGATGAAACCAAATGGTTTCGATAAAAAGTGAACTTTTCCGTAAGTGCCGATATAGCAACTATCGTTATACGGGCAGTTCGAAAATCAAGTATATATCATTGCAATACAACTAAACATCACATCACAAGGGTACAAACATATATACATGGTGATTTACAATAATACATCATATATCAAACATTTGCTAACAATATGATTAACTTTAGCCACTAACTTTTCATATCGCTTACTACATGCAAACTAACTTCCAAATGTGACAACTTTTTACAACATGAACCAAACCAATCACCAAACCATCACTACACACATACAACAAGCATTCATAGGTCGATAATATGAGCATTAAAATAGTTTAAAAACTTTGGTTATAAGGGTGGATTTTTACTCACCAAATTGCTTACTAACTTAACCAAACTTTTGCTAACTTCACGAATGCGAATAGAACAATGCGCTATTATGAAAATGACTTGACTTAACGAGCCTTGGAGGTGCTTTAGGGATCGGCCTAGAGGCTATAGGGCATGGCCATGATGAAAAATGGGGAGTTATCGGTGTTGTTTTGAATGTAAAGTGAAGTAGAATAAAGTAGAAAAGGAATAAGCTAGTTTTAAGTGGATGGAAGTGGAAGAACAAGTGTTTAATGCCATAACTTCAATATGAAATCTACGGAAATGAATATGAAAGCTTTAGGAATGAACGTAAACAAATGTAAATGTAAAGTGTAAAACGTGTGAAGTAATGGAGTATTTATAGGCAAATGTGGAGGGTATTTTAGTAAATTGACTTAGGAATTAGATAATATAAAGTTATCATGCATCACCATACCTCCCTCCTTAGCTCCACACATTGGTCACTCCCCTCCCCTACCCCAAAAACATTCTTCCCTATTTTGTACATATATGTGTATTAAAATATGAGATATGATAAGATTTCTTTATATATAAATATACATTCTTGTTAAATTAATGCATATTATGTCTCATCCACTCTTAAGTATGATTAAATATATCTTAATATTTTGAAGTATGCTTTATTCATACTAATTCTATCATATAAAAGTGAGTACGTTGTTACATAATGGTGCACAATGTTTCCAACAATATTTCGGTGTTAAAAAGTCAAAATTTCGTAATACGCTTTTCAGTCACATTTTCTGTTTTTATTTGAACTAATTTTTTTGGTAAAATATTTAGAAAATGATTTTAACATCATCAATTATTATTTAAAAGATGTTTATTTGGTTATTAAATTTCATTATTTAAATATTTAAAAATGATTTAAATATTCAAATATTAAGTGTTTAATTTACGGGTCATTACAAATAGTTAGGATATTTGAAATAAAACCCGTTATAATTATCAGGAATAAATACATATGTGTGTGCGCGGGCGTGTGTATGATGGAAAGTGATGTCATTGAGTATTATCAATTTTAATTACTCCTTATAAATGATAATACTCATTATTATTATTTAGAGACCATGAATCTAAATTAATGTTGCTCTTTATCATTTACAATATAAACAGAGTATCACACAACCTTATGGCTGTTGAGCACCCTCAAGTCGTAAAATATTTATAGTTATGTTAGTATTGTCCCTATATCGGTAAGTACATTTTGTAACTTTGTTGAACACCCTTTAGGGTTACAAAATTTTCCTTAAGCAATCACAAAATAAATTGTTATGTGTATCTAATGTACTTTATGATTTTTCGAGCACCCTCAAGGTCATAAAGATGATTTGAAGCAAAAAAATGTACGAATAAGTGTTATATAGGAGATATAAATAATAATGTGTTATTTACCTTTTATGGAGAGTACAATTTGTTAATCACCCTTAAGGTTTTAGTAACATGATAAATGGATCCTAACACCGACTAAAGGAAATTATAAAATTCCTACATCCCCTTTAGGGTTTTTGTGAGATGTAGAATCTTATAGGAGATATATTAGGAAAATATAATAAACCATTTTAAACATATGTAATATTATAGTAATCCACTTTAATAAATTTAATCGATTAATGTAATTGATGAAATTGATTGTCGCTTAAAATATATTAAACTTGTAGATTAAAGATTGATAAAGAAATGTAAAAATTTTACTTACTAATAAATTTATCTTTCTATATGTTGTGGCATCAATATCTATACAAAAGCCGAATAATACAACTATTATAACTTTTAAATCTTGTTCACAAAAAAGTAATTTCTTCTAGGCTGTGTATTGTCTTATATGAGTTTTGAACCTTATAGCAATACAACAATATGGATATTCAATCCATATCAGGTCATATACAAATGTTGTATGATGAACAATCATATACCCCAAGATACATATTTTCGATGAAATGCTCTCATTTGAAATATGCAAATAAACCATAGCGCGAGATCATGTGTCCAATACGATTGAATGCAATGAGGATCTTATTATGTTGGAAACAACACTAGAATAAGGACTATAGGTGGACCTATGAATTTGATTACCTAAGTGTAAGTATTAATTTGTTTACTTAAGTGTGACTTATTCGATCTCCTTAAAACAATAAGGATGATTGAATCCGTTTTTGCAAAGAAATCCAATGTAGTCCTGTAGTAATGGGTTTCTCTTTTGAAAAGTTTGACCTTTTAGAAGAAGATGAAAGTCTAGGAGTGGAAATAATATTGGCACGGTTGGGATAAAGAGAGAGTGAATGGTCACTTGTGCTTCATGAAAAAACTTCGGAAATATATGTGTGTAAAAATTTGTTTATGCTTAATAACGAATAAAAAATATGATTTCTATTTCAGATGTGTTTTTCTTCTAAAAATTGTTCTCTTTAAGATTTATTTCTTTGTGTTTGAGACTTTATCCGAAACTCTCGGCTATAAATACATTACAGTTAAGGAAAAATAGTCCATAGTATGTGATTAAATGGAGCTTCGTCAAATGTTGTTATTGTAACTGTAGAAATAGTAGGAGCATATCATTTAACACTTGCTAGTTGACGCATCAAATTTTTAATATTACTTTCATGTAAACCAAACAATATTTATAAAAAAGTAACTAGTTTTGGTTTTGATCAAAAATAAATGTAATTTTATTTTAGGAATACTATGGATATTTGTTATAAAACATTTTTTTTAGTATTTCAATGATGGTATTTGTTTTCTTAGCAAAAATGGTGTGTTAGATATAAATAATGTAGAAGCATCTAAAATATTTAACAATTATTTTGAAACATGGACTAAGCCATATATTTTAGAATTTATTCTTTAATCATTAGATTATAAATTATATGGACTTGTAAATTGTATCTCAAATGATTAACGGGAACGCACCCATTCAATCTAGTCAAAAAAAGATTTAATCAACTCTTTGGATTGATACATATAGATATATGCAGTCCAAGGTCTAATGATACCCAAAGTGAATCCACTTACCTCATTAAATTCCCCAATAAATTTTCTCCGGTATGAACATGTATTGATACATTAGTTAGCTATCTATTATAAGTTCGTAGAATATAAAAACAAAAGTAGAAAATATTACACGCAAAAGAATTAAAATAATTTGATTTGGTCTAATATGTGAGTAGATTGGATAAGAATTCTAAGATTACCTAAAAAGGAATAAAGTTCACCCTCAAAGGCACTACATATTCTAGATAATGATATATCAATAAGAATAAATCATACTTTGTTGGACAAAGTATGATTTTTAATGGGTGAAGTCGAGTTACCTCGTTTTTAAGGATATGTACTTAAGAGTAAGCACATGTATTTAACTTAAAGTACGATTTATAATGGGTGAAGTTGAGTTACCTCTTTTTTTAAGGATATGTACTTAAGAGTAAGCACATGTTTTAACTTAATTTCACCTAAAGCGGAGATTACGAATCAGTATAAGCTATGAATTGGGAAGAAACCTCATCTTAAATGGTTTAAAATACATAGTTGTCCGACCTATGTTAAAAAATAATTTTCATGAACTCGGACCTAAATCAATTTTATGTAAGTTTATAGGTAGCTTATAAAAGGTTTTAAATGCCTATCCACGCATTAAGAAACAAACTATTATTTCAAGACATGCCACCTTCTTACCAAATGAATTTATTTCTAAAGAAATTAGTGTAGTGCGACAGAATTGGTTGTAGTTCGAGATTTCAAAATGGAAACAAATTATATAGATGATACAAGTTTAACTGAACCAAAAAGGACAAACTTATTAGAATTTATAATATGAAATCTTGCACATTAAGGAAAACCTTCAAGTTTTATATCGATTCAAGAAAATAGATTAGTTGTAATGATAGTCTCCTTAGTTTTTAACGAACCTTAAGGAGTATAGACTCTACCATGTGCCGTGATGCCCTAAATTCGAAATGAATTCCTAGTAGATTCCTAGTATACTAACACAAATTGATTTTGGAAACGATAATAGAGAGGATATTATCCATCAACTGTAAATGAGTCTACGGAAGGAAGACCAATGCAGTTTTAAATGTAAAAGGCAAGGTTGATAGAAAATGACCTAACAATTTCAAACACTGAAATTAGTGGAATAATTTTGCTAATTAATGTGCATAAGTCCATTTGGATTTTACTTGCAAATTGTCGCACAATATGACTATGAGTCTTGGGACATTGATGTTGAAACAAAACTTCTAAGCAATGATTTTGATGAGACTGCTTGCACATTGTAGCCAAAAAAATTAGAGTTCATAGGAGCGACAATAAAACTTATGGACTTCTTAAGGTTAGTACATGACCTTAAATACGCATTTTGAAATTGATTAAGTATTTTGATAGAGAAATCAAATAATTTTATTTCAGTCAAAATGTAAAGTAAGCACGTGTGTATAAGAAATGAAATATAAGGTACTAAGAAACTTTTAACACTATTATCTAGTATTCTGCCCTAGTGACATTTTGATGGAGTATGACTATGAAATGATGGAGGAATGGACTCTGGGATTGAAGACGATCAACTACAAGTGGCTAATGAAGATATATGGAAAATTTGGCTATGTCCATGGGTCGGTACCATTCCAAGGAGGAAGAAATAGGGAAAATTTGGCTAACTCCATAGATTGGTACCAATCCAGGGATGGATTGGTATCGACCCATCAAAAAGTAAAATTTTCCCAAAAGCTCTTATACTGTAATTTCCCATATTCTAAAGCCTAGAGATGAGACCCCAATGTGTTGTAGTCACTTTGGAGATTAGTTTTTTAACTAACAGTCTAAGTAAACAAGCAAGCATAACATTTTTCATTTCATGTCAAATTTCATTACATAGTTCCTATCGTTCTTTCCTACATAGGGGTAAAATAACAAATATTACATGGTAGCATCAAAGATTTGACATTTGAAGATGTCGAACCCTTGTAGTCTCTTTGCACTTTATCATATATTTACACTACATAGTGGAATTAAAAGCTACTTCTATAGAAATAATAATAATACGGCCTCCTACCTATCTCCGTCTTTGGTATAGTCTCGGAAAATGTCTAAACTTCAGCAAACATCTGTCCTATATATCCCTATAAGCTCAACCTACTCAAATCAACACCATGATTTTATAAGGGAAAACAGTAAACATGTAGGTCATACATAGGTCTGGTATGAATAAAATCATTTCCCATCGCTAGTGGGACCTTGTCGCTAAAGCATGAAATAGGTTTTCCCCCACTCTAGCCTCTATTACACAACAAATATAAAACTACCATAAGTTATATATCTTGTAACACCCTGTAATTTTAGTGTTAGATATTTAATGAGTTGGTTAGTTAATTTAGCTCCAAAAATGAAATTTGTCCAAACGATGGAATTTGACCATGAAACTTGCACCATCGCATTCATGGTGAAATTCTAAGCAACTTTCATATTTCGAGTTTTGCAATCTAAGTCCAAATGAAGAAGTTATGGACGAAAAATGTATTCGAAATGGAAATAATTATATTAGAAAATTTACGTTTATATATTAATTATCCGATGACTACATGTTGACCCATTTATTGGGTCGGTCGACCCCTATGGTAGGGGCGGTCGAACGCTGTGGTCATGTAGGCTAGGTTTTGCCTAAGCCACAACGACCCAGGTTTAATATTTTCGATCGTACGGATGTGGTTGATTCTAGTGCCTATAATTCAGGCCTTTCTTCTTATATTTTTCTAGAGGCAGTAGAGAAGCTCTGCCATTTCCCTTCTCCACTATTCTTCTAGATTATAAAATATTTATACAAATTGGAGAGGAACAGAAACTAGATGAAATGGAAGAGAATCAATCAACAATACGCATATTCGAGGTAATTTATATATACATATACACACATACACACACATATTTGTATCTATTTTCTCTTCCAATTCCAAATCTCTTCTCATATCTGAAATTCTAACATATGTATATATCCTTTTTATACATATTTCTTGGCTTAAAATGGATTTGGAGATGAATCAAAGGTTCTACTTCAGATCTGAAGATTGGATCGCTTTTAAAAGATGAGTGGGAAATTTATATATTATTTATGATTTTGAATTTATTCCAATGACACACGTTTGATTTTTATGCCTAAATCTATGTTATTTGTGAATTACAGGCTTAAATTAGTGTAGAAAACTATTGCCTACAAATTCTTGTTTAAGATCAAATTTGAAATATTGTTACACCTTGATCTGGAAATCAGTCCCAAAGATTTTTAATTTAGAATGATGTATAGCCTTATTCCAGATCTGTATTTGGGATGTAAAATATTAATAGGATTTTGAATATTGCCCTATTATTGTTGAATTATAGATTTTTCCATGGTTTATTGTGGGAAGAACATCCGTTTAATTTTTATAAATTGGTTTATTTCTCCCCTTTCCATAGAAAAATGACGTTTGATCTAACAAGGAATATATGCAAATAAAAAGGAAGAGATGTGTAAAGTATAGATTTTTCCTTTGTAATTTACACTGTCTATTCCAAATAAAAAGAAATTATTCACTCCACGTAATTTCAAACAGAGTCAATCTTTTCTTTTGTTATCTTTTGTTTTAAACTAATTTATGGAGATTATAACGGAAAATCTTCCTAATGAATCTAATTTGAGAAAATTAAATATGTAAAGCATATTCTAACTAAATATTTATTATAAGAATATATTTTAGGTAGGAGTAGGTAGTTTTATACTTATATATCGCGTTAATAAATAAGAATAATATCTATTTATGCCTTATTTATGCGTAACGTTCACCTAGGATAAGTTATTATTAGATAGAATGGGAAAGTGAATAGGAGAAATCAGGAAGGGTAGTAATTCCTAATAATGGGCAATAGAGTTAGGAGTTGTCAATAATTAATAGGATATAAAAGATTGTTACCACAATTAATGGGCAACAAATGTGAATTTAATTAGGGATTACAGTTAATTAATATGGCATAGAATGTAGTAAATCCAATTAATGGGAACACAAATAAGGAATGAATTAGGAGTTACAGTTAATAGGTGTAAATGGATTAATGGGACTGATAAAAGTGGAATAATTATAAAAAGGCAACTAACTGGAAATTAGTAATTATACATAAATATCTTAGCAAAAGTCCATTATGATTATTATGGACAAATTGACATTTATAGATTATTAGAAGGTGATTTATGGGTAATTATGCATTTAAGGTAAATCTTGTTGCCTTAAATCAAAAGAGGATTAGTAAGTCCAATATTCAACCTAGTAAAGACCTAGGATATATGACCTAAATTTTGTATAGGCTTAGGATAGTTATTTGGACTTAGTAGACTGGAATGCTAGGTTAGTAGAGTCATACGACGGAGGACTGCCCTTCACTCAGAGGCTACCAGCAGTTATGTGCACTTACTACTGATTTGAGACATCACCAATCATAGGAACCGTGACTACACGAGAGATAGGAGCTACTTTGGGGTTATAGGTATTAATGGTTGTTTGAGGGCCCACTTCTTTCCTTAATAAAAGCAATAAATGGTCCAAATTATTAATTAAGAGGGTCCACCTCTTTCCTATAAAAGAAGTATTAAGTAGCCCAATGAGATTCCAAGTGATGTTAGCAAGATAGTACTAGTGAGGAGTCCACCTTAGGGTTAGGTATTAACTGTTGAAGGCCTGCCTATAAATAGGTGTTAAATGGTCAAGGGCCCGCTAGTCCTTATTAATAAAGTATTAAGTGGCTTGGGTACAGTCACTCACATGACTAAAAATTTAATAATAATAGATGCGTTGGTGGTATGGCTATTATTATTATTAGGAAATATATAGTAGTTAAAGGTCTCTATAGCTAGGACCAATAGACCAACCATGACGATGCTAGGTGCCCGCTTCACATTTGAAAGTATTAAGTGGTTGATAGACTTATGTCAGTATTTTGTAGCATGGGAAGGGTTGGTAGGTAAGTTGTGCTAGGAAGGAATATTGTGTGTGCAATATTGGGTTAAATTAGTTAAGCTTAAAATAGTAGGCATAACAATTAAATGGAATCCAGTCGGTATATATTTATATTATGGACACCGTTTATATTTTTCAGTCACCAGAATGTTGTTCTGACCCCCTCCTCATTATAACCCATGGGATAGATTTAGAGGAATAAATAATTAGAGCTGGACATGATTGATTATTGGAGAAATCTTCTTTTCTCTTATACTCGATGTTGATGTGACAATCTGATATCCAAGGAATACCATTAATTCCAAGGTGGTAGCCATAATCAACATTATTATCCTATTATTGTTTCCGCTATGAGTTTAGATTTTATAGATCTTAGATAATGCTCATGCTTATTTACAGGTTCCAAATCCAATGATCTATACTCTGATGGACATGGGTTTCGATTTTGTCAAAATTTTGGCTCATTAAAGTGCAAGTTGTTACATTTAGTATTAGAGCCTAGGTTAATAGATAAAAGAATTAGGGTAAGTTTGAGAGAACATATTCGTATTTTCTATCTTCATTATCATTTTTGCATTTGAATCTAAGAATTCCGACTATAGCATAGTTGTGGTCCGACCTCGTAGGAATTGGTAAACAACTATGGGTTGGAAATATTTTAGAGTTCAAGGTTCTTGCGCTGACCACGAACTACGCCATGGTGCGTTAAGCAATAGTTTGAATGAGCATGAGTACGACATACGTAGAACCCTGGAGGATGGAGATGTTTGACTTGGTGGTTGAGATCTAGCTACCTTGTGATTTTGGATTTTGATGATGATTTCTTGTCGGAGGTACATATTTATTCCAGATGGGCCGGAAGTTGGCATCTGTATGTCGCAACTGTCCGAATGCAAGTTCTTGCTAGGGTGCATTCATCAATCACCTCTTTGATGGCACATCGGATTTCTATTTAAATAATTGAAGTCAATTCCTTAGTCTAAACCTATGAGAGAATTTTTTTTAAATATATTTTGGAAATGCCTTAGATTTTGGAAAAAAGGGTTTCAAAGGATTTCTATTCCCAAGGATTTATTTTGGAAAATTTGTTTTGGGAAAGTTTTGAAATTTTACTTTTCAAGAAGCACATATACCATTAAGTTTGGTCATGTTAAGAAATTTTTGGTTTATAAAGGAGTAAGTTTTGAAATCCTTAAATATTTATATGTATATATATCATTAAAGGCTTGATTTTGATTTTGATTTTTGGTAAGAAAATAATTTTTCAATTTGGAAATGAGTTTCAAATGGTGAATATTTAGCCCAATGATTTCCTATTTTCAAAGTTTTTAATAGTTTCTCTCTTTCAGGGGATGAAAAAATAGTAATGACATTTAATTTTACTGGGGTATGTTGTTAGAAGTGTTGTTATACCCGCCAGCTATTGGAAGAAATATTTCCATGTGAGGTATGAGGAAGTAGCTGTTGGAATATTATCTGGTTTTTAGTATTGTTGATGATTGAAGCAGTAAAAATTAGAAGTATTTTGAATTGCTAGAGAATAGTTCGGAACTGGATGGTAGGCTTTGACGCCGCCGTGCCGATGGTAGGAATTTTTCGGATCCTGTCGAATTGGCATGGAACGATTATTATCATTATTATTTAATCCGACCCTAATTGGGTCCAGTTTCAACCAACGTCCAAAGCCCGTCTAGCGGTTGACCACCTAACGGTAAACCTAGAGCGGTTACCAGTTAATGAGTTTTAGCACTACCTGAACCTGGAACGTTACTATAAAAAGTCGCGTTCGAATTCCCCCAGTTGCATTCTTTCGTTCCTCCTTCCTCAACCAACCGAAGCCAATCTTCATCCTCCTCCTCCGTTCCACCACCAGGCGATGCCGATTTTCTCCCTGTTCTAGGAGTAGTAGCCTCGTCTCCCCTTTGCGATGGTTTTTGCGCATTAGATCTTACCCCAACACCACTCTAGATCTAAACCCTATTTCTTTCCTCCAACCACTTCTTAGCCCATGGCACCTTCCCACACTACCAGTTCTTTCTTGAGCCATTGTGGTCTGACCCTCAAGAGGCTGCTTGGCTGGATTAGAATGGGCAGAAGATTTCACCGCTTTTGGACTAAAGGAGCTATTCATTGCGGTAGGACTTGCACCGATCCTCTGCTTCATGACCATTGAACAGGAATGTTACCTACATTGCATACGTCTTTTTGATGCCCTATTGGCATAGAATTTTGATGAAGACAATAGTATCATCCAGTCAGAGGTTAAGGGAATCTAGATTGATTGTCCGACGATGACTTTGGAGATATTTTAGGGATTTCCGCAGATGGAGCGGATTTGGATGATATTGGGATGACCAACATGAAGACCTTACAATGGATTTTTTATCACGATGATGGTGTTTGGAGGACAGAGAATCTAAGTCCGTTTGTTCGTCTTGTTGTACACATCATTCAGCACAATATCATCCCTAAGACAGGTAGTTATGATCAGATACATCCTTGGATGTAGAAAGCCATCTATACAGTTGTTGGTGGTGTAGCCATTAATTGGGCATGCACTCTCATGCTTCATTTTGTCGACCAGGACGTTGGCACCTCATGGAGTTACTTTTCATATTTTCACCTACTCACTCTCATCTTCGGGTGATACATAGTGAATCTAAGTAGGAAGACTGCACGATTGAATCCCGCTTGCCATTGATAGAGCCTCCCTTAAGAAGATGGGGATTCCTATTCTGCCAGCCGAGCCAGTAGTAGAGCAGTAGCCACAGTAGGAGGCACGGCAGGGATAGGGTGCCGTGGGAATCCAGAGACCCGAACTAGTCGCCATTAAGCAGGTTTGGGGCGATCTCCAGGGGATCCGAGCTAGTCAACAGGAGATGTAGAATGAGCTTCCACATCAGAGCCGTGAGATTGGGTGCTTACTGCCATGCTACGACCATTTCGAGCTCACGATAATGGTTCGAGCTCCAGTCGTGGAGCGAGACCTTCTCATAGCTTGTAGGTAGTGTTTTAGGTTCTATTGTGTGTTGTTGTATCTTTTCCTTCCAGTGTTTGTTCTTTTCTTTTATGTTGTTGGGTTGTAACTGTTCGTTGTCTCTTTAAATACATGCATGATATTATGAGATGTATTTCTGTTTAGTTACCGTGTCATTGTTTCCCAATATGTGAACCGCTCTTATAAGTATGTATGGAAGAAATAGTATAAATATGAAAATCTCGTACGGACACTTAACTAACAGTAAAATACAACGTTAGACTGGAAGTTTTAAAATAGATAGAAATTTTAGCGAAGGACGGGTTAAAAATTGTTTGGAATCATAGGTCATTATTCCTGTCCTTTAAAAGCTTAAATTTTTGAGTAACCAAGTATGATGATATTTTTAAATGAAATGTCAAGTTTTATGGGTTAGTATTAGTTGTTGAATGTTAGAATCTAGTTTATGCGTTTAGTGCATAACCGACTTCCGACTACGTTGAAATGTGGCTTGAATTATCAAAAAATTTGAGGAAAAAAATATTTTGAAATGTTTCGCTTGAAAAAAAGTTTTTGATTTTTTAATTATTTTTGGCTCTCAAATAATTTTTAGAATTTTTTTCAAGGTTGGTTTCAAGGAAAAGTGGCATCCAACTATTTTGAAAAATTATTTTTCAGGTGACGTACAAATTTTGAAAAAAGAGAAAAAAAACTTATGAAAGTTTTTATTTTGAAGGCCATATGGTAAGCGTATGGAAGGAAAATTAGATTAGAAATGTGAATTTAGTGGAGCACTAAGATCGACAATGCGATAAATACAAGCGGTAACAAGGGAAAAGTTGTTTTAGCCATGGAATTCTATTTCCATACCATATCGACGACGTTTCTATTTTTGGACTCAATTCTGTTTTACAGCTTGAAAATAAGCCTCCTTATGCATTTTTGCATGGAAAATTTAGAGAGAATTCGGGGCACGGAGGACATTTCAACTATACAACGAAAAATGGGTAGCTTATAAAGTGGTAAGAATGTAAAATTTTCTACCTAAATTCCTTTTTTGGCATAGGAGTGATGTTTAAGAAGCTATCTTTCGATGCGTTAGAATTTTTGGTTGGTAGGAATTGGATGCTAACTGTTTGCGCCTTACTTCTCTTCGTAGGAGTTTGAGATTTTTAGTGAAAAGATTTTTCAAAATCTGCATACACATAGAACTCTCAGTATATGCATAGGTTGTTTACATCATACTTCTCCAAAAATGTTTTCAAAGAAGTGCGTTTATATAGGAAGATCCGATTTAGACTCATTCTACATATATGTTTCTATGATGTGATTCACTATGCCTTTGTGCACGTTGGTTGCAAAATTGGTTGTACACTAATTGGTTGTGTAGTTTAGGATAATTGCGAGCTAGAACCATGACTTAGTTATTGGTATAATTTTGGGATGAAATTCTTATAAGGGGGGAAGAATGTAACACCCCGTAATTTTAGCGTTGGTCATTTAATGAGTTAGTTAGTTAATTTAGCTCCAAAAATGTAGTTTGTGCAAATGATGAAATTTGACCATAAAACTTTCTCCATTGCGTTCGTGGTGAAATTCTAAGAAACTTTCATGTTTGGAGTTTTGTGATCAGAGTCCAAAAGAAGAAGTTGCGGACGAAAAATGAATTTGGAACAGAAATATTTAGATTAGGAAATTAATGTTTATATATCAATTATCCGGAGACCATAGGTTGACCTAATGCAGTCGACCCCCTATGGTAGGGGCGATAGACTGCTTGGGTCGTGTAAACTAGGTTTTTCCTATGTCACAATGGCCGGATTTAATATTTTCAATCGTATGGATTTGGTTGATTCTGGTGCCTATAAATTCAGGCCTAAACCTCTTCTTATTTTTTTTTGGAGGTAGTAGTGAAGCTCTGTCATTTCCCTTCTTCACTATTCTTCCAAATTATAATATATTTATACAAATTGGAGAGGAACATAAATTAGAAGAAAAGGAAGAGAATCAATCAACAATACGCGTATTCGAGGCAATTTATATATATATCTATATATTTGTATCTATTTTCTCCCAAATCTCTTCTCAAATCTGAAATACAAACATATGTATATACCCTTTTTATATATATTGCTTGGATTAAAAAGGATTTGTAGATGATTCAAAGGTTCTACTTCAGATCTATAGATTTGGGTCGCTTTTTAAATATGAGTGGGAAATTTATATTTATGATTTTGAAGCTATTCCAATGGTATACGTTTGATTTTTATGCCTAAATCTATCTTATTTATGAATTGTAGGCTCAGATTAGTATAGAAAACCACTGCCTACATATTCTTGTTTTAGATCTGATTTGCAATATGGTTGCACCCTGATTTGGAAATCAGTCCCAAAGATTTTTAATTTAGAATGATGTATAGTTTTATTCCAAATCTGTACTTGGGTTGTAAAATATTGATAGGATTTCAAATATTGCCCTATTTATGTTGAATTGTAGATTTTTCTGTAGTTTAATCTATGGAAAGAACATCTGTTTGATTTTTATAAATTGGTTTATTTCTCCCCTTTCCATAGAAAAAGACGATGTTTAACTTAGTAAGGAATATATGCAAATAAAAAGGAAGAGATGTGTAAAATACATATTTATTCTTCTTAGTTTACACTGTCTATTCCAAATAAAAAGAAATTATTCAATCCTTGTAAATTTCAAACGGAGTCAATATTTCCTTTTGTTATCTTTTGTTTTGAACTAATTTACAGAAATTATAATGGAAAATCTTCCTAAGAAATCTAATTCGAGCAAATTAAATATGGAAAGCATATTCTAGTTAAATATTTTTAACTAGAATATATTTTGGGTAGGAGTAGGTAGATTATACGTGTTTATTGCATTAATGAATAAGAATAGCATCTATTTATGCGTAACGTTCGCTTAGGATAGGTTATTATTAGATAGAATGGGAAAGCGAATATGAGAGATTAGGAAGGGTAGTAATTCCTATTCATGGGCAATAAAGTTAGGAGTTGTCAATAATTAATAGGAAATAAAAGATTGCAACCCCAATTAATGGGTAATAAATGTGAATTGAATTGAGATTACAATTAATAAATATGGCATAGAATGTAGTAACTCCAGTTAATGGGAAAATAAATTAGGGATGAATTAGGAGTTGCAATTAACTGGTGTAAATGGATTAATGAGACTGATAGAAGTGGAATAGTTATAAAAAGTTTACTAACTGGAAATTAGTAATTATACATAAATGTCTTAGGAAATGTCCGTTAGGATTATTTGGATAAATTGATGTTTATGGATTGCTAGAAGGAAATTTATGGGTAATTAAGTAGTGGAAATTAGGGAGGCATCCCTATCATACTTTCATATTGTAAAGCGGGTCGCTGTCAAAGTTTCATTGTAAAGCGGGTCCCTGTTTTCTGGAAACGAAGAAAAATTATTGCTGAAATGTCAGCAACTTTTATAAATAAGTGCTGATATTTCAGCAACTATCTGTGTCAAAGTTTTATTGTAAAAATAAAGAAAAATTATTGCTGAAATGTCAGCAACTTTTATAAATAAGTGCTGATATTTCAGCAACTTTCATAAACTGTGTTCACAGTGTACATAAATGTTGCTGAAATATCAGCAACTTTTATAAATAAGTGTTGATATTTCAGCAACTTTCATACACTATGTTCACAGTGTACATAAATGTTGCGGAAATGTCAGCAACTTTTATGAAATGTTGCATCATGCTCTGCAATAATCGTGAATAAAAAACAGGGACCTAATTTACACTGAAATTTAGTGAAGGACTTTTCGTGAATTTTGAAACTTAATAAGGACCTGTGCCAAAAGTACCCAATTAAGTATTTAAGGTAAATCTTATTACCTTAAATAAAAGGAGATTAGTAAACTAAGTCCAATATTTAACCTAGAAATAATACTAAGACCTAGGATATATGACATAAATTTTGTATAGGCTTAGGATAGTTATTTGGACTTAGTAGATTGGGATATGAGGTCAGTAGAGTCACATGATGGAACATTGCCCTTCACTCGGAGACTACCAGTAGTCATGTTCACTTACTACTAATGTGAGACGTCACCAATCATAGAAACTGTGACTATGTGAGAGATAGGACCTACTTTGGGTTAGAGGTATTTAGTGGTTGATTGAGGGCCCGCCTCTTTCCTTAATAAAAAGCATTAAATGGTCCAAATTAGTAATTAAGAGTAGTGAGGGAAATCTGTAGAGGGGTTCGCTTTAGGTTTGAGGTATTCAGTTGTTGTAGGGTCTGCCTCTCTCCTAAAAAGAAGTATTAAGTAACCCGATGAGATTCAAAATTAATAATTAAGAGTGATAGAGGATATCTCGTAAAGGGTTCACTTCAGGATTGGGGTCTTAAGCGATAGTTGTATTATAGGGTCTACTTCTTTCCTATAAAAAAATATTAAGCAGCCCAATGAGATTCCAAGCGATGTAAGCAAGATAGTACTAGTGAGGAGTCCGCATTATGGTTAGGTATTAACTAGCAAAGGCCTACCTATAAATAAGTGTTAAATGGTCGGGGGCTTGCCTAGTCCTTATTAATAAGGTATTAAGTGGCTTGGGTATAGTCTCTTACATGGCTAAGACTTTAATAACGATAGATACGTTAGTGGTATGGCTATTATATATTATAAGGCCATAATAGTGGTCATAGGTCTCTATAGCGAGGACCAATAGACCAACCATGACAATGCTAGGAGCCCGCTTCACATTTGGAAGTATTAAGTGGCTGGTAGACTTACGTCAGTATTTTGTACCTTTGGAAGGGTAGATAGGTAAGTTGTGCTAGGAAGGAATATCGTATGTGCAATATTGAGTTAAATTAGTTAACCTTAAAATAGTATACATAATAATTAAATGGAAACCAATTGGTATATATTTATGTTATGGACACTATATTGATTTTCCAGTCACCAGAATGTTGTTCTGACCCTCTCCTCGTTACAACCCACAGGATAGATTTAGAGGAATAGGTCACTAGAGCTGGACATAATTGATTGTTAGAGAAGTCTTCTTTTCTCTCATGCTTGATGCTGATGTGGCAATCTGATATCCAAGGAATACCATTAATTCCAAGGTAGTATCCATAATCAGTATTTGTATCCTATTATTGTTTCCACTATGAGTTTAGAGTTTATAAATCTTCGATAATGCTCATGCTTATTTGCAGCTACCAAATCCAATGAACTGTACTTTAATGGACTTGAGTTTTGATTTTGTCAAAATTTGGGCTCATTAAAGTGCGGATTGTTACATATCTCAACTAAATATATGTTTCTTAAACTAAAATAACGTGTCCCAGTAAAATTTCACACGAAACTATCTTCCATATAATGTCTTGGAAATACAATACGCAACATGTGCTCATACATAGGTTTCAGTTAGACTACTTACGAAACTACTCTCGGCTTCATTTGTTACATCTTTTATACTGTAAGATACCAAACAGTCTCGGAAACTCATTTGTTTGTTTTATTTTGCAAGATACATCTCCAAGCAGTCTTGAAAATTCACTTATTAATCTTTATACTACAAAGTACATCCCAAGCTGTCTTGAAAATTGATTCATTAACTTAATACTGCAAGGTACATTCCCGAGCAGTTTTGGAAATCATCTTAAATCTAATACTACGAGGTACATCCTCAAGCATTCTTGGAAATTCATTCATGAAGTTTTATACTACAAGGTACATCTCCAAAAAATCTCGGAAATCTATATCCTTAAGCTTGAACTCCATAAGAGAGTAACATCCCCTCTAGCGAAAGCGTGCATCCCACCCGACGTCCCGCATCCCTTCGGAAGTCAATTGTCGAAACCTGCCCCTTTAAAGTAGGGGCATTCAGGTGATCGTCCCCACTAAGTGTCAATAGCCCATCTGAATCCGCATTACATAGTAGGTTCTCACTTTAAATCTTCGTTTATCTTAACTTTGGATACTCCACCTAATAATTCATTTGTTAGATCTCACAATTAGTTATTCATTAAGCTTCGTTGGGCTCTGAACTTATCCTCGTTCATCTTAAGCCTTGGAACTATCTTTGCGATACTTCATGACAAAACTCTATGTACTACCCTTGGCCACCTTAAGCCTTGGATATATAAATTTCACTGTTAACTCTTTACCAAAATTTAATAGGTTTTAGTGTTAACTCTTTACCACAAGTTAATAGGCCTCGATATTCGCTTTCCACTGAAAGTTAATAGGTCTTCCTGTTAACTTTCCACCGAAAGTAGGTCTCGGTATTATCTTCCAGTTAATAGGTCTCGGCAAATCACTACCCTCAGATCTACATTAGGGAATCCTCTTTGAACATGTTCTCCTTATAAACTCCTTCAATAATCTCATTCGATAATCACTTTCATCAGGAACCTTTGGCAACCAACTATGTGTTCATATTATCATAGTACATTTTAATTCGAACTTTACTTAGTCATTCCTTAGTTCATTTTAAGCTTCGGGTGTTATACCTTTGGCACAACATCCTTGGATCAAACCTTCAGCAAATATCCTCGCACTTTTCTACCTCAGCTTCGGTACACGCAATAAAGCCTATCCACATATGCGCTTATGCCACTATCTTTACATGTCTAGCCCTGTGTAGTTAAAGCGCTCGGCAGATTCAATGCGGCTGAGGTGCAAAAAGTCATAGCGGGGATATAGCGAGGATATAGCGGGATATAGCAGATGACTTTAAAATAACATATAAAACTCATACTTAATGTTTTTACAAATAATAAATGGTAATTACATGAAAAAATAACATTCAATTGAATTATAATTAATAAATAAATAATTTTAAATAAAAACATATGCAAATATACTGTAAATAAACGTAATATTGTTATATAACATAATTGAATTTAGTACAATATTAGAATATTTTCATTTCTGAAAAATATATTAAAAATTCAATTAAATAAATTAATTTCATAATTTTTATAATGTATAAATGTTATTTTTAAATTCATTTCTTTTAAAGAAGATATAGCGGAAGTAGCAAAATATAGCGGAAATAACGGGATATAGCGGAAATAGCGGGGCTTAAAGCAGAAAGGCTATATTTGGGGCTATATTGAAAATCGTAGCGGTAGAAATCCGCTATGAGATATAGTGGGGTTGTAGCGGGGTAATAGCGGGGAATTAACTACACAGGTCTAGCCTCCGTATTCATTCTGCCTCCATCCTTTTTCGATTTGCTATAGTACTTTTATATTACTTTACAGCCCTTATTTTGGATCTTGTCCCTTAATCCCTCATTATGTGTTATACACACACACACATATAATACCCTTCGGCATCATATTTCAGTTTCACAATCACATTTTTACTATGGAAATGTGTATTTTTAAACTATGAAATTACTTATCAAAATTTAATGCAATCCTAGAAATTTGTAAATATATCTCCATGCAATATTTTACCAAAACTTCTATATTTTATTTATTTTCTCTTATTTTCCATGATATACAGATCCTTTAAAAATCCATAACTAACTTTAAACAAGTGAAAATTCTAAAAATTAAAATCTATCTCTAAAGGTATGTTTAGAACTTCATATTAAATTTTCACATCATTTTGAAATTATTAGAGTAGGGAATCATAGCTAAACATCCTCTAGTAAAACCATTTCGAGCCAAAACATTCATTAAAGCATGTTATCATTTTGAATGCTTTACATATACAAACTCTATCATAATAAACATGGTTGTATTCAACACGAATGAAAACAATAAAATGAGAGCGATATTACTCACCTAAACCTTTTAATTAGCTTGATCTTTAATAACTTTAAGTTTCCTTTGCTTTTATATTATTCTTATTTTTCTTCTCCAGGCCGCCACCCTCAATGAGATTTAAAGCTCTTGTTTTGCTTTGTTAGGAATCACACTAGGGATCCTCTCTATGATTCACATCGGTCTAGGGATTAACTTGGTAAATTTTTATATTTGTGTTGATTTCTTCAATTCCTATGGGTCTATGGGCCCGCCTAATATTTGTGTGAATGAATAAATAAATAGATAAGTTATTTAATTATCCTATAATTAGTTGGGTTGTTGGCCCTTTTAGCCATCTTTCATTTAATTCATTCTCATAAGTTAATTTAAAATGAAACATAAAAAGTAAATGTACACCTAAATAATTATCATGATAAATTAATATTTATTTTAGTATAAACGACAATAAGCTAATAAATATCTACTAAATATTTACATTATTATCTTCTATTTTATTCTACACATTTTCTCATTTATTTTCATAATTAGATTATTAAACCTTTAATCTCATAAATAATTTTTAAGTAGGTATCTATTGAAATATGGGGCATTACATGTACTATGGATCCATAAGCCAAGATGAAGAAAAAGACAAATTTTGGGCATGGGGGAATGGATCGGTATTGATCCATCAGAAAGACATTTTCCCTTGAAGTTCTAAAGGATGAAGACTAAGACATTTTTAGAGCAAACTACAAGTTTGGACCAAAGCCATAGATCGGTACCGATCCATTGAGCTTGAAGAATCAACCTAGAATTGACCTGACCTCTTTCTTTATATTATGGATCTCCTTGTAATGAATTCAAACTGGATTTGATGAGTGTATAGGCTTGGAACAACACATTCGACTATAAATAGCCATTATCTTCAACAAAAAGAGAACTTTTGGAAATTTGGATCATATATCAACTTTGTTGGAGAAGGCTTCCATTTTTATATCTAGAAATTGAATCTTGAAACCTTATTGTAAATTAGGTAGTTCTAGCAAGAATGGCCAGCAGTTTCCAGAACTAGTATAAAAATCTCTTATGTTCTTTCTTAATTTTTTCTTTTGATTCCTTTCATTTTTCATTTAATCTCTATTGTTTTATCTATTGGGGGTGTTACTCCAAAAATAGGGCTAACAAATACTAGAAGCAAACAACATGCTGTAGATTAGTGATGATGCACCCTTGTTAAAATCAGTTAATGCTTGGTTATTTAATTCTCGATGAAGGGTTTGAAGGAGGCATCCTTTATGTGTGGTATAAGAGGATGTTGGGATTGTTCTAATCAATATACATATAACTATTAAAATGTTTAATATAGAGCATGTGAGATAGATTGCTCATGTATCGACAATAGAAACCATCATATATGTTATGTTATGTACTAAATCATAATTTTATTTTGTACTTAGTGTAGTGAGAAAATATTAGATCCAAGTTAAAATATCTGAATGGTATTTAAGAGTATTGTTGAGTATTTACGCTAGGGAATTGTTTATGGAAACAATGAACTCCTTATGAAGGACTTTTTGAACTCATACTACGTATGTGGTATTAAAAATAGTAGGTCAATCTTAAATTCATATTTACCATTAACAAAAGGGCTTTAAATTTTAAAATGTACTAAATGAGAGGTTGTGGCAGATTCAACTATAAAGGATAAGAACATCACCTTGAATAGTGTGACAATGAAAGCAGTATATCTATGAACATTTATAAGAAAGTCAGGGATGGTTCCCATCATTGAGAATCCAATAATGTATTGTCATAGCAATAATGATATAGGAACCAAAAATTTGATAAGAGGTCCAGATATGTTCTTCATAATTAACAAATAATAAAAGAGTTTATCAATGACAAAGAAGTATAATCAAAAATTAGATACAAAGTAATATTATTGCACAGACCCTTTCTTAGTTTTGTCTAGGAAATTGATCAAGAGTATGATTGTGAGCCAACATAATATGCCCCAAGAGCGAGTGGGAGATCGATAAAGTTAACCTTTATAGTGGCAGTGGTGTAATTTGATTATATAACTTAACCTCTATAGTGAATCGTGTTTGAAATAAAGTAGTCATTTGATTTTATTTTGTATTTTATATTTTGTTGTATCGGGATAAAATTAACGTTTTAAATACATTAAATATATACTAGTAGAAATCCTTTGGAACTGTATTCAATTGATTGCGGTTATGAATATATAGAATAATAATCAACTTTGAGTGTTCCTAGTTAAGTTGTATCGAGAATGGATATCGATATATCTGTTGAGGCTAGTGTACGTAATGCTCTACATATGATGGACAATGAGTAACTCATGATAATTCGGGAACCAATAGGTTACACTTGTGTAGCTTTTTGGAATGATTATAGAACAAATCACCTAGAGTATTTAGTCAATTAAAAGTCAAATAGAAGATCTTACTTGACGATTTGTAGTTATCTTTTGACTTGAGAATACTATGAACCTTAAGTGTCTACACTACACTTTAATTATATTCAATCACATAACATCGATGATTGTGTTAAAACCATAGTTAGGTAAAAGTAGGACCATATTAAGTGAAACGCTATTCATGAGAGGATTTGTCTCCTTCGAATAGAAAGTTAGCATCGGTAATCAACTTATAGTCAAAGTTGATGGCAAAAGCAAGTCACTTAATCGATAATTGTTATTGAATTAAACCATGGACATTATGTTGAACTTTGTAACTAAGTACGGATATTAGAGTTTTGACTATTGACTGAACTCTAAATACCTGAGTGATATTGGGACGACGAAGAGAAAATATGCATAATATATCATTGCTTAAGGTTGTTGCTTTAAAAGGTAAGAAATTGGATTTCACTTGGATAATCTATAAGCAACTAAACTCATGTCCACTACCATGCTTCAATAAAGTTCGCACATGATTTTAATGTTGTTTAAACATTACTTAGGGTTGAGTTCACACTCAGGGGTCACACAATTGCAACTCTCAACTTCTGATCGAAATAGTTCACTAAAATAATTTTAAAAAGCTATAAATTATTATTATGGATAAACTAATATAATGGTTATATTGATTAATGTATTATTATTTTTAACTATTATTTATGGCCTAAAATTAATTAATAAAATATATTATTGTTATATATTTATTTAATTATTATATTTAGGCTAACATAATAAACTGAATACAATAAATAATATATGCAAATATTCGTTTATTTTGGTAGCCAAAATTTTTATTTTTTTTAAAAATTAGGAGGCCAAAAAACTAACTAAATGGGTTTAATTAATTTGTGAGATGAGATATGGCTTATAGTAGGTCATACATTAAATGGTGGATTTCGGTATGATATTCCATATATTTCATTAGTGATATAAATTTACCTAAATTCTTATTCTACACAAACATAATTTTATTCTCTCTCCCTAAAAAATTACATCTTAATGATGGACTTCGTAACTACACTATTGATTAGAGAAATGTTCTCTCTGAGGCAAAGCTGATGGCATAAGGTGTAATTGATTGGGTAGATTGTCGAGTTTATCTTAGTTTCATCATCGTTTTTAAATACATATACACATACGTACACACACACACATACACATATATATATGGACATGAATTCAATAAAAAATTAAATCTTTTGAATTTCAAATCATTTACATAAATTTTTTTTATAGTAAAATTTTATAAACTAATTTTTTTCTAAAAAGGGAAGAAAATTTATGTATATATGGTTGTCAATGGTGCAGTACAGACGACCACCATAGGACGCAAAATTATCGACCCATCATGGTCGAGTAAATGAGGTAAAGTGATGGTTATCATCAGTAACAACTCCGATGACTTAAGAGATGGAAAAGTTCAATCTCAACATGGAGGATGAAATTAGGTTTCAGGAGTAGATATCGGAGGTGGCATTGGTAATGCTAAGCTTTAACTCTGGTTGAGAGGAATAGATCGGAGATGCTAGTGACTCGGCGTGGTGGCTCATGAATGGCGAAAACTGATCAAAATTCCATTTGGTAGCGGCTAGGTTTCTTGAAAGAAGAAAGGTAAATTTTGTATAAACCTATAATGCATTATAATTAAAATTTCAATCTATGAATTTTCAATCACAATTAACTTTCACTTACGAATTTTTATAAACAGCTTGGATTGATGAGTTTGTAAATAAATTCTAAATGCATTGAAATTATTTGATAGTAGATTATATACTTTTTTATGATCATTTAGTATAAATATGGCAATTAAATTTTTACATATCGACAATATTAATCAATATTAATATGTTACGACATTGTTCAACCGATTCGAATATTTGATATTTCAATTAAAATGAATTATAATCATTTAAATGTATAATTTATGTTATAATATATTAAATTTGAACAAGTACTATTTAAATTTATAATTAAATTGTCTTATTTATAATTATTATGATTTAAATATTTGTATTTAATGTTATAAGATTATATAAATATATGTCATTATATATGATTAATTATTTTGTCACTAAATTCTCAATTATGAAAATATTATTTAAATTAATAATAAATTATGCCATTAAGTATTTTTTAAACAATTAATAACATTGTAATTAAATTAATATTATTATTATTATAAAGATAATATAATATAAAATAATATTCAAATCATACTCATCTAATGGAAATACTAAACATGATTTAATGTAAAAACATTCTTCATGATAACATTATAAAATATCTAGTGCATAATGAATTAAAAAAGATTTTTAAAATTTTTTCACTTTCACCTCAATGCCCAATGCACTGAATCCAACATTGGATATGCTTTAGTTTTGAAATCTACTCCCCCGTCTGATTATGGATCCTATATGATATTAGTGTTGAGCTATTGAACATACCAGAGTAATTGATGCATTACTTTTTGCAATGAGCCACACTTTTATGCAAGGTTAGATAGATAAAATATGAATTATAACCCAAAATGACCTTATATTGTGCTAAAAATTTGAGAAATAGGGTAACTAGGTGTTTTTAAATTTAGGTTAAAATGTCTAAGTTTTATAGACAAAGACCTTGGAAAGGCTGCAAATTTTTTAGGAGTTGAATTAGGGTTTGATTTTTCTTTTAGATGAAAGAATTAGCAGTTTCCCTTTCTATAACAAAATTGTATTTTAAACTTTCGTCAAAAATGTGTTTTAAACAATGTTTTAATGGATTTAAACATGTTGAATGATATAAGCTTATGTGTGGAGTCTAGGTGTATGTCGGAATGCTTGATGATATGTTATGCTTTAACTAGTTGTTTGTTGTATGTTGTGATTGCTTGAATGGACGATTACACGAGATTTGAGGGATTAGAGGTGATGGAAGTTGGTTCTATGGATAGAGATGGACCATATTGTGAAGTCCTTACATAAGAGAATGAAGTTCAAATCGTAGAGCGAATCCATGGATTGCCTTTGGAGTGTGAAGCTAATCGATGCAGTTTTGGAGCATACATGTAGACTAAAGCAATGATTTAAGAGATGGATCAATGTAGGAAATGGGTTAGAAGATTTTTCAACAATTTCACTAAGTGATGGTTTGGTACCAGCACATATTAATCGATACCGAACTATGTGGATGATAGAAAGCTTGGCATAGAGGTACAGAGCAGACGAAAGGATAAAGTGCACAAGAAACTAGAGGAAATCTGGTTAAGTGTGTGTTGTAACAACCCGTTGTAAAGATGCCATTTTATTTGGGGTTTGAAAGAATTTTTTTCAGAGGGTTTAAACATAAAATTTTGAATAGTGATTTTGGTTGACTGTAAAATGTTTTGGAAAGCGGAAATTTTTATTTTAATGACTTAAATGGACTTTGGAGTGAATGACTAATATATCGTGAGAAATATACATATTTTTCTAATGAAGTAAAGAAAAACGAAAATTATTTTTCATAATTATAGAAATTGATTTTCTATGGAAGAAAAAGAAGAAAATAATAGTTATAAAAGGTTAAAGTGTTAAAAGGTAAATTATTGTGTAAAAATATTTTTAAAGTTATTGTACTTGTAATATTTGAGAATCTGGGAATTTATGGGCTCATATAATTTTTTTATAAACAAGAAGTAATTTTATAAATGTATTAAAAGTGATATTATTTATTTTCTTTGGAAAAGAAAAATATAATAAATAAAATAGTTGTTGAAGTATGTAAATTTTTGATAAGTCTAATATTGAGAAAACTTTGACTTTAGGAAAATTTGTTTAGGTTGGAAATGATTTTGGATTAAATTTTAATTTGTTTATAAAGTATGGAAAATGAAAAAAAAGAATGGATATTTGTTTAAGCCCACATCCACGTAGCATATATTGCTTAAGAGAAAATCCCTTCTTTCACTTCTTTCTTTTACCAATATGTTCATTCTCAACTAGCAAATGCAAGAAACTAGACTCCTCTTCTCTATTTCCAAATCCGTAAAACTAAAAAAAATGATTCAAATAAATTTCAGGTAATTCCAAAAATAATCCCAACTAAGAGTAAGTCATCTATATACATAATCACACCTAATGGGAACTATGGAGTATGAATTTTATGTTTTTATGGTAATTCAATTTCAAGCCAACAAGTAGAATAAAATAAATTTCAGTTGAAAGGCAAAGCTAAAGTGAAAACAAGCCATTTGAAAAATCAATTAAGTAATTCTATATTACCCACGATTATATTATGAATGTCATTTCATGTTAGTTTTTTATTGTTGTTTGATGAATTGTTAGATTGATTTTGTGTGCCCTGCAAGAAAATGATGTTCCTATGTTAAATTACTTACAGTATACTATTAATAACTCTATTTACAAAGGAGATGCTGCCAAATTTTTATTTGATAGCTAGATATTGACGTGGGTTGAATGCATGTTATGTTTGTGCATAAAATAGGCTGGAATAGTCGCTAGAATTGAATCAGAAAGGATAGGCATAGGGAGTTACAAGTGCCTGAACCAAATTGATCCAAGTGTAATCGCACAGGTCGATCATTCACGTTGCCACTAGTGGATTGGTAGCGAGGACGGATAATATCTCCACTGGTTGACCTGTGGCGAATGCATAGAGTAATTTGCTCCAGTCCGTGAGCTGTGTGCTATGGTTTTAATATGTGTGTGTGTGTTATTCTTAATATTTGAAAAATAAAGTTTTTGTTGTTACAGAATAATTCCTAGAATGATTATCTTAAAGTTGATATTTTATTTTCAATTTAAAAGGATTTAGAGAAAGTTTTTTAAATAATATATTTATAGAATTGTTCGTAAATTTAAGTATGGATAGTTGCTATGATTTTAAAATTATTATTTTGAATAAATTCTTTTATGAAATAATAAGCATTTATTCTTTGATTATAAAATATATTATAATGAAATTTATAAAAGTCAGTTTGAGTCATTTCCAACATGATTAAATATTCTCAAGATACTAAATAAATATTTTAAATGGGGAATTTGTATAATAAACTCTTTGGAAAATGATGAATTTTGAGTAGTATGGAATTGTATATTTATTCAATGTAATGAGGATTTTGAATAAATGAAGTTATAATACCAAGCGGAAGGGGACATTCGATAATATTCTTTCTGTTATTCTTTTGACGCATTATATGGAATATTTGTGTAATGACAAGTGATGATTTACATACCGAGCAAACAAAGTAACAAAACTAGGTGGTATGTGACGCCCGAGTTGATGTTTCTTTGGTTACTTTTTGTTAAGCAATATATCACTTACTTAATGATGATGGATGAAGGAATAGTAAATGATAGAAGTGTATTGGAAACAATATAATGAAATGTCTAGAGGTGGCATGTTGCGCCCGTAGTGTGCCATATAGTTACTGTGCGTTAGATGGATGTGTGCCTTACTATTTCTATGTCTCTAACAGCTGTGTGATATGTGTGATGTGTGATGCACAAACAGATATGCTAGTATCCATTCTAGCTGGCTAACTTTGGAGGCCGTGCCCCTAGATCTCGTGAGATCACTTTTATGTATTATTACTTGCTATGTGCTTGTATAACCGGGTGCTTATGCCTAAATGTCACAATCTAAGCAGTCTGTTACCTATGGTGGAATTATGGTAGTGAATAGGCTTAAAACATGCATAGACATGTCAGATGGAAATGAAGAGTCACGATGATCAGGAGGTAACCTAAAGACTATGAAGTGTTTCTGTGTCCTTTTGGTGTGATACCCCCAGAGCTTAGTTGTGTGGTAGTCAGTCTTCCTTCTGGTTTGTTTCGATGGTTTATTAGACATTTGATATTGTATTTCCACCTCGATATATGGCCACTATTGGTGATGGTTTGTGCTATTTGACTTAGTAGATTCGTTGCGTGCTTGCCTAACCCTAGTGATGTGATGTGTGCTCGTTATTGCTATGTATATTTTAACCCCTTTGTTGGTGCACCAAATCCATAAATGGTATTAGAGCTATAAATGTGCTTGCGTAAATAAATTAAGCAACACTATGGGCAGTGTCTTAAGAAAATTTCATAGTAGATGGATGTCTAAGAAAGTGTGCTTAAATCTAAATATTTTTGACTTAGCTAATAAAATAATATTTTATCATTTTTATTATATAATCCTAAAATTAAAAATATACTTTTTATTTTATTTTATTATATATATATATATCCATACAGATACAAACACACACACATATATATATATTGAAATAAAATTTAATTATTTTTATGTTCGAAACAGTAAATAAAAACTGTAATAAATTTTTAAAACAAAACAAATATTAAAAAATGAATTTTTTTAACTAAAGTTATATATACATAAATAATTGTGTTTTGTTTTAAAATTAATTTTTTTACTATCAAAAATACGTTTGATACACACATACACACACTTTTAAATGATTTAGAAACAATATATATTATTATTATTATAAATATATATATACACACAAACATATGGATAAAAATGTTTTCTGATAAAAATTTGTCGAATAAACATACATACATACTTTCATATATATATATATATATGCGTGTGTATGTATGTATATATGTGTGCATGTAGTTGTAAGATATATATGATAACATATTAATTTTATTTAAAGTCGGATCAAAAAATATTACTTTCCTTTGAAATGTACTTAAAGAAAGTCGGTACGTTGTTTGTTCAGTCTGCCCACTTGGAGCACCATTGTCTCCTTTTCGAGTTGCAACATCAAAAGTATGGCATCACCAAGGCATCAAGTAAGGGACGGCTTGGATATTAGAGATAGCTAAAAAAATCATCACTAAAAATGATAGGGAGGCTAGGCTATTTATAGCCACCAACCAACACCTTTCTCTCCATATTTCCTCTTGACCTAGAGACTAGATAAACCCTCCTTTCATCCTCCATATGTGGTCATCCATAGATTGACCTAGTACGGTAAAGATCCCAATTGACTCAAATTTGATTGAAAAATTCATTTATTAATTCCTAGCTCCTAAATCGATCGAACCATCATATAACTTTCATACATCGTTTTATTTGATTTTAAGCTTGAAAAAAATAACTAAAAATAGCCACATTTAATACAATGTTTATATTAATTTATAACATTTATAAATTGATTATATCCTTGGTCGAATTCGAAAATAACTGACCGTGCGGTTGTATCAACTCTTTGGTGTGAACTTGACCCGTAGTCGATAGTTAAACAAACTAAACATTAAATTATATACAAACTTTGCTGAAGTATAGTATAGGGTCACATTCAATTCTTATAGATTATTTAGGAGGAATCATATTTTTGATATATATAATATAAGCTAACCTAGTAACGATGTCGGTACACGTGTTCTTTTCATCACCACAGTATTACTTAGATATTTAGAGTTTCATCTACAGTCAAAAAATGCTATTAAAATATGTATTAATCGCGTAGGTCATTTTTAAAATCCTTGTTTAAATACGATAACATTCATTGATAAACCGATTTACTTTGCCTTGAGATTTTGACTTAAAGTTGACTTACCAATTACGGTGATGCATACCTTCTATAACGAAGGAGATGAATTCTCTCTTGAGTAGTATTTCACTTTAAGTATTTCGACGTGTACCCAATTATTGCCTTAACACGATCGTCATGCCATATGCTTGACAGTAATCAAAAAACAGTCTACATAGTTAAGTTCAATAGTATTCTCACGTCAAAATACTATTGTATGTCACTACTCGGAGATCTTCTATTTTGACTATTTATAACCTATAGAAGATTCTCATCGATGCATTCTGTAATTATTCCAAACAACAACAAATATATAACCCTTGGCGCCCCCAATAGTTATGAGTGAATTACATTCCATCGCATAGAAAGCGTTAAGTACACTAGTCTCAACAAACGTATCAATATCCTTTTTCGATACTTCTTGACTAGAAACATTTAAAGTGTGTGTATCTGTGCAGTTAAAGAGCTTAGCGGTTCTATAGCTATGGAGGTGCAAAAAGTCATAGCGTGGATAGACCGGGGATGTAACTAAAAATAGAGGAGGTGCGAAAAGCTTCATTAGATATAAAACCAAGTTTTAAAATTAATTTATTCTTATTCTCACATCATTTGGATGGGAAAAAGAAATATTTTCTAGTATTATATAACAAAATCGAAGAATATCATGATTTATGCAGTCCAGATTTGGTGACTACAATAGATTTCTAACTTATATTGAGCACTTATGCCTTTAAATTAAGTTTTTAACCTAACTTTATTGATTTGATTTAAAAGAGAATTATTCAAATCAGCCTTTTAAGTTAATGTTGATAAAGTGGGTGTTAGAAAGCCTTGATTTAGTGGGTGTAGCAGAAAATAGTCAGGCTTACACAGGATCTAATGTTTATAGTGCTAAATTGAAAGAACGTAGTGGTCAAAGAGTACGCACTATAGAGGATATTTTGTAGGATTTTAGCGGGGCTTTTACCTCACACACACACATATATAAATATAAACACACACACACACACATACACACAAATTCATAACTACAACTAAAAAAATATTTCTCATATGGATTTTCTATTTATATAGTTTTAATATATTTAAGTCATTATTTATCTCTATATATAACAACATACGTAAAATAAATATACTAAATATATACATCATTTCGAACAAGATTCTTTTATAAGAGTTAAGTTACATTATAAATTATGTGATTGCCTCTACAGAATACCTTTAACCTTATCATTATCCTACTTGCACTTAAGGCTAATTATCGTACATCATTCCCATACCTTCGATCGGTCCACCTAAACAATATACCTACACACAAATTCATAACTACAATCAATAATATATTTCTTGTAAGGATTTTCTACTTATATATTTTTAATCTATTTAATTCATTATTTATGTCTATATATAATAATATATGTAAAATGAATAAACCAGATGTATACATCATTTCGAACAAGATTCTTTATAAGAGTTAAGTTACACAATAAATTACGTAATTGGCTCTAGAGCACACCCTTAACCCTAACATTCTCCCACTTGCACTTACAGCCAATTATGGTACATCATTCCCATACCTTCGATAGGTCTATCTAAACTAGTATGAGAAGGGGCCGTAGTGATTAATTATGTAATGTTATTATTTTGTATCCTCTTTACGATTATGCTTCCCCATAACCAATAAACTCTTTTAATCACGTGTTCATTATGGAGAACATATCTTGATTTCATATCAAGCTGTCGGCCCGTGTTACATTCTGTATTACATTATTGAGATCACAATATGTTATGGGATTTTCAATCGTGTGAACCATGCCCAGCTCCTTTATAGATTTGGGCGGTTATATAAATTGTCATCATTACTACACTAGTCAAGATGATGTATTTTGCCTCTTTAGTTGAGTCTTCCATAACTTTTCATTTGGAACATTTTCAACTTAAAGCTCCTTAATTAAGGTTGAACATCAATTTGAGATTGACTTTTCAATATATATACTACTTATGAAGTTTGGGTCCGAACATTCCTTTATAAGGAATTCGTCATTTTCATTATGTAGTATTTCAAAAACATTCAAAAAAACTCTTAAACACCACTTAGTGATTTTACCTGAGACTTGAAATTCCTTAATACACAAAGTCTATAAGTGATACCTATTATACCACATAACATAACAAAATGTGATGTTCCCTATTACCGATGCAGATAGAGTTAGAGTATGCCCTAGGGATAATTTTGTAATTTACACCAGTGGGGACTCCGCTCCCTCTTATTGGTCGCCTCACCCTGTTGCGTCCGGCCCATCCTCTATGCAACTTTGGAAGGCAGGGAGTGTGACAACGTACATGCTTCCCCTATCCTTATCATCAGTTGTAGGGTTTGGTGGCCCAAAATTGACTTGGCTTCGCCGCTACGCACCTCATCTCCAAAGCCCAGCCCGCGAGGTGTGATTGTAAATTAATCAATTCTCGTTCATAATAAAGGTTTTTTCTTTCTGTTATATATTTGTTATAATGTGTTATAAATAATTAAATATTTAATTAGAATATATTTAACAGAAAATCCATAATGGTGTGTTTGTGATAGTAATTACAAATTGTTGTAATCATGAGTATTATACCACAATATTATAATACACGTCATTTTAAATATTCTTAGTCAAGATGCATCGAGTCTGGATATCAATGTGTCTATTGAGACTAGAATACGTATCACTTTCCAAATGTTGGGCGGTGTATTACTCATGAGTACTAGGGGCACAAAGTGGTAATGTACTAATAGTTATTAAATAACTATGGAATGACTCACTGGATAGTTAATATAACTAAGGTCGAACAAAAAATATTGATGTGACTGATTTACACAGATCTATCGACATGAGAATACAATTGATCTTCAATATGAAAGCTTCACTTTAATTAGAGTCAAATCATGGCACTGTGTCCATCGACTGACTATGGTTAGGTCGAGTGGTAGTATTAGAAGTGAAGTGCTATTCAAGCGAGGATTTGTCTCCTCGGTTATATGAGGTTAGTATCACGGTCAACTCAAGTCAACTCAAAGTCAAAATCTCTTGCTAGAGTAGTTCAGTTAATAATAATTGTTATTATTAAACCAAGGACTTTGTGTTTGGACTATAGAGTTGAATATGGATGATACTGGATGTGACGACCCGGAATTTTTGAGCATTTGAAATAGGAATATTTAATTAATTTTAAATATTCAAAAGATAATTATTAACTTTAATTTCAAATATCATTATTGATTAGACAAGTAATTGTTGAATTTAAATTATTGAAAATGGGTAAATTATTGAATCTGGAGCTTTAAGCCTGTTAAAAATAATTTGAAGACTTATAAAATTTATATAGATAATACTGAAATGGATAGAAGTGTTGGAATCAGCTTTAAAAATGGTTTGTTATGTTTTGAAATTTTATATCATTTAAATTGAATTTAAAAATAGCCTTCCGAGGCACAGTCTCGGAATTCGACGAAACCAGTTCCATTGGGTCCGTAATATTGAATTATTACCGGATTTCAAATTTTGTAGCTTTCGGAATTAACGTGTGATCATACGAGGTATAAACGCTTAGACGATAATTATCGATCTAATTTAAATATCCTTATCCGAATGAAATCAAATCAGCAGTCACCCTGTATTTCCTTTAGCCAACCTATCTCTGTTGTAGCCGACACACAGAAACAAATTTTCACGCGAAACATCTTTTCCTGTTCCCTCTCGTTCAATAATATCTCAACCTTGTTTCCTTCTTCATTTCTAAAGTCAGGAACGAAAGAAATAAAATGGCTTCCTTCAAAAGCAAACGAACGAAGAAAATAACAGCCTCCCATTCCCTTTTCGAGAGAATCAAATTCGTTTAATTATTTTAAAAGCCGAACCCCTCTTCATCTTTCCCTTCCCAAATCAATAACGAATTCAAGTAATCGAAAAAAAGGGGTTAGAAGTATTTCGCGACAGGTTTCGCCAATTCGAGAGGTAGGGGGCACGAGCTCGCAGCGAAAGCATTAGGGTTCGACTTCGCGTGGTGGCAGTCGAATATGGGGGAGGGGTCGCGGTGTGCTGTGGGTGTCGTACTTGAAGTCGTGGTCTGATTTGCGAGGAGAGCGGCAGCGAGGCGACTCGAGTATCGAAGGGGGAATGATTGTCAGGATTTTGGTTGTCGCAGTCGGCTCAGCGTGGGCCGGGGAGAAGAGGTGTTGGGCTGCAGTCGAAAACGAGGGGTTCGGCGTTGTTCTTTGGGTTGGCTCGCGACAGTGATGATGGTTTTAGGATGGGCTGTAAGTACAGTATCCTTGCTTTTTGATTTAAAATATTAGCAGGCTAAATTTTTGATTTCAGAGGAAAATATATTCACGTATACATGTTTTTAACCTACTGTAGAAAATTTAGATAATGATTTAAGGTGAGTAATTTGTCTAATTTGTTCAAAAAGGTAATAAACTGTAGATGGTTAAAACAAGGTTGAGAAATCGTGGAAATTAATTTATTTAGTAACTTATATATAATTATTTGATAACGGGAAAATTTCCTTACTAAGTAAAATAAAATTTATTAGATAGAAATTGATTTGTCCAAATTGTTTGAATGTTAATGAAATTATATAATATGTATTCAAGGTCTGGCATCGTGAAGAGGACTATTGATTTGGGTTAAATTGCAAAGTAAAAAGGGGGGCAAAAAGGTGAGTTAATCTCACTCAGTTGAATTTAAATTTAAATAGTTAAATTTAAATGATTGATTGAATGATTGTTTGGATTGATTGATATGCTATATTTTATATAGTAGTATATACCAATATATATATATTGGCATATGTATATATTGGATTTGATATTCCCGCATTTTATAGCGGATGAGACCCTATGCGCCGCATAATAGCGGATGATTTATTTTAAATCCCATATACCGCGATATTCCACCTCGAAGTGGAATTGGTATTGTGCTAACGTCTGTGGATGCAGGGAAACAGGTTGGAGGGATCCAACTGGATTCCTCAAAAATTTATTTTTATTATTCTGTGATCTGAATATTGATATCCTGTGATGATTTGATATTGGATGTTGTGGTTGATTGAATTCCCAGTATAATAAATTTTGGAAATCTATGGAATTGAATTTTTGAAGAAAATAAAGAATAATAATTTAAGTAAATTGGAATAAATTTAAAAGTGAATTGAAAATAAGATAAAATAAAGTGAATTGGAATTGTAATAAATATGGGAAAAAGGAATTTAAATTTACGAAGGAGTAATAAAAATTTAAAACTCAAGTGATATGGTTTTTAAAGAAATAAAGAAATTATTTCTAATTAAATGAGTTAATTTAATTAAAAGCGTTAATAAGGAATGTTGGGAATTTAAAATAGGAATTTTCAGTTAAAGGGGTTTTAACTAGAAATTAAAATTAAAAACCCGAATAATTGTATTGGAAATAAATAAGGTAAATAAGACAATTTTATTTCAAGATAAAGCAAATTTGAAATAAAATTGTAGAATTGATTTAAATATTGAAACTGGGAAATTTTAAAGAGGAAATGAGATTTTGAGATCTATAAACTGAGTTTATAAAGTGAAGCGGATTTTAATATAAATTCAAGGTGTGAATTTATAAAGGATTGTGAATCTGTTTTAAAAATATAAACAGAGATTTATTTTAAAGGTTGTGAAAGAGAAGTATTTTCTGGATAGCCAAGTACATTTTGTTTTAAAAAGAAATTTCAAATATTGTTAAAGATTTATTGTTATTTTTAAAAGTCAAGTTTAAAAATCTATTATTTCCAAGTGTTAAATTTCTAAAGTAAGTAATTTTCAATCTACTATTGTAGTTAATACAAATGAGATTTGATAATATGTTTTAAAAGGAAATTTGTTTATATTCTTTAAAATGGTTTTATTTAAATATCTTTAAATATATATTTTTAACTTAAATATTAAAGAAGTTTAAAAAGGCGTTCTTATAAAGTATTTTCATAATAAAGTGTTTTAAAATTTATTTTAAAAATCTAAAATGGTTTGTACTTGGCATTCCAGTGAAAATAAATATTTGGGAAATTATTCCGTGAGAGGAATATAGTTTGAAATTGTTTCCAATGGGAATTGAAATGGAAATAATATCTTGTGAAGATATTTTGAGGGATATAAATAATTTGGAGTAATTATTGATTGTTGATGGTTGTTATGGATGTTAATTGATAGTTAAACAACCGACTATCAATATTGGCCAAATGCGCTGATCGTTTCGAAGAGACCGGGATCGGGTTTCCGTATACCGGGATTCTAGGTCTGGAGACTCGAAAACCACTTCGATCCGGTTTGTACGTTTCGTGGGGAAACGAGGGTAATATTGATAAGGCGATAGTGTTATCAGTTCTGTTCGGACCTGGAACGGACTTGTATGGACGAATGCTTTCGGACATCGTCAGGGGACGATGGGCATTCTAAGTGAAACGTTCTGAAGGTAACGTTTAGCCTCAAGCCTCATCAACCGGGAATGACTGAAAATCAGGGGTTATGCAGCAAGGCTTCGTGGGTAGCACCCACTTGAGAGTAAAGTCATCCCTGTCTAGATGTCCCTTTATTTCGGCTTAGTGGTGCGGTTGCTGATCCCAACCGTGGGGTGATTTTATTTGGAATTATCCAGTAAGGGATGATTCCGGCCTTGTGTTGCAGGGGAGCGGGCGTACTCCTCGGTACTGTGATCTAGGCCACGTACTGTGACAGGTGGTACCCCAGTGCCTAGTCATTCGTTGGAAATCCATTCTCCCTACGTGTCTTGTACGGTATTTGTTTGTATTACCCACGTTGTGGCTAGTATGCTGGAATTTAATCATGTAACAATTTCAGCTATTTTAATAAGTATTTGTGAATAGACACTATTATAATATCAGAGGATTTTGATAAAAAGTGTTTTAGCTACCGTAAGGTAAAAACCCGACATGTTTATTTGTGGCGTGGTCTTACGAGATGCTTTTGTTTTCGAAAGGATTCTTGAAACTTTAATAATCAATTGAGTGTGATTTTCTCACGCTGGTATTCCAGACTGACTCGGGTATTGTTTTATATGATGCTCGGGTCAGACCGAGATAAACAGGTTCAGATTGTAGCTGTGGAGCTCAGGAGACGAGCTGGATGGCGATACGTACTTCCGTATTTGTTTATTTTTCCGCTGTGTATTTGGATGTATATCAGTGATGTGATGAACTCTGATGATGTATTCTGTAAATGTATTGTATAAACAGATATATTTTTCTGTTTGAGTAAAGATCTGTTTTGTATATATTATATTTTATTCCGCTGCGATGTGAGATTCTGTTGTTGATTTTTTGTTTCTTCTTCTTCTACCTCTTCTTCTTTAACACAAATGGTTCGATTTTCCGGGACTGGAAAGTCGGGTCGTTACAGTGGTATCAGAGCAAAGGTTGGCGATAACCTTGGCTCTGGTGGGAATTTTGAGAGTATTAATAGTTATGAGCGCGTATTTGTTAGTGAATATAAATTGGTTTTATATTGTGTTGGTTGATTTATTGAGTGGCATATGAACCTTCGTCGGCACAGTCTGCGCAGCTGTATCGAAGGGGTTTCTAAACACTCGAATAGAGCAATTCGACACAATATTGTTTTAAAACGGGTAGATGAAATAATTTTACCCGGAAAATGTATTTTGATATAAAAGAAATATTTCTTTAAATTATTATATATTTGGATGTTTGGATGAAAATATTCTAATAAATAAAATTTAAAACAAAAATATGGTAAGATTGTAAAATCAGAATGATTTACATAACCAACGGAAATTTGTATAAATATGAATTGTACAAATGAATTATAACTAAAAATTTGATTTAATCAAACGGTAAATTTAAACCTTGGATATTTGGAAGTGTTTTCAAAGTGTTTTGAAGATAAACACAAGCATTGTTATTTTGGAAAGTATTTCTGGAAGGGAAATTGTTTCAAATAAATTTTTGAAAGGGATATAGCAATAAATTCATTTCAGTTGCTGGGAATAATTCGGAGGATGACGGCCGCATCTTCAGAATTTATTTTCGAACTCCTGAGTGACGAATTGCTGCCAAATTGATTTATTCAGAAAAGCTAGTTGTTTTTGAAATTTCCAAAGGAAATTTGTTTTGTTTTTGAAATTTCAAATGAAATTTGTAGGGAATAAAAATCCAGAATTGGTTTAATAACGTGAGAAGTGTGATTTTGGAACAAGTGGAGATTTCAAAATGATTTGAAACTAAAAGCCGGGTACATAAGAATTCTAAATCTTTATTTGAATCAGATGGAGAAATAAAATTCAGTTGAGACAAATGAGCTTAAACTAAGTTTAATTTTGAGTTGGATTTGAAGCAAACTGAGAAAAATAAATCCAGTTGTATTTGGATTGTTGGAATCGAATTGAAATAAATTGTGATGGAAATGATATTAAGAGAATAATATGATTTGACTGAAGTTAAGTTAAATAAAATTAAATTGTAATGAAATTCAGTTGAATTATAAATAATATTGAGTGAAATTAAAATCCTTACATTAACAAGTAAGAGTAAGATGAATAAGAGATGTGCAGTTTGGAATAGAGATTTGGGTTAGATTAAATTTAGCTTGGATAATGGTAAAGGAATTAAATTTATTGGAAAATTAAATTAATTGTGGCTTGAATGGGAAGTTATAGCTAAGTAAATAAATTTGTTTGGTATTTTGGGAATGAATAAGATCCAGTACTTGAATTATAAAACCCGAGGAGATTAACTAGGGTGATTTGTAAGGATAAAAATCAAATATTGTATTGGTTAAAATGGAAGTAAACTAATTTGGAATAAATTAGTAAATCAAATATGTTAATGGAATTTGGATTTGGTAATAAAAGTGAAAGTGTGAATGAATAATGGAGTTGAAGTATAATAGTGATAATTTGAATTGTAAATAATTGCAAGTAAGTAGAAATGGATTGAAGTAGACTTGTTAGTAATAAAATACAATTCAGAAATAAATTATCAAATGCGGATTAGAATTTATATTGGATTCAGTGAATTTACCAATTAAATTATAAGTGTAATGGAATTAAAATAAATTGAATTGGAATCAATTCAAATTGGTTGTAAAACCCAAATAATCATTTATTCATATGGATATGGACGAGGCTGCATTAAATAAATCGTCGTTTGACGTAAACAAGGAAGTTAAAATTCTATAAGTTGATAGAAGTTAAATAGATTGATTTTGAGATCAACTGAATTAAATATGAGTTTGTTTTGCTAAAATGAATCGAATGTGAGAATTGAGTGTAAACAATTTAAATTAATAGTGGAACCCTATAAATTGCTTATAAGTATTGTTTAACTTGCATTGCTTATTAAAACGCTTATGTTGCTAGTTAAATATGAAAAATGTTGTTAAGTTGCATGATTTTGGCACTTACATCTTTAAATTAAGTAAGTACAGGTTCGGGGAAGCCGTATAGCTGATTTTGGGTTGCACTAATTGCTAAATAATAAGCCGCTTGCTTTAAAATGCTAAAAATGAGGTACGCTTACGCAAAAGAATTCAAAATAGGAAATATGAACTGTTTTGTTTCTTTTTCCGGCCTGAGGCCGATGTATTTACATTTTTGTGCATCCTGCGATATCGCAGAAGTCCCTCCGTACAAGGGAGACTCTGCCAAAATTTTCCGTAAATTTTGGGAGTTAGAAAATTTTTGAGATTTTTGAAAATTTTCATTTAACGACAAATGATTTAAATTGGTTAGCAAATGAAATTGGAACTGGATATTGGAATCTAATTCAAATGTAAATGTAAGGATAAGTGAAATTGAGGGAACTAAAGAAGTGAAGTTTGCGAATAGACTGTTAATTGAAATTTAAATTAATTAGTAAGTGCAACTAATTAAATATTCGGGTGAAAGCCAAATTGAAATCAAATGGAATAAGTATTTATATTTGAAATGAAGTGGTAAATTGAAGTAAATTGAAATTCATATGAAATTGGAATTCGATTTGAATATATACACTTCAGTGGTGAAGAAGTAGATAAATATAAGAAAAATTTATTTTGAACTTAAGGAATAGGGTGAGATTCTTAAGTAATTTTGTATTGAGGAAAGTTATTCTAGATGAATAATTGAATAACAATTAAAATTTGAAATTGTGAAATGAGAAAATTGTGGATAAGTGAATGTAAGCAAACTGAATGTGAATAAAAAGGAAATTGATATAATTGGTAATCAATTGGAATTTATACGTAAGATGTACGTATATTATTTTATTCGCATAGCTATTTGGTCCAGATGTCGAACACAGAATTTCGAGATAGATATATCGATCCGAGTTGGAATTTTTCACTCGATTTTCGACGGCGAACCTGGATATGGATTGTTGGTTGATTCTGGTAATTCTCTAACGTAGTTATGACTATGCAAGGAGAATGACGGTTTCCGATCAAGAAACCAGATCTGAGTCCGCACTAGGAAGTCGGGTGGACGATACTAGTTCGAAAGTGAGATTGTGTGATCGAGTGAGTGATCGAATGTGATATTGCGTACGGATGATATATGCGCATCGTATGAGCTTAAGTAAAACCAATATTGAAAATGTGTACAGATATGTGTAAGATGGTTTTGAAACTGTAATTGAATACTATTGCTTAGTAGGATATACAGGTGTATAAAAGCAATGGATAATTGGGATTTTTGATTTTAGAAGATAAAAGTTAATGGCCCGACAAAAAGGTATGTATTTGAATTTCTATAAGAAATTTGATTGGGTTTTTGATACAGCCACTTGGCTTTTTGTTTTCTTTTTGAGATTGGGAGGCCGTAGAGCCATTTTGTAGTAGTACCGAGCTAGCCGCGCAAAGGAGACGCTGGCGAAATTTTTCAGAAATTTAGGGAGTTAGAAAAATTTTGAGAAATTTTGATAATTTAAAATTTGAATTCAAATTTAAATTTGAATTGATAAGTAAGTGATATTGTTTGGGAATTATGGATAGGTTTGGAAAGTTGATAAGAGGGTTAGTGTATCCTTGATAAAAAGATTTGTTTTGGCAAGTTGTTAAAACTGTTTGAATTGGCGAAATAGTTAACGGGGATTGAATCATTCTTCCTAACTGGTAATTTCGGGGACGAAATTCTTTTAAGGGGGGAGGAATGTGACGACCCGGAATTTTTGAGCATTTGAAATAGGAATATTTAATTAATTTTAAATATTCAAAAGATAATTATTAACTTTAATTTCAAATATCATTATTGATTAGACAAGTAATTGTTGAATTTAAATTATTGAAAATGGGTAAATTATTGAATCTGGAGCTTTAAGCCTGTTAAAAATAATTTGAAGACTTATAAAATTTATATAGATAATACTGAAATGGATAGAAGTGTTGGAATCAGCTTTAAAAATGGTTTGTTATGTTTTGAAATTTTATATCATTTAAATTGAATTTAAAAATAGCCTTCCGAGGCACAGTCTCGGAATTCGACGAAACCAGTTCCATTGGGTCCGTAATATTGAATTATTACCGGATTTCAAATTTTGTAGCTTTCGGAATTAACGTGTGATCATACGAGGTATAAACGCTTAGACGATAATTATCGATCTAATTTAAATATCCTTATCCGAATGAAATCAAATCAGCAGTCACCCTGTATTTCCTTTAGCCAACCTATCTCTGTTGTAGCCGACACGCAGAAACAAATTTTCACGCGAAACATCTTTTCCTGTTCCCTCTCGTTCAATAATATCTCAACCTTGTTTCCTTCTTCATTTCTAAAGTCAGGAACGAAAGAAATAAAATGGCTTCCTTCAAAAGCAAACGAACGAAGAAAATAACAGCCTCCCATTCCCTTTTCGAGAGAATCAAATTCGTTTAATTATTTTAAAAGCCGAACCCCACTTCATCTTTCCCTTCCCAAATCAATAACGAATTCAAGTAATCGAAAAAAAGGGGTTAGAAGTATTTCGCGACAGGTTTCGCCAATTCGAGAGGTAGGGGGCACGAGCTCGCAGCGAAAGCATTAGGGTTCGACTTCGCGTGGTGGCAGTCGAATATGGGGGAGGGGTCGCGGTGTGCTGTGGGTGTCGTACTTGAAGTCGTGGTCTGATTTGCGAGGAGAGCGGCAGCGAGGCGACTCGAGTATCGAAGGGGGAATGATTGTCAGGATTTTGGTTGTCGCAGTCGGCTCAGCGTGGGCCGGGGAGAAGAGGTGTTGGGCTGCAGTCGAAAACGAGGGGTTCGGCGTTGTTCTTTGGGTTGGCTCGCGACAGTGATGATGGTTTTAGGATGGGCTGTAAGTACAGTATCCTTGCTTTTTGATTTAAAATATTAGCAGGCTAAATTTTTGATTTCAGAGGAAAATATATTCACGTATACATGTTTTTAACCTACTGTAGAAAATTTAGATAATGATTTAAGGTGAGTAATTTGTCTAATTTGTTCAAAAAGGTAATAAACTGTAGATGGTTAAAACAAGGTTGAGAAATCGTGGAAATTAATTTATTTAGTAACTTATATATAATTATTTGATAACGGGAAAATTTCCTTACTAAGTAAAATAAAATTTATTAGATAGAAATTGATTTGTCCAAATTGTTTGAATGTTAATGAAATTATATAATATGTATTCAAGGTCTGGCATCGTGAAGAGGACTATTGATTTGGGTTAAATTGCAAAGTAAAAAGGGGGGCAAAAAGGTGAGTTAATCTCACTCAGTTGAATTTAAATTTAAATAGTTAAATTTAAATGATTGATTGAATGATTGTTTGGATTGATTGATATGCTATATTTTATATAGTAGTATATACCAATATATATATATTGGCATATGTATATATTGGATTTGATATTCCCGCATTTTATAGCGGATGAGACCCTATGCGCCGCATAATAGCGGATGATTTATTTTAAATCCCATATACCGCGATATTCCACCTCGAAGTGGAATTGGTATTGTGCTAACGTCTGTGGATGCAGGGAAACAGGTTGGAGGGATCCAACTGGATTCCTCAAAAATTTATTTTTATTATTCTGTGATCTGAATATTGATATCCTGTGATGATTTGATATTGGATGTTGTGGTTGATTGAATTCCCAGTATAATAAATTTTGGAAATCTATGGAATTGAATTTTTGAAGAAAATAAAGAATAATAATTTAAGTAAATTGGAATAAATTTAAAAGTGAATTGAAAATAAGATAAAATAAAGTGAATTGGAATTGTAATAAATATGGGAAAAAGGAATTTAAATTTACGAAGGAGTAATAAAAATTTAAAACTCAAGTGATATGGTTTTTAAAGAAATAAAGAAATTATTTCTAATTAAATGAGTTAATTTAATTAAAAGCGTTAATAAGGAATGTTGGGAATTTAAAATAGGAATTTTCAGTTAAAGGGGTTTTAACTAGAAATTAAAATTAAAAACCCGAATAATTGTATTGGAAATAAATAAGGTAAATAAGACAATTTTATTTCAAGATAAAGCAAATTTGAAATAAAATTGTAGAATTGATTTAAATATTGAAACTGGGAAATTTTAAAGAGGAAATGAGATTTTGAGATCTATAAACTGAGTTTATAAAGTGAAGCGGATTTTAATATAAATTCAAGGTGTGAATTTATAAAGGATTGTGAATCTGTTTTAAAAATATAAACAGAGATTTATTTTAAAGGTTGTGAAAGAGAAGTATTTTCTGGATAGCCAAGTACATTTTGTTTTAAAAAGAAATTTCAAATATTGTTAAAGATTTATTGTTATTTTTAAAAGTCAAGTTTAAAAATCTATTATTTCCAAGTGTTAAATTTCTAAAGTAAGTAATTTTCAATCTACTATTGTAGTTAATACAAATGAGATTTGATAATATGTTTTAAAAGGAAATTTGTTTATATTCTTTAAAATGGTTTTATTTAAATATCTTTAAATATATATTTTTAACTTAAATATTAAAGAAGTTTAAAAAGGCGTTCTTATAAAGTATTTTCATAATAAAGTGTTTTAAAATTTATTTTAAAAATCTAAAATGGTTTGTACTTGGCATTCCAGTGAAAATAAATATTTGGGAAATTATTCCGTGAGAGGAATATAGTTTGAAATTGTTTCCAATGGGAATTGAAATGGAAATAATATCTTGTGAAGATATTTTGAGGGATATAAATAATTTGGAGTAATTATTGATTGTTGATGGTTGTTATGGATGTTAATTGATAGTTAAACAACCGACTATCAATATTGGCCAAATGCGCTGATCGTTTCGAAGAGACCGGGATCGGGTTTCCGTATACCGGGATTCTAGGTCTGGAGACTCGAAAACCACTTCGATCCGGTTTGTACGTTTCGTGGGGAAACGAGGGTAATATTGATAAGGCGATAGTGTTATCAGTTCTGTTCGGACCTGGAACGGACTTGTATGGACGAATGCTTTCGGACATCGTCAGGGGACGATGGGCATTCTAAGTGAAACGTTCTGAAGGTAACGTTTAGCCTCAAGCCTCATCAACCGGGAATGACTGAAAATCAGGGGTTATGCAGCAAGGCTTCGTGGGTAGCACCCACTTGAGAGTAAAGTCATCCCTGTCTAGATGTCCCTTTATTTCGGCTTAGTGGTGCGGTTGCTGATCCCAACCGTGGGGTGATTTTATTTGGAATTATCCAGTAAGGGATGATTCCGGCCTTGTGTTGCAGGGGAGCGGGCGTACTCCTCGGTACTGTGATCTAGGCCACGTACTGTGACAGGTGGTACCCCAGTGCCTAGTCATTCGTTGGAAATCCATTCTCCCTACGTGTCTTGTACGGTATTTGTTTGTATTACCCACGTTGTGGCTAGTATGCTGGAATTTAATCATGTAACAATTTCAGCTATTTTAATAAGTATTTGTGAATAGACACTATTATAATATCAGAGGATTTTGATAAAAAGTGTTTTAGCTACCGTAAGGTAAAAACCCGACATGTTTATTTGTGGCGTGGTCTTACGAGATGCTTTTGTTTTCGAAAGGATTCTTGAAACTTTAATAATCAATTGAGTGTGATTTTCTCACGCTGGTATTCCAGACTGACTCGGGTATTGTTTTATATGATGCTCGGGTCAGACCGAGATAAACAGGTTCAGATTGTAGCTGTGGAGCTCAGGAGACGAGCTGGATGGCGATACGTACTTCCGTATTTGTTTATTTTTCCGCTGTGTATTTGGATGTATATCAGTGATGTGATGAACTCTGATGATGTATTCTGTAAATGTATTGTATAAACAGATATATTTTTCTGTTTGAGTAAAGATCTGTTTTGTATATATTATATTTTATTCCGCTGCGATGTGAGATTCTGTTGTTGATTTTCTGTTTCTTCTTCTTCTACCTCTTCTTCTTTAACACAAATGGTTCGATTTTCCGGGACTGGAAAGTCGGGTCGTTACACTGGAATTTTAACAACTACAGAATTCCATAAGTCCAAAGTGATATAGTTTTGATGAAGAGAATTGGTCTAAATAAAAGTCACTACCGGGTAATGCTTAACGAAGTAATATTAGATTTTACCAAAACAAAGTAAGTTATAAATTTGGCCAAAATTTCACATCACCGCTAAGTGACGTGTGAATGTTGATATTTAAATAGTTTAATATTGATCGTTAATATTTGAATAGTTTAAGGAGTCACACAACCGAAACGATGAATTCTCTTTTGGCCAAATGATTTAATTACTTTGTAATTGTTATAAATTAATTAAATTAATTAATATTCATAAATATTATTTACAACTTTGATTTTAATTTAATAGACAAATATTAATTATATTTATCAAAGTTATGAGTATATTAGTTGATATACGATATCGATAAGCATTTTAAATTAGATTTAAAATTCAACAATATTAATTTCGACCATAGATGACTTCATGGCCTATTAGAGTGACTAGTTTGTGTAGCCACAATAGGGGCTATAGGCGGCTAAAATATGGAAGAAAATTACTTGATTTTGGATGGGTCAGATGGAAGGAGATTGAGTAAAACAAGAGATCCCAAATTCTCTACTTCCCTTCCTCTACACAAGCATCTCTACCCTCATTTGCTATTTATCCTTTGGATCCTCGATCCCCACACATTGCGAGCCGAACTCCCCCTCTTATCTCTCCAGTTTCTCAAGCTCAAATCAAATCAGTTAAAATGCAATTCGATAGCTGGTGGTCAACGGTTCAAGTACTAGCACTCTTTGGATCGGAAATTGTTTCAAGGGGCATACTTCATCATTTCAAGGTGTACTTCAAGGAATTGGAAGTAAGGTATATCTCTAACCAAAATATAATAATTATCCATGCTTAAATGTAATGTTTTATTAGATACATATTTTATATTGTTAGTTAGGTGACGATTTTGATATGCAAATTATATTGTCATAATTGTTTTGGTTATATGTATGTATATATTTATAAAATAAAATAATTTTTCCTGTTATGTTCATACTTATAATAGCACGACTTTGAAATTGAAAAAAAATATTTTAATAGAGTTTGTGTGTGTGTGTATTGTAAATATATGAATATAAATATTGTTTATAATTAATTACATCATTATAACTTTATGTATAAATGTTATATAAATTTTATAAATAGTGTATTATACATATGTTATATTTGACAGTAGCAAAATATTATATATTTATTTATTGATCAATATTTAAATATTATTTAAACCATTTAATTACATAAATTAAATACATATATTAAAATTATGTTTCACATTTTATAAAATTATATTATCATAAAATACATGCTTGGAAGAAGAATAAAAATGTAAAAAACATTTTTTATATAAAAATATTTCAAATATAAGCCGAAAATCAATAAAGTTATTTTTAAATCATAAAATTATGAAATAAATTTTCTAAGTACAATTCAAAATATTACTAGAAATTTAAATTTTTAAATTACGTTTCGAAATCATTTTATATTGATATTTTAAATTAAATACTGTAAGAAAATTAATTAAAACCAAAAAAATTATTTTTGAGTCATGCCTAAGACTAAGTAAATATTTTCTATTAAAAAATATTTTTGTGTATTTATAAGTACAAATCTAGATTTTAATATTTTATTATTCATTTATAAATAAGTAATTAATATAATATGTATATATGATTAAAAATATATTTACATATGTATTTTTTATGGTCTTTTTTAAAAAGTTATTATTTATTTTATTTAATATATTTATAATTGATTTAAACATTTTCACATAATTATATATATATATATTGTTAAAATTTCATAATTATGTTTATAAGTATATGTATATATTTATAAAAAAATAATTAAAAGTGTGTGTGTGTGTGTGTATTTAAAATATTATATATATGTAAACAAAAGTATATAAACATAAATTCGGACAATATATTTGCATATTGGATGAGCTAATGTGTCTGTTGTGATGTAAATCTCAACATCTATACACGAACATGTTATACCTTGCACAGATTGATATGTTAAACATATACACACATATATTTGCGTATATGATACACGTGTGTGTGTGTGTCTATATATATCATAATATAACATAAATTAAATAATACTATATAAATGTATAAATCTTCTCTACTAATAAAGAGAATTCATTGATTAGATCTACTCAGTGTCTTTTTGAAATTCCAAATATACCCTTTTACATCTCAAAGAGAAATAATATTCAAATATGGGGATGTAGCCTGCTATTTTCTAAGTACAACTATTAATCACCATGAAAATCTACATTATACGTTCATTAGCTAAAGTATCCAAGTATTTAATATTGTCCGTAATTTAGGTGGGAGTTCATCAGTTGAAGCCTCGCCTGAGTTAGTATTAAAAGTTATTGCAGTCTGAACAAAAAATAGCGGCTTCTACCTAGGAGGAGTTCAAATATGAGGATATAGCCTGTTATTTTCTAAGTACAACTGTTAGTTGCCATGGAGAACTATAGTATGCGTTCAAGAGATGAAGTATCCAAGTGTTCCATATTGTCCATAATTTAGGGTGGACTTCATCGGTCTCGCTTGAACCCGAGTTAGTATGAAGAAATTATTGTAGTATGAACAAAAAAATAGCGGCTTCCACCTAGGCGGATTTCAAATATGGCGATGTAGTCCATTATTTTCTAAGCACAACTATTAATCATCATGGAGAACTATGGTATACGTTAATAAGCTAAAGTATTCGAATGTTCCATATTATCCATAATTTAGGTGGTAGTTCATCGATCGAAGTCTTACCTGATTCCGAGTTAGTATGAAGAAGTTATTACAGTCTTAACAAAATAATGGCTTCTGCTTAAGCGGAGTTCAAATATGGGGATGTAGCCTGTTAGTTTCTAAATACAACTTTTAGTCACCATAGAGAACTACAGTGCGCCTTCACAAGATGAAGTATCCGAGTGTTCCATATTGTCCATAATTTAGGTGGATGTTCATTGGTCAAAGTCTTGCCTGATTCCGATTTATTATGTAGAAGTTATTATAGGCTGAACAAAAAGTAGCAGTTTCTGCCTAGGCGGAATTCAAATATGGGGATGTAGCCTGTTATTTTTCTAAGTAAAACTGTCAATCACCATGGAGAACTACAACTATATGTTCATAAGCTGAAGTATCTGAGTGTTTCATATTGTCCATAATTTAGGTGAGAGTTCATTGGTCAAAATCTCGCTTGATTTCGAGTTAGTATGAAGAAGTAACTACAGTTTGAACAAAAAATGCAGCTTCTTCCTAGGCGGAGTTCAAATATGAGGATGTAGTCTGTTATTTTCTAGGTAAAACTGTTAGTCACTATGGAGAACTATAGTGTGCATTCACAAGATGAAGTATCCATGGGTCTATATTGTGCGTAATTTAGGTGGGAGTTCATCAGTCGAAGTCTCGCCTGATTCCAAGTTAGTATGAAGAAGTTGCTGCAGTTTGAACAAAAAAATAGCGGCTTCTGCCAAGGCGGAGTTCAAATATGGGGATGTAGTCTGTCATTTTCCAGGTAAAACTGTTAGTCACCATGGAGAACTACAGTGTGCATTCACAAGATGAAGTATCCATAGGTTCCATATTATGCGTAATTTAGGTGGGAGTTCATCGGTCGAAGTCTCGCCTGATTCTGAGTTAGTATGAAGAAGTTACTACAGTTTGAACAAAAAAAAATAGCGGCTTCTGCCTAGGCGGAGTTCAAATATGGGGATGTAGTCTATTATTTTCTAAGTACAGTTGTTAGTCACAATGGAGAACTATAGTGTGCATTTACAAGATGAACCATCCGAGTGTCCCATATCGTCCGTAATTTAGGTAGGAGTTCATCGGTCGAAGTCTCGCTTGATTATGAGTTATTATGAAGAAGTTATTGCAGTCTGTACAAAAAAATTAACGACTTCTGCCTAGGCGGAGTCCAAATATGAGAATGTAGCATGTTCATTTCTAAGTACAATTTTTAGTCACCATGAAGAACTTCAATGTGCGTTCAAGGGATGAAGTATTCAAATGTTCCATATTGTTTGTAATTTAGGTGAGAGTTCATCGGTCGAAGCCTCGCGTGATTCCGAGTTAGTATGAAGAAGTTATTGTAGTATGAACAAAACAAATAGCGGCTTCTGCCCAGGCGGAGTTCAAATATGAGGATGTAGCCAATTATTTTCTAAGTACAACTGTTAGTCACCATGGAGAAGTACACTGTGCGTTCAAGAGATGAAATATTCAAGTGTTCCATGTTGTCCGTAATTTAGGTTGGAGTTCATCGGTCGAAGTCTCGCCTGATTCTGAGTTAGTACGAAGAAGCTATTGCAGTATGAACAAAATAAATAGCGGCTTCTGCCTAGGCGGAGTTCAAATATGGGGATGTAGCCTATTGTTATCTAAGTATAATTGTTAATCACCATAGAGAACTATAATATATGTTCATAAGCTGAAGTATCTAAGTGTTCTATATTGTCCATAATTTAGGTGGAAGTTAATCAGTCGAAATCTTGCCTGATTTCGAGTTAGTATGAAGAAGTTACTGCAGTCTGAAGAATAAAAATAGCGGATTTTGCCTAGGCGGAGTTCAAATATAGGGATGTATCCAGTTATTTTCTATGTACAACTGTTAGTCACCATGGAGAACTACATTATGAGTTCGCAAGATGAAGTATCCGAGTGTTTCATACTGTCCATAATTTAGGTGCAAGTTCATCGGTCGAAGTCTCGCCTAATTCTGAGTTATTATAAAGAAGTTATTGTAGTTTGAACAAAAAAATAGCGGCTTCCGAATATGAGTATGTAGTCTGTTATTTTCTAACTACAACCGTTAGTCACCATGGAGAACTACAGTGTGCGTTCAAGAGATGAAGTGTCCAAGTGTTCCATATTGTCCATAAGTTAGGTGAGAGTTCATCAATCGAAGTTTCGCCTGATCCCGCATTAGTATGAAGAAGTAATTGCAATATAAACAAAAAAATAGTGGCTTTTACCTAGGTGGAGTTCAAATATGGGGATATAGCCTGTTATTTTCCAACTACAACTGTTAATCACCATGGAGAACTACGGTATATGTTAATAAGCTAAAGTATCTGAGTGTTCCATATTGTCCGTAGTTTAGGTAGGTGTTCAACGGTGGAAGTCTCGTCTGATTCCGAGTTAGTATGAAAAAGTTGTTGCGGTCTGAACAAAAAAATAGTGGCATCTGCTTAGGCGGAGTTCAAATATGGGGATGTAGCCTGTTATTTTCTAAGTACAACTATTGATCACCATGAAGAACTACAATATACGTTCATAAGCTGAAGTATCCAAGCGTTACATATTATCCATAATTTAGGTGGGAGTTCATCGATTGAAATCTCACTTGATTCCGAGTTAGTATGAAAAAGTTATTGCAGTCTGAACAAAAAAATAGCGGCTTCTGCCTAGGCGGAGTTCAAATATGAGGATGTTGCCTGTTATTTTCTAAGTACAAATGTTAGTCACCATGGATATATATAGTTTGCATTCACGAGATGAAGTATCCGAGTATTCTATATTGTCCATAATTTAGGTGGGAGTTCATCGTTCGAAATTTCACCTGATTTCGAGTTATTATGAAGAAGTCATTGGATTATGAACAAAAAAATAGTGGCTTCTGCCTAGGCGGAATTCAAATATGGGGATGTGGCCTATAATATTCTAAGTCCAACTGTTAGTCACCATAGAGAACTACGGTGTGCTTTCAAGAGATGAAGCATCCAAGTGTTCTATATTGTACGTAATTTAGGTGGATGTTCATCGATCGAAGTCCCGCCTAATTCCGAGTTAGTATGAAGAAGTTATTGCAATATGAACAAAAAATAGCGGTTTCTCTCTAGATGGAGTTCAAATATGGGGATGTAGCCTGTTATATTTTAAGTACAACTTTTAATCACCGTGGAGAACTAAGGTATAGGTTCATAAACTAAAACAGAAGAAAGGAACGATAAAATTACGAATGCTTTCAAGTTATTGGTTCTATGAATGTTCTTCAGCTGTCTTAGTTTTCTTGGTCGACGTTGCCTTAGGTTCAGCATATGCTGGCAATGCAACTATCAAATCTTCTTCCACAAGTGCAACTAAAAATGGTGCATGTTGTGACTAAATGTAGGCCCACCTGGGCGTGCATATATACTCGTTTAAATAAAATAAAAGATTTTATTTAAATAACATTTAGAAATGTTCTAAATAAATTATACTTTATGGGATTAATAAAGATCCAATATGGTGAAAAAATTTGAAATTCACCCATAACTTCTGTTATTGGTTGGCCTAGTTTCAATAATGGTATTAAAGCCAACAACTTATGCAGTCTAAATTAGTCATGTTAGGGTTAACTATTAAGCTCACATCTCATATAATAGGGTGTTGAGTGTCTTGGATTGGGTTTGCATAATTAGGTACTTTGTCCTACCAGGCTGCCAGCCTGGCTTGAACAAATATGTGAGCCTAAAGTTTACCCCTAATAGAAAAGACCCAAATTTGTATTGGGCCATGGGCTAATTTTCAAAAAAAATTGAAAAATAAAATTATAAGATTTTAAATTTAAAAGTTGAATTTTAAATAAAATATAAATATATTATAAATTTTATAATATGATAAGAAATTTTGATATGTTTAAAAACATATATATTAATTCCAAACATTTAAAAAAAATTATTAATAAGATTAATAAAATAAATTAATTTGTTATTTAATTAATTAGTGTATACATGTATGATATATTCTGATTTGTTATGTTGTTTTAAAATGTGTAAAATAACATAGTATACATGTATATATATAATATGAATTTTTAAATTAATATAATTAAATAAAAATTGTTTAATTAAGTAAATTAATTAAAAGGTTAATTAAATAATATACATGTGTATATGATATGTGTGTTATATTATAAAGGTTATAGTCTATAATAAATATTAAATATAAATGTTATATTAAGATAATATAACATTAATAAAAATTAATTAAATAAGATTTAATTAATGTAGTATTATACATAAGACTATTATGTAAGTAATATGAAATATAGAAGTTATATAATAATAAAACTTATATAATATGAATGTATAAATTAAAGGTGGAACATTAAGAAACCCTAACTAGACTTAAGGAATAAACAAATATGTAGATGTACGCATATCATGATTTCCGATGTGTCCAACACTTGAATCACGAGGGTATTTCATAAAATTTACGTTATTCCATAAGTCAATATAACTCAATGTAATATACTAAAGATTAGAAAATCTTCCATATAATGTTGTCGTATGCCATATATATATATATATTAATAAATTATTTGCATACTCCTTAGTTGTTGAGCAAACTAAAGCTTGGGATGTTATGTGTAGTATTATTAATATATTGAATAGACGAGGTAAGATAACTATATGTATTTGTTGAGCAAACTCAAGGTACATATACTATACTTAGGCTATCACGATATGGTAGGTACAAGTGAATAATTTCATTTCGATATGTTGAGCAAACTCAAGGTCAAAGTGAAATTAGGACAAAGTACTAAGGGTTAGGAGCTGTATATGATATAACCGATAAGGAGTTATCCATTGTCCGTGGAGCTATGATTTGTTGAGCAAACTCAAGGTCAAAATTCTAAGATGGACGAGTCTTAACACCTACTAGTGAATCCTAAAGACTTCCATGTTTCGACAAGGGTTTGGCAAAATATAAAAGACTTTTGGGAGATTATTAGTAAACAAAATATAAAGTTTAACCTTACGTTTATTGTAAGAACATCTACTATAATTTGTCCTAATAATCTACCACTTAAACTAGCAGAAAATGTCAACTCAAAAACTATTTTCTAAAATTGACAAGCTTATTGAACCTAACTATACTAACGGGCTAAGAGCCATTAAAATAGCGTTTGCTTATGAGTGCCTTTGGACTGCCCTTACATGTGAACCTAAAGAATAACCCGCCGATGATGTGGACCCCGAACTTCGACTTGCTTATGAAAAATAGGCATTGAACCTAGAGATCGTCCAAGTTTTCGTGTTGCCTACATTAGACAAGTCATTACAGAGGCGACATGAAAATATGTATGTCTATGAGGTATTTGATAGTCTCAAGGATCTTTTGGGTGAACTGTCACATTCTGCAAGGTACGAGCTTACGAAGAAGTTGTTCAATACGAAGATGGCTAAAGGATAGAAAGTCGGTGATTACGTGCTAATGGTGAAGGGCTATATTAATAGGCTTTCTCAATGTGACGTACAGATAAGCAATGAATTGCAAGTAGATTTGATCCTTGGTTCACTTACTCCTCGGTACGAACCGTTCATATTGAATTATAACATGAACCAAGTGAATGTGAATCTCGTGGAGCTCCTCAATATATTGAGGTCAACTGAATCACAATCTAAGGATTCAAGGGTTGTACTTACTATTAAGGGTAATGCATCATCTTTGAAGAGTTCGAAGAAGTGGAAAAGAGAAGGTAGGAAAAAGAAAAGTAAAAAGATCGATGACAAAGGCGAATGTCACCACTGCTACAAGAAAGGTCACTAGAAAAGGAATTGTCCTGACTACTTGAAGATTGTTAGAGAAAGAAAGCAGAATGGTTCTTTGGCTCTATCAGGTACATTTATGATTCAAAATTGTTTTGTAATCAATAAACTGTCTTGGGTCTTAGATGCTAGATCTGATACCCATATATATAATTTGTTACAAGGCCTTACGAATTGGCACCACGTGGCAAAAGGAGAAATGAGGCTCCAAGTTGGTAATGGATCTATAATAGATGCAATGGAAGTAGGAGGTTATCATTTATATTTGCCCAGTTAAGTAGTATTAGCATTAAATAATTTCTACTTTGTAAAAGACTTTATTTATGAGATTATTTCTCTTTCTAAATTATCTGAGACTGGATATATATTTCATTGTGAAAATAATGTTATGAACATTAGTTTGGATCGAAATAAAGTATGCGATGGTATTCTTGAAAATATCATTTATGTGATTAATACTAATTATGTATGTTCTGTGAATAATTCAAATAATATAAATGATAGTTATCTTTGGCATTGTAGGCTAGGTCATATTAGTGAGAATCGACTACACAAATTGAAAACCTAAGATTTCTACCGTCAATTGATTCCGAATTATTTGACATGTGTAAGTCATGTCTCAATTGTGAAATGACCAAGCACCCCTTAAATGGGATTAATGAAAGAGTTGATGAACTCTTATAGTAAATACATAGTGATGTATGTTGCCCGATGCCTATAATTACCAAGGATAATAGTTCTTACTTTGCTACCTTCACAGACGATTTCTCGAGACTAGGATATGTGTATCTTCTAAAAAACAAATATGATGTCTTTGAGAAATTTGTCGAATATAAAAAAGTAAAACAAAACGGGTCGTAAGATTAAGAATCTTCAATCAGATCAAGGAGGTGAGTATGTTGGATAAGATTTCCAATAATACTTAAAAGATAATAGGATTATCTCTTAGATTACTCCACCCTATACTCCACAACACAATGGTGTGTCGGAGCGAAGGAACCAAACCTTATTAGATATGGTTCGTTCAATGATAAGCAAGGCTGAGTTACCTCTGTCTTATTGGGGATATGCGCTAGAAACCGCGGTGCATATGTTGAACTTATTATCTACTAAATCTGTGCCTAAAACACCATATGAAATGTGGTATGGTAAGAAAACCCAACTCAGATATTTTTGTGTAGTTGTATGGCATACGTTAAGAACGTTGGTCCGAATAAACTAGAAGCAAGATCGGCACTGTATAAATTTATATGATATCATAAAAACTCAAATGTCATTGTTTATCAACATGTTATCTTGTTAGAACAAGAATTTCTACAAAGGAAATTAACAGCGAGGTTGTAGGCTTGGATAAGACCAAAGAAATTAACGCTGAAGCCGAACCAGTGGGAGAACCAAGTTCACCTGTATACAAAAACATGCAACCTATTAGAAGGTCTAGTAGGGAATCTCATGCACCAAAGAGATACTACGGTTCTCTCATGGATGGCGAAAAGGAGGACCATGTCTTAGATGATGACACTCCTCTTTCTTTCCAACAAGCACTGCGAAGTAAAGACTCTGCACTTTGGCTTAGAGCAATGAAATCCAAGATGGATTCCATGTACAAAAACAAATTATGGACATTGTTGGTTGCACCCAAAGGGATAAAACTCATCGGCTGCAAATGTATTTTTATGAAAAAGTTAAATGCAAAAGGAGAAGTTTAGACATATAAGGCAAGGCTAGCTGTGAAAGGATTCGTTGAATTCAAGATGTTGATTATGACGAGATCTTTTCACCTGTAGCCATGCTTAAGTCCATTCGGATTATACTAGCCATCACTACATTCTATGACTACAAAATATGACAAACGGATTTAAAGATGGATTTTATGAATGGTGATCTAGAAGAAACCTTTTATATGTCGCAGGCCGAGGGTTTTGTGGTCAGTGGGAGAGAGGGCAAGACTTGCAAGTTGTCAAAGTTCATTTATGGACTTAACAAGCTTCAATGAGTTAGAACAAGTGTTTTGATAAAGTAGTCAAACCGTTTAGTTTTTTAGAACATAGAGGAAGCATGCATATACAGAAAGCAATAGGGCAACACTATTATATTCATAGTACTTTATGCCCATGTTCTATTGGTGATTGGCAATGACACTTCATTATTGCAATTAGTGAAATCTTAGCTTTCCAAGAATTTCTCTCTGAAGGAGTTGGGAGAAGAAGCCTATATACTTGGTACAAATATCTATAAAGGTAGATCTAAGAGGCTATTGGGATTGTTCCAATCCCTATACATAGATACCATACTGAAAAGGTTCAGTATGGAAATGTTCTAACGCAATTTGGAATCGTCATTTCTAAGAAGGATTCTTCTCATATTGATGAGGAGAATGAGTGTATGAAGAGGATACCCTGTGCTTCAGCCATAGGATCCATAATGTATGTTATGCCATGTACTAGACCAAATGTGGCATACTGATTAAGATGCATTAGTCGATACCAATCTAATCCTGGAGAAAAACATAAGACGACCATAAAATATATATTGAAGTATTTAAGAAATACTCGAGATTTATTCCTTATACATGGGAATGGAGACCTCATTATGAAAGGATATACCATTTGAGCTTTCAAAGTACTATAGATGTTAGTAAATCGGTGTCTGTTTATGTATTTACGCTTAACAACAGAACCGTAAGTTGTAAAAGTTCCAAGAAAGAAACAGTTGCTTATTCGATGATGGAGGCCGAATACATCACCCTCAATGAAGCAGCTAAAGAGGCATTTTGGATGCCTAAGTTTTGGTGTGAGCTCAGGCTCGTGCGACGTACAACAGCTAGGGCTCACAACTTCATGGCGTTGGAGGCGATTGGGGAGTCGAGTGTGGTGTCGATGGAGAGCTTGGTGGTGGGGCTACCTTTGGTGAAGTTGCGGCTGGCTTTTGTGGACGGTGGCGACGTGGGTAATTGAACGAAGAACGGTGGCTGGATGGGTTCCTTATGGGGGAGGAAGAAGGAATGTGTGACCTAGATCTGAGATGCAAGATCAAAGGCCTGGATTTTTTTGGTATTAGGCTTTTGTTTAATGATATAATTAAGGATTTAATTATTTAATTAATTCATAAATCTTGTATAATGAATATCTTATTCGTTCTAGGTCTAAATCTAACGCGGTCAGTTAGGTTAGGTTCGTAACGATGAATACTATGTTATAGAATTGGATTGGAGGAATTTGAAGCTTCTTGGAATTTATGCTAGTAACGAATGCTCATTCAGTTTTAACTCAAATCAGAATGAGTCGACGATAACCGAAATCAATGCGAGTTTAACTCATATTTAATTTTATTATATCATATTAATGATGTTATAAATATTTATTAATTGTTTGGATGTTAGTTAAAATTGTTTGATTGCTTGTCTAATTGAATTTCCGTTTGGAAAATGGATGACATATTAATTTGATCATTATAACCCCATATGATTATCTATATATTATCGATACCCATTGTTTTGCAGGGAACATCTGTAGAGAGACCCAAGGGGGTTTCTAGACCATAAATTATTTATTTACATCATTATGTTGTAATATTGATGGTTAATTAAAATAAAACCTTGATATTTCATTTAATAGATTAAATGTCGTTATAGCAATATTTGCTACACCGTCATTTATTCAATTTCATCGCCAAAACCCTATCGTATGAACTTGAGCTTGTGTTTCCGCTAAAAAGAATATTGAAAATTTATTAATCATTTTGATTAATGATAATTTAAAATTAATTAATCATTTTAATTAATTAATTTGAGATTAATTAACCAATTTAATAAATGATGATTAAAAATTGGTTTATCTTTAGATTTAATTAATCATTTTTACTAATGATGTTTTATACTTAATTAATCGTTTTAACTGATGGTTATTTGAGTTTAATTAATTCTTTCAATTAAGGATAATAGAGTTTAATTAATTTATTGAACTTAATTAATTATTTTTAATTAATAATGATGGGATTAAATTAATTATTTCAATTAATGATAATTGAAATTAATAATCATTTTAATTAATGATATTTAAAAGTAACTAATCATTTTAAATAATAATATTTAAATTTAATTAATCATTTTAATTAATGATTGTTTTCAAATTTAATTAATTGTTTTAACTAATGATTTTTAGAATTTAGTTAAATAAGCTTAATTAATGATATTTTATAATTTAATAAATCATTTTAACAAATGATGTTTTAATTAATGGTTTTAGCTAATGGAGTTTGAATTTAATTAATCCGATTAATTTATGATTATTTTAAAATTCATTAATTGTTTTAATTAATGGAATTTAAAATTACTTATCATTTTAATTAATGATGTTTGAGATTAATTATTCATTTGATTAATGACTATTTGAATTTAATAAATCCTTTTAATTAACTGATTTAATAAAAGTGATTAAAGTAAACTAACTAGTATAATAAAAATTGCTTTAATAAACTGATTTAAAGTTAATAAACTGATTTAATGAAGATTTTAAAGTTAATTTACCAATGTTATAAAAGTGTTTGGAAATAATTATTTATTTTATTAGAGATAATGAATTGTTTATTTAAAGTGATTTTTAATTATCTTTCGGGATAATTAATATTGTTTTAAAGTATAAAAAGGAATTGGAACTCGATTATTGGGATGGTAAGTTAGATAATCTTCTAGGTGTTCGGTCTGATGTTGGTTTAGGCCTTCGGAGTTGCACGCTTGGGAAAATTATTCTCTTAACGTTTTAACAATCAGGAACTAATTCTAAAAGTATTTTACCAATACTGAAATCAAGCCAAAAAGTTCAGTTCGTTTTTAAAAATAAAAGTTTGATTCGTTAATGAAAATAAATTATTCCCGTAAAGCGAATCACTTATATGGAAATTATTTATTTGTATAATTAGCACTAAACATCAAAGAAGTAGACTTGTCGCTATTTCGAAAGTTAAGAATAATCGTGTGACATGACTTTGAGGTAACACTATCTTGACTTGTCTGGTGTTATTGTTAACCTAGAAATAGTTAAAGTTTGAATTCAATGAGTGGTGATAAGTATACAAGACTTAATTTCCATATACGATCGTTTTATGTCCTCGATAGTTCGTACCTCAGCTATCGGTTATTTTAGCCATTTTATTTTCGTCACTCTAAGACGATGTGTTGCTCATTTGAGATTTGTTACCCTTTGTTGGAAATGACTAAACCCAAAGAGCGGGTGGGGGCCAAGCTATGTAGGGTTTCTCCCATTAGGGTATTTTCACATCCACTCTAGATTGGATTTAGTGTTACGCATTGAGAGGTGAAGTACTTGAATTCTCGGTAACAGTTGGCGGGATTCAGCTTGGAGGTTTTTGAGAGCCATTGGAGTTCTCAAGTATATTTCTAGAGGTATACTTTCGGTAAGGGGGTGCACCCTCCTAGTCATTGTTGGAAAATTTCCTTTCCTTATTTGATTCGAAAACCCCGAATATGTTTTAGCTTTAAATTGCCACGAGTAGAGCCAACTCCTCATTACGACATTTAAGTGTTTATTTAGCCCATTCTATCGAGTTTGGACTGTTACTTTATATAGCCCATTCTATCGAGTTTGAACTATTGTTTTATTTAGCCCATTCTATCGAGTTTGGACTGTTACCTTATTTAGTCCATTCTATCAAGTTGGACTATTTCCCTTGTTCTATCCATTCTGTCCAGTTTGGATTTTACTCGGTTTATTTCCATTCTTTCAAGTCTGGTTTAGTATTATTTATGCTCAATCATATTTGAGTTTGTTTCCTAATATTTATTTCTGCTCTTGCATGTATGGATGTTATTCTTATGAGGTAAAAACCCTTCCGCGTTAGCGGCGTGGTCTCATGGAATTTTTATATATGTTCTCCATTATTCGAGTTATTTTTTGTAATGTTATTTTTTGTAATGTTCGGGTCAGACCGAGTAATTTCCCAGGTTGGCTTTGGTGTTATGGGATTCATGGAGGGGAGCTGAATATTCACCTGTCATGGTATTTTATTTTCCACTGTATTATATAGTATACCTATCGGCATTTGTAAGGTCAGGATTTTCTAACTGTCCAGCTGATAAAGTTTGTTTTTAACTCTAATATACTCTGTATGTTTAGAGTGACAGTTTCTACTATCCTTGTTAAATTATATGCTAATCGTTGTGAGATTCTGTTTTTCTCTGTTCTCTGTTCTTTTCTTTTTATTCACCCTAACAATCTGCCCTTTTGTCGCTTGGATGTGCGATATTTAAACACAGTGGTAGTGTTTGGTGTCGACTTTCGATGGTCAAAAAGGTGGGTCGTTACAATGTTTGTATTTATTTATATTGTCATATATCTTTGTGCTATATCCTATTCTCACCCTTTTGGATATTTAGAGATAGTCTGACTCGTTTATTTTATAATACTCGGGCCAAGCTGAGACTTTTCAGGCTATAAGATAGGGAGACTTTTGGATGGATGTGCTAGAAAGGAGATAAACCATTTGACTTTTTAGTCTATCTCATATATGATTTTGTGTTTGTACAAGAGATGTACATTTTGAGATAGTGAGTTGCATTGGATATATATTATGTGGGTCTAGTATTATAATTGTAGACTCACAATATGTATTTGTATAAGATGTATTTTTCTTCCACTGTGGTCTATGACTATTGTTTTATATTCTATGCTATTCCAATTTTTAGAAATCGGTGTGTTTTTTACTTTAGATTGAGAATGCATACATCAAATTTTATTCCCGAGATTCAGTAAAACGATAAGTATGACATGTCAGTGTTAGTTTAAAGATATATTCACATTCGGTTGCCCTTAACAAGTCGTATTCTCTATGTTATTAGATGACATTATTATAATGTTCTTAAATAATATGGGTATAGCGGTGGGGCGTTACATTTCCCATCAGGGAATCATCATCATCGAATCATGGGTTGTCGTAGTCAAAAATCGTCACCGAACCTCATTGTTTGATACCAATCCCTCCCTTGGACAATTTGGCAAAATGTTTGGTTTGACACGAGTTCGGGGTGAAGACACACCTAGTACTCGAAGCAAACACCATCACATCTTGAAGCAAGTGTAGGAAGAACTCGTAGTCGCCTCACAAACTTCCATCACCAAACCATGTGACCCAAACCATCACCACCGATCCATCCCATCACCGACCCCATACTTCATTGCAATGTTGTCATGCTACTCTACGTAAAGCCCCCTCCATCAATCCATCAACCATATCGATTGATACCCATGGATCGGTACCGATCCATGGCCATCGATCCCTCACATTGATAAATTTTTCCAAAGTCGACTCTAAGTGAAACACACCACACCCCTTAGTATTCCCAAAAAGGGCACACCAAAGGATGTGGTGCGTTATAGGTATAGCTAAAGCATCACAGAGACTAAGATTCACAAGTCAAATAAATAAAAAAAGTGGAAAACATTTAAATAATAACTTATCATTCAGAATTAAATTTCATTTAAAAATAAATCATAAAAACATAACATGTCTCAAAAACTCAAAATATCTCGTGTCTCATGAAAATACATATCAGTCTCACATAATCAGAGTATAAAGATAACAATAATAATAATCCCTCTCACAAGTGCCAATCCATCATAAGCTAAATGAAAAAGATGAAAAGCAAAAGAATACCTTTGAAATGGGAAAACTTCGGGAATGAATCTCCAAGCAACCTGAATCAACTACCCTCAACTCTACTGGCCTATTGGGGGAAAAGTGGAAAGATAGAGGAGTGGGTCAGACAATAAGTTTGGTGAGTGAAAGTAATTACTAGCATTTCTAAGAAAGATAAAGATAATATACTAAGCAATAGTTCTAGCTTGAAAGGAAAATACAGAAAAGATAAAACTCGAATAAAATATTGTTTCTGATTCTTTTTGACTGTTTGCTTTGATTGTTTGATTGTTTGCACTTGTCTTAAACTACTGTGATTAGGCTGAAATCCTAATCCTTACTCAACTGCTAGCTTGATTAGGATGAAATCCTAATCCTACCCATTGATCGACCACTGTGAACCAATCCTATTGGTCACAGCAAAAGACACCTCTTTAGCGCTTAGGACGCAGTAGCGAATTATTTACCCTAATCAATGCCGCACGCTCGGTCATCGCCGGTACACACTAACTGTCGCCCGCTATTTGACCCTTTATTTACCCTAATCAGCATAAGCGTGCCCAGCCTCATCTACGTGTGAGACCATCAGTCCTCGACCTGAAAGGGAATGCTGCCGGTAGTGGTCCTAACAAACAAATCTTCTAGCTTTGCGCCCCTTGTCCAAATCCCTAGATTTGAGCCTCCATCTATTGGCCACTTATTTACCCTAATCAGCATAAGCGTGTCCCAGCCTCACCCACGTGTGAAACCATCAGCCCTAGACCTGAAAGGGAATGTTGCCAATACGGGCCACTAGTTCTATATTTGCTTATTAACTTAATCCAAGATCTAAGTTTTAAAATAAGCCTCTTCTGTTATTTCTGCTATATTTTCTTATTAACTTAATCCAAGATCTAAGTTTTAAAATAAGCCTCTTCTGTTATTTCTGCTTTACTTGCTTATTAACTTAATCCAAGGTCTAAGTTTTAAAATAAGCCTCTTATGTTATTTCTTTCTTTCTAATTATAACCTATGTTATAATTGTTCTTGCAACTGTTACTCTTCTATTTTCTCTTTTTAGTTATAACCACTTGTTATAATTATGCTTGCAAATATCTTAAATTTGCCTATTTCAGTCCATCTCCATTTTATTTCAGTTTTTCTCATTTTACATCTGATTTCTGTAAATTTAGTGTTATTCTATTTTAATCCATATTTGTGAATTATTCTTTTTTTGATATTTTATTCGCATCAAAAAGGATTAAATCTCTAAAAAAAGAAACTAATATTTACAGGCTAAATTCCAACTTAAAACAAATGTAAATAACTGTAAATAGCTGCAAATAACTGAATAAATAGCTGAATAACAATAGACTGAAAAGAACTTCTGAAATTTACTTAAAAATTGACTATAAATAAACTTACATAGAAACTGTCTCAAAATTGTTGAAAAACTACAACTATTGAGAACCCTATTATTTTAAATTGCTTACAAATCTAAAATAATTACAAAACACTCACCTGTGGTCCTTAGCTCTAGTCCTAGGCCTTCCTGGATCCACTTTTAGGGCATAGAATATTTTTATCAAAATGATTTCCTCCCCAGAAAATTTTTCTATTTAGGGTTTAGCCTCAGGAAATGAACCCAATTGGGAGAAAATCTGAATGAGAAAAATAGCTAAGCTTAGGGTTCTATTTATAGTGTGGCTTAGGGATCTCAGCCCATTGGATTTGAAGATTAAATCTGGTGCAACCACGTCATAGGCTCACTAGGAACCATCGGATGCAGCTACGAACGCACAGGATTTGGCCAAAAATCAAAATTACTCTCTTCGGTTCGTACCAAGAAGAAATGTCGTCCAGGTAAAAGTGCGGGTCGACCTATGATCTTTGAGGGTCGACCTATAGGTCGACCTGACCATAGCATGGGTCGACCCATGCCCTTGTTTATTTTTGTTTTTTCGTTTTAGTTTATTAAATTCTGATTTCTTTTTTCTCTCGTAACTTCTCCATACTAGCTCGGATTTCGACAAGTTATATATGGAAATTGAATAGAAAATTACCACGGACCCAATGGTGCAACTTCCGTTGCTCGATTCTGACAATTTCACAAACTTATTTTATTGTTTAATTAATTCGTTAATTAATTATTGTAGCTCAAATTTTGGGTTGTTACATTCTCCCCTCCTTAAAGGATTTCGTCCCCGAAATCTCCAAGGATAGAAGAATAAAATAAATATTTTCATCCAAATTCTACAACCACATATTCAACCATCATCCATTACATCAATTTTCCTTAAGCTTTCTAATGCAATTTATGTTATATGCAATAGTGTAGTGTCAATGTCCTAAACTAATGCAAAAGATTAGGCGGTCCACTGATTCAGTCGACCTCCTTTTTATGCGCTCATGTCCGTGCCATGTATCCAAATGAATGCAAATTCCTTAATAACAACTGATAGTTCTATATGCGTGCTACAATCATCATCTAAATGCTACAATCATATGATAGTCACCCATTCATAGCAACCATGAAATAAAAATGCAAGTGCACACACATCCATATGCATATGCTTTAGTGACCTAGTTAGGCCGATCTCTAAGAGATAATAGTGCCTAGTGTGTGTGTGTGTATTCGTCCATTAGCATCCACTAGTAAACACTTGCAACCACTAGCGTCCATCATACATAACATGTTCTAGTAACATGTTTACATTTAGTCCTACCATCCTTAGGTTAAATCCTATGATCTACCCTCCCAAAGGATACTAAAGGAAAGAACTTATTCAAAGCTAAAGATGGAAATAGGAAATTCAAGACATACTATCGAAGATATGCGGATAAGAGGTACATATTTTATCCTCAGCCTCTCACGTATCGTCCCCAATACTATCTCCCCACTGCACCTTAACCAAAGGGACTTCTTTATTCCTAAGCTTCTTGATATCATGTCCAACAATCTTGGTAGGAATACGATGAACCGATGCTTCTCTCTCCACTTCAACTTCTTTAAGTTGGCTAGGTTCCAGTATCTCTGCCAAATCATGTAAGCACTTTCTCAAGTGAGAAACATGAAAAACATCATGAACTCTCGCGAGTCTCTCTGGTAGCTTTATCTGATACGCCATATTTCCTACCCTTTCCACAATGGGGAACGGTCCTACGAATCTGGGAGCAAGTTTCCCACTTGATCCAAACCTCACTACCTTTCTTAGCGGAGACACCTTAATAAAACCAAATCTCCTACCTCAAACTCAATATCCCTTCTCCGCTTATCTGCATAGGATTTCTATCTATCTTGAGCCATCTTCGTTCTTCGTCTAATCAAATCAATCTTTTTTGAAGTCTCTCTAACCATGTTGGGACCAAGTAGCAATCTTTCTACAAACTCTAACCGACATAAAGGTGACTTGCAAGGTCTTCCATAAAGGGCTTCAAAAGGATCCATCCCAATGCTAGCCTGAAAACTATTGTTATAAGTGAATTCCACTAAAGGAAGGTGCTCCTCCCAAGTCCCTCCAAAATCAAGAATGCACGTCCTCAACAAATCCTCAAGAAATTTATTAACTCTCTCTGTTTGACCATCCATTTGAAGGTGATAGGCCGTACTCAATCTAAGCTGTGTCCCTAAAGCCTCTTGCAAGCTCCTCCAATACTCGCTAGTAAAGATAGGGTCTCTGTCGCTCACTATGCTAGAGGGAACTCCATGAAGTCGGACTATCTCACGAACGTATATGAATGCCAAATAAGGTGTTGTCCTCTTACTCTTGACCGGAATGAAGTGGACGCTCTTAGTCAAACGATCTACAATCACCCAAATACTGGTATTCCCTTCCTAGATCGGAGTAAACCATCTATGAAGTCCATCATAACACTATCCCACTTCCATTCGGGTACATCCAATGGTTGAAGCAATCCGCCAGGCCTCTACTGCTCTACCTTAATCCTTTGGCACACAAGACACTTAGCCACAAACTCTACTACATCCTTCTTCATGCCGCTCCAATAAAACACTCTCTTCATGTCCCTATACATTTTATCACCACCCGGATGAATAGTCATCTGAGAACGGTGAGCTTCTGCTAGAACTACCCTCATCAAATCACCAGTGCAGGGGACACAAAGTCTTCCATCTCTCCTTAGCCACCCTTTTCTATCGATGGAATAGCGTTAGAGATGTCTAGAGTCCTCTCCTCTGCTAATCCTATCCAGAAAATTCACAAGCTCTGAATCCTCTCGTTGCCTTGAGCCAATTTGATCTATGAGGGTAGGCTTAACCTCAAATGCTGAAATCTCAGCAAAATCTCTTATAAACTTCCTATAATAACCAGCCAAACCTAGGAAGTTTCTAATTTCGGTAGCGTTCTTGGGGGCTTTCCAATCCTGTGCTGTTACTATCTTGGCGGGATCCACCGCTAGATCCTCCCTTGAGACTACATGCCTTAAGAAACGCACCTCCTCACGCCAAAAGTGATACTTCGAGAATTTTGCATTCAACTGATGAATACGAAGTGTGCGAAGTAACTCCTCAAGATGAATAACATGCTCTTCTATACTCTTGGAAAACACCAGAATGTCGTCCACAAACTCTATAACAAACTTATTTAGGACATCTCGAAAAACACGGCTCATCAGGTCTACAAAATAGGCTGGGGCATTGGTCAGCCCAAACGGCATAACCAACCACTCAAAGAATCCATCGAGTGTCCTAAATGATGTCTTATCGATGCTATCGTCAGCGACCCTAAGCTGGTGATATCCAGTGGCTAAGTCAAGCTGAGAAAATACTAAAGAGCCAACCAACTGATCGAAAAGATCGTCTATCCTAGGAAGTGGGTAATGGTTCTTCTTCGTGAGCTTATTCAACTCTCTATAGTCTACCCAAAGTCGAAGGGAACCATCTGCCTTTGTAGCGAAGACGACTGGCGCCCCCTACTCAGATATGCTCCATTTGATGAAGCCTTTCTCTAGTAGCTCACCGATATGCATACTTAACTCCTTCCTCTCCCTAGGAGCCATATGTCTCACGGGTAATGCCACTGGCTTAGCATTATCATTTAGATAGATCCAACGGTCGATCTCTCTCTTAGGGGGTAGCCCCCAAACCTCCTCAAAAACGTATGGGAAATCTCTATCAACTGGAACTGAATCTAACTCTCCAAGTGATGAATCAAGGTAATAAAGGAAGCTTAACGTGACTGACCCTTTTGGGTTGCAAGAAACCTCGAGAGTCTGTCCGCTACATGTCTCTAGTCTAATGACTCTCCTCTCGTAGTCCAATATCGCACCATAAGTGGATAACCAGTCCATCCCCAAAATCATCCTATATCCCGAAAATCCCGGTACATAGGCCTCACAATCAAACTCTATGCCTAGTATAAAAATTTTCAATCCCCTGCAAATCATGGACAAATGCGTCGATCCTCCTATGGGGTTTGAAACAACTATATGGTCTACAACTAGAGAAATATCTAAATGCAAACAATCAACCAAGGAACTAGAAATAAAAGAATGCGATGCTCCGGAGTCAAAAAGAGTTCGAATAGGAAAATCTGAAATAGAGATCAAACCTTCTACAAAGACTTTCCTACCTCGATCATTTCCACTACTAGAAGGTGTTGCATCCAAAGCATGCACTTGCACCATAGGTGTGCCTGCTATATGCCCCGTCTTCTGAGTACAAGCTCTACTAAGGTGTCCAGGCTGCCCACAGTTATAACACCTCCCCTTCACCTTCTTATAGTCCTTTGTGAAATGCCCAACTAATCCAAAATTATGACATTTCTCGCCCTTCTTGATCTGTCCCTTCTGAGGTCTTCCTCCTTTCTTCTTGTCCTTATCCTTCTTATACTTCCACCAATGCTTCTTAGAGTTTTATGATTTAGGAACTTCTTTAACCTCTTCTTTCTTAGTAACATCTGATATGAGAGCCATTTCCACAAGTGATTCATACGTCGTTCCCATAGGTACATGTGTCAATGCCAACCCTTGGAGGGGATGGTTCAAACCCTTAGCAAACTTGGTGGCCTTCTTATGCGGTGTATTAACAAGCTCCATCTCGAACCGCGATAACTCATTAAACTGATTTATATACTCTTTCATCGAAAGACTCCCCTGCTTCAAACTAATGAACTTCTCCAACTACATGCTTTCCTTGGCTTGCGACAAGAACTTTCTGTCAAACCTTTCTCGAAATCCAAACCAACCAATGTCCCTACCCTCCATCTCTACAATCTCCCACTAGTAAGAAGCCTCTCCCTTCAGTTGCCAAGATGCAAGCTAAACTCTCTGCTGGTCCCCCAATCCTAACATCCCGAATATCTGCTCCATATTCCTCAACCAAGCTCATGTCTCTACGAAATCCTCTATGCCAGAAAATGTCTTGCCTCCTAGACTAGCAAAGTCCTTGCATATCTTAGAAAAATTAGCTACCACAGGTGGATTAACGGGTCCTCCACCCGCCGGTGTTGCGTTGGGTGCTTGCCCTTGCACCTCTGGTGCCGTAGCTTGGAGGTATCTACGGAACCAACTAGGAACTTGGACACCCTCTGGAAGATTTGGGGCGTCCGCCATACTATGCAAAGAAAACAAAATTTAGGCCCGAAAGAATCGAAAGAAGGTTGAACTGGACTTTGAGGGGATTTTTATAAAGACTCTTTTATAATTGAAAACTATAAGAGTCTTTTTGAAAAATACTTTTAGTTTGAAGATATGTTAACTTTTAAAAATACTTTAATTTTAAAACAAGTTTTTAGGAATCCTGTAACCTTAGGTTCTGATACCAAGAGAAACACCCCCATACCACTTAATATTTTCAAAAAGGGCACACAAAAGGATATGTTGCGTTATAGGTATAACTAAAGCATCATAGAGACTAAAATTCACAAGACAAATAAGTAAAAACAGCGAAAAAAATTTAAATAATAACTCATCATTCAAAATTAAACTTCATTTAGAAATAAGTCATAAAAACATAACATGTCTCAAAAACTCAAAATATCTCATGTCTCATGAAAATACATCTCAGTCTCACATAATCAGAGTACAAAGATAACAATAATAACAATCCCTCTCACAAGTGCCAATCCATCATAAGCCAAATGAAAAAGATGAAAAGCAGAAGAATACATCTGAAGTGAGAAAACTCCGGGAATGAATCTCCAAGCAACCTGAATCAACTATCCTCAACTCTGTTGGACTATTGGGGGAAAAGGGGAAAGATAGAGGAGTGGGTCAGATAATAAGTCTGGTGAGTGAAAGTAATTACTAGCATTTCTAAGCAAGATAAAGATAATAGACTAAGCAATAGTTCTAGCTTGAAAGGAAAATACAAAAAAGGTAAAACTTAGATAAAATACTGTTTATGATTCTGTTTGACTGTTTGCTTTGATTGTTTGCACTTGTCTTAAACTACTATGATTAGGCTGAAATACTAATCCTATCTCAACTGCTAACTTGATTAGGCTGAAACCCTAATCCTACCCATTGATCGGTCACTGTGAACCAATCCTGCTGGTCATAGCAAAAGACACCTCTTTAGTGCTTAGGACGCAGTAGCGAATTATTTACCCTAACCGATGCCGCACGCTCGGTCATCGACGGTACACACTAACTATCGCCCCCTATTTGACCCTTTATTTACCCTAATCAGCATAAGCGTGCCCAGCCTCACCTACATGTGAGACCATCAGTCCTCGACCTGAAAGGGAATGCTGCCAGTACTGGTCCTAACAAATAAATCTTCTAGCTTTGCGCCCCTTGCCCAAATCCCCAGATTTGAGCCTCCATCTATTGGCCACTTATTTACCCTAATCAGCATAAGCGTGTCCCAGCCTCACCCACGTGTGAAACCATCAGTCCTAGACCTGAAAGGGAATGTTGCCAGTACGGGCCACTAGTTCTATATTTGCTTATTAACTTAATTTAAGATCTAAGTTTTAAAATAAGCCACTTTTGTTATTTCTGCTATATTTACTTATTAACTTAATCCAAGATCTATGTTTTAAAATAAGCCTCTTTTGTTATTTCTTTCTTTCTAATTATAACCTATGTTATAATTGTTCTTGCAACGGTTACTCTTCTATTTTCTCTTTTTAGTTATAACCACTTGTTATAATTATGCTTGCAAATATCTTAAATTTGCCTATTTCAGTCTATCTCCATTTTATTTCAGTTTTTCTCATTTTACATCTAATTTCTGTAAATTTAGTGTTATTCTATTTTAATCCATATTTGTGAATTATTCTCTTTTTAATATTTTATTCGCGTCAAAAAGGATTAAATCTCTAAAAAAAGAAACTAACATTTACAGGATAAATTCCAACTTAAAACAGATGTAAATAACTGTAATTAACTGTAATAACTGAATAAAATAGCTGAATAAAAATAGACTGAAAAGAACTTCTGAAATTTACTTAAAAACTGACTGTAAATAAACTTACATAAAAACGGTCTCAAAATTGTAGAAAAACTACAACTATTGAGAACCCTATTATTTTAAATTGCTTACAAATCTAAAATAATTACTAAACACTCACATGTGGTCCTTAGCTCTAGTCCTGGGCCTTCCTAGATTCACTTCTAGGGCGTAGAATATTTTTATCAAAAAGATTTCCTCCCCATAAAAAATTTCTATTTAGGGTTCAGCCTTAGGCAATGAACCCAATTGGGAGAAAATCCGAATGAGAAAAATAGCTAGGCTTAGGGTTCTATTTATAGAATGGCTTAGGGATCTCAGACCATCGGATTTGAAGATTAAATCCGATGCAACCACGTTATAGGCTCACTAGGAACCGTCGGATACAGCTACGAACGCATAGGATTTGGCCAAAAATCAAAATTACTCTCTTCGGCTCGTACTTGGACGAAATGTTGTCTAGGTAAAAGTGAAGGTCGACCTATGATCTTTAGGGGTCGACCTGACCATAGCATGGGTCGACCCATGCCCTTGTTTATTTTATTTTCGGTTTAGTTTATTAAATTATGATTTCTTGTTTCTCTCGTAACTTCTCCATACTAGCTCGAATTTCGACAAGTTATATATGGAAATTGATCATAAAATTACCACGGACCCAATGTTGCAACTTCCGTAGCTCGATTCTGAAAATTTCACAAATTTATTTTATTGTTTAATTAATTCGTTAATTAATTATTGTAGCTCAAATTTTGGGTTGTTACACTAAGTAACCCCATCTCTAACTCGTAGCATGCACCGGCCCATCAGCCCTTTGACTCGAAGCAAGCATTACGATCCATCACTTGAGATTTCCTCACTCTCACGGGATCCATGCACTTGCATAAGTGACCTAAGAAAATAACCATAAAACTCGAGGCGATCCATCCCTTGGCTCAAAGCATGCCCCAAAGCATCCCCTCACTAATCAATAGCACTCAAATTCACCACTGATCCATCCACAACTCAAGCAAACAAACTCCAAACGACTCAAAACTTGGAAGGTAGCCTTATAAGGCCTTCCTTGTTGCCTTATATCAATTGCACGTAATTTGGACTACTACTAATCGGTAACTACCGATCCTTAACATAATCCTATAACCAATTCTCCAATCGATCAGCATTTTCAACCAAACAAACATCACACATTCGAATAATTATTACACACAATCTATACTAACAGGCATATATCCATACATTTCAATGTGAATCCTAAATCTAAGGGTAGTAGTCATAAGAACTAGGAGATCCATAAGAACACTGATTTTACAAATCTTTTCAAAATCATTTGAAATTTACATATGTGGTTAATAAGGTTTAAAACATATTTTAGACTTTGAAAATCATTTAAAAATATCATTAAATGTCTAATAGTGGCTAATTAGTGAGTAGAGGCTTAAAACCACTCACCTAAATCCAAAGCAATCCTAAGCAAGTCCAAAGGTGCACGAATCCCGAGATGAACAACAGCTCCAAGGTGATCTCCAGTAGCAAATCTTTAACCAAAGTGTTAATCTTGCTAATCTTCCTCTATTGACAAGTTTTGGCTAATTAAGGTAGGGATTAGGGCAACTTTTTGGCTAAAAAATGGTTAACGGGGGTTTTCTCTCTATTTTTGGGAAGTATGAAATGATGGAGAGAAGTCCTGTCATCCCCATCTCATGCTAATCTCGAAATGGGCTTTAGGCTAAACCATTAACTCATTAACTACCCATTAAGTTGTTTAATATCAAGTGGAAATTCAAATATGTAACATCCCGCCTTTTTGTACGTTTTAAGCAGACACACATGTCAACTCAAACCATACAGAAGGGCGGATTGTTATTGGGGTGAATAAGAAAAGTAGAGAAAGAAAAAAGCAAAACGGAATCTCGCAGCGGAATGACAAAATATAATAATCAAATAACAGTTCATGAAGTTGTATACAAAACATTTGATTATACTTATACAATACAAAATCAGAGTTACACATATCACAGATAAATAAATAATGCAGTGGAACAGTATGAATGCAGTGGAATAAATATAGTAAATAATACTAGTACAAATCTTCGTCTTCATCCTCCAGAAATAAGGTCTTCAAATCCTGAAATGCTCAGGCTAACCCGAGCGAATTGAAAAGACAAAACACTCGAGTCAGAACTAAAAGATCTTATGTAAGTTAAATCAACGATAAATATGAGTGTGACGGCGTCGGAGATGTTTAAAGGGTTTGACATCTCCTATCCAGTGTCTAACATGAGTGTAGTAACTTAAGAGATGTTCGGGATTCACATCTCCTAAGGATCCGTTAAACTATCTACTATGTAGTACAATACGCTATTATAATATGTCTACAGTAAGATAAACTATTAAAATAGCGCTAAGGCGTTACCCATTTCCCCCTTAACACATTTTATAATGCCAATAGTCTATACAATACCGTAACTCCCCGTAAACTGGGGCCGCCAGAGGATACCCCATAGGAATGACATAAAACAAACTCGTAGAAGGCACGCTAGGGTAGGTGACACGGCACAACTAGGCAATGCCAGGGTAGATATACCAATTACACTTCTGGACTGGTATTAACGCATAGCAGCTACTACCGCCCACCTTGGAACACACTCCCAAATCAAAAATCGAGGGTGGCCACCAAATCAGTCGCAAAGTCAGAATATAGTATCGAAGGGGTGTGCCTGATCGGAGGAATGACCTCACTTGGCCCGTCAATTGCTCCTGTTTTAGCCACCTTAAGCTAACTCATGGGCGTCAGGTCCACATATATACCTCATATAGGATCGTCACCAACTGTAACGACCCAGAATTTTGAACGAATTAAATTGAGAATATTTAATTAATTTTAAATATTTGAACGACGATTTAATTTGAATCCCCGATTTAACTTTGAAATTTGCGATTAAACTTTAAGATTTAATCTATTGAATTGAATAATAATTTGAATCTTCAATTTTAAGTTGAAGGAAAATATTTCGAAAGCTTTTAAAATTCGTATTGATGATACTGAAGATAATAAAAGCTTCAGAATCGAATTTTAAACTGTTTTGCTCAGTTTTGAATTTAATTGTTTGAATCGATATTTAAAAATAGTCATTTTTCAAACAGTCTCGAAATTCGATGAAACCAGTTCCATCGGGTCCGTAATATTGAATTATTGTCGGATTTCCAATTTTTGTATTTTTCGGAGTTGATATATAACCGTACGGTGAGTAAACGTGTTGGATTTTAATTCGAATTCAATTTAAAATTTAAATTTTAAATGTTAGACAACGCACACACGTTCTTCCTTAAATCACGCCTAAGAACACGTCCCTTGGTTTTAGCCGGAAATCACGAAATGGGATCGTGCAAGCATGCCTCCACTGTTTTCATACACTCCTCTCCCTTCGTTAATTGAAAAATCGAACGAAGAAGATAAAAATGGTCCCTCGTCTGTATTCTCCAAATCAAAATCCCTCGTTCAAATTTAAAAATAAATGGCAGAAGCTTTCTCCTGTTCGAAACCTAAAAACGCACCCCTCTTTTAAAATTTCCAAATCAATTTGACCCAAACCAGATCAAGTCGCAAGACGATTCTAGCCTCCAAACGAAGAACGCGATATAGGCGGTATCGATGCTCGACATTGGCTGGGAACTCGCGGCGTTCGTCGCGATGGAGTATCGAGCTTGAGCTCGAGGCCGCGGTCGAGACTAGGGCAAGAGGCGCGATAGATCGATTTGCACGTAGGGGTTCCCAAGCTTAATCGCGATGGCACCTAGGGTTCGCGGCAATAACGAAAGGAAAGGGGGATCACGACATCATCGTGACGAGAGGAGTTTTCGCGAGTGGATGGGAATCAGTGGAGGTGGCGCGCGAGTTAGGGCGGAGGCATCGACACTGAGGCGCGGCGGCGATGCGCGTCTAGGGGGTTTCGCGAGCGGCATGGGGAAGCTGGGACAGCAGTTCAGTGGTCGAAGTCGTCGAGGAGACGTCGTGGTCGCGGTTCGTCTTGTGAGCACGAGGAAGGCGGTGATGATAGGATCTGGTTTCGCAATGGTCGTGGTCAACTAGGCAGTCGAGGTAAATTCGTTTGCAATTTAATTTAACAGAGGTTGAATTTACAGTCTTGTATAAGAAACAATTCATTTTCATTTTAAAAGGGGTTGTATGCAGATTTTCAATTTGTATGTGTATATATAGAAGAAAAAATGACTGTAAGGCGAAAATGATTCTGTTTTATTGGATATATATACATCCACATACATATCATAAAATTGAGACAGTAAACAGAAAATTAATAAAAGGAAGTAATGATTTAACAGTAAGTTTTATAAATTTTATTATTTATGTAAGGGTTTTAAAGGGTATAAATTTATGTAAAATGTTAATTTAAAACATATATAGATGCGTTGTAATTTGACAGTATAATATAAACAGTCTGCCTTTAATTTAATTTAATTTAAAGTAATATATATATATAATTGTATATACATATTAGGGAAAAGGTATTAAAAGAAAAATGATGAAAAGAAATTTTTATAAAATAAAATGCAGTGAAGTTTAAAGGAAAATTTAGTTTTAAAATTTAGATTGTAGAAATAAAATTTTAAGAAAAGAAACGGATTGTAAGTTAAATATGAAAGATATGTAAATGAGACTTTAGTTAAAGAAACAGGAATGTTAGTAGAAATTGAAATGTTAGTCAAATAAATTTATTTAAAAGAAATCATTGGATAATTAAAAATTTTAAGCGAAAAATTTATTTATTTGATTTGTTCAAATAGTAATAAGATTATGTAATTGTTATACAAGGTTAAAATAATCGAAGAAACAGTCTGGATTGGATTGGATTGCAAATTTAAGCTAAGGTGAGATTTTCTCACTCGAAGGAAATTTGATTTTACAGTTATTATTGACTGTTTGATTTCTATTTGGATGTGGTATTAGATATGATAGGATATATCTATATATATAGCAGTATATACATATTGGCATATGTATATATTGGATTGATGATTTCCCGCCTCGTATAGCGGATGAGACCCTATTGCGCCGTTAGTAAGCGGATTTATAAAAACCCATATACCGCGATAATTCCGTACTGGAGCGGAATTGGTATTGTGCTAACATCTTTGGATGCAGGGAAACAGGTTGGAGGGATCCAACTGGATTCCTCAACTGTATTTATTTATTTACAGATATTGTGATATATTCTGTTATCATATGATGATATATGATATTTGATTGTTGTGATTGATTGTTTGATGCTGTAGCATCATCGGATTCAAGTTTTAAAAATAACGACTTTTAATTTAAAAGGACTTTTAAAGTGATCTTTGAAATTATACGTTTTATTAAATTTTTTGAAGTGATTTATTTTAAATAAATAAACGTTCAAATTTTAAAGTTATAAAAGTCAAGACCTTTGTGAAATCTAACCGAAAAGTGATTTTTGGAATAAACAGTTGATTGATTTATAAAATGGTTTAAGTTGAGATTTTTAAAAATATTATAAACGGTTTATTTAAAAAGGTTTATAAGGTTGACACTTTATAAATTAAAAATGTTGGTATTATAAAACGAGTTTTTATAAGTGCTAAAAGGAATTTTTAAGAAATTATAAATAAATGAAATTTATAATTTGTGAACTTATAAATGGAAAATGATTTTTGTGGAATAAATGAAATTATAAGTATTTAACTTATAATATGGATTGTGGTAGAAAAATTGAATTGTGAATTGAATAGGTCGTTAAAGAAGATTTATAGATCAAATTGGTAATAAAGGAGATTATTAAATTGAAGTCGTTAGAAAATAGAAATAGGATTTATAAACATTATTTTATAAATTCGAAATCAATTGGATTTGATAAATTAAAATGTTAAAGAAGATATATTCGCGATTTTGGATAGCGAATTTTTATTGAAATAAAAATGTGTAGAAAAGATTGAAATTGGGTTAAGTGAATTTTATTCACGATTTTGGACAGTGAATATAATTCTAAAATAAATGGATTCATTTTTGAAGAAGTGATATTTTAAAATGAAGTTAAATTGTTTTTAACGATGTTTTAAAAATGTGTTAAATATCGAAAAACATAGATTTCAACATTTATTGTTGAAATAGACGTTTTCGAGAAACTTAAGGAAATGGTGGACTATAACACTGCTGTTATAGTAAATGATTTCCGAAAGGAAATGTTTTATCTAGTATTGGGATTTATATACATATCTTAATTTTCGAATCCCTATACTAGTGATTTCGAGTCGTCGTAACGATGTTTTACGCAACATTCGTTTTGACTCAAATAGATGTTAAAATTAATGGTTTCCTTAAAGAATGAAATTATACTTAATTTGATTTAAGTATATCGAATATTTTCAATTGTTGAAAATAAATAGACTTGTGAAATTCTTATTATTAATAAGAATGGAAATGCTTTTCCAAAATAAAATGAAATGTTTTTGAGAATTTATCTTTGAAAAGATAAATTGAAAATTTAATATTGAAAACGATTTAAAATCGTATATCAGGAGATATTTTTGAAATATAAATTCACCAGGGAATTTATAAAAGGAAAGGGAAACTGTTTAGAAAAATAAACGTTGATTTATTTTTGAAGTGTGGAAATTTTATATCTAGTAAAGATATTTTTGAGAATAAATAATTTGGGAAAATTATTTGGAATCTGATGATGTTGCGCATCTTTATTGATAGTTAAATAACCGACTATCAATAATTACCTTTAGATAGGTATTTGTTGTGAATTGGATGAATTTGAATGCCACACTTATTTTTGAATAATCGCTCACTATTCGGGTTAGCCGGGAAAGGACCATGGGGTCGTATAACCCATTCCGAATATGTGATACGTCGTTATGAATCGCATTTGAAGACCGGTGTTGAAGACCGGATATTTTTGAAAACGAAAGGATGACCGTCGAGTTACTCTACATCGGCTGATCTCCGATTTAGAGGTTTTATCACCCTTAGTGACGGGAAGTCCCGACGTGATTAGAAAATTATCCGGAAATGCAAGGGCTTCGTGAGAAGTGCCTTCGGTTCTGTTCGATCCCGAAACAGACTTGTATGGATTGTGTGTCTGACGTTACAATTTGAGATATAAAGCTGATTTCTTTCAAATACATTTCTGTTGGTGGCGGAGAATTTATTCTCTTAGCTTAACACCCTTCTCTGAGACGTACGAGCTCAGAGGTTATGTAGTTGAAATTTATCAGCGATATATCCCAATTTGGTAACGTGGCATACTGAGTGTTGTTGTGAAATGATCAGTGTTTGATCATTTGTGATATGATCATTTGTTGGATCTTATATCTTTGTGATCATAGGTTGATCATTTTGTTTGACCCGAAGCAGGGCTTTTTGAGAAAGCGTAGCTTTGTGGACGAGACTTCGTCGAGCCTCACACCCCGGAAATGGTCGAAACAGGACGAATGCGGCAAGGTTCTAGGGAGTAGCGCCCCTTAGTGTATGTCATTCCTTCTGGATAAAGGTGGTATCATGGTATGGAGCCCAGATACTTAACCTCTGTGGTTACTGCATTATTATTATCTATGTGGTTTGTTGCGAATCGGGGATCCTCGGGAAGATCGGTGACGATCGGGGGATGGCATACGCGTGTCAGTAGTTACCTATTTTTGCAGAGGTAACCCGGCCTTGTGTTGGCAGAGATCCGGTTAGGTTCTCGGGTCGTCTATTCCAGGGACGTACCCATCGTGGATAGGAAGTTCCTTTGCCTGACCATTTGTTGGAAATCCAAAGAAACAATACGTGACTTGTACGGTTTTAGTTGTAGAACCTGCCATCTAATATGGCAGCTATAGCAAGCATACTATAATGGTACCTATGCTGGCTAAGATTTATATTCTACTTTCGAAAGGTTTTCTACACTATGCACTAATAATAATATCAAAAAGAATTTGATTTTCGCGTAGTAAGCATCTTTGACTATCATAAGAAGAAATCTCCTCCAAGTCTGCGTTTGCATTGTGTGTGTGGCGGGAGGTCTTATGGTAGTTTCATTTTCCAAAAGCATTGCGAATTGACTTCAAAATTCTTCTGTTGTTTATTTTAAAGAATAACTGTTTTACGATCTCACACCAGTCACCATGACTGACTCGGAGTTTATTGTTTCCCTTCTAAACTCTGGGTGCCCACCAATTTCCACACGGGCAGCCTAGAGTTATATTATCAGGATATTCTGGGTATTCTGGATATTCTGGAGCTTTGGAAGCAAGCTGGATGACGAGACGTAGTATTTGTATCTGATATATTTATTCCGCTGTGTATTCTGTATGAGGACAAGTTATATAACTGTCCATTGTTGTACTGAGTTGTATATTGACTCTGATGATTGATGTATGTATAAACTGATATAGTTCTTTATTTTAAAAGACTAGTGATTATCTATTATATATTGTTCTGCTGCGATGTGTAAGATTCTGATACTGTTTCCTGTTCTGATGTTGTTGTTTTTCTTTCTTTTTCTTCTATCTTCTTCTTCTACCTTTTTCTTCTTTCTTAAAACCATAACTTTTCGGGTTTCCGGCATTCGATGGCTCAGCAGTCGATAAAGTGAGTATCGATGTTGAATTTTCGAAAGTCGAAAATTTTGGGATGTTACACCAACCATCCTACTTCATTCTAGAATCTCCACCGCGTACACAGTTGTCAAAGTGGTTTTCGGTATTGGAAGAGAGTATGACAATATCCGATCCCAGTCTCTTTAACAACCAATCGCTTATTACACACCGGATGGTTGTTTTACATTTCCAAAATCATTTCATAATTGATATCAAAATATCATATTCAATTCAAATCATATCATTTTCGAAATCATTACTTACTTTCGAAATCATATTCACCTTTGAAATCATATCACATTTGAAACCATAGTTCGAAATTATATTTCCTTTCAAAAGTCATATTTCCAAAATAGGCTAAACTCTCATTTCAAAATATCATATTAAACAAAATATGTTATTTAAATCCCAACTTAGGTTATAACATCATTAACCATATTCACTTTAAAAAAATCGAGAATTTGAATATAAACCCGTCCATTTTATTTAGTTTGGAATTCAGAAGAAAATAGTTATAAATAGTTATAAATAGTTAATATAGATTTAAAATAGATTAAATATAACTAAAATAGATTAAATAACTTTAAAATAAATTAATTAGATTTAAAATAAGTTAAAACAAGTTAATTAGTTTAAATAAATTAAATGGTTTAAAAATAGATTAAAATAATTTATATAGTTAATATTGGTTAAATAGTTTAATACATTTGAAAATCTTAAAATTAGAAGTTTTAAAATAATATATTTTTAAACAGTTTATATAAAAACATGAATTTGGAATTAATATCAAATTAAACTATTCATTTCATTTCAACACATTTGGACCATTTTCAATTTCCAAATCAACAAACCAAATTCCAAACCTTTCAATTTTTACATTTCAATAAACTATTGAATTTCATTTACTTAAAAATTTAACTTTCAACTTAATTTCTTAAAATAAAAACTTTAAGTCAATTCACATTTCAACATAAAACTTGATTTTCTAATAATATTTCAATCTACAAAAATCAAATTTTATTTCAAAATATCATTTAATTAAATTCGAAAATTAAGGATTTTAAAATCATTTAATTTAACCAATCCGGTGTCCGTATATAATTCTCTACCCTTAAAGTGATACGGATATTTATCATTTCAATCCGCAATTTAAAATTTTACGGTTATATATATCATTTCAAACCGCAATCTCAAATTAATAATAAAATCCATAAAATCGCTCGAGTCTATCATTTCAACCCATAACGATTTTTCCTTAATCTATTGATCGTTCGGGTATGTATCATTTCAACCCATAGTGAACTTGCAGTTTATAACGATATAAAATAGAACATCCAATATCAACAATCAAACATCCATCACAATCATCATCCAAATCAGTCAATAAACATCAATATAGAACTGATAATCAATAACGGGTATTCAACTGGCAATTTATATTCAATAATAAATTAAATAACGATTTAATTCAAATAAATTCAAATAAATGGAGATGATGATTTAAAATATACCAAATAGCCATAATAAATTTCTAATCACATCATAAATTTAATTTAATAAACATAAGAAATTTTAGAAGTTGTGAGTGGGTTAAAACACTCACCTTCGAATTTAAATCGAATTTAAATCCAATTTAAACCCAAAATTCAAACAATCTCTGAATTCGTCCAAACCAGCGTCAAAATGCCCGGAATTACGATACAATCCCAGCGGATCAAACCGCGTGTGAAACGGACCTCATATGCAAAAGTTATTTAGGTTAGAACATTTGCAGTTTGAATTAAATAAAATAAAATAATATACATTAATTACCACGTCAGCAGCAAACCCTAGTTGACACAGTAACGCGTGCGCGAGACCAACCTTCCAGCCGCCACTTTCTGCTCACGAATGCCGACCAACCGTGTCGCTTCACCTCGATCTGACCCCATCGCTGCCTCCCCCTCCTGGCGCCGAGTCTACACCCCCCAAGCGGCCACCTCCGGTCCCTCGAGAACGCCATGCCACCGATGGCTGTTAACCATCAACCACGGCCAATCCAACAACCATAAGCACAAAAGAATGACACCATGGTGACCTGCTCGAGCACACCTTCCCAACGCCACCAGCCGATCGCCCTACCGTCGCAAATCCACCGCTGGATCATCCAAATCCAATACGAACGGACATAATTGATTTTCGAATTCTGGGCAAACGATGATCAGAATCGAAAATGAATACCACCAGTGAACGGCGCTCATTGAGAGCTTCGAATTGGTATATAGTTCGATGTAGTTTGAGGAGTTTGGATTTTTGGATTTGGGTTTGAAATTGAATTTAATTTGAGATTACAATTGGGGATTAGGGTTTTGTCTGCCATTGGAAAGAGAGGACAGGTGAATTGTACATACGTACAGACAAATGAAAATGAGAAGTAGCTAGGGTTAACGACAGACTATTTATAGACAGATCAGAAATAGAAGTGAATGGATTAGATTAATTTGGGTTTGAACGATAAACGACCCGAAAAGCCCGTTCTGTCTCCGGAACGAAAATGGGTCATCCCATATATCAAAATAGATGTTTTTGATGATTTCAAATTCAATGGAACAGGTTTCAAGTCCAAATTCCATCGTATGAAGAAGTTATGTTAAAATCAGCTTATTTCAAATTGATTTCAACTAAATTGATTTCTAGGCGTTTCGAACCCGTGCGATCAACCGATAGGTCCGATCGACACGAAACTTGAAATCCTACAATAATTCACCGTTACGGATCCGATGAAACTGGTTTCGTCGGAACCGAGTTAGTGGCCAAAATGGCTATTTTCACATTAATTAAATTAATTAATCACTTTTCGATTCAATATTTAATAATTTACAATTTCTATCACTCTGGATTACGTAGTGATTTATAGTCCTTTAAAACAAATTTCTATATCAGTTTACTGTGGAATATTTCCCAATTTACCATGTTTAATCTCAATTTCAAAAATTCAGTATTTAAAATAAGAATTCCAAATTTTCATTTATTTGATTTTCAATCCTGTTATTAAATCAATTATCATCTTATGGATATAATTACCATTGGTTTATATCTTAGTGCATTAATAATTTCCAATTTCATCTTAATTTCAATTAACGTAGTATTTAATTTTATTTACTTACAATAAATCCATTTATTATGAATTGAATTCCAATTATTTATAATTAATTCCAATAAATTGATTTGATTCAATTCCAATCTTTTTATTAAGTCCCTTATTACTCTATAAACCTAGTTAACCTTTGTTTTACCTTTCATTACCTTAATATACTCCAATTTAACAACTTCTAAACATTGTATTACATTTCACATTAATGTAACATTTATTTACATTTATTTAAAATTGATTTCAATTCAACTAACTGATCAATAAACATGTAACTTATAATAATAGTCACTATTTACTTTTAATTACGTTATAAGTTTATTACTTACAGCAAATGTTACCATTTCTTTCATCACACTAATTTTATTCCATTTCCATTCATTACACACTATTTTATCAATAAGTCAACATTTTAAATTATCAATTACCTTTTTTTTTGCAGAGTAAGCGGGGTTGAAAACTGGGCCCCTACCAGATTTATTAAAAAAAGAGAACAAACAGAAGAAAAGAAAAAATACAGACCAAAAAAGAAACAAAGCTACGGGATCCATGGTTCGATTTGATGGTCCAGAAATTCATGCTTACTTGCTTTCATACCATCGAATATATCATGCTTAAGAGCAGCCCAGAGCACTAGCACAGTCCTGCATTTACCTTCAAAAACCCTTTTGTTCCTCTCACCCCACACCAGTTTCATCAATTTTTTGAGAATGAAGAAAAAGTATGTTCTTCTCTCAGTATTCCACTTGGTTGCAGTATAAATCAGGGACCACTGCTCAGAGAAGTGAAGTGGAACAGCAACTAACCCGATCTGTAACAACATATCACTCCATAGCTCATGAACTAAGGGGCATTCAAAGTATATGTGTTGAGCAGTTTCAGCATAGGCATCACACAAGGTACATATGGTGGGAACGAACATTCCATAGTCTACAAGTTTCATTCTTGTTAGAAGGGCATCATTAACACACTTCCAGAAGAACAAATTATCCCTGCTAGGAGAAATATCATTGCAAGTAGCTCTGTACCATTTGCAATCTGGCATATTAGCTACACCATGAAGTGATTCATAAACACTGCTTATTGAGTGTGGTCTGCCATTCCAATGCAATGTTTCCTGGTCTTGGAAGACATACGTATTACCTTTTATATCCTTTTATATCAATTACCTTTTATATCCCATTATAAATTAATGCACACGTTAATACAAAAAATATTATAATTCTTTACACAATACTGGTTTTATTCAATTACCATTAATAAATTAAATATTTACATTTGTTTCCTTATATTCAATTTATAACAAAGTATAACATTTTACATTATTTCATTTATTGTAATTTCATTTAATTTATCAATAATTAGCTTTAATTACCATTGTTACATTTCATTTTAGTATTTATTACATTACTAAATCTCCAATTTTATTTCTTTCAAATTTAATTATCAAAATATTATTAAATTAACTAATTAAATTATCGAAATTTACGGGTCGTTACACTCTCCCCACTCAAAACTTTTTGTCCTCGAAAAGGGAAAGAAGGGAAAAAGAGGAATTAAGAGATCAATATATCTTATTTAAAATATTAAATTTATAACAAATCAATTTACAAAATTAATTAATTTAAATAAAATATATCAATTTATAACAATTAAATCCCTTTTTTCAAATTAACGAAGGTTTGGAAAAACATTTCATAAAATTTTCTAAGTCCAAAATTTTCAGAAAAATTTGGCAGAGTCTCCTTTGTACGGAGAGGCTCAGAAGAAAATAATAATATCAATAACAATAATATATAACAAAATTTTCAAAATAATATATCCCAACAGCGGGAAAACAATATAATATCGCAAGAAAACCGTAATCCGAGAACATACCTATTTGTCGGGCAAACAACGCTTAATTATGAAACCAAAAGTAGTAGCAATTGCTTTCATAACCTGTATTTCACTTATATAATCTAAAGAGGTTAATAATTACATAAAATGAAATGTTTAAAGTTGTTTCAACCACTAACAAACAAATCAATATAAACAACAATCACTGGCAACCACGGCATACAATCATCATATGAAATCAATAGAATCAACTATCCATCCATAGCAAACAAACAAATGGTTTGTTCGGGTTTAGAAATTTTTTAACCGCTTAGAATGACAAATAAACTACTGAGTGCACCATTTACTCAACAGTCTTAGATGAACTCAATAGATTATTCATACATCTTAAACAATTAGAAGTATCATATCCCAAACAACCCATAAACCAAAACAAACAATAATTTACAATGTACTTGGGTTATTCTTATTAAGTTTCTTTCACAACATTTACAGTTTTTATTCTTCTTTTCATTCATACAAGGATTATTTCTTTAACTTACATTTATCTCTTACAAAATTTTATTCCCATTCATTTATTCAGTGTTTATTTCATTTATTTTTCTTTATTACTTACAAAAATTCATTTTAATTTATTCATATCATGTCAATTTCTTTTTATTGCATTACATTCATTCATTCATTTATTACTTAATTTCATTTGTTTACATTCATTTGTTTATAGTATTCATGTTCAATTCAATTACTTAGCATATCAATTCAATAACTTAAGTTTTTAAATCATCTGTTTACAATACTTACTTCCCATCACATTTTATATAGTACATTTCAATTATAACTTATGTTTATAACAACTATAACATCAAATTCTTATTTATAAAAGTAATTCATTGAACCCTTCCCTTACATAAGTTTTACTTGTAAAATTTTCCATTACATATTCTTTTAACATTTCCACTTTTATAATTGGTAAGTTATATATATATATATATATATATATATGTCTTTAAGAATGCAATTGAAAGTTACACAAGTTTGACTTACTTATTTTAATTAACTTAAGGTTCAATAATTATCATTACTTATTTTCATATTTTTGTTATTTATAGTTTCAAAATTTTAGGTTCATATATATTTCATTAATCATTTTAACAATAAATTACTTATTTTCAATTTAAAGTTTCCAGTTATTAATATAATCAAGGTTCCATTCATTACAATAAAAATTTCTAATTAACAAAAACTTAAGTACTAAACAACCGGGTTTCATTTTAATTATTTTAAAATAATATATATAATCATATCTTTATATATATACCAAATCATACTTGGGATCAAAACTAAGATTAATTTATCAAAACAATTGTGCAGTAAAATTACTACACGGTCTTCACACTTTGAAACTCAAAAATGAACGTCAATGATGCATGCACTCATCACCGAAATTATTTTCCAGCGACAAAGAGGGGAGTACAGAACTTATTTCTTTCCAAAATTCTTTTAAAACATTTCTTCCAAATCGCATTGAAATATTTATGTCAGAAAATACTTCCAAATAATATTAATATTACATTCCAAAATCATTCGAAAGAAATTTCAAAATCCCGGAACTTTTGTTCTAAATTTTCCAATTTATATTTATTTTATTTACAGATCTTTATTTTCAGCTAATATCTATAAATTTCACTACCTAACAACCAAATATATAGCAATCAACTATATTATTTATAAAATTATTATTTTATATACAAAATATAATAGGCAAAATTATTTCGTTCACCTATATTGAAAACAATATTGTGTTGGTCTGTCCTATTAAGTGTTTAGAAATCCCTACCGATGTCATAGCGTCCTATGCACCAACCAGAATTTATAAATACAAAACGGAACAAATTAACACAATATAAAAACCTTTTATAACACTAACAAATACGTTCTCATATATATACTCTCAATGACTCATTCTAGGGTATTACTACCTTATTTAAAATGAGTTAAACCCCAGAAAGATAAGGTTATCGCTAAACCAAAGCTTTGATACCAACTGTAACATCCCGCCTTTTTATACATTTTAAGCAGACACACATGTCAACTCAAACCATATAGAAGGGCGGATTGTTATTGGGGTGAATAAGAAAAGCAGAGAAAGAAAAAAACAAAATAAAATCTCGCACCGGAATGACAAAATATAATAATCAAATAACAGTTCATGAAGCTGTATACAAAACATTTGATTATACTTATACAATACAAAATCAGAGTTACACATATCAGAGGTAAATAAATAATGCAGTGGAATAGTATTAATGCAGTGGAATAAATATAGTAAATAGTAGTAGTACAAATCTTCATCTTCGTCCTCCAGAAATAAGGTCTTCAAATCCTGAAATGCTCAGGCTGACCCGAGCGAATTGAAAAGAAAAAACACTCGAGTCAGAACTAAAAGATCTTATGTAAGTTAAATCAACGGTAAATATGAGTGTGACGGCGTCGGAGATGTTTACGGGGTTTGACATCTCCTATCCAGTGTCTAACATGAGTGCAGTAACTTAAGAGATGTTCGGGATTCACATCTCCTAAGGATCCGTTAAACTATCTGCTATGTAGTACAATATGCTATTATAATATCTCTACAGTAAGATAAACTATTAAAATAGCGTTAAGGTATTACCCATTTCCCCCTTAACACATTTTATAATGCCAATAGTCTATACAGTACCGTAACTCCCCGTAAACTGGGGCCGCCAGAGGATACCCCATAGGTACGACATAAAACAAACTCGTAGAAGGCGGGCTAGGGTAGGTGACACGGCACAACTAGGCAATGCCAGAGTAGATATACCAATTACACTTCCGGACAGGTGGTAATGCATAGCAGCTACTACCACCCACCTCGGAACACACTCCCAAATCAAAAATCAAGGGTGGCCACCAAATCAGTCGCAAAGTCAGAATATAGTATCGAAGGAGTGTGCCCGATCGGAGGAATGACCTCACTTGGCCCGTCAATTGCTCCTGTTTTAGCCACCTTAAGCTAACTCATGGGAGTCAGGTCCACGTATATACCTCATATAGGATCATCGCTAACCATCCTACTTCAATCTGGAATCTCCACCGCGTACACAGTTGTCAAAGTGGTTTTCGGTATTGGCTGAGAGTATGACAATATCTGATCCCGGTCTCTTTAACAACCAATCGCTTATTACACACCGGATGGTTCTTTTACATTTCCAAAATCATTTCATAATTGATATCAAAATATCATATTCAATTCAAATCATATCATTTTCGAAATCATTACTTACTTTCGAAATCATATTCACCTTTGAAATCATATCACATTTGAAATCATAGTTCGAAATTATATTTCCTTTCAAAAGTCATATTTCCAAAATAGGCTAAACTCTCATTTCAAAATATCATATTAAACCAAATATGTTATTTAAATCCCAACTTAGTTTATAACATCATTAACCATATTCACTTAAAAAAAATCGAGAATTTGAATATAAACCCATCCATTTTTATTTAGTTTGGAATTCAGAAGAAAATAGTTATAAATAGTTAATATAGATTTAAAATAGATTAAATATAATTAAAATAGATTAAATAACCTTAAAATAGATTAATTAGATTTAAAATAAGTTAAAACAGGTTAATTAGTTTAAATAAATTAAATGGTTTAAAAATAGATTAACATAATTTATATAGTTAATATTGGTTAAATAGTTTAATACATTTGAAAACCTTAAAATTAGAAGTTTTAAAATAATATATTTTTAAAACAGTTTATATGAAAACATGAATTTAGAATTAATATCAAATTAAACTATTCATTTCATTTCAACACATTTGGACCATTTTCAATTTCCAAATCAACAAACCAAATTCCAAACCTTTCAATTTTTACATTTCAATAAACTATTGAATTTCATTTACTTAAAAATTTAACTTTCAACTTAATTTCTTAAAACAAACACTTTAAGCCAATTCACATTTCAATATAAAACTTGATTTTCTAATAATATTTCAATCTACATAAATCAAATTTTATTTCAAAATATCATTTAATTAAATTCGAAAATTAAGGATTTTAAAATCATTTAATTTAACCAATCCGGTGTCCATATATAATTCTCTACCCTAGGGTCGAGTGATACAGATATTTATCATTTCAATCCGCAATTTAAAATTTTACGGTTATATATATCATTTCAAACCGCAATCCCGAATTAATAATAAAATCCATAAAATCGCTCGAGTCTATCATTTCAACCCATAACGATTTTTCCTTAATCTATTGATAGTTCGGGTATGTATCATTTCAACCCATAGTGAACTTGCAGTTTATAATGATATAAAATAGAACATCCAATATCAACAATCAAACATCCATCACAATCATCATCCAAATCAGTCAATAAACATCAATATAGGACTGATAATCAATAATGGGTATTCAACTGGCAATTTATATTCAATAATAAATTAAATAACGATTTAATTCAAATAAATTCAAATTAACGGAGATGATGATTTAAAATATACCAAATAGCCATAATAAATTTCTAATCACATCATAAATTTAATTTAACAAATATAAGAAATTTTAGAAGTTGTGAGTGGGTTAAAACACTCATCTTTGAATTTAAATCGAATTTAAACCCAAAATTCAAACAGTCTCCGAATTCGTCCAAACCAGCGTCAAAATGCCCAGAATTTCGATACGATCCCAGCGGATTAAACCGCACATGAAACGGACCTCGTATGCGAAAGTTATTTAGGTTAGAAAATTTGCAGTTTGAATTAAATTAAATTAAATAATATACATTAATTACCACGCTAGCAGCTAACCCTAGTTGACACAGTAACGCGCGCGCGAGACCACCTTTCCAGCCACCACTTTCCGCCCATGAACGCCGACCAACCGTGTCGCTTCACCTCGATCTGACCCCATCGTCGCCTCCCCCTCCTAACGCCGAGTCTACACCCCCCAAGCGGCCACCTCCGGTCCCTCGAGAACGCCACGCCACCGATGGCTGTTAACCATCAACCACGGCCAATCCAACAACCATAAGCACGAACGAATGACACCATGATGATCTGCTCGAGCACACCTTCCCAACGCCACCAGTCGATCGCCCTACCGTCGCAGATCCACTGCTGGATCATCCAAATCCAATACGAACGGCCAGATTGATTTGTGAATTCTGAGAAAACGATGATCAGAATCGAAAACGAATACCACCAGTGAACTGCGCTTGTTGAGAGCTTCGAATTGGTATATAGTTCGATGTAGTTTGAGGAGTTTGGATTTTTGGATTTGGGTTTGAAATTGAATTTGATTTGAGATCGCAATTGGAGATTAGGGTTTTGTCTGCCATTGGAAAGATAGGTCAGCTGAATTGTACATACAGACAAATGAAAATGAGAAGTAGCTAGGGTTTACGACGGACTATTCATAGACAGATCAGAAATAGAATTGAATGGGTCATATTATTTTAGGTTTGAACGATAAACGACCCGAAAAGCCCGTTCTATCTCCAGAACGAAAATGGGTCATCCCATATATCAAAATAGATGTTTTTGATGATTTCAAATTCAATGGAACAGGTTTCAAGTCCAAATTCCATCGTATGAAGAAGTTATGTTAAAATCAGTTTATTTCAAATTGATTTCAATTAAATTGATTTCTAGGCGTTTCGATCCCGTGCGATCAACCGATAGGTCTGATCGACACGAAACTTGAAATCCTATAATAATTCACCGTTACGGATCCGATGAAATTGGTTTTGTCGGAATCCGAGTCAGTGGCCAAAATGGCTATTTTCACATTAATTAAATTAATTAATCACTTTTTTTTGGCAAAGCCAGCGGGGTTAACTGGTCCCCTACCAGTTTATTGCAACACAATAAAATGACTCAAAACAGACTTTGAATCAGAAAAAGAAAGTACTAGGAAAACAAAGAAGACAACAAGGAAAAACAAAGAACAAACAAGAATCACCTCCAACAATCAATCATGATGCCAGGGATATGGCACTCCCTCCTTTTCAGTTGCATGTAAGTTCGATTCTTAACTTCAGACCAAAGAGTACTAAAGCTTTCCTTTTATTTTCAAAGATTATAGTGTTTCTCTCTTTCCATATCACATCCATATAAATTTTAATGCATATGATTAATACTCTGTTACCACTATTCTTCCACTTCGTAGCCATCAGAATTATATTCCAATCAATTGCTGAAAAGGGAACAGCAACAGTTCTTTGTAGTCTACTCACAATCATAACAACCAGAGCAATTAATCTAGGGCAGTCGAAGAAGAGATGATCTACTATTTCAACATACTGCTCACAAAATACACATTCAGGGGTACTACTAATCCCATAACTGTTTAAAACATGTCTGGTGAGGAGTGCATTGCTAACAACCTTCTAGAACATTAAGTTTTCTCTCGGGGGTGAATCATTGTTCCAAAGCACAGAGAACCATTTAGCAGCAAGGTTGACATTGTCATTACTGAAGAGTTTGTAGACCCGCTTAATACTATGGGGCTTTTTATTCCATGTCACGTTTAATGAATGGTCAGTGCTGAAGCTAGTACTCTGGATAGTGTTCCACAGTTGCCTAACAACTTGGCTACTATTGTAAGGAAGATGGATTCTTCCTTCATTAAGAAACTCACTGACTTTTGCTTCACGATTAACTCCAGATTGGACTATCATAGCATGATCAATATATGAAGATAGTATCAAACCTGGACTAACCCAGGGTTCATCCCAAAAACTAGTACTAGTGTTATCGCGAACATGGTACTGGATCATGGGCAGGAGCACTTCCCTGAGCTTAAGAATATTCCTCCATGTCCAACTACTGTCTTGAGCTATATCCATCAACCAAAACCTCCTATGCTTGATATTGTACATCCATGTCCATTTGACCCATAAACTGTTTTTCTTAGTTATTACATCATGGAAATGTTTACTGAATGCAGCTCTGTTCCAATTTTTAGCATTTATAATGCCCAGACCTCCCAACTGAAGCGAAGTTTCACAAGTAGCAAATGAACATGGCAATAGTTTCTTATTAAACATGCTGCCTGTCCAGAAAAATCTGTTCATGGCAGAGCGGACAAGGTGCAGTAGCTTGCTAGGTAGAATAACAGAGCGTGCCCAATATACCAAGGAAGGGAAAATAACTGATTTAATAAGCACAAGCCTAGCACTTTGGGACATTCTACGATTTTCCCAAGCATTCATAACAGTAGTAATTTTATTAAATAGGGGAAGACAGTCAGCTATGGAAATTCTTTTAGTAATGATGGGAAGGCCTAGGTACCTCATGTCAGCGTGCATACTAGAGAACCTACTATGCTGATACAAGCCAGCTGCTTGAACATCAGAGATTCCTGCAAAAAGCAAGGAGGATTTGGTCCTGTTGATGGATAAACCAGTCATAAGGTAAAAGGAATGCAGAGCACACAGGATTTCACTTAAAGAGGGTACTTTCGGTTTTGTAAAGATCATCACATCGTCAGCAAACATGATGGAAGATAGGTTGTGCAGAGAACACTTCGGGTGGTACTTAATGAGTCTTTGAGTGTATTTGTTCTGAAGTATAACATTGAGCACTTCCATAACTAAGAGAAATATATATGATGAAATTGGGTCACCCTGCCTTATTCCTTTTTGGCAACCAAAGTAGCCAACAGGCCTTCCATTAACTATGACAGAGAATGTAGGGGAAGAAATACAAGTATATATCCAAGAAACAAAGATTTTGGGGAAGCCCATCATTGCCATAATCCTCACAATAGATTCCCAGTTTATGGAATCATAAGCTTTTGATATATCGATTTTAAGCGCAGCAGCAGGAGTAGCATTACATTTCCATAACTTTTCATCAATTCATGGGCAATAAGAACATTATCAAGTATGTTTCTAGATGGAATGAATGCAGCTTGATTGTGAGACACAATTGTTGGAAGAACACAAACTAACCTAGTTGCAATAATTTTTGAAATACATTTGTACAGAACATTGCAACACGATATAGGCCTAAAGGATGAAACTTTGTCAGGTGGAGAGGCCTTAGGGATTAAAGCAATATTCATTGCATTGATCTCTCTCAGCATTTTACACTTGTTGAAAAAATTATGGATAGCTGTACAAAATTCATGGCCAAGCACGGACCATGTTGCAATAAAGAAGGTAACATTTAGGCCATCAGGTCCGGCAGAAGAATGTTGGTTCATGGAGAAGAGGGCAGTCTTAATTTCTTCATCAGTAACAGGTTTTATTAATGCTTCAGCTTGAAGAACAGTTATGCATGGCAGTGGGAGGGAAGAAATAAGGCTAAGGTCAGGAGAGAAGCCCGAAGAATTGCTAAAAATTTTAGAGAAATAATCAACAAAAGCTTGATCCACAGTTTCAGGTGTAGAGAATTCATTACCATGTTCATCCATTATATTGTAAATGTTTTCTCTGGCGTGCTTGACCCTTAGAGAGTCATGGAAAAATTTAGTGTTCTTATCACCTTCTTCATACCATTTGTTGCGTAGTTGTTGGCTTTTCATACTTGCCTCCAACTGCAGGGCTTTATTCACTTCCAAGAATATACGACCTTCTTCATTGGCAGCATTGACGTCATCCGGATTTTCCATCATGTGTTCCTGTTTTTCCTTGAGTTGTTCAATGAGAGTGGTTGAGAACAAACTACCATGCCCAAAGTTGGAGGAAGCCCATGATTTGAGAGTTTGCTTTATACTTTTCAATTTCCTGCAAAAATTATACATAGGGTTACCAAAACAGCAATAGGTATTGTGAACATTAGTTACTAAATCAAGAAAGTCAGCATGTTTTGCCCAAGCATTAAAAAATTTAAAACTTCTTTTGTCTCTTCTTAAATGGGGATCAAGAGAAAGGATTAGGGGTGAGTGGTCCGACATTATTGGGTGAGGAAGGTAAAATGATAAGGAAGGCCATTGATTAAGGGAGGGAATATTACAGAAAGCATGATCAATAGTAGTGAAAGTGCGAACACCACTACGGCTGCGATTGTTCCAAGAAAATTTTGCACCAGCTTTGTTAACCAAGATCAGGTCAGAGTCGGCAATAGCAAGATTGATAGGAGCAATGTCATTTGGAAGAAGGGGAGATCCTCCCATTTTATCATCAATGCTGAAACAAGAGTTAAAATCACCGAGAACAACCCAGGGATGAGTGTTCTGTCGTAGAGGTGGGAGGGAGTTGAAAAGAGAGTTTCTGGAAAGAGAAGAATTGTCAGCATAAACAATTGTTAAGTAGAAAGAAGTTTGAGTTTGAGAGAGGTGGACATGGTAATGGATAAATTGTCTAGAGGATAAGATAGGGGATAAGGTCAAGACAGTAGGGTCATAAATTACTAGAATTCTACCATAGGATGCTGTATCAAGATTGTGGTGGTAATCCCACTGAGGATTTATGTAATTAGTAGCTTTAATAGATAAAGGAAGGTTGAGCTAGGTTTCTAGAATGGCAAAAAGACAAATATCATACATGTTGATGAGGCTTTTGACTTGATCAAGTTTCAAGTTCGAATGTGCACCCCTAACATTCCAGGAAGCTAGTTTTTTATACATGGATAGATTAAAGGGATTGAAGAATTTTGTTTCCTCTCTTTGCTGAAAGAGATCTTGTTACAATACCTGAAATGGATGTTTTAGAGGTATTGGGAAAAATGGTGGGGGAATTTGGTGAAGCAAGATGAACAGAAGTAGGGACACTGTCAGGCCAACCTGGAATTTCGATGGTAAAGTTGTAATCAGAGGGAACGACAGGAGGTTTTTCCACAAATGTTTGGTGCATGCTGAGAATGACCTGCTTTATTTGTTGTTCAAAGGACTGACACCACTTTGCATCAATGTCAGATTCACCAGTGTGCACATGCACAGTTTCATCAGGAGACACAGATACCACTCCACATTTACTTGCAGTTATCTTTGTACCAGTTGGGATATGATGTTCCGTCCCATATTTTGTCTGACATGGTTCAATATTTGTTCCAGTGTTACTTTCAAACAAGTTTCCATTACACAAAGACAGTGTAACATCAGTTACTAAAGTGCTCTCATCTTTAGTTATCTCTCCTTCCTCAATCTCCACTAGCTCTATTATTCCTTGCTCATTTTCAATGTCTTGAAGCAGACTAAACCTATTGTTGTCAGTAAATTGGTTTAATTCTCTGTACCATCACTGAGAGGCGTGTTAACAACTAAGGAAGATATGTTTTCTTCCTTATCCAAGTTTGATAATAATATCCCTTTTCCACCGGTCTTGTTCATTGTATTTGTTTTGTCTTCCACGGTTACATTTCTTTTTTTCCCCTTGTTATTGTTCACTTTTTGCCAAACTTGCTTCACTTTACTTTCCTTCTCCAACTTTTTTCCTTTTGTCTCCTTACTCTGAACATGCTCACACTGTATTTGTTCAACATCACTTCCCCTCCTCCTGTTTATCCCTTCACTATCTATTTCCATTTTATTGCAACCAGATTTCGTATGACCAAACTCCTTACAATTAGAACAGATTGCAGGTCTCCACAAATAATTCACCTCAACTATTTGTTCAGTGCCATCAAGAAGCTTGACAGCAAAGGTATCAGGAAGTTCGGAATGAGGGGATACTTCAACCATACATTTAGCATACGAGATTCTATCAAATTTTTCAGTTGATGCATCCAAACATAAGAGTTTCCCCACCCTGGAAGCAAGCCAATTGATACCCACTGTGGACCATGCAAACAATGGAATGTTGGATAGCTTGATCCACACTGGAACTTCTTTGATGCTACTACAGGAGTTACCAACATTCTCATCCCAGGGTTTAACAATAAATAATTTATTCTTCATAACAATTGGGTCAGACTCAGCAATTCTATTCTTATCTTCTTCATTTGAAAACTTGAATAAAAAAGGAAAGCCGTCAGATTTCACACTAATTGTTCCCTTCAATTTCCATGCTCTCTTAAGATGATAAAGGACAGTAGTGTATGGTAGAGGATTATCAAGAAAGAACCCAACTAGATATTCTTTCCACTTCAAATTGCCAGCCTGTATAACTTCAGATGGGGGAACAATAGCATCACCATCATACACTAACTTGATAGTACGCGGTACATACTTACTAGCATTGTTAGGTCTAGACTTAAACAAGGAGGACCAGGCAACAGGAGGGGAAGGTGGTGGCGGTAGGATGTGAGACAAGAGAGGAAATGATGCTACTAAAGGTTGTACAGGGGTTGATAGGATAGGGGTTAGATCAGAGGACAAGGCTGTCACAGAAGAAGATGGTACAAGAATAGTTGGTGAATAGCGTGTGGAAGTTGAATGTAAGGACGATGGGTCAGAAGGAAGTAAGGTTGACGATGTAGGAACGGCAGGAGAAGGTACAATAATAGGGGAAGAAGGACGGGACCGATAAGAAGTGGATGGATGAGATGGATCAGAGGGAGGAAAACTTGAAAGGGGAATGGTCCCCATTAAAGAAGGACTTCTTCAGTTTACTGTGGATTACTTAGTGATTTATAGTCCTTTAAAACAAATTTCTATATCAGTTTACTGTGGAATATTTCCCAATTTACCTTGTTTAATCTCAATTTCAAAAATTCAGTAATTAAAATAAGAATTCCAAAATTTCATTTATTTGATTTTCAATCCTGTTATTAAATCAATTATCATCTTATGGATATAATTATTATTGGTTTATATCTTAGTGCATTAATAATTTCCAATTTCATCTTAGTTTCAATTAACGTAGTATTTAATTTCATTTACTTACAATAAATCCATTTATTATGAATTGAATTCCAATTATTTATAATTAATTCCAATAAATTGATTTGATTCAATTCCAATCTTTTTATTAAGTCCATTCTTACTCTATAAACCTAGATAACCTTTGTTTTACCTTTCATTACCTTAATATACTCCAATTTAACAACTTCTAAACATTGTATTACATTTCACATTAATGTAATGTTTATTTACATTTATTTAAAATTGATTTCAATTTCAATTCAACTAACTGAATAAACAGGTAACTTATAATAATAGTCACTATTTACTTTTAATTACGTTATAAGTTTATTACTTACAGCAAATGTTATCATTTCTTTCATCACACTAATTTTATTCCATTTCCATTCATTACACACTATTTTATCAATAAGTCAACATTTTAAATTATCAATTACCTTTTATATCCCATTATAAATTAATGCACACATTAATACAACAAATATTATAATTCTTTACACAATACTGGTTTTATTCAATTACCATTAATAAATTAAATATTTACATTTGTTTCCTTATATTCAATTTATAACCAAGTATAACATTTTACATTATTTCATTTATTGTAATTTCATTTAATTTATCAATAATTAGCTTTATTTACCATTGTTACATTTTATTTTAGTATTTATTACATTACTAAATCTCCAGTTTTATTTCTTTCAAATTTAATTATCAAAATCTTATTAAATTAACTAATTTAAATTATCGAAATTTACGGGTCGTTACAAAATAGCAATAACTTCCTAATGGTTAGTCAGTTTTCTTATTGCAAGCACTCTACAGAAAGAGATACCATCATCCCGATCTAACGGAAGTGGTTTTAGACCCCAGTTCGGCTCCTATCTAAAGTTATAGATCATAGTAGATTTTTAGAGTCAAATTCGTCTGACAAAAATTCTAACAATGGAAAATAGCTCTAGTAATCATTTTTCAAAATAATAGAATCATACAACCTCATATAAAAATAATATTAATATTCTATGATCCTCTAAAATGTAGAATACTGGTCGTTACATTCTCCCCCTTTAGAAATTTGCCTTAAAATCCCAAATGGAAATCAACAAGGTCATCCCGCATTCCTGAAAACCATATACAAGCATAGGCAACCATCATACATCAAACATGCGTACACAAACAACAAATGGAAAAGGAAACACCCACACCTATCCTAGCATGCAGGACACTATGCTAAGGTGTACTTTATGATATCATAAGTGAAAGTGAAAGCGATAAATAGAAAGTCTCACCAAGTAAAGAGCTCAGGATAGTTATCCTCACGCTCTTCTCGGTCCCCCAAGTGCAATCACCCTCGCTTTCTCTCCACTGAACCTTTACCAACTCAACCGTCTTCCTTCTAAGCTGCTTCGTATCATATTTGATGATACAAATAGGCTTACTAGCTCTTGAAGCCTTTGGTTCAATCTCGATATCATTTAATTGATCTGGTGCGATAATTACTCCTAAGTCGTGCATAAATTTCCACAAGTGAGCAACTATAACATCCCGTAATTCTAATGATAATTAATTAAAAAGAAATTAATTAATAATTAGTAACGTCGAAAAATAGAATTTTTATCAACTTGATAATTTGGCTACGAAACTTGCACCGTTAGGTTCGTGATGATTTTCTGAACAATTTTCATATATAAAAATTTTCGATCGGAGTTCAAATGAAAAGGTTATTAACATTTGAAGTTATAGAATCGAAAATAATTATATACGTAATTAAGGAAATAAGAATAATTAACTAATGTTAATTACTATCAGTTAGAGTTAATAGATAGTTAATCTTAGCTTAAATGTTAAGAAAGTGATAATGGAAAGAAGATTATATCAGTGATTTAATAAAGGAATAAAACAAAAAAAAATCAAGCAACGCTTAGTGATAAATGCTAAAACAAGCCACAGGTCAACCCGAGGTCCCTACTGGTTGACTGGTAGCGTTCGACTATAGGTAGAGGGCATTCGACCTATATGTTTCAAAAATCGACAGTAATAATTGGCTAAATGTCCCGAATTTAATACAGTTTAATCTAACGGTTGACATTGATTTGAACCCCTATAAATATAGACGTAGACACTCACTTCTAGACTCATATTTTCAGAGCGACGCTGGAGCTCCACCATTTTCTCTTCTCCTCAAAATTCTAAATTCTTTGAAATAGTTATAGATTAGACGTATATACAATTGGAGAATCGTAGCAGATGATTGAGGAAGAGAATAGGGTCAAATCAAATCGCCAAAGCCAAGGTAAATTGCAAATCCGGATCTAAAATATAAACAAAATTCCAAATCTCTTTTCTAATCTAGATTTCAGATAAATCTGCATATGCTTGCAGTGTATGAATCCTAATAGGGAGAAAAGGGAGTCAAATTGGAATAACATGGATTATATCTGGAGATTTGGAAAGCTAAAAAGGTGAGTGGAAAATCATATATTTTTATATAATATTATATTTGTATCGTTGTAGATCAATTCCTGTATGCCAGAAATGTAAATTGGATTTGTAGGCTAAAAAATTGTATACGTGGAAAAAAAACCCCAGCCTACATATTCTGTTATTGATAACCAGAAATTTTATGTTGCATGTATTTGGAATATATTGGGTACTAATAGTCCCTGAATTTAGTCTTTGAAATTTATAGAATCTGTGATAGTTGCAGATTTATAAATTTAATATGACTTATGCAAATAAAATGATAAATTGAGTTATCATATTTAAACGTAGATATTTAAGTAGTATTTTAATTTATTTGATTATATAGCATGTTGCAATGTGAATTTCTAAACATTATCGAGTTTTAGATTTATAAATAAAAGTGTAAGAGTTGAAATAGCAATGAATACACCTAAAAAGAAAAAGATGTATAAAATAGGGATATTTATCGTATTTTGTACTGTTTATTTCAATAAATATGAAAAGATAATTCCTTGTAATTCCAAATGTAACACAAATTCCCTTTTGGATAAGTTATAGTAATTTATAGTGTTAACCATTCCAATTGGGAGAAATGTAATTCCAATGCATTAAAATATAGAAAATCTCTAAGTATAAATTAAAATAATTATAAATGTAACAAAAATAGTCTGAGAAAAGAATATTCGTAATATAAGTGAAACGGAAGTGAAATTAAAAGAAATTAAAAGATAGACAAGTCTTAATTTAAAAAAGTTATATATAGTCCTCTAAAACAATATGGGGAAATTAAAGGTTAAAAAGGAATAGAAATAGGAAGTTAAATAACTAGAGTAAGGGAAAGTAAATAAGAAAAGATATGTAAAAAAATGGTAAATGACCTTACATTAAATAAGATGCAAACACATAGAAATGTAGAGAAATATTATAATCAGTGAACAGTAGAGGCACAGCAACTAACCAAGAACAAATACATCAATACATACATACATACATACATATATACAAACGGTTTTTTTCTGTGGGATCCCGTATCCCTTCTATTTTATGCTTGAAACCATTTTTTATGTGATCAAATCTTACGTTGATCCACTCCTATCCTAACGAGATTCAGAAAGTTGGGGGATGGTTCAACTGGCGAAATCGCATTTTCGAAATCCACTATCTTATGCCATTTCATTTCCTTTTCTCCAAATTGAATTTTATTTTGGGGATGCAAGAAGTCGATCCAACGACTTCGATTTGGACCTGTCAACGTGTGTATTAGTGGTGACTGAATCTACTAGTATGAAATCATATGTCAATGTTTTAGTTTAATACACAAACTAAGTTTTTCTTAATCGATTATGGATTTTTGGATTTGGCATTTCTAGGATTTGGCCTTTTTTAGCCTATAGAATTTCAAAGTTCTATTTCTTTAGGCATGTTTGTTTCTCTGGTAGGCACGCAAATTTGAGTTTATAGTGCCTAATGATTTACAGATCTGTTTACGCATCTACAATCATGGTTCGATTATGATATATGCGACGGTGTTAAACTTCATGAAAACCCATAGAGACTCAAAGAAATATATTTTGGGTTGTGTGATATTGTTGTGAGGGATTTGGATAAGCACTTCAAAATATCATATTCTAGATGATGAGTATAATGGATAAACCATAGTACAGGCTACAAAATCAACAGTCGTTTTAAGTGAATTTACTGACTTTGGATGATAATCAATAAAATTTCAAGCTAAAGGATCTTTATGAATTTTTGTGTCTTTCATTCAACCTTATTTCTGCGACTGCTGACTTCGGATATCCATCGCCTTCTGCCTTGGAGAATAACCACCACAATCTAACTTTCTACTCATTAGTGCCACTCGAAGATGTTGGTATGAGTTTTGGGTCTACATGAACCGTTATTTGTAGATCTAATGCGAGGAATATCATTCATAAACTCGAGGGTTGCTTGATAAATTGGGTTATTGGATGTTAAAACCTATTGTCAAAAGTGGGATATATGCTGGAGTTCGTGCCAAGGGTTGGTGTGAGGGATGAATTGATATTGACATAGGTACTTTACAGGACAAATTAGTGGTTAGAAGGGGATGTCTCATGATGTTATAGGAAAGATATGTGCTTGCGACTGAAAGCAAGTAGAAAGTTTCACATGGAAGAAGGAACACCTTCTATTTGCTCCACAAGACATCTGTGGGCCAGGTTGAAACACGTATGCTACAAATATTTGGCGTATGAGATGTATAGATCAGTCAAGCTTTATGGCTTAGTATTAAGACATTGCTATGTACTGTTATGAAGCATGTATTTTATTGGGAAAGATTAGGTTTTAGTAATCGGGGTAGATTGGGTAGACTAGTTTGTGATTTTAAGCAATGTGCACTTGTATTTGCTACATTGTATTAACACGTGTACCATATCTGTCAGTTATTAATATATGAACCCATTTTCAAATACAAATATATATATAAACATATATACATACATATATATATGTATGTAGCCTAAAGTTTATGATGGGTGTGAATTATATAAGTATGTAAATAACTTAAATGGATAAGAATGACACAGTCATTAGTATTGGTTGGAATGCGAGGTCAGTTGTGTTACACAATAGAAGTCTGCCCACTGCAAGAGGCCACCAGTAGTTGGTATACATTATATTGATGTGGGACATATACAATTGTAGGAACCATGGAGTATATATGCTTGCGTATAGGTGAAGGAATACACTCATTAGATTCTACTTCAATGAATTAGGAGGTATTGCCTTGATTACATTAGGAACTAAATAGCATGACGAGTGGCTCGATGCTATGTCGGTATGTGTTGGTACCAAATCAGGAGTAGGAGCTGTTAATAGATTGACTACGTCATCGGTCGTGTACGGTCAATGGCAAAGCCGGGGTTACACTTAATGGACTATGCTTCCTATGATTGGTCATGTTAGGTAATGTCCACCATAGTTGTTTGCTAGTTTGTTTATTAAGGCAAGGCTAGTTAACCGATAAAAGAGTTCAAAAACAAATAGGCTAGTCCAAAGAGCTAAGTCCATAATAGGAAGCAGACAAGTAGTAAATCCTTGAGGCGAGATAGAATACGGCTATGCTATTATGACACCGTTATTAAGCACTATATGAAGCATGACAAGGCGTAAACAACCAATGAGAGGTGGACATGGATGAAGACGATGAGACACACCGACAAGTCAGCATTTCGAGTTCCCTCCCCAATGCATAGTTGTATGGGTAGTCGTAATACGAGATGTAATTCCATATGGACATGATATTTTGTTGATGATGGATCCTAACGTGGTGCCTGGTTACGGATACTAGAAAGGATCGTATCTTGGTCCAAAGGGAAAGTATGGTACTTATATACTTATACATATATGTATGTAGTTATGGTCTACTTCGGGTAAATGGTCCAAATGTACTCGTACGAGGAGTTGAGATGAGTAAGTAAAATTAAAAGACATAGCATGTAATAGAAGACAATCAGCATAAACTATTGTAGTATGTAAAATGCATAATTTACCGGTCACTATAACTTTGACCCCCCTTCCTCATTACAACCCATATGATAGCTCTAGAGGTATAGGTACTAGTGCAAGGCGGTAGTAGTGAAAGGACATGTTTTCTAATGCATGCTCGGCACTGACAAGGACACTGGACATTGAAAGTGTCAACCTTAGATGGTAACTATATGTCCTATTATACTTTACTATTCTACTGCAAGTTATATCGATATTGCTTTGATATGCATTCATTCGTTTTTTTGCAGGATACCAACCAACGATCCGCACTTTGGTGGACTTGAGTTTTCGATTAAGTGAAAAATCGGGCCCACTAGGGTGCTGTATGTTACATTTGGTATCAGAGCTTAGGTTAGTCGATCTTGAAAAATTAGGAAACGTTAGCAGACATATTTTTATTTTTCCTATAAATATAAATATATTATATGCCAGATACTATAAATTCCGACTATAGAGGAGTTGTAACCATATACAAAAAGATGGATAAGTTTATTATGAGTCGAAATAATGGAAGAAGTTGAAGAACACCTACCTCGACTACCCTATGGGAAATAGGTCATATGGAAAGAAGTTGACTTAAAAAGGATCATGAATGCAGCATATGGAAGATCCATCAAGCTGAATAGTGAGTGACTCGCAAGTTGGGCCCCGGATAGCCTAATGATTGTAGATCCCCATATGATTGTCGATTGATGATGTGCAGAAGGTCAAGATAAGGGGAAAGTAATAGTCTATATGTTGTAGATATCCAGAGGCAATTGAGTTCCCGAAGGAAAGTTTGAAGTAATCACTCTAAGATCGTAGTCGGATTTTAATATTTGGAAAATGGAGATAAGTTAAAAGATAAGTAGAAAAGAAGAAAGGTCCAAAAGAAGGGATGAATTAAAATCCACTCTGAGTCTGATCGCATATAAAAGAATTTAATATAAAAGTTGAAATGATTTTAATAAAAAAAATTGAGAAAATATATAAAATATATTTGAAATAATTTTCAAAGAAATTATTTGAAGGTAGAAAAACCATATTTTTGAAAAGTAAGTAACTATTAAATTTTTGAAAAAATATAAATAACTATGTTATATTAAATAAAAAGTTTTAGTAGAAAGATTTAAAATTTATTGGACTAAAATAATAGTAAATGGGTTTTGATAAAAATGGTAATTCTTTTGAAAAAAATAGTAGAGCGCATGTAGCTCGTTGATTTTTCTAAGATGAAAATGTTTTAAGCTGGAAAATTCTTTTTAGGGAGGACAATGGGAAGTGGTACAAGTTTGAAATGGGGTTAAAAAATAACGGGAAAGAAGATTAGAACCCAAAAATAAAATCGTAGGCGAATGCATTATGTGGTTTAATTAAGGAGTTAGGCAATTGGGAGTAGAAATATATTGCAATGACCCGTAATTTAATCACTTTAAAATATAGATATTTATTATATTTTTAAATAATTAATTAATGGAGTTTATAACAAAAATAAAACTCTTTAACTACTAGTGATGGTGAAATGATTTTCAAATTTTGTTTACAAAAATATTTAGTTCGAAGAAAAATAAAAAATGTGGTCAAAAATCGTTTTCCGAATTTTCGACTTTTCATCATCAAAAAGTTATCGGACTACGTTGTGAACTCTTTGGTATAAATATTCACATTCATTTTTAAATAAGTTAGCACATTTTAGAAATATAAATATATACTTAAGCTTAATAAAATTATAATATGACTTTTAAGAAATAGTTTAAAAGAATTTAAAATATAAATGGAAAAGTTGTCATAACACATCAATTCATCAAAAAACAATAAGTTCATAAGCCATAAATGCATGTTGGCTCAACAAATGAAGGAGGGACATGGTACATGTGAGTAACAAGGGGGGAGAAAAGGTGACAAGCTTTGAGTGGAGGACATGGTACTAAGGCTAACTTAGTAATTTAGTAGATCCCCTTTGTATATAACCAAATTCCTAATTTCATTTCTCATTTTCCATTCAATTCCACTTTATAAAATCTTTCTCCAAGCTCTTGAGAAAAACTTTCATGGCTTCCATGAAGTTCTAAAACTTAAAAACCTTAGTTTCATTCAATTTTAAAACTCTTAAGCCTTCTTTGAAAGCCTTCCATCCACTTCTACGACCAATCCTTACCAAAATAAGTCCCCACACACCATTCTTAACTATGGTCGAGCCCACTTCATGCCATGACCGAACCAACTAAGCCCATTTAAGGCCCAAAACTCCACTTTGTACAAAAAGAGACTTCGTCCGAGTGACAATTCAAGTTCGGTTCAAATTTGTGTTCGTTTCGGTGAGTAAAGCTCGCCTTTTTAACTAAAGTTTTGAACTTTATTTCCTTCATAATATTGTCACTATTTTAGTTGCTTGGCTAGTTAAGTTTGGATGTAATATGACTTGGTTTGTGTTCTAAAAAGACAACACCTTTAGTAGTTAGTTAGTAACTTAAACTAGTTGTAAAGTTCGAAGTAAATTGTATCAGCGATGCTTTTATATGTTCATGAATATTGTTTACTTTGTGTATATGCCATGCTTATGTTATGTGATGTAATGCTTGGATGTAAATCAAATTACATGAAAGTAGTTATAGAAGTGCCCGTACAGCGACTCTCATTATATTGGCACTTTTGATTAATACCACCGCTTCGAAACCTTTTGGTTTAATCTTGTACTTGGGTTTTGGTTTACAAAGTTAGTTAAGTTTTCGAATAATAATGGGTTTAAAATTAATTAACCATTTTAATCATTATTTTAAATTTAATTAATCATTTTAATTAATGAGGATTAAGGTTAATTAATTATCTTAATAACTATGAGTTTAAAATTAATTAATTACCCCGTTAATAATACTTAAAATTAATTAATCATTTTATCTAATGATGTTTAAGGTTAGTTAATAATTTAATAATGATGGATTGAAGTTAATTAATCATTTTAATTAATGGTGTTTAAAATTAATTAAACCTTTTAATTAATGACTTTTAAATTTAATTAATTATTTTAAATCTAACTAATTTTTTTAATGATGTTTAAATTTATTAATCATTTTTAATTAATGATGTTTAAATTTAATTAATGATGTTTTTTAAAAGTGATTAACCCTTTTTAATTATTGGTATTTAAAGTTAATTAATCAAATTAATTATCGAAGTTCAAAGGTAATAATTCACTCTTGTTAATGACAGTTAAAGCTGATTCATCAATTTAATAATGATGTTTTATGTTATTAAATCCTTTTCATAATGGTGTTTTAAAGTTAATGAACCACTTTAACAAAGTTGTTTAAAGTTAATACTTGTAATGTGAAGCCCAAGCATGAATTCAGTTTTTAAAAGTAAAAGTTTGATATTTTTATGGAAATGAATTAATTTCCATAAAGCAATATCACTTATATGGAAAGCATTTAATTGTATATGCTTAACACCAAACGTCGAAGAGGGAGACTCATCTCCATCCCAAAAGTTAAGAATGTATGTCGAGACATGACTTTGAGGTAACACTACCTTAACTTGTTCATAATCATTATTACTCAAGTTATAGTACACGTTTGAAATCGACGAGTGGCGATGGGTATACAAGATCTAATTTTTTCGACTATCGATTACATAGGTCTTCTTTGTATTTTGTCACTCTAAGATGATGTGTTGCTCATTTGAGCTTTTTTAGCCTTTGTTGGGAATGACTAAACTTAAAGAGTGAGTGGGGGCCAAGCTATGTAGGGTTGCTCCTATTAAGGTATTGTCAAGTTTACTCTAGATTTGGTTCAGATATTTGTGCGCCAAGATGTGAAATACTCGGATACTTAATAACAGTTAACGGGGTCTGGCTTCGAGATTTCTGAGAGCCATCGGAGTTCTCACTTATATTTCTAGAGGTATACTTTTGGTAAGAGGGGTGCACCCTCCTAGTCATTGTTGGAAAATTCCCTTTTCCCTTATTGATTCGAACCTTTAAATTTGTCTTTCTTAATTGCATCGGGAAGAGTCTAGCACTCTTCGTGATGTTTAATTATTTGTATCCGTTCTTCACATTTGGATGTTGTTCATGTGAAAGGAAACCCATTTCGAGTTTGGCGATGTGGTCTTACATGTTGTTGTTTAATTACACCTATTATTTAGAATATTAACTCATACTGGACATATTTTTTGACCCGAGTTGTTTGTTTCCCTAAACTCTCGGGTACTCATTTTTATTTGAGTAGTCCGAGAGTAGCAGGTCTTTTATGGGCTCTTTGGAAGACGACATCCGAGCAGGAGGCCTTTATCCATTTAGTTATCTATTTTCGCTTTTTGTATAATTCAAGCAAGTGTATTTTGGTTTTAGCATGTGTAAAGGCAGGTTGTTATAACTGCCTAAGCTGTTAGTATTACTTTTGTGTAACTCTGACAACTCCATGTTAGGGAGTAACCTTATTTATTATTTTACTGTTATGTTCTATTTAACAGTTCCTTGTGAGATTTTCTGTTCTGTTCTTTTACTTTTACCCAATGATAATTCATCTTTCAAATACTTGGGTAATGACACACGAATACTGTGGATGTATTAAGTGTCGTTCCCACGGGTTAGAAAGGTAGGTCATCACAGCTGGTATCAGAGATTTGGTTGATCAAACACCTTAGCCTGGTTGGGGTATAACTCATTAGAGATAGGGTGAGAAGAGCCCTAGAATAAATTAAAGTGCGTTTGTATCACCCATCCTAAAGTCTCATTTTAGATCCTTTGGTGTTGTTTCCCTTAAATCATTTTAATCCTATCTTTGTATTCTAATAATATCTTTCATTGTTCAAGTAATTGAAAGTGAGTATGAAGAAGAGGGAGAGGATCTGGAACCAGCACGGTTACAAATGGCAGATCTGCTAGAAATGGGATAGCTGTAGAGCCGGTAAAAGAAGTAGTACTACAAGTTCAACCGCCTCAGAGCTTTGCTACACTTTGCAAAAGTTATACTGCTTTGGGTGGAAAACCATTCTTTGGAACTAAAGGTATTCTGAAAGTTCAGACATGACTCCGCTCTTATGAAAGGATATTTGGGGATCTTCGGTTGGAGGATGCACGGAAGTGATTGTTGTCATCACGACAGCTCCAAAGTCAGCAATGGATTGGTGGGATTCAGTGACAGTTAATACCCCAGGGGAAGATTTCACTTGGGCTCGGTTTAAAGAAGTTTTCGAAGCTTAGTTTATTCCAGAAGCAGGGAGGACTCGGTTGTTCATGAGTTTAGTGGATTTGAAGTAAGGTGATATGACAATGGCGCGGTATGAGCTTAAATTCAATGCATTGTCTCGCTTCGGTCCAGGATTGATAGACGCACCACTCAAAAAGAATGAGATATTTGTAAAAGGACTTTAGCAAAAATTTCATTGTGATATGACAATAATGTTAATTGTACCTTTACCAATCTTATCAGTATGTCTTTGAGATTCGAAGCTTTAGATATTAAGCTAGGTGTTGAAAAGGCATAGTGCCAACAGTTAGTGCCCAACCTTTATCAGCTATCCCAGTTGCAAATAAGCTAAATTTCAAGTGCAAGTTTAAAGGGAAGAATCGTTGGGTAGGAAAGAAACTAGGGGATGGGGCTCCAACTCAGAAGAAGCAGCCTAACTTGGCCAATGTTCTTTGTTTCAAATGCAAGAAGATAGACCACTTTGCAAATCAGTGTCCAGCTGTCTCATGTTTCAACTGTGGCCAGCAGGGACACATGAAAAATGAGTGTCATTTTCCAAAGAAGGGGTCGCAAGGACAAGCTTTTGCTATTAAGGAAATACCATCTACTTCTATGGATCAAAAGGGAAAGCAGGTGTTGCAAGCTACATTATCCATTTCAGATATTCCCATTAGAGTATTATTGGACACGGGTGCTTCCCATAGTTTTATTTCGTATGACCTAATGAACAAGTTAAACCTTAAGTGTGTTATTCTAAATAACCCTCTTTCTATGTCGATCCTAATTTGGGGTCCAACAAGTATGCATCTAAATGTGCCTATTTCTTATCGAGATCGGCACTTCTTTTCTGACTTATTCATTCTTGGGTTCATGGGTTTTGAGGTATTGTTGGGTATGGATTGGTTATCTAAGTTTGAGCCGCCTTAGACTGTGTTAAGAGAGTAGTCATAGTTAAGGGGAGTAGAGGAGAGTGTGCCCTTAACAACATTTCGCACCCCTGATAGTTTTTACGAGTGGTTAACCATGCCATTCAGACTGACTAACGCACCCGCTTATTTCGTGGACTTAATGAATCGGGTGTTCCAGGATTTTCTTAATAAATTTGTTCATGTCTTCATTGATGATGTTCTTGTTTATTCTAAGATGGAGGAAGCCACAAGTATCATCTCTAAATCATTCTAAATACTTTAAGAAGTAATGTGTTGAAAGCAAAGTTTTCTAAGTGCCATTTCTGGAAATCCAAAGTTAGGTTTCTATGGAACGTAGTTTCGAAAGAAGGCATATCAGTGGACCTAGCTAAAGTAGTTGTGATTCAAGACTGGAAGAAGTCTGAAAATGCAATAGAGTTCAGAAGTTTCTTAGGATTGGCTGGTTTTTATAGAAGGTTCATCAAATATTTCTCAAAGATTGCTTCTCATCTAACGAAGTTGACGAAGAAAGATGCTAAGTTTATATGGACACCTAAGTGCGATCAAGCATTCAATGAATTAAAGGAGAAATTGATCGGTACTCCTGTTTTAACTATTCCAAATGGGAGCGGAGGGTTAATTGTATAGACGGATGCTTACAAAACTGGATTTGGAGTGGTTCTGATGCAACATGAAAAAGTTAGTGCATGTGCAAGTCGACAGCTGAAACCACATGAGAAAATTTTGCTACGCATGATTTAGAGCTCTTTGTAGTTGTCTTCATATTAAAGATGTAGGGGAATTATCTTTTGGGTGAAAAGTTCCAGTTATATACAGATCACAAATCTTTAAAATATCTCTTTACTCAAAAGGACTTGAACTTAAGGCAACAGGGCTAGAGTTTCTAGTGGCTTATGATCTTGAGATTTTGTATATGCTGGGGAAAGCTAATGTTGTAGCTAATGCGCTGACCAAGAATTAAGCAGTTTTGGCTAATATGGAAGTTCATCTGAATCTTATCTAACACATTGAGAGTAATTAGTAGAGGGACATTCATCTTTCTCAGATAGCTTGAGCTATTGGTCAAAATGTTTGGCCGGAGAAATCGCCAGGATTCATGGTAGATGACCATAGAATTCTAAGGATGAACGGTTGGTTGTGTGTTCCGGATGTGGATGGAATTAGCCAGGAAGGTCTGAAATAGTCTCATCATTCTAAACTAATGATACATCCAAGGGTCACTAAGATGTATTAGGACGTGAAGCGTACTTTCTGGTAGGAAAGGATGAAAAGAGACGTTGCTATATTTATAAGTAGATGTGCTAACTACTAGCAGGTAATGGGAAGTTACCAGAAGAGAACCAGGCTGCTTCAGCTACTTGAGATCCTGAAGTGGAAGTGGTAGCAGATTTCTATGGATTTCATCGATGGATTGCCTAGATCGAGGAAAGGTAATAAAGGAACTTGGGTTATCGCGTATAGGTTAACCAAGAGCGCTCACTTCTTACCAGTCAAGGCAACAAGGACGGCTACTAGTTTGGCTTGGTTATATGTTAAAGAGATTGTTAGGCTTCATGGCATTTCATATGGTATTGTGAGTGATCAGGATCCGATCTTCACAAGTCGGTTCTGGAAAGGTTTGGATGATGCACTTGGGACATAGTTGAGTTTGAGTATAGCTTATCATCCTCAAACAGATGGGCAGTTCGGAGTGTGAATTGTAATCTGGAGGATTTGCTTCGAGCTATGGAGGTTCATGGGAGGACCACTTGCCATTGTTGAGTTTGCTTATAACAACAGTTTTGAAGCGAGTATTGGGATGGCGCCTTTTGAGCATTGTATGGTAGGCCTTGTAGGACTCCATCTTATTGGGTGGAACTAGGAGACCGTACTTGGACCAGATATAATTCGTGATGACACAAATAAGGTAGATTAGATTAGGAAGCACTTAAAGATAGCTCGGAGTTGATAGAAGAACTATGTAGATGTGAGGTGTCGAGATTTGGAGTTCGCGGTTGGGGACTATGTATTCATCAAAGTTTCTCAAATAAGAGGCATGATTCAGTTTGGGAAAGGAGGAATGGTAGCTCCTCATTCTATTGGACCTTTTAAGATACTCAAGAGGATAGGAACTCTTGCTTATAAAGTTGAATTACCGACTAGATGGTTGGGCGTACATGATGTCTTTCATGTATCCCATCTATGTATGTACATGATCCTAGGATTATTCCACCATCTCAACGTGAGGATGTAGAAGTTGAGCCTGACTTGACCATTTAAAACAGCCTATGCGAATTTTCGATCGGGATAAGAAACGGCTAAGGACTAAGGTTGTGGACTTGGTCAAAGTACAGTGGAGCGAAGATCCTAGAGATCGCATTTAGGAGACTATAGATAGTATGAGGGAAGCATATCCTGAGTTGATGTTAGGATAGTTGTTTGTTTGTATGTATTATGTATGCATTGTTGTGGTATAGTGGCTTCATGTGTATTTGTTGTATGGGTTTCCTGATATATATATATATATATATATATATGCCTTTTTGTGTTACTTTGAGTTATCTCCTTAAGTGTTAATTTTGGGGACGAAATTCTTTTAGGGGGGAGACTGTAACGACCCGTAATTTAATCACTTTAAAATACGGATATTTAATATATTTTTAAATAATTAATTAATGGATTTTATAACTAAAATAAAACTCTTAAATAATTACTAGTGATGGTGAAATGGTTTTCAAACTTTGTTTACAAAAATATTTAGTGTGAAGAAAAATAAAAAATATGACCGGAAATCATTTTCCGAATTTTCGAATTTTCATCATCAAAAAATTATCAAAAAACATTGTGAATTCTTTGGCATAAATATTCACATTCATTTATAAATAAGTTAGCGCATTTTAGAAACATAAATATATATTTAAGCTTAATAAAATTATATTATGAATTTTAAGAAATAGTTTAAAAGAATTTAAAATATAAGTGGAAAAGTTGTCATAACACAATACTTCATCAACAACACTAAGTACATAAGCCATAAATGCATGTTGGCTCAACAAATGAAGGGGGGACATGGTACATGTCAGCAACAAGGGGGGAGACAAGGTGATGATGTGGCAAGCTTTGAGTGGAGGGCATGGTACTAAGGCTAATTTGGTAATTTAGTGAATCCCCTTTGTATATGACCAAATTCCTAATTTCTTTTCTCATTTTCCATCCAATTCCACTTTCTAAAATCTTTCTCCAAGCACTTGAGAAAAAATTTCATGGCTTCCATGAATTTCTAAAACTAAAAAACCTTAGTTTCATTCACTTTTAAAACTTTTAAGCCTTGTTTGAATGCCTACCATCCACTTTTACAACCACTCCTTGTCAAAACAAGTCCACACATACTGTTTTTAACCATGGCCGAGCCCACTTCATGCCATGATTGAACCAACTAAGCCTATTTATGGCCCAAAACTCCACTTTGTACAAAAAGAGACTCCGTCTGAGTGACGATTTCAAGTTCAGTTCAAATTTGTGTTCGTTTCGGTGAGTAGAGCTTGCCATTTTAACTAAAATTTTGAACTTTATTTTCTTCATAATCTTGTCACTATTTTAGTTGCTTGGTTAGTTAAGTTTGGACGTAATATTGTTGACTTGGTTTGTGTTCTAAAAAGTACTTAAACTAGTTGTAAAGTTCAAAGTAAATTGTATAAGTGATGCTTTTTTATGTTTATGAATATTGTTTACTTTATGTATATGCCATGCTTATGTTATGTGATGTGATGCTTGGATGTAAATCAAATGACATGAAAGTAATTATAGAAGTGCCTGTATAATGACTATCGCTATATCGGCACTTACGAAAAATATCATCACTTCGAAACATTTTGGTTTAATCTTGTGCTTGGGTTTTATTTTACAAAGTTTGTTAAGTTTTTGAATAGTGATGAGTTTAAAATTAATTAACAATTTCAATAATGTTTAGAAATTTAATTAATCATTTTAATTAATGAGGGTTAAGGTTAATTAATTATCTTAATAACGATGAGTTTAAAATTAATTAATTACTTTATTAATAATACTTAGAATTAATTAATCATTTTATCTAATGATGTTTAAGGTTAATTAATCATTTAATAATAATGGATTGAATTTAATTAATCATTTTAATTAATGGTGTATTTAATTAATGACTTTAAAGTTAATTATTTAGTTTAAATTAAACTAATCTTTTTCTTTAAACATATTTTAAATTAATTAATTATTTTTAATTAATGATTTTTAAATTTAATTAATTAATTTAATTAATGATATTTTTTAAAAGTGATTAACCCTTTTTAATTAATGGTATTTGAAGTTATTAATCTAATTAATTATCGAAGTTCAAAGATAATAAATCGCTCTTATTAATGACGGTCAAAGCTGATTAATCAATTTAATAATGATGTTTCATGTTATTAGATTCTTTTTATAATGATGTTTTAAAGTTAATGAACCACTTTAACAAAGTTGTTTAAAGTTAATACTTGTAATGTGAAGCCTAAGCACGTATTCAGTTTTTAAAAGTAAAAGTTTGATTTGTCTTTGGAAATGAATTAATTTTCGTAAAGCGATATCACTTGTATGGAAAGCATTTAGTTGTATATTTAACACCAAACGTCGAAGAGGAAGACTCATTTTATCCCAAAAGTTAAGAATGTGCATTGAGACATGAATTTGAGGTAACACTACCTTAACTTGTCCATAATCATTGTTACCCAAGGGACAGTACAAGTTTTAAATCGACGAGTGGTGATGGGTATTCAAGGTTTAATTTCCATATACGATCATTTTGTTATCTTCGATGGTCGGTTTGTCGACAATCAATTACCTCAGCCTTCTTTGTATTTCGTCACTTTAAGAAGATGTGTTGCTCATTTCAACTTTGTTAGCCTTTATCGGAAATGACTAAACCCAAAGAGCGAGTGGGGGCGAAGCAATATGGGGTTTCTCCCATTAGGATATTGTCACATCTACTCTAGATTTGGTACGGATATTTGTGCACCAAGAAGTGAAATACTCGGCAACAGTTGGCAGGATCAGGCTTGGAGGTTTCTGAAAGCCATTGGAGTTCTCAAGTATATTTCTAGAGGTATACTTTCGGTAAGGGTGTGCACCCTCCTAGTCATTTTTGTAAAATTCCCTTTTCCCTTGTTGATTCGAACCTTCGAATTTGTTTTCCGTAAGTGCATCGGGAAGAGTCTAGCACTCTTCGCGATGTTTAATTATTTATATCCATTCTTTATGATTGGATGTTTTTCTTGTGAGAGGAAACCTATTCCACATTTGGCGGCACGGTCTCACATGTTATTGTTTAATTACACCTATTGTTTAGAGTTTTACTCATGCCAGACATATTTTCTGACCTGAGTTGTTTGTTTCCCCTAAACTTCTCGGGTACTCATTTTTATTGAGCAGTCCGAGAGTAACAGGTCTTTTATGGGCTCTTTTGAAGATGGCGTCCGAGTAGGAGGCCTTTATCTATTTAGTTATCTATTTTCGTTGTCTATATAATTCATGCAAGTGTATGTTGGTTTCAGCATGTGTAAAGGCAGGTTGTTATAACTGCCTAAGCTGATAGTAGTACTTTTGTGCAACTCTGATAACTCCATGTTAGGGAGCAACCTTATGTTCTATTTTATTGTTATGTTCTACTTAACAGTTCCGTTGTGAGATTTTATGTTCCGCTCTTTTATTTTTACCCCATGACAATTCATCTTTCAGATGCTTAGGTAACGACTCACGAATACCATGATTGTATTAAGTGTTGTTCCTAGGGGTCAGAAAGGTGTGTCGTCACATATATAAATATAAGCCATCTAAATAAGAGCGGTTCGGGTAGAAGAAAGTTAAATAGTAATAAAATTAAGAAATAATGTTAGAATATATATAAAATAATGTTAGTAATTAGAAATAATGTTAGGAGATTATATTAAAGATAGTGCTAGTAATCTAATTAGAGGTAACGTAGGAAATCAAAAGGCAAAATAAAGAAAAATGGACATTTTCCATTGTTGTGCGAATTCATTGCACATAACTTTTAAAAGCCCCCCCCCCCCCCCCCCCGCATGATATTAGAGACTATGCCAAGTATTGAAGTGGAGATAGTATGAGTAATAATAAAATGATAAAGTGAGGTTGTTCTTATATGCTCCAGTTTTTATTGTTTAAAAATTATAAAGGACGGTTAAAAATATTATATAGTACATTTTTGAAAAAATGGTTTGGTATAACAACTGAGCTTTCAGAAGTAAAACTTAATAAATGGTTTGGGTTAAAAATCTCAATTTTTAAGAAGTAAAAGTTAAAAAGGTCTTTAAAAGTATAAGAACTTTTAAACATATTTAATTGTAGTTTTAAAAGTGAAGACACTAGGTTATTTTTGGATTTGCTGAAAAGTGTCTAAGTTATAAAGACCAAATCAAAATTTTTAAATATGGAGTAGATAGGAATGCCTGCCTAGGTAAGACAGGGTAAAATATAAGGTTATGAAGAAGATAGCGATGACTACTCATATAGTATCAATAAGGAATCCCCGTAGAGTGTAAAGGATACTAGTGTGAATCAAGGAATGTTTTGTTAGATATGTGTGCAAGGAATAAGAAGAACCCACAAGGGAATGTTAAATGGTATTAAAGTACACTTCTATGAGTACTAGGGTATGCTTGTATGAAGGGTCAACGATAAAGAAAGTAAATACCAAGATTTGGATTAATTGAAGATGATAACATAGGGTAATGAGGTGGAAAACACACATAAAGGACAGTGGTAGACTCAAAGTTAAAGAAGGCAAGATAGAAGACAGAAAAGTTATTTCACCAAGCTAATTTGCCAATGGGTTATTCTAAGTATGCATAGTTGTATTTCTTACCCACTATAGTGTGGGGATGCACAATTTGTTCCATAATTGGGTGTGGTAATGGAAGTAATGGATAGACCTTATTCATCAGAAACCATAAAGAAAAGTTAAGAATGTGGGTTGGAGAATGATGGCACGTTAGAAAGGTCCATTTAATTACTAGTAAGAAGAGATAGGACTACAACATCGTTAGTCGGTTGATGTTGAAGGGCAGCTTCCAGCAATTGTTCCTTTTCAATTTGGGTTGTAAGCACTAGTTGTTTCTGTAAAACGTGTATGATATCATGAGAAATGTTCCTTTTGAAAATTGGTTTTTTGTGTGGACTGCGATATTAGTTGGAAAACTGTGTAAGTAAGGAAATCTCATTTAGGCACTTAACTAATGCAAAATAAATAAATATAAAGGCTGGAAGTTTATAAAATAAATTAGGGAACTTATCAAATTAGATACTAAAAGAAAAGTAAAGTTAAATCCAAAAAGCCTTAAAGTTTTGGGAAGATAAATTTTAGCAAGCAAAGGACAAGGAAAGTTTGTTGTGAAGCCACGGGTAAAGGTCATTATACCTTAATAGTCGAAATTTATAAATGAACTTGTGTGTTGGTTGTTATTATAAATAAAAGAGAAGTTTTTGAAAAGTTGAAATTTATCGTGTAGTTAGATAGAGTCTACTAAGGACGTTAAACTATTGATTAAACCCAGATTTTATGTGGTGTAGCATAATTTGTTTGAAAATTTTATGTATACTGTTGAAAAATTTTGTTCAAAATTTTTGGTTTTGGAAAATAAAATACCTTTGTGAAATTTTTTTGAAAATTTTAGTTATGAAATTTTTTAAAGTTTAAATTTTTTACTGATATTTCAAAATGTTATATAAAAAGATTTTGAGTGGAAAAAGAAGGAATTTTCTATTTTTCGAAATGCCACATACTTAGCATAGGGGAGATAGTTGATGGGGTAGCTAGTATGGATTTTACTGTGTAGCAGAAGTGAGTGTAAAATAAAATACGGCTAGAGACCATGGAAAAGGCTATTTTAGCTATGCAGTCACTTCTTTCATATCTTGTAGGTAGGTCACTAAATTAGTTTTAAAATAATTCTGTTTTAAAATTTTAAAGATTTAAAATTAAATTTACTTATGAAGACTTTACTTGGAAAAATTAGAAATGAATTAGGGGCAAGAGAGAAGGTTCTAAGGTACAGTGGAAAAAGAGTATATAAGAAAAGGATGAAAATATAGAATTTTCCATCTATACCCTTTTTTGGCATAAGAATATAGGTTTAGAAAACTGGGTTTTTCTAAAATTTGAATGTTAGCAATGGTGTGCTAGGATTTTGGATGGTAGGAATTGGATAAAAAATTGGTTGAACTATATTCCCATTTATGGAAGTATAGGAAAATTAAGGTGCAAAAACAAGTTTTTTATTTTCATAATTTTGCATACATATAGAACTGCCAGTATATTAAGGATGTTTGCATCATATTTTCAAAATAGTTTTAAAAAGATGCATCCATATAGAGGGCGTGATTTAGTATTACTCAGTATGCATATCATATATGTTGTGGTACACCCATGCACGTTGCACAATAATTGATTAGTTAGTTTAGAATCGTACGTTATGTTACATTGTTTAGTCCTTGAAAAATTTTAGGGATGAAATTCTTTTAAGAGGGGAGAATGTAAAACCCCGTAATTTTAACGATAGTTAATTAAAAGGAAATTAAATAATAATTAGTAATGCTGAAAAATAATTTTTTTTATAAACATCGGAATTTGACTATGAAACTTGCATCATTGGGTTCACAGAGATTTTCTGATCAATTTTCATATATAAAGTTTTCCGATCAAAGTTCAAACGAAAAAGTTATTATTGTTTGAAGTTTTAAATCAAAAATAATTATATATGTAATTAAGAAAATAAGAATAATTAGCTAACATGAATTACCGCCAGTTAACCTTAGCTTAAAAATTAATAAATTCATAATGGGAAGGAGATTATATCGGTGGTTTAATAAAGGAATAAAATAAACAAAATCAGCAACGCTGAGTAATTAACGCTAAAACAAGCCACAGGTCGACCAGAGGTCCCTACTGAATGACCGGCAGCGGCCGACTGTAGGGAGAGGGTGGTCGACCCATGTGTTGCAAAAATCGAGACTAACAATTGGCCAAACAACACAAATTTAATACAATTTAATCTAACAGCTGGCATTTGTTTGAACCCCTACCAAATATAGACCCAGACCCTCATTTTTAAACTCATATTTTTGGTGCCATGCCGGACCTCTACGTTCTCTTCTTTTCCAATTTCTAAATTCTTATAAATAATTATAGATTAGGCATATACACAACTGGAGAATCGTAGAAGTTAATTGAGGAAGTGAATAGGGTCAAATCAATCGCCAAAGCCTGGGTAAATTGTAAATCCAGATCTAAAATATAAATCAAATTCCAAATCTCTTTTCTAATTTAGATCTCTGATAAATCTGTATACGCTTGTAGTGTATGAATCCAAATAGGGAGAAAAGGGAGTCAAACGGGACAAATAAAGATTAGATCTAGAGGTTTGGAAAGTTGGGTGGAAAGTTATTTTTTTTATAATATTAGATTTATATCCTTGTAGATCTATTCTTATATGCCTGAAATATAAATTGGAGTAGTAGGCTAAAATTTGTATACGTGAAATAAAATTATAAACACCGCCTACATATTCTGTTATTGATAACCTAAAATTGTATATATATGTATTTGGAAAATATTGGGTATTGATAGTCCCTGAATTTAGTCTCTAAAATTTATAGAATATGTGATAGTTCTAGATTTCTGAATTCAATATGATTTGTGTAAATAAACCGGTAAATTGAGTTATCACAGTTAAACGTAGGGATTTAAGTAGTATTTTAATTTACTGGATTATATAACGTATTGCAATGTGAATTTCTATGCATTATCATATTTCATATTTATAAATAAAAGTGTAACGGTTGAAATAATAAGGAATACACCTAAAAAGAAAGAATGTATAAAATAGGGATATTTACCGTATTTTGTACCGTCTATTTCAATAACTATGAAAAGATATTCCTTTTAATTACAAACGTAACACAATATCCCTTTTTGGATAAGATATAGAAATTTATAGTGTTAACTATTCTAATTGGGAGAAATGTAATTCCAATACATTAAAATATAGAAAATCTCTAAGTATAAAATAAAAGAATTAAAAATGTGACAAAAACAGTTAAGGAAAAGAATATACGCAATATAAGTAAAATAGAAGTGAAATAAAAAGAAATGAAAAGATAGACAAGTCATAATTGAAAATAAAAGGGGTATAGACAGTCCTCTAAACAAAGGTAGGAAAACTAAAGGTTAAAAAGGAATAGAAATAGGAAGTTAAATAATGAGGGTAAGTAAATGAGAAAAGATATTTAAAAGAAAATCATAAATGACCTTAAATTAAATAAAATGCAAACGCATAGAAAAGTAAAAAATATTGTAAACTGTGAACAGTAAAGGAACAGTAATTAAAAAAGAATGAATAAAGATATATAAATATAGACACACACATGTAGCCTCAAATATGTGTTTATGATGGGTGTGAAATATAAAAGTATGTAAAGAACTTATATGGATAAGAATGACATAGTCATTAGTATGGGTTGGAATGTGAGGTTAGTAGTGTTATACAATAGAAGTCTGCCCACCGCAAGGGGTTACTAGCAGTTGTGTATACATTATACTAATGTGAAACATATCCAACTATAGGATCCGTGGAGTATATACGCTTGCGTAGAGGTTAAGGAATACCCACTGTAGAGTAGCTTCAATGAAATGGGGGGGTATTGCCTTGATTGCATTAGGCAATCTAAATAGGATGGTGAGAGGCTTGACTCTATGTTAGTATACGTTGGTATCAAATCAGGTGTAGGAGCTGTACATAGGTTGAGTGCATCATCGGTTCTGCATGGTCAACGGGAAAGACAGGGTTAAACCTAATGGACTACGCATCCTACTAGGGTAGGTCACGTTAGGTAATGCACCACCCTAGTTGTTTGCTACTTTACTTGTTAGGGCAAGGCTAGTTAACCTACAAAAGAGTTCTTTCAAAAATGAATGGGGTACTCCGAGGAGCTGAGTCCTCTATAGTCAGTGGAGCTAAGTCCACAATAAAATGCAGACAAGTAGTAAATCCTCAAGGCGAGGTAGAATAGGGCTAAGCTATTGTGACGCCGTTAATAAACACTACGAGACGCATGCCAAGGCATAAACTACCAATGGGAGGTGGACATGGATGAAGACGATGAGACACACTGGCGAGTCGACATTTTGGGTTCCCCACGCCAATGCGTAGTTGTACGAGCAGTTGTAATACGAGATGTAGTTCCATACAAACGTGATATTGCATTGATGATGGATCCTAACATGGTGCCTGGTTACGGATACTAGCGGGGGTAGTCTCTTGGTCCAAAAGGGGATAGTGGTACTTATATACTTATACATATAGGTATGTAGTTATGGTCTACTTCGCGTAGATTGGGTGAATCGTATGCGTACATGGAGTTGAGATGACTAAGTAAAATTAAAAGACATAACATGTAATGGAAGACAATCAGCATAAACTTGTGTTAATTAAATGTATAATTTACTAGTCACCAAAACGTGGTTCTGACCCCCCCCCCCCCGTTACAACCCACATGATAGATCTAGAGGTACAGATACTAGTGCAAGGTGGGAACAGTGGAAGGACATGTTTCCTAATGCATGAACGACACTGACAAAGACACTAGGCATTGGAAGTGTCAACCTTGGTCAGTAACTATATGTTCTATTATACTTTACTATTTCATTGTGAGTTATATCGATAGTGCTCTGATATGCATTAATTTGTTTATTTGCAGGATACCAAACCATCGATCTGCACTTTGGTGGACTTGAGTTTTTGATTAAGCAATTATTCGGGCCCACTAGGGTGCGGGTTGTTACAGAAACATTGAACACATTATGCACTCCGCCATTCTTTGTGGTAAGTCGACTTTGTAAGGAAGGTTACCAATCCTCTCTAATATCAGAAAAGGACCTATGAATCTCGGTGCCAACTTCCATTTACCACTAAACCGAATTACATTCTTTAACGGAGAGATCTTGACAAATACCATTTTGCCAACACATAACTCTAAATATATACATCTCTTACCAACGTAGCTCTTTTGTCTGTCTTGAGCAGCTTCCATCTATGGTCGCATGATCTTGATCTTCTCTGAGGTTTCTTTAATCATATCTGGAATAAGTATCAGTTTCTCACCCGCTTCTCACCAAGTAGGAGCATTGAATGGTTGGCCATATAACACCTCAAATGGTACAATACTGATGTTGGACTGTCTCAGTTGTTACATGCGAATTCAATGAGATGTAAGTGATAACGTCATTTCGAGGGTGAAAAGTTGTGTTGAGGTGCAGCTCTATCCCTAATGCCTCTTGTAAGCTTTCCAAAACCCACTAGTAAACAATGGGGTTCAGTCAATCACATTGCTCTTCGGCACACTATGGAATCATACTATCCATTTCATATACAATTCGGATAGTTTGGCTGCTGTTCTGCTAGAATTGACAAGTATAAATCTGGCACTCTTGGTCAATCGATCGACTATGACCCAAATGTAATTGTAGCATGCTCTAGTCCTCGGCAGTCTATCGATGAAATCCATCGCAACTTGTTCTCATTTCTACCCGGGAACTTCTAGCGGTTGCATCAAACCACTAGGCTTCTTTTGCTTTGCCTTAGCCAACTTGCAATTCATGCATTTTGAGATGAATGTCACAATGCCTTTCATCATCCTTTCCCAATTATAGGTCAGCTTCATATCACGGTACATCTTATTACCGCTGGGATGTATATAACACAACACCAGAATTAACATTTCGTAATGGTTATAACTATTCCAAATCAAATTCCCAACGGTTATAACCGTTGGTGATAGGTACGTGATATATTTTGTAACATATTTTCAACGATTATAACCGTTGGGAATTTCCACATTTCCATCGGTTATAACCATTGGAAAATTCCTTATTTCCAACGGTTATAACCGTTGGGAATTTTATACTGTACTAACATAATTTCCAATGGTTAACCATTGGAAATAAGGAATTTTCCAATGGTTATAACCATTGGAAAATTTGTCACTAAGAAAGTAAATCACCAACGGTTATAACCGTTGGGAATTCCTTACAGACATAGGTAAATACCAAAATTACCAACACTTATAAGTGTTGTAAATTTGGTATAGCTGAACCATATCTCATTTACCATCCTATAGTATCATCACATGTTATTTAATTCAAGTGTACAAATTCAAATTTATAGAAATAACAAACATGACACTAAATTTCAAAACTAACGTATCATCAAATTTAAAAACATCAGACGTACTAATTAGTTCATATCAAATTCTACAAAGTTCACTGTGACAAATTCAAATTTCACTACTACAAAATATTTAAAAGCTTAAAAACAATGAATGTGACACTCCGGCCATACTACAAAACCACCATCAACCAACTTAGATGATGTATAATGACCATTTTAAGGTACATCAAAAAGTGGCTCGTCTGGATCGAGAACTTCCTCCACCCAAATAACTTTTTCCCCATCTCCAACCTTCCTACCATGACAAATCTTTTGCATTCCAAGATGTCATATAGTTACCACTTCCAATTTTCTTGACAATAATTGTGCTTCTTATCTTTCAACCATAAAGGATCCAATAACATCATTAGATGGAGCAGGACTAGGGTTAGGATGGTGCTCGGTATGCCAAACAATTTCAGTTCTTGGTGTCATCAAATTTGTTCTAATCTGACTAACAAGTTGCCTTATACAATGCTACAAATCAGCTAGAGTCGAATTCAATGTTCTACTTTTATGCGGCAGAAAATGCACTTTACAATCCAAATTTATGGCTATGGGGCTTGCAAAATGTTACATAGAACTATCTTATGTACCCAAGCCAAATGATTATTAGGTAACCAACAATATTTACAATCTGTATATGCAACATCATGCCTTATACATTTTCAAGCTATTTTGCCTACTTTGCATAAAACACATCAAATAAACATCATCAGCTTAACTGAGTAGTTTACTCAATTTAAAAACTGAACTATAAACCGAGCAAACATTTGCTTAGTTTTTAAAATCTGAGCATACATATGCTTAGTTTATAAAATCTGATGATTCTCGGTTTATATAAACTGAGCATATTTATGCTCAGTTTATAAAAACTGACCATATGTCTGCTCAGTTTTTAAAAGTGAGCAATTTGCTCAGTTTTTAAACTGGGCTTATGCTCATTTTATATAAACTGGGCAAATATTTGCTCATTATAATAAATAATACTACTTCATTTTCCTCATACCATCAAGTTGTCAGCGTTTAAAAGCATAGAAATATTATCTAATATAAATAATACTAATTCATTTTCGTCACAATAATACTAATTCATTTACCTCATATTAATTATTTAATTAATTTGCGGGATTACCAAGATTTGGGATGTTAGGGGAGCCAAAATAAAAGTAAAGAGTAGCTCAACATAATCCTACATTGTAAGATATCTAACGCCATAAAATAACCTAGGATTTACTTATGCACTACATTATTTTCTTCTCCTTTATTTTTACTTCATTTTGTTTCTTCGTTCACCTTGAATTTGTTATTAATGCTACTACCTTTTTCTCTAAAATTATCAAAAAATAGTTGCTACATTATAGCTACTCACATAATATAATAGAAAAATCAGCACTATATAAACTTGTATTAGTACATGATTGTAGTAAATTTCTTATGTAAATATGTAAGTCGTAATCAATAGATCTGTATATAGTGACACATACAGTAATTATTGTAACTAATAAATTATGAATTTCAAACAACTGATTAGATCATTATTGTGCTTGCGATTAGCATGAATATTTGTTGAGTGAATACTAGATGAGGGACAACAAATTTGGAGAATATCAATTCATCTTCATCAGTTAAACTAGTAAGTTAATCATTGTTTTGCCCTAATTTAATAACATTGCACAACTAACTGAATGTTTTTCCTAAACAAACTAAATTTTAATCAATAATTATCATCAATTCATCAGTATCTACCCATTTTAGAATCTATAAATATTAATTGAATTGAAAAATAAAAGTAATCTAGAGTGCGTGAAAAAGTAAGCTTGAGCCGAGAGAAAGTCGATGCTAAATACTTGCAACCCTACACTGAATATGTAATTAAATTCCAAACTGAAATAAAATTCAAATCAAAATCAAATACATATAGTTGCAACCTAAATTCAAACTGAAACTCAAAATGAATTTGAAATACACAAACATACGAAAGAGGAAGAAAAATCAGCGTTTCAAAAATCCCACGAAATAATTCGATCCCTAAAACAAACAATCGAATTCAAATATCACAAAATGATTTGAATTTGAAAAATAAGCATTACCTGAGATCTTGAGATTCCTTGCAGCAAAGAATAAAACCCTAGATCATGAGAGCCATGAAGGAGAATAGAAGCGTGATAGATTCGTGAGAAATGAGTATTGTAAATTAGAAAGCGAAGTTACATATGTCTCCATACTACTTTGACATATTTACTAAATTACCAACTTTTGTCACGGTTATAAATGTTGGACGAAGGAAACAAACGTTGGTAATTTATCACAGAAATAATTGGCAATTCCATAAAATTATATGTTGCAAAATAGCTGAATTGGTGTAGTGATAGTCAATCTCGAATGATGGCACTCTCCTAGCACCTCATCCCTCAATCCATAGACATAGAGAACAAACAATCATCCATCTTTACAGAGCCAGCCATCTCGATCAAGTCCGTACTATCTCCTCTCTTCAAACCTTACTCTAGCTTCAATCATAGAAATGATCTCAGCTAATCTGGCATCGCTCCTTTCACTAGTACCAATCCACTCAATCAGAGTAGGCCTGATAATCAAGCTTGCCAATATCTCTAGCTCTAGCTCGCATCTAAGTTGAAAATAATAGCCAGCAATACACTCTAGCTACGTCCACCCAAGGAACATAGCTCCCAAGTAATGCATCAGCATCTGCATTCTCTTTGCCTGGGGTATATACAATATCAAAGTCATAGGAGGTTAGGAACTCTAACCATCGATGTTGATGAAGGTTAAGATCCTTCTACGAAAAGAGGTATTTCAATGATTTATGGTGGCGAACAGCTCGAACCTCTCTTCTAAAAGATAGTGCCTTCAAATCTTCAACGAAAATACAATCGCTGCTAACTCAAAATCATAGGTCGGGTATTTCTTCTCACATGGTTTCAGTTGTCGACTAGCATATGCAACAACTTTTCCCACCTACATCAATACCACGCTCAATCTGGGACCACAAGCATCAGTATATACTCTTATCTCCTCATTCCCGCTTTGAATCATCAATACTGGTACACTCGTCAACTTTTCCTTCAGACTCATGAATGCCTACTCGCATCCCAAATAAAATTCTAATTCATTTTCACCAAGTGAGTCAATGGTGTGGCTACTTTGGAGAATCCCTGGATGAATCGTCTATAATATCTAGCTAACTACAAGAAACTTCTCATAACTGTACCATTTTTGGATCTAGTCAAATCTTGAACTGCTGCAACTTTTGTAGAATCCATGGCAATGCCCATCTCAGAAACAACATAACCAAGGAATCTCACTTCTCTCCTCCAGAAATGATACATCGAAAACATTGCTTTCAGTCGGTGCTCTCTCAACACCTCAAGCACAATCCTCAAACACGTCTTGTGTTCTTTCTCTATCCGTGAGTAGAGAGAATATCATCAACGAACACAAGCACAAATTTGTTAGTTGACCCCTGAAGACACAGTTCAGGAGATCAACGAAGTATGCTGGTGCATTGTTTAGCCCAAATGGCATAACTAACCATTTATGGAAACCAAATGGCATACGGAACGCTATAACTGGCACACTCTCCTTCAATAATCTTAGTTAGTGAGATCCCATCACAAGATCCAACTGAGAAAATACTCTAGCACCATGAAGGTGATCGAACAAGTCATCAATACGTGGGAGTGGATATTTGTTCTTCTCTGTCACTTTATTTAGCTTACGGTAATCAACACACAATCTAAGGGAACCATCTGCTTGCTTGGAGATTACTACGGGTGATCCCCACTCAGATATACTTCTACGACATCACAATAGGTCATTCACTTGCACCTTAAGCTCTCTCTGCTCTCTAGGTGACATCCTCCTCAAAGGCATCACTATCGGTCTGGCATCTTTAACTAAATCAATACAAAACTCGATCTCACTGTGTGGTGGAAGTCTGGTCACCTCCTCAAATACATTCGGATACTTCCTAGCAAAAGGCACTAATGACAACTTGTCGTGTAGAATATCGAGCGAATATAGAAAACTAATCATCATGTCATCGTTCGGTAGGTAGCCTAACACTACCATCCGTCTATCATCTACCCCTATCATAACCAATGACTTCTTACAATCACCCATCACTCTATCTCTATGAGGCCAGTCCATCCCCAGAATAATATCAAACCCAACAAAAACCCAAAACAAAGCAATCGCAATCAAAAGAAAATCTATTACTAAATAAGACCAAACCACAACAAACTGTACACAGGCTAGTGGAGCCTCTGACATGATTTGTCACAATCAAAGGTCGATCAACAATTTTGGGTCTCAATCCCAATCTATCTACTAGGTCACTAGATATGAAGGAATGTAAAGCCCCAGTATCAAACAAAACTCGTATATGAACATCATAAATGGAAAGCATGCTTTGAATAACGATGCCTTTCCCCTTCTCTTTTGTCGATGGAGCATTCAACGAAGTTGAAATGGCATTGATAGCATATACTTTCACCACCTGTTTTTGCTTCAGCAGCTCTGGACAACCTTTCTAAATAGGCCCAAGCTTGTTGCAATTGTAGCACTTCTTCCCTTCAGTCTTGCAGTCTCTAATATAGTGGCCATTGTCATTGCAGTCGTAACGAATGAGTGAGGTGTTACTCTTCTTTTAGCCACCTTTATTTTGAAACTGCTTCCTCTTATTGTTCCACTTCTTCTTGTCTTTCCCACTCGATTGTGACTTTGGCTCTTTTTTGGGAACAATAGTCCTCGGCTGCGGATAAAGACTCTCATGCCTCAGAGCCTTCTAGACGATCATCTAGAAATTCTCATCAATATGACTTATGAGTTTCTCTCCTAAGTAGTCCTTCAAGCCAATAAGGAACTTTCCATTATCCTTCAGTGGGGTGTCGATGAAGGACATCCTACATTTTGATAGGGCGTCGAACTCAACAACATACCATAGACAGTCATATCCTCTTGCTTCAGATCCATGAACTTAAGGAACAACCAACTTCTTAACTACCAGTATAAACTTCTCTTTAAATTTGGCTACAAAATGGTCTCATGTGAACCGGTCCACGAGAGTAGTGACCTTCACAGCATCTCACAAGTTCATGGCTCGCCCCTGAAGCTATTGGGAAGCCAATCGCCTTTTCATAGCATCATCCAGCTCTCGGTCATTGAAGGTCCTCTTGTAGGTATCAAGCCAATCTCACACCTCGATCCCCAACTCCATTCCTTAGAATGGTTTTCCACCAAGACTAGCAAAGTCTTTCTAGCTTAGCGAAATTGGCTCTGGATGCCTGTACTAGAGCACCACCAATAATAGCAAAATTTGGGATGGCTACTTGAGCATTTTGCAGCGTATTCTGCATCATGGTATTGAACATGGTCTATAAATCAGGATTACCAGCTCCCGAGCTAGCTCCCTCTTTGACTCCATAGATGGAGTTTCTAGCAGCATTCCTTGTTTGACAACTCATCCTTCGGTCTGTAATAAGACTATCAGTCTCTCCATAAGAAATCCCACTTAAGTAGTACTCGTGTGTGTAGTGCGACTTATATACTATATACTACTATATAGTTTGGAAAACCAAAATATATAATAAGTACGCGCTCTCGTATATATACACACCCTCTCGGTCCAGCCTAGGGTGAGACCTCCCATCCTATCTTTACTAGGTAACGGTATCCCTTAGGTTAAATTATGCAACCTAGCTCCGATACCAAAAGTGACGACCGTCCTATACCATCAGCACCCAATATACTCGTATAGTGCGATGTAGTGGTGCTCGATCGGTACAAGACGGCCGTCAAGGTTGAAAAGTAAATAAAGCATCACAAAACCTTTCGTATATCTCATGGCGCATTGAATAAAATATAATATTAAACATCTCAGGTATAAAACAGGTGAGACAGTAATAATTGAATTAATCATAGAAATCAAATTATATAGATCCATACAGCAAGTTCCATAGTGCCATGCAACAGAATAGCAAATAAGTAAATGTAGTAATACGAGAGTATAGCCTCCTGCTCGCCACTTGTCCAGCTCTACATGCTGACCCGAACTGATAGCTCAAATTTACTTATTTAAGAGTACCTGGAATAATAGGAAGCAAAGCATTAAACTCTGAGTCAGACAATAGTCTGGTGTGAGCAGTAGAAAATCTCTGAATACTAACAAACCACTAAAATAAGACAAATGGTATGGAGAATCATACCTGACTTGTCCCTGCATCCACAGAGTTAGCACATACACAAGATATACCCTACTCTACGTCAAAGTAATAAGGGGTGTATAAGTATCTACATCAATACCATTAGCATTATGTGACATCCCTAAGGTGATAGAAATCAAAAAAAACATAGCATCCATCATTCATCATCCATCCTCACATTCACTAACTCAGTGCAATGGATATAAGATTACTTGCCAACTCGTTATGGTCAAGGACCAGCTATCCATCATGATAGCCTGTGCCATGGTTCCTCGGTACTCAAATCCATGCCACTCAGTCGGCTAGGAACTAGAATAACCATCATGTCAGTCTGAGGTAAACAAATCTCGTATCTTGAACAAAGAGCCATCATGCCTTAGGAACCATCACGTCCCTAGTACATACCCCATCTCATGAGTACCATATGAACCCTCGAGTCTCACCTATCACTTTGCACACGTTATCTATAACAAAGTACATCCTGGAATTGATCTCACGGTACCCATCACGAAGTCACCGGGTTAGGAACGATTTCTACAGTCATCATCAATCGTAGAATACCACCATACATCACGTGACCTTCCTCCAACAGTTCCCTCAATCCGACTCATAGTCCTCTACCCCGCATCTCCAAATATAACTATCCATATCGAAGCTGTCACTTCCCATCATGGAATCGTCATCACTGAATCATGGGTCGTCGTCAAAAATCACTACCTAACCTTATGGTTTGATACCGACCCCTCTCTTGGCCATATTTGGCTAATTGTTTGGTTTGACATGAGTTCACGATGAACAAACACCCATTACTCAAAGCAAACACCATCACGTCTTGAAGAAATAGGAAGAACTCGAAGTCACCTCACAAACTTCCATCACCGAGCTATGCGACCCAAACCATCACCACGGATCCATCCCATCATGAACCCCATACTTCAATGTAACATTACCATGCTTCTCCACATGAAGCCCCCTCCACCAATCAATTAATCATCCGATCAATACTTATGGACCTGGACCGATCCATGGCCACCAAAGTCGATTCCAAGTAACCACATCTCTAACTTGAAGCAAGTGCCAATCCATCAGCCCTTTGACTCGAAGCAAGCTTTCTGATCCATCACTTGAGATTTCCTCACTCTTACGCAATCCATGCACTTGCACAGCTGACCTAAGAAAATATCCATAAAACTTAAAGCAATCCATCCCATAGCTCGAAGAACGTCCCGAAGCATCCCTCCATCGATTGATAGCACTCAAATTCTCCACTGATCCATCCATAGCTCAAGCAAATGAACTCCAAATGACTCGAAACTTGGAACGTAGCCTTAATAAGGCCTTCTTTGTTGCTCCATATCAATCGCATGTAATTTGGACAACTACCGATCGATAACTACCGATCCCTAATGTATTTCTATAACTAATTCACCATTCGATTAGCATTTTCAACCAAACAAACATCACACATTCAAGTAATTATTACATACAATCTATACTAACAAGCATGCATCCATACTTATCAATGTGAATCCTAAAGCTAAGGGTAGTAGCCATAAGATTAAGGAGATCCACAGGAACACTAATTTTACAAATCTTTTCAAAATCGTTTGAAATTTGCATATGCTGTTAAAAGGGTTTAAAGCATATTTTGGAGTTTGAAAATCATTTAAAAACATCATTAAATGTCTAATAGTGGATAATTAGTGTGTAGAGGCTTAAAACCACTCACTTAAATCCAAAGCAGCCCTAAGCAAGTCCAAAGGTGCATGAATTCTTAGATGAACAGCAGCTGCAAAGTGATCTTCAATAGCAAATATTCAATCCAAAGTGCTAATCTCACTAATCTTCCTCAACTGACAAGTTTTGGCTAATTAAGGTAGGGACTAGGGTAACGTTTTGGCTAAAAAAATGGTTAATAGGAGTTCCTTTTTATTTTTGGAAAATGTGAAATGATGGAGAGAAGTTTCATCAATCCCATCCCATGCTAATCCCAAATGGGCTTTGGGCCTACCATTAACCCACTAATTACACATTAAGCTGTTTAAAATCAAGTGAAACTTCAAACAGTCACAACTCCCTAATGGTAAGTCCGTTTTCCTACTACTACCACTCTACGAAAAGAGAAACCATCATCCTAATATAATAGAAATGGTTACAGACTCCAATTCGGCTCCTATCAAAGGTTATAGGCCATACAAGATTTTCAAGGTCCAAATCATCTGACAAAAATTCTAAGGATGGAAAATGTTAGTAGTCATTTTCCAAAATTATAGAATCATACGACATTATATAAAAATAATATTAATATTCTATGATCCTCCAATACATAAAATACAGGTTGTTACATGTAGAGTCAATACTTGGCTTAATTGACAATCGAGGGTTATCTATTCTCGATTTTGATAAGAAACCATAGTTTCTCTTCAATGTATGAGAATACTTAATAGACATTCTAATGTGTTGTGTTCATTTAAGTTTGGTTAATTTCCTTTCATCCCTCGTAGTTGGTTTTGTCCTTAAATCGTATCAAAATCCATTTCATTAGCAATAATTTCTAAAAGAAATTCCTTCACTATGAAGTAGATATTTCTTGACACAACAATTGTTTCTTAGTTCAATGAAATGGGTATTCACAAACATTTTATGAATTGTCTTACATATAAAACTGATTCAGTTTTAGTTTACAATATTTATGTTTAAAATATAAATTGGTCATTCATTGACAGTCGTACCCAAACTCTTTTTGGGGCGATTTATACAAGATCCCTCGTTAATAATTATTTCATGCAGTCTTTCGACTCGCACAACCCGCTAACTCCTTGGCCAAGGATATATTGGGTTTCTTATAAATCTTTATCCTGTATGATTTTGTAAATCATTATTTAGATGAAATTAACTTTAACCTTATGTACTACTCTTAAGTACACGACCTTATATAAAGAATTTTACTCAACTTCACTCACAATTAATCGTACTTTGTTCAACAAAGTATGATTACTCCTTATCGATACATCATTATGTATCATAGGGAGGAGTAACTGTTGAGATTAATTCTTTATTTGTTCTTAGTATGTTTGGAACTATTTCCAATATACTCAACAATTCGATCAAATTGAATCATTTTTATTTTCTATTGCACGTTATTTTACTTACTTTTGTTTTATCTTCTATGAACATGTCATTAACATACCATATGTGCATTATATACATATGTTTATGTTTACGATAATTCATCGGTGAATATAACAAAGTATGTGGAACCATTTTAGAATTAATAGACTTTCGATTGCAACATCTATGTGTATCAATCCATAGAGTTCATAACTCTTATGATGCGCCCAATGAATTGGTGGTTTTCCCTTAATTGTCGAAGATATAATTTGCTAGTATCATATGATTCATAATCATATAATCAAAAATTATTTCTCAAAATTGTGGCTTAGTCCATAATTACAAAATAATTGTAGATAAATTTAGATACTTCTTTATTTTCCAATGCATCACAAATACAAGAACTATAGTTTTATTTTATAACGAATATTCATAATATTCATATTGAAATAAAACTATGTCTATTTTTTAATCAATACTGAATATTAATTATTTCATAAATAATGTTTGGTACATTTTACGAAAACAATTTCCATTTGGTGCAATCAAAAAGTACCTTATGGCATGCTCCCACTATTTCTACCATTACTATAATAACATATGAAATACGAAGCTCCATTCGATCATTATATATATGATGTTTATTTCATTTACTATAACTGGTTTAAAGTCGAGAACTTCCCGATCAAATATCTTAAAATCAATGAAATAAATCTCATAGAAAATAATTCTTATATGAAAATACACTTTGTAATAGAAATCATATTTCTCATTCTGATGTTAAGTATCAACTATTATTTTACTATTCTCATTTTCAATCATTCTTTATGAAGGATAGGTGACAATTCATTCTCTTCATCCCAACTGTTCCTTAGGTTACATCCATACATATACATTCAATTTCATTTCTAAACGGTCGAACCATTCAAAGAAAATCTTTATTACAATATCATAATGAACCCTTTACAAAAGTGCACTTGATCATCCTTAACATTTAAGGATATCAAATATGTTACACTTTACGTAAATTGGTCAAATTGACATTTTAGCAATTGAATTCTTAGATCTATCTTAGAGTCTTTGGTCTAGTGATATATTTAATACAATAAAATCATGATTGTAATCAATCACATTGAATACACGATCTACCGCTATGGTCTATTTTCTTATTTCGACTGAACTAATTTCATCAAGGTTTCGTACATTACGAATTACGACCGTTCACCATATAGCATTTTTATGTGATCGAATACAGGTCAGACATCCATATTCAAGTATTGTTTCTAGAGTTCAAAACTCATAAAAGATAATACACAGTCTTAGGCAAATAACGTGTAAACAAAAAATTACCAATTTATTTAGTAGTTGTAAAACTTGGCGCTTGCATGGGTATTGAAACAATAACATGCAAAAGTATTATTAGTTAGTATATTTTATATTTCTATTTTTCAATACTAATTCAGTTCATTTATATATTTTAGTTAATACGAATTCATTTAATTTATATATTTTAATTGATAAACATTACAAATTATATTAAATGGGTAAATTGTTTATACAGATTATTGTAACTTTATATGGCATATGTTCTTATAATATTAGAAAGTTTAAATGTTACCATTTCATTTTTATAATAAGGCTTCCACCTTTTATGTTTCTTCAAATCCTAAGATGAAACATATAATTTTTTCGACTTCACTAGTAGTGTTAGGACTCGTATATCTTGGAATTCTAACCTTGAGGAGAGCTTAACAAATCATACTCCCATATACGATGGATAAATCCTTATTTGTTGTATTATATACAACTCCTAACCCGTTATTCATTGCCCTAATACCATTTTACCTTGAGGAAAGCTCAACGAGTAAAAATAGATTATTCACTCATACCCACCATTTCACGATGGCCTAAGTATATTATACATAACTTGAGGAAAGCTTAACAAAGATGTATAAGTATCTTACATCATCTAGTATATACATTAATAATACTACACATAACATCTCTAGCTTGAGGAAAGCTTAACAACTAGAGAGTATGCAAATAATTTATTAATGCATAAATGATAGAGGACAACTTTATATTAAAGATTCATAATTTTCAATATATAATATATCAAGTGATATCGACTTATGTAACAATGTATTTCTTATAAAATACCCTCGTGATACAAGTGTCAAACACATCAGAAATCACGGTATATGTACTTTTACATATGTGTTTATTCCTTAAATCAATTTAGGGTTCCTTTAATGTCTTTAGTTTATATGTTCATATTATATAAGTTTTATTATTATATAACTTTTATATTTTAATTAGCTTATATAAAAAAATTATGTATAAAATTATATTAAGTAAATCTTATTTAATTGATTTGATTAATTAACACTTTAATTAGTTATTATATTATTCCAATTATAACATATTACATTTAAAAAATATATATATACTATAACCTTATAACAATACACATATATCTTATATATGTGTGTTTTAATTTATTAAATAACTTTTAATTGGTTTATTTAATTAAATTATTTTAATTAAATTTTATTAATTTCAAAAATTCATTTATACACACATGTATACACATATTATCTTAAAAGATTCAAGACAACATAACATATATCATTATATATACTATATATGTATATATACACTACGCCATAAATGACCTTCTGCAACATTTTTGCAAGGTGCTGCCAGCTAAAATGTTGCGATCGATATAAAATTTTGGTCCTACTGCAACGTTGTATTTATGGTGTTACCTTAGCCATAAAAATGTGTTGCTCTAGCTAAACAAGTGTAACACGATACAACATTTTTATATAGTGTTGCTATAGATGTTTTCAGATTAAAAAATTAATAGAATTAGCAATCTGCGTGAATACGATCCAACGGTCTACATTTAATCTGATTGTTAACATGGATCACCGCTACAATTTGCCCTAAATTTTCGTTTTCCCGCTTTACTTTTCATACCATTTCGTTCTCACCCCCAATTTCCAAATCCCCAATTTCCAAATCCCCAATTTCCAAATCATATTTTCGTTCCCATTTCGTTCTCACCCCCAATTTCGCTGCTGTTTGCCTACATGTCGATACGCAACCTCTCCCAAATCCTACCAACCGCAGCCCCCAACAAAACTCCACTACCCCACCACCGTTTCTACGGCCTGATTCCGATGGTCATCGAGCACACATCCCGTGGCCAGCGTGCCTGCGATATCTTTTCCCGGCTTCTCAAAGAGCGCGTCATCTGCCTTAACGGACCCATCGAGGATGATACGTCGGCGATAGTTGTGGCTCAGCTGCTGTTCCTCGAATCTGGTGGTTCCGTGACGACAGGGTTGGCAATTTATGATACTTCGACCAGATCCGATGCTTGAATCTTTCTCGCCAATGTTCAGAAGAAGTTCGATTCTGATGAAGCTTCACTCGATTGCTTCAAAAAGTACCATTTTCGGATTCAAGGAAGATGTCAAACGCAGATTTCTTGTTTGAGAGAATGCCGCTTAAATTTTCAAATTGGCCAGCAATCATAAAACCAGTTTCAATTCCTTGATTGATTGCTCGAATTGCTTTGACTTCGTCGTCGGGTGCGATGTGATATTATTTGGTATGTTTTCTGCCTTCTGGTTTACTTGATTATTCTCGATTTTGGTTACACTCGCATGCTTTTGCCGATGATGAATTGGGATTTATTTATAGGCTTTATTTCCTATAATCTCGGGTTTAATCTTTCTGTTGGACTTTGATAAATCTGGTATGTTGGATTGCGATGATGTATTGGTATGTTGGATTTTGGTTCGCTAGCTTGATTTTGCTTTGCCGATGATGAATTGCGATGTGATATTATTTGGTATGTTGGATTTTGGTTCACTGACTTGTTTTTGATTTCTGATCTGAGCTTGTTAGCTCCTTTCTGCTGCATTTGTTAAACCAGAACATGAACTGATGCTCCAAGTCCTCTGTATATCATATTACTGCCTATGTTTCTCTTGTACATGCCTGATGCATTCACTATTTTTGCTTGATGGGCTGCCTATGTGTACTGTTGTGTTTCTTGCACTGGCTTGTCTATATTTTACTGAACCTGGTTCTTGTTTGTTTTATTGGTTGCTTGGCCCTGAGTTGAATCCAGTCGATGACTCGGGTTTGACCTTGTGCCGTGTCCTTGTATCCATGTGTTGCATTCATGTTTGGCTTATGCACTTATGAAAAGAAACAACCCAAATACCTGAGGCAAATATTATAACAAAAATATTTTCATTTTCTGTTTGAGTTAAATATTATTTTCCAGATTACTGCTTTTGAATTATATGTGACAAGTATTGAAGACTGGACAGCTGGATACAAGCTTGAAGACAGAGTCAAATCAAATTTGCATGAGTGTATGAATGCATGATCTTGAAGACAGGTTTCAAAGAAGGCGCTTCGCCCGGACCCGCTTCTCAGCTCGCCTTCGGCTCGGCACTCGGCTCGTCATATATTTGTCAGTGTCGGTGTCTGTATAAATTGAAACTGCATATGTAATGAGTGAACTGAGTGATGTAGTGAGGAATATCTGTATATGTGAATATCAGTGTTATATATCATTGAATTGTAAAATAGTGGAGTCAGGAATTTGTACTATTTCAAATGTTGAAATAAAATATTTATTTAAATAAATTATTGTTTAAATATCAAATTCTGTGCAATAGCATTTTATTAAATAAATATTTATTTTTATTAAAAAATCAAATATGCTCTACATTGTGGGCCCCACAAATTCAAAAAGTTAATATCTATAGCAACATTTTGAAATGTTGCTACAAATACCTATGGGTGTTGCCATAGACCCAAATAGGGTTCTATTGCAACAATATTACTTATGTTGCCTTAGATAGTCAAAATGTTGCCTTTGAGGTCTAAGGCAACGGCAAAAATTGCATCACCCTAAAAGTGTTGCCATAAACCTATGGCAACATTTTTCGGGCCTGAGCCAATTTTTTTTTTTTGTGTTGCAGAAGGTCATCTATGGCGTAGTGATATTTAATTAATTTATTAATCTTATTAATAAATAATATTTTCGAAATTCATTTTTTATTTTTCATGGCTTCCTCCCCTTCCTCCTAGTCCATGTCACATCTAACTACCTCCTCCTCTATTTCCATGCCAAACCTCCTCCTACCATCCTATTTTCCACGTTTACCCTCCTCCACCCATTCCTACCCATCAACCCTTCAAGCCTCTACTGCACCCTTAATCGGCCACAACCCCAGTCTCGCCCTATCCTTTCTTCCACCCCTGGTTGTCACTCCAGCTAACCCATCTCCCCCTGACCTACCAGATCTAACCACTTTCCCTCTACCTGACACTTAAAGACCCCACCTTTCCTCATCTAACCCTCCCGCATCTAACCTTATCCTCTCTTTTAATCCTTTCTGCAGCTCATCTACCTTTGCCTGGTCTTCTCTTTTCAAGAAAAATCAAGGAATGTCGGGGTACACACCCCGCGTCACTTCATCATCCCTAAAGATGGAACGCCTAAAGCTCCTCCTTCGAAAATTGGGGAGGAAGGAATGAAATTTTGGAGTAACTATTTGGTGGGGTTCTTCCCTAATGGCACTTTATCCTATTTCACGGTTGTTGATCACCTCAGGAAATAATGGAAGCTTCCTGCAGAGGTAGATATCAAATTTGACAGTTCTAAATTTTACTTTAAATTCTCAAATGAGATTGACAAACAAAGAATCCTATAAGCCGACCCTCTTTTTGTCAAAGGAAAAATGTTCATTATTATTATGTGGAATCACATACATGGAAATGCTCAAGCCCAAATCCATGCGATGCCGATTTGGGTTCATTTTTATGGAATCCCTCTTTTGATGGGACATTGGTCAGAATTAATTGGTTAGCTTATCATCTTGGTAGACTTATTTGTTTTGATGAAAACACGGAGAAACTCAAGAGATTCAAATACACCAAAGCATTGATTGAGATTTCGCCTGATCAACATCTTCCAAAGTTCTTAGCTCTTGATGGCCTTGGAGATAACTTCCCTAGTGTTGAGTATGACTGGATACCTAAAATCTGCACACTTGTAAGGTCTTTGGGCATGGTAGAGAAGAGTGTGATAAGGCTTTCACAAATAGCAACAGATTAAAGAATTTTAAACTCAACCAGGAGCCAACTCAATTGCAAAATGCTCACTACTCCAAAAATACAACATCCTCTGTGCAACAACATTATTTCAACAGCCTAACCTATAAGGCAAAAAAAAATTGTTTGGAAGGAAAAAATTGATTCCCTTCCTCAATCATTGCAATAGAATAACTAAACAAGTCAGTCAATCAAATAGCGGATCTTTCAAATCGCTGCAGTCATGTGCAGACCGAACCTTCTAGCATTGAAACGAGCAGCATGGACTTTATTCTAATTAATAATGATGAGGTGGCTCACACAAAACAAGGCAATATCCTACCTTCCTATGTGCAGCCAACACACATGCCTATGTCATCAAACAAACATCCTGTGCCATCTATTGATATTTCTCATTCGGCCCCTACCTCCCTATGCACAACATTAAATTCTTCGAACCATGCAACTTCTACCAAGAACTACACCCCCTTGACTATTCGCTTATTCACAACTTAACATCCCAACCGTTAATCCAAATTCCCACTCCCCCTCAACCAATCAAGTAGGTCATGCAAGTTTCAATAACACGTACCTCTCCATGAAAATCACCTTGTATACTTCCTCCTATCGTCCATGCAAATATAACATGTACATTTCTCAACAAAAGACACTCTTCTCCATCATTATATGGCCAGTAGATTTCAATCAACCACATTCCAGTTTCTCCCTAACCATGCAGCTCTGCCCTATGCATGCCACCCAAGGATGCAAACCGTGCTATCTACGTGAAGCCAAACCCAATTGCACTGCTCGAACAACTTCCAAAAAAAATTAACACTGATTCCCACACTGTTATAAATCACTCAACCTTTGATTCTCAACCAAACAACCTTCTCCAACATTCACTCATCTCACTTGACTCTTCATCTACTAAACCTAACCTGCACAACCAGACCCACTCAACTCACATAGCCACATCCACCGATATCTCTACTATGTTGCTGCAACCATCACCAAGCAATCAAACCTCTCCTCCACAAAACCACTCTGAGCCTCCATCACCTAAATTTACCACCCATACAATTGATTTACCACAAAGTTCATCTTCTTCATATCTCAATCTAGCCCCACCATCACACATTGAACTTCCCCCTCCTCCGAAGCGCATTTCATCCATACCTACTATCCATGGTACATCATATCATTCAACTAGTAAATAAAGTAAGAAAAATAGAAAGAATCGCAAAAATGATGACCATAATCATTCCTAGGAATACAACCCAGACCAAACTCTCCTAGAACAAGAGAAGACAAATGTAAGCACTAACACTCCACACTCAGCTAGACATACAAAAAGACACACATCCCCACTCTTATCTCCTCTTACTCTCTGATGATTAATAACATAACATATTGAAACGTCAGAGGAGCTCATCTCTCCTCCAAGCAAGCTAAAATAAAAAACTTTATAAAAGAAAACAACATACACCTTCTGTGTTTATCTGAAACAAACCTAAATCAGAGGCTCTCAATCCAGGCTGCTAGTTATATTGCACTGCATTAGCATTATGATCACAGTATAGAACAAGCTCCGTATGGAAGATTATTAACACTATGGAGTACCAAAACTAATGTTTTTGACCAGTTTTTTCACTATCATGTCCAATACCCCTCTTCTTGCACTATCATGTCCAATATCCCCCTTCCTCCTCTGAATTCCAAATCTCCTTCATTTTTGCTCATAACTTTAACACCACAAGACAACTCCAACACTTAGGTTTTGGGATCGAAGAAGATGGAGAGGGAAGGTGAAAATTCCCCAAGTAGTTAGGTCGATACGACTCCAACACTTAGGTGAATTTCACTAACTCCAAGTTCACAAGCAAACTTCACCTTGTGGATTTGTGTTGAATTCTTCCTTCATACCACATCATTTCCACAGCGTAGCCGATAACGTGAAGCTTGTTGAGACGGTTAGCGATGACAGTCACTTCGAGTGATATCCAGGACTAAAAAATGAGCGGTTAAATAATGTCAAAAACTGCATGACACTGCACAACACCATACTAGGATTCACTCTAGCATGGGGGGCATAGCTTATAATTAATCTAATGTTGATTATCTATCGATTTTTTATAGAAATGGATCAGAGATATTCCATACGTCTTGCCGCCCAAGCCCTAGGTACATACACTTCCAAATACGTTGAATCTGATGCCAAGTCAAGTTCAACTATGAATCCACATGCACAGCAAACTCGATAGAGCATGCATAGTAGCCCAAAAATCCACAAGTGGAACAGCAAGTTCTGGAGAATCCAGCAGAGCCAGTAGATGGACCAGAAGTAGATCCCGCATCTGACACTCAAGGATGCTGTAATTTTATATGATCCTATTGATTCTATAGCCTCCAAAAATCTATGAAGGATCCTTCAGAGAATATGCAACAAGCATGGAATTCCATTTGATGATGTCTTAGTCTCGTCTTGCGATCAAAGAGCTCACAATCCCCCAAAGGGTTTTATGCCTACAACAGATATATGTCTTGGCGGGTTGCATCCCACCATTCAATCATTTCATTCATCGAGTTTTGAATTTCATGAGGCTGGCTCCAACACAATTGCATTTGAACAGTTATCCCTTCCTTCTTTGCACATACCTTGTTTTCACTGAACACTTACAACGAGCGCCCAACGACGAGGAAATTCGATACATATACAGCTTCAAGAGTTGAAAATAAAGTCTATCTTTAATCTACTTGGAACCGGCCAAGGGTTATAGAGTAGTCTTCGGCACATGGAACAAGTTGAGCTATTTCAAAAACGAGTGGTTTTATGTCTGTTGTCCGCCTGGATTTGCATATAGATGGCTATCTAGACGTAAGTCCCATCCCGTATGCATTATATGAATTTGCCTTATAGTTCGCAGACTTAACTCATATCTTGTTCTTCTATCCAAATGTTCGAACGGAGCTCAATAGCACGACAATTTCAGATGCCATTAATTCTCTTATGGACGTTCTAGTAGAAGATCGAGATGTCAGAACCCTCCTACCATATGATAATCTTCTTGCCCTTGATTTGTTGGAAGTGGGCCGCAGTATTGTTATAGTCCAAGCAGTTGCTAGTGATGACGACAATGACAATGACGATGATGATCATATCTCACCTGAAGGAGGCAATATCGATCTGGATGTGCCCTCAGTCCCAAGTCCTGGGGCTGGAGTTGAAGAAAACGTTGAGCATGTACAAGAGCATGCCGAGGAAGGCGAGATTATAGGTGAGAGTGGAAAAGCTGGTCATGATGACATTGATGTGGGCCACGAGTCTCAGACCGAACAACCCAAACATGACCAACAGTCTGCTCCAAAAAAGAGACTTGTTGTGAAGATTTCCAAGACACAGACTCCTACACAGCCTCCACTAGTCACAACTGCAGAAAAGACACCTTCTCTTCCATCAACAGGCACATTTGCTGGCTTAGGGCCAATTCCTACCGAGTTTGGCTCCTTTCATGTCGGTAACATTAGTCTCGAGGGCATCTATTCCTTTATTCGCTTCGATAAGGACACCATCCCTTCCAGTGTGGGAGAGATCACTCCCATGAGCAAAACTCTTGTACATAATCCATTATGGGGACACTAGGACACTCATGCACATGTGCACTTCACAATACTCGTACTTAATTTGTGTCCTTGCTCATTAGATCAAACTTCTTCTCATTTTATTTGCAGGATCCATGGAGAAAAGAAAATATACACTTTAATCTATGGAGGAATACAACTCAACAGTAAAATCACTATCCAAATGCTTACCATCAAGGCAGCAGCTAGGACTCCGACTCCAGGCACCGATCTGATTGTGATAGAGGTAGTCACGATAGAGATGACCGGGACAGGGATAGCCGTAGCAAAGATTGTCCATCACGTGACTCTGCCTCTAGGTATCGCCCTAGGTCTAGGTCTCTTCCTCCAAAGGAAAGCATTCGAATCGTCATGATAACATCCCACCAGGCGGCACATCTCATGCTCCACCTCTAGCTACTGTTCCTACTCAGCAATTGACCACAGCCTATTACAGCTGATCTTCTGACTATGGGTACCAAAAGAGTGGTTCTGAGACTTCTCATCACAGACCTGGCAAAGAAACTGCTAAAACTCTGGTCGTCTCTGTGGAGCAAAAACTTGTCGCTGATGCTCGAATGGCTGAGCTGAAGGAGCAGTTCCAAAATATTTGCTTTGACGAACTCAAGTTTGCACCCAACTTAAAAAGAATTCTACTTGATGTCCAAGAGATGACTATTGCTTGCATGACTGATGTTCATAATCAATACAACGAATGGTCACAAATAGCTAAAAATCTCCAAGGTCTCAGAGGAAAGGTGGCTCGAAATCAAAAATAAGAAATTCATCGAGCCCGACAACAAAAGAATCATAGCTCATCTTGATGATGAGCTTGAAAAACTGAGGACATCTCAAACCGAAGCTGAGAAGAAGGCCAGTGATGCCATTAACGCACTCAAAGATGAGAGGACTAAGCATCAGGATGAGATGAAGAAAGCATTCCATCGGAACCATGATATGATGTTAGGAAGAGATGTTGTGAATAGGAGCATGGCTGAAATGAAGACCAAGCTTGATCGCAAAACCAAGGAAAAGGATGAGGTGCTCTAACAAGCTTAGGATTACTGCGATGAGCTATTCAATGCTAAGGAAGAGAAGGAAAAGGCGATTGAACATCCTAGGGACGTAGACGTGCTTATCAAGAGGGAGGTTGAGGCCATAGAGCATTGGATGATGGAGAGGTTTGAATCAGGGCTTATCAAATACAGCGCCAATGTTCTCAAGTTCCGCAACCTGGAATGGCCTGGTGATGACTATCCCATGGTTCTAGGCCTGGCTTGGGAAAAGATTGTCTCGGAGGAGAAAGCATTCTTGAAAGGTGGTGATGTGGACCTTGCTTGGCTGGAGAAGGAGGTATTGATAAACGACAAGCCCAGTGGGCTGAGAAAGGATGAGCTCATTCTTCATCTGGAGTGAGCCGCAACTATACAAAAAGACTTGGGAAAAGTCTCAGGATTAAGGCCACACGACGCCGCTGCTAGCCAAGCAATTAGGTCCCAAGCTGCTCTCTAATCCTGAGTATGATCCAGAGAATCCCCAGATGCATAAGCCTGCAATCCTCTCTCCTATCTCGGAGGTAATTTTGGGTGGCACTCCAGTCCACACAGAACTTCAAATAGAATAAGGTATCTTATTGACTTCCCTTGTATTTCAGAGGGTTGACATGTCACCAATCAACTTTGCTAATCTATCGTTTTATGTCTCTCAAGTTTACAGTCAGCTACGAATCATCCTGCTTCCCGATAAGGACTCTCAGCCAGGACAACTAGTGCCTACGGCAGAATATGTAACCGTTCCAACTTCGATAATGATCCCAACCATCCTAGTTTATGAGAATCCCGACCTTAATAAGCAAATGATCGATGCTTTGCTGGATGAGGGGACTGGCGGAACCCAAGGTGCTCAGATGGACGATGATGTTATTATCATTGGTGTTTCCTAATCCGTGTTGGATCACACCATGATTACAATCGAGCAGGAATGCCTCTGCGACATATAAATCAAGCTAGAGAAGATAGATAACATACCCCTTTCTTTATTCATAGCCCTACTTGGCCAAACCGTCTTCGCTTCGGTTTATATTCCTCCACCTGGGAGCGCTCAGAGCACACCTGTGGGATCTTCGCAAAGCACTCCAGCCTCCCTTCCTTAGCCTGGAAGCACTTATAGTGAATCTACCATCCCACTACTTAGCTCGCCTCCAAAGAGGAGAGGAACTGGAGGAAGAGGAGGTAAGAGGAAGGGTGAAAGCTCAAGTGACTTGTCTCCCGACACCAAGAAGAGGAAGGATAAGTCGAAGAAGTAGTTGTCAGTTTTTTTGTGTACATAAACCCAATGTTAGTCTGCAATAATGGTAGTAGTCTATTTTGATTTTTTGGCCAGCTCTGTGCAGGTTCAGCCTTCGTTTTTTCTTTTTGTTTTAGGTGTAAACAAAACTTGTACTTAGCTTTCCAAATTCCATTTTGAATGTTAATAACAAGGACTTTTTGTTTCATCAAATCTTTATGTGAAATCACCTAATTTGTTTTAGAAATGCACTTTTCATTCAATGTACCTGTGATCCATTCATTTTAATGATTATTATCGGACTAAATCCTTAGCCTGTTATGTAATTTACCGACCTTCCATCGTTCTCGTGTACGTAAAGTAATTGTTGAAATGCCAAACTCTGGGCATAATTGAGTTTTACCACTTAGAACAGCGGTTCAGATATCCTTTCTTAGGATAATGATATTTGATTGCGTCGAACTCTGGGAGCTAGTTTAAATTAACTACTTAAGATTGTCATTCGTACATCCTCATCCAGGATGTTTATTTCCAGTTACACCTAATTCTGGGCGTCGATTCAAAGTTCATAGGTAAAATCCCACCTTACGCCAGGTATGGACCTTTTGTTTTTGCCTACTCTAAGAAAAATGTTGAGTATTGGATGGTCTTACCGCGTCCATGCCAGTTTATACTCATGCCCCCAATCCGAGGACAAGATTGAGAGAGTGAACAGTTGTATCACATTCATTTTGATTTATACTTCTGCCCTCGGATTAAGGTATAAGAGTTAGCGAATGAACAGTCATGTCACGTTCATTTTAGGTTTATACTCCTACCCCCACATCAAGGGCAAAAATTAGCAAATGAATGGTCATGTCACGTTCATTTTTGGTTTATACTCCTGCCCCCACATCAAGGGTGAGAGTTAATATATGGACGGTCATGTCACATCCGGTTTTATTTTATACTCATGCCCTCAATCCAAGTAATAGATTACATAATTGCCCCTAAAGCATACTCATAATGCTATCAACTAGAAGATATTATCTTATTCAAAGGCATTCACATTAGAGTTCTCTTTGGTATGGATGCTTCATACTGATTCATATCAAAGGAGCTTGTAGACTATCTTGGGATGCTATATGAAAATTTGAAACTTGACTTATGTGGGATTTGTTTTCTATGTGATTTCATGTAATTGGGTCTTTGGTATTTGATATGATCTTGGAGATGGGCTGCATAGATTGCAACGGGGCTCGTTTATTATGTCTTAAAAGAGTAATAACTTTGAGACATCTAGATAGTTAAGAGTGAGTCATCATAGATTTTTATGAACCAAGTCAAAGTGCTAGTGGTTCTCTATATGCATTAGAGTCTCGAGAAGAAGATGAGGTTTCCAAAATCCAATAGTTCAGGAATTTGGTGATGTATTTTGAGCCTATCACTGGATTGCCTCCGAAGCGAGCTGTAGATGTCCACATAGACCTCAATCCAGGATCTCAACCAGTGAGTTGACCTCCCATGAGGATATTGGCTAAAGAAAATGAAGAATTGAAGTAGTTAACTGAGCTAGAAGGAAAGAATTTCATTCAGTCCAGTAGTTCTCTGAAGGGCACTGCCATGATGTTTGTGGAAAAGCCAGATGGTTCCCTAGTCTTTGCATAGATTACAAAAAGATGAATGAATGACAGTGAATAATGAATACCTTCTACCCCATATTGATGACATGTTTGGCAAGCTTAGAGATGCTAAATTATTTTCCTAATTTGACCTAGCAACTAGATTTGATCAGCTTCGAGTGGTCAAAGAGAATGTTCCGTTGACAACTTTCCACACTCGATATGGATCTTATGAGTGGCTTGAGTCGCTAGTTGGGTTGACGAATGCTCCTGCATATTTCATTGATCTTATGAACTGGTATTCCATGATTATTTGGACAAATTTGTCTTAGTGTACATTGATGACATTCTCGTCTATTCTAAGTTGGAGAAGGAGAATGAAGGACATTTTAGAACGGTGCTGGGAATACTTAGGTAGCATTAGTTAAAAACCAAGTTTTCCAAATGTCACTTTTGGTAGAAAGAAGTTAAGTTTTTCAGGCATGTGGTTTCTAAAGCAGATATTTCTGTAGATCCAACCAAGATTGAAGTTATCCAGAACTGGAAGAGCTAAAGGATAGTCACTGAGATCCACAGTTTCCTTGGATTAACCGGTTATTATCACTGATTCATAAAAAAATTCTCAAAGATTATCATTCCTCTTACTAAGCTCACAAGAAAATGTGTTAAATTCCAATGGAAAGATAACTGTGCAGAAGCATTCTAGTAACCGAAGGAATTATTAAACAAGTCTCATATATTGATTATTCCAGAAGGCAACCGGGTTGTGTATGCAGGTGCATGTGGTTTAGGATTAGGGCGGTGCTTATGCAGAGAGATAGAAAGGTGGCTTATGCTTCTAGGCAATTAAGGCCTAATGAGATACCTTATGCTACTCATGATATAGAGCTTGCCACCATTATTTTTGCATTGAAGACATGAAATCATTACTAGCTTGGTGAGAAGTTTATTCTTTATACAGATCATAAATATCTGAAGTATCTGTCTACATAGAATGAGTTAAATATATGATAGCAGAGGTGGCTGGGATTTCTAGCCACATATGATTTTGACATTCAATATACTCCAAGGAAAGGTAATAGGGTGGCTGATGCATTAAGTCGGAAGCATCGAATGGTGGTATCATTTTACACTAAGTAGAATATATTAGTTTATACACCTCCATACATCAATTAAAACTCATAATGACTGTCTCGATGCGTAATAAAGTGCTAAATATCTCCATAGCACTGCAAAATGGAAATTAGCGGTAGTGGATCCAATAAAATAGCATATATAAGAAAGCGCAAGCCTCCTGCTTCATCCTCTACCCAAATCCATATGTTATCACCATACCTGTCTCATATTCTACTCATTTAAGAGTACTTGAGAATATTAGAAGTAATGCAAATAACCTTGGGTCAAACAACATATGGTATGGAAAGTCATACTTGACCCGCTCTTGCAACCAATAAGTTAGCACATAAACACAATATATGCTACTATCATCGGTATAGTGTGTTCTACTCCATCTAGGTACAACTAAGGTGTCGGGGTATTAGACTCGATAATACCTACATCACGTGACATCCATAATAACTATAGTAACCATCACACAGTCTTGCATTTCTCATACTCAGTGTCATTGGATATATGATAAAGATCACACCATATGATTTGCGACTACTCAACATCGTGGCTCCATTAATGCTCGAATCCTTGCCCACTTAGAAGGTTGGAAACTAGACCAACGTCGTAAGGTCCAAAGATACGGATCACGCCATAAGATCCACAATGAGCATCCTCACCATCTCCTTCTTTACAATAATACATCAAAACCTTTAAGTTATCAATGATCCATTGGCGCACACACCGACAGTAGAACCCTCTTGTTCCACTTCACAAGTTGTCGTCATACAAAACTTGGCTGCTCGGACGATCACCAGATGCTCCTTCTAGCTTCACACTATAGCACATATAAAATTGGCATTGTAGCAGGATCGGTACAGTCCATGTACATAGCCAAAATTCTCTCCTAGTTTCTTCCTAGGCCGAACCATACCAAATCCAACTTCTTGATGGATCAGTACCGACCCATATGGATCGATGTTGAACCATTTACTTAGGAAAAATTCTCCAATTTTGCTTGCCTTCAATTCTTCTAAGTTCCTAAAGCTCCAAAATGCAATCTCCTGTAAAAAGCATGGATCAATACCGATCCATATGGCTTGGTATCAATCCATCGCTTAGTCAGAAATGACTAAGTCTTTTCCCTTGGCCAAATTTCTGCATCGATCCAGCTCTTTTGGGTTCTTCGATCTATATGCAACTTCATTTACAATGATCTAACTCTAAACTCGCTAGAGTTGATCCATCGGAGTTTGTTCTACGACTACAGACCTTCCATCCTTTAGAGTAATCAAATGGAGACCTCGTCATATAGGTTCCATCTACACTCGAAGATCATCATCCATAAAACGATTTGACCCCCAATTTGCTCCACAAGAGTGTTTCATCATCAAACATGCAAAAACAACAATACAAGCAAATATACAAGCATTGTATCATAACATTTCAATCATATAAACATTCATATACTAGCCTAACACAATATGCACATCCATAGCATGAAAACATGTAATTTAAACACTTTAAATTCATTTTAACCCATTTTTAAATCATTTAAAAACCAAATCAGATCTAGAAAAACAATTTTAACTTCAAAAATGGTTCCAAAGCATCATTAAATATATATATATATATATATATATATATAATGAGAGTGAGATCATAAATCACTCATCAGTTGATGTAATATCGATGAAATCAAGCAAAATTTAACCAAATCTAACATGAACAGCCAAAGTCACGAATTTCCCTTTCCAAAATGCTAATCTATTGATCTCATATGGGTTTATTACTTAATTACACCTTAATCTCTAGTTTTAACTACAAGTGAAACGGTTTAATGATGGATTTAGAATAAAAGATAATTAATGGTGACCGCTATTTTATGCCCTTTTTTAGAACTATCTTGTGGGATCTGAAACTAAAGAAATGTAATGAATGATAAGACTAAGTGATGTATGTAAAAAAATGAAAGATGTTATAAAATATATAATATGCAAATGGTGAATATGTTTAACAATATTTATGTGGAATATATTGTAAAATTTATATCATCTTGAATCTACAAATATAGCTTAAGTATATTGTACTTTTACACTTATAATAGATGAAATACCTCCCCTCTCTCTAGTGGCTTCTTATTTTGCAATATTTTTAGCACGTTATCAACATGAAACTAAATCAATATATTTGATTAATTGGTTTAGCATCTAGTAAATTTTATTTAGTCACTTGTAGATCTAATAGATCTCGCTTATTTTCTCTGATTTGATATTATTATTTTATAGAAAGATAAATCTTCTACATTTGATATGATTGATTTCAGATGTCATTGATCTTTTTCGTTACTTCTCATTGATATCCTTGCTATAAAGGATTATACATAAAAATTTCTACCAAATTAATGTTGATTATCAAATGTTTAAAAGAGAACTGCTTTATTTATTCACACAACCAATTGGTATAGAATCTTATTTATATATATTCCGATGTGAGACTATTATTTTTTATCATGCCCCCTTCATGTGTGGCATATTTTTGCCAATTACGTGATCATAGTGTTTCAGATGGCGTAGCACATGCATGACAGTTAAGCACATACATATTAATTACAGTCCTAGCTTTAATATTATTGTTAGCATTTTTTAGAGAAGAGAACTACTTTAGTTATTCACAAAACAAATTATTTCTTATTTCATTGAATCTAGTAATGGGAATCTAACCAAAGGTATTTATATTTTTATCTTGTTCTATTTTTCATTCATCTATGTATAAAACAAGTGATGTGTTCATCATTATTTCTTGTGTATTGTTACTTCATCATTGCACATTTCCTTTCAATGAAAATGCTTTTTCTCCTGCTCTAAGATTTTTAATTTCATTAACATATTAAGTGAAAGAAAGCTTTGTTATGTCCATGTTTTCATTTAAAAATTATTTAAATTATTTTTAAACTATATACATTAGTATCATACAGCTTTATATACTCTAGCATTGCAACATGTGGCAATTATATATCTATTTAAGTTGTTCGCTCATATGTTCATTTGTCTGTTTTAATTTGTAGAGCATATAATAACCATTATTTATCACCAACTTATTTCATGGTCACGTTTTCTTTTTAAATGAAATTAAAGTTAATAATATATTTCAATAATCTAATTCAAGCTTGTAGTTATGTATGTTCATGGTTATTTTGTTAGGGTTTTCTTACATATGTTAAGGAGGAACGACGGTGTGAAATTGGAATAGTCCCACATTGCTAAGTAAGTTGGAGAAGTGGTGTATAAATATTAGTTGGTAAGCACGTAACATTGGGAATTCCTTTTGTTACAATAAAGTGTGTGCCAACTCATATGCGTACGCCACGTGTTGGAGATGGACAACTTGGTTCGACCACCGTTAAACAATAATTGGTATCAGAGCTAGTGGTTACGAACTGGGCCAAGTAGATAAACAATGCTGTCAAAAGTACTCTAAGGGGATGCGAGTCAAGGGGGGATTGTCAGGGTTGTCTCGCATATGTTAAGGAGGAACGACGGTTTGAAATTGGAATAGTCCAACATCGTTAAATAACTTGGAGAACTGGTGTATAAATATGGGTTGGTAGGCATGTAACATTTGGGATTCATTTTGTTACAATAAAGTATATGCTAACTCATATACGTACGCCATGTGCTGGAGATAAGGAGCTTGGTCCGACCGCCATCATAGAACACATTTTAATATACTTTTCTTTGAAGGTCTAAGTTCTTCTTCTTATTATTTCTATTTTAATGTTTTTATATAGTTGTAGGGTCACTAACCATATTATTGTTTTAAAGGAATTTCTTTATTATTGTTTAGATAATCACAATCTTGAGAATTCAAAAATTATCTCTACAAAGAATATTATTTTGATTAGATAATCCTTTAATGATATGTTACTTATGTAACTTTAATCTCTTGAAGAGACATGAATTTGAATAAGACTTTAAAAAGCCAAACTTTTATAAGTTTATATGCAAATCAAATTATAAAATCAGATAATGGAAACATACTAGTTTAGTAAAATTTAGGACTTGGAGTCCTGAGATTCTTAAACAAAGGGTTTCTTTCACGAAAACATGGAACGTGAAGTTCATATGGATGTTAACCCCAAAGATTCGGTAATTTTTGAACTCGAAGTTTAATATTTTATGGAATGTGAAGTTAATGATTGAGAATATGTAATGGAAAAGATATAAATTATTTACATCGATATGTATAATTGATTCATGAAGAAATAATAATCTCTAGAGGAGCATGACATATATATATATATATGTATGTATGTGTGTGTGTAACCTATAGCATGCTTCCGTAAAGAAGAATTTATACTAAACCAATAGCATGCTTCCGTAAAGAAGAATCTATACTACTTAGCAGTTTAATCATCTCCAAATTTACTTGAGTGCAATAAATTTGATTTATATCAAAATCAAACTCGAAGTTTGATAGTCGAAATATTATGATTTAAAGTTGGTCGAGTTATAAACCATAAGTTTAGTACTGAAGTCCTAATATTACCAAATGCTGATGAACCCAATGGTTTCAATAACTATAGACAAAAGTTACAGTACATACACCTAAAGATCTAAAATTAAGGTGAAATATTATGAACATCATGTTGAGGATATTTCATTTTCTTTATCTAGATATATATCCAGGAGATAGTATGTTACGTGTCCATTTTTTTCATCAAAGTGCATTGCACGTCTTGAAATAATAGCAAAAAGACTGTCCATTTTACTCCTTTTTACAACAAACCAAGGTATGGACCATTAACATTTTAGTAAAGATATATGCCTTAAATGGCACAATTATTCATGCCATTTTGAAAAATCCAAAGTATTTCTCTGAATTGACTAATAGTTCAGCTAAGGTTTCTATTGTCGATGGATCTACCAATATAATTAAAGGGTATAGAGTCCACATAATATTATCAAATATCACACATATTTTCATTCGAAGTGCGTTATACTCAAACAATTCTAATAAAAATTCATTAAGTTTTAAAGATATAAGAATGAATGGCTACTATACTAAAACTATAAATGAAAACAACAGAATATCTTTTTATTACTTCTAGAATTAAAAGCCAGAAGCTTATTCTAGAAAAATTGGTACAATATCAACATGATTATATTATACAAAAATTGATATGGTCGAATCGCACTCAGTAAATATGAGCCAGAAGCTTATAGATACAAAGACATAATTCTTTGGCATGATCGTTGGATCAACTATGATGCATAAAATTGCTAAGAACTCGAAAGGGCATAATTAATCAAACCAATTAAATCTACAAAGTGATTAGTTATATGCATGTTGTGTGCATAAGGAAAATTAATCGTTTGACTTTCATATGACAAAATCACTTCTGAATCTCTGTCCTTTATATAGAGAATTCAAGGTGATATGTGTAGCCCAATTCACCCCGAGTGTGGACTATTGAAATATTTTATGGTGTTAATTAATGCATCTACTAGATGGTCACATGTATGTTTGCTCTCCACGTGAAATATGGCATTGCTTGCACAAATAATCAAATTAAGATCACATTTTCCTAATTATCATATTAAATCTATACGATTAGATAATACATGAGAATTCACTTCTCCATTATTTGATGATTGCAGTTTATCACTGGGAATCGAAGTTGAACATCTAGCACCTCATGTTCATACTCAAAATGGTCTAGTAGAATCATTAGTTGAACGTCTGCGACTTATTTCAAGATCATTACTTGTGCAATCTACGTTACTAGTTTCTGCTTAGGGACATGCAATTTTGCAGGCATCAAAATTGATTAAAATTAGACCAGCAACATATCATCAATTTCCACCATCACAACTTTAAATAGGATCCCAACGAAATATTTCGCATTTACGGAAATTTGGTTGTGTTGTGCATGTATCAATTAGTCCCCCACTTCATACTAAAAATGGGTCTCAAACGTAGATTGGAATTTATGTTGGTTTTGATTCTCCTTCGATAATTCATTATGTCGAAAAACTTCAAATGATATTTTCACTACAAGATTTTCATATTATTAGATAATTTTCCCACCATTAGAGGAAGAAAAGACAGTCCTTGCATAATGGTGTGAAGTATCATGGAATAATTCATTTATTTCTTACTTGGATCTCGTACCAAACAATGTCAATATAAGGTAAATGAATTTTCCAGTTCAGAATATTGCAAATCAAATGCCAAATACATTTAATGACACTGCAAAAATAACTAAATATCCTATGTCAAAAGCAAATGCATCAGCTAGAATTAAAGTTTCATAAGGACAAAATTTAAAAAAGCGATAAATGAATCAGTGGCAAGACAAAAACGAGGAAAACCATTGGTTCAAAAGATTTTGTTCCTAGAAAGAGGAAGTCTAATGAAAATCATCAATTCATCAATTGATGAACCTCTAGAAAAGTTCACAAGTGATTTAGAAGATCGCTTAAACAAAAGATCCAGTTCTCCTAATGGTACAAAATAAATAATAGAAGCTTCCTTAATGAAAAAGCACCATACAATAATGACATCTCAATACCTTATACAAATTATGGAAAAATGTGTGAAGTAACCATTAATTATGCGTTCTCATTTGTAGTAGCTACTGAAATAACTAAAAGTCATGACTATAGTGAGAATAATCATACTGAACCAACTAGCATAAATGAAGGTCGAAAAAGACGTGCCTGAACAAAATAGAAAGATGTTATTCAAGTTGAACTAGATTCTCTTGAAAAACATGATTTGTTCGGACCAACGGAGAAAACACCAAAAAATATTAAACCCATGGGTTATAAATGGGAAATCCTTATAAAATGGAATTGTGAGATATAAGACAAGATTTGTTACACAAGGTTTCCTACAGAGACGAGATTTTGCTTTTAAAGAAACATACTCACTTGTTATGGATGTAGTAACATTTTGGTATTTGATATGCCTTATAGTTTCTAAAAAATTAGGTATAATACTAACAGACATAGTAACGAATTACCTTTATGGTGAATTGGACATCGATATTTACATGAAAATCCTTGATGGATATAAACTACCTGAAGAAAAATCGAAGGTTGTGCATTCATTAAAACTAAGGCGTTCATTATATGGTTTAAAACAGTCCAGAAGAATGTTGTATAATCATGTTAGCGTGTATTAATAAAAATCGGATGAGACCAATCTCATTTGTGCATGTTTCTTTATAAAAAAATTGGTAAAGAGTATTATTATTCTAGCAGTTTATGTTGATGATATAAACCTAACTAGAATTCCGCAAGAGCTAGATAAAACAATTGATTATTTGTAAAAGATTGAAATGAAAGATAAAAACAAGACTCGAGTTTCATATAAAGGCCATTTATCGGATTTGAACGATGACTTACGCCTTACCATGGCTTCTTGGAAAAACTTGATATTGTCTTGGGTGCAGATCGAAATAGTTCCAATGGCTATATTGAGAAAATTTTGAAGCGTTTTCAAATTGATAAAGCATATCCACTTAGTACGTCTATGGTTGCCAGACCTTTAGATATTAAAAATGACCTCTACCGTCCTAAAGAAGATGATGAAAATGTATTTGGTCCAGAAGTACCAAATCTCAGTGTCATTGGTGCTTATTATATTTAGCACAATGCACGAGGCCAGATATTGCATTTTTAGTAAATCTTCTAGCAATGTATAGTTGTGCACCAACGCAAAGGCATTAGATTGGTATAAAGCATATTATGAGATAACTTCATGGAACAACCGATTTAGGCTTATTTTACTCTAGCATGGAAAGTAATCCAAATTTAGTTGGTTATGCTGATGCGAATTACCTTTTTGATCCATATAAAGCAATGCCCCAAACATGCTATGTATTTACTAATAGTAATGCCGCTATTTCATAGAGATCTACGAAGCAAAATTTAGTTGTTACCTCATCTCACTTAGAAATATTGGCACTACAAGACATGGTTGAAAATTTATGTGGATAAAAGATCGTTAATTGAACACATTTGAAATGTGTGTCAACTCCCATCAACTGTCGAAGAATCGACTATTATTTATGAAGACAATACAATTTGCGCAGCTTAAATTCAAGAAGGTTACATTAAAGACGACAGGACCAAACATATTCCTTCCAAATTTTTCTTCACACATGAACTTCAAAAGAATAACAAGATAGAGGTGAACAGATCCAATCTCAAGAAAATCCCACAGATCTCTTTACAAAGACACTTCTAAAGTTAACATTTCAAAAGATAAAATTGGTTTGCGGCGATTACATCAACAGACTAATTGAATAGATGCACAATAATTCAAGAGGAGCATCCAGAAGTATGCTACAATGCACTATTTTCCCTTCACTAATATTTTTCTCAATGGGTTTTTGTTGATAAGATTTTTAATGACGCGTAGACTTGTTCTAGATGCATCGACCCCTTAATAACAAGAAAAAACAAAATTGCACTATTCTCCTAGTTTATGGTTTTTTCCCGATAAATTTTTCATAACATAGGCTTTTAATAAGGCAACGGTTAATATCCATATCGGTTGAATGAATATAAATTATATAATATATTTTTTTTCTAAAAAGCTAGCTGTAAATTACCATGTAAGCATCCAAGATTTTGAAGATGCATATTTGAGGGGGGAAGGGGGGTGTTATAAAATATATAATATGCAAATGATGTGTGTCTTTAACTATATTTATAAGGATTATATTGTAAAACGACACATGTTGTAAAACAATATTTATAAGGACAATGTTGTAAAACAAAGGGTGAATATCCCCTCCCTCTCTTTATGGATTCTTATCTTATTTTTAACAAAGAAGCATTTATTGCAATTTATTATTTTCTAATGTTTATTTGGTTTATATTAACATGCATTGTTTAATTCTCATCGGTAAGTCCTTAGATTATATAATCATGTAACTCAAAATATACAATGTAATCCAAAATATTTCATACATGCAATCAACGACTTTTCATATTATCTGACATATATCAATATTTTGTAACATATTACCAACATTTGTACATATTTCAAATTTTCAAGGTTTCATATAATGCACATCCCAAATTATATATATTCAGTTAATCAAATTCTCTTCAAAACTGAAAGGAAAAAAAAAACAGACATTCAAAAAATTGAACCACCGAATTATCAAATTGCAATATTTTTCGTTAAAATAATAATAATAATAATAATAATAATAATAATAATAATAATAACAATAATAATTTGAAAAGATGAAGTTTGTAATTCCATTTTGTGGACAAACTGAACTAATCATATAAAAAAATTTAAAGCTTAATGTTAAAGTCAAATTTGAGATTATGAACACAGAACTAAGGAGTTGAAGTTACGAATAAGTGGAAATAAAAGAAAGGAAGCAGTCCGCTGGCCGTTGTAATTCTAATTCATACAGAAAATGCTACTATAACAACAACAACAACAACAACAAAAATTCGGCTTACACCAAAACCAAAATGACCCAATTGCCTCTCGAATTCCTCCAAATACATTATTCTTGTGTTTCAACAGAAATTTCTTTTTGTCACAATAGAAAATTCCAATTCATACATACGCAATTAAAAAATGCACATGAAAGATTCTGAGGGGCAAAAAAGAGAGAAACAGATCAGTAATAGTTAAACGCAGAATAATAATGTTACAAGATCCAGCATCACAGAGAATGCAATTGAAAAAAAACACACAAAATTGTACATCGACAAGACAGTTCCAAGCTATCCCTTAATGAATGCAAATCATATGTAAAAAATCAAAGCCAAATTGTTGCCAGTTTCTCAGTCTATACACGAAGACAAAGTTAAAAGTTCACCCTGCCACTTGATGGATTCATTAAACATTGAGAGCTAAGAAGATGTTATAGAAAAAACATCCTCGTCGAATGATTAATTCATTAGCACAAACCCATTATCACCTTGTGTCCTCTGATGCTCTGCAACCACCATTTGTCAAGGTCGTGAGCCAAGAAACTTCTGACAAAATAGAATAGGTTAACAAGATGAGTACATAGGAATAGTAAAGTGCATTCAATCATTCATTTTTTTTATAATCTACTCTACTGTGTGAGATCACAAACATAAGCAACGATAAACTCTTTCTTTCATGAGAACATACAGTCAACAATGACACAGCTTCTATGTTATATGATTCAGAACTCCACGCTCTATAGCTAGCTATGACATAAAAAAGAGAAGCAAGAAATGTTTAAACCTTCATTCCTGGTGGAGGAGTTCCAGTTTTAGGTGTGGTTGTGCTTGTGAAGTTGAACTTTGTTTTCTTTTCCGCAGGCTTCAGAATTTGGAATGAACACATCAATGTATCATCCACGCTCATCATGGCACCAGCATTGTCGAATTCACCACAATAATTTGGTGCAGAAAATATTGTCACTAGTTGTCTGTCCGCAAAGAATTCATATCCATCTTCAACTACCTAAAAGTAAATCATTTCTAAGAGTAAATCTTCAAAAGAAAATCTTCTTCTGTTAGGTTATAGAGCATAAACTGTTGTTTCATAAGGATAATTAAGAATGTATCTACTAATGTGAGGGCCTTAGAAGACGATATAACTCCACCTGATGAGCACGGCATATAAGGTCTAAGTCGTGCTTTTCGAGAAATTCAGAAACCTTATCTGCACCAAAGGTATAAGAAACTCCTCTGTCATTCATCCCCCATCCTTTAATATCTTTACTCGGATCAGACCATAAAAGATCGCAAAGCAATCCAGTGTCTGGAACATCAGTGGGCCGTGTTAGAGTTCGTATCTGATCCAGATGATTCAAATCAGGAGAAAGCCCTCCATGCATGCACAAAATCTTTTCATCTATAAGAGCAGCTACTGGAAGACAGTTGAAGCAGTCAGTGAATACTTTCCAAAGTCTAACGTTGAATCTACGCTTGCATTCATCGTAGAACCCATAAATACGGTTTATGGAAGCACACTCGTGATTTCCTCTTAATAGAAAGAAATTTTCTGGGTACTTTATTTTATAGGCAAGAAGAAGGCATATTGTTTCAAGACTTTGCTTTCCTCGGTCGACGTAGTCGCCTAAAAAGAGATAGTTGGCAGCAGGTGGTAAACCACCATATTCGAAAAGCCTAAGGAGGTCAGAGTATTGACCATGGATATCACCTGTGGGAGAGAGAAGAAAAGTGTTAGATATATATGTCCATGTGGACATATATGAACACCACCATATACATTATATCAAATTTATTGTTTTTGAAAACGAAGAATATGACATGAACAAAGTACTGTTAACAACCTTAAGCAATCCATATGATCATTTATTTATTTTATTTCTACTTTATTAGTTGTTAATTTTTGAAAGGAAAACATGGTTCAAGAATGGATATCGGTAGTAAAAGATTATAAGGTACCAACCTTTGCTTTTTCCAACTCTTACATTTGCAAATTTGTAATTATCGGCAAGAATCACACAGAGGACATGGTATCTTGTCAACAAATGTAACAATAAATAGGTAATAGGATTTACGTAATTAACATTGTGATAACCTCTTGACGTAATCGATGAAGCATCACTTCGCCCATAATGGAGAAAACTTATATCAAAATTAAGATTCTCATTGAACATTAAGTGAACGTTTATGAATTATAAATTTTAGCAAGTTTTTCAAAAGTGCAAATTCATGAAATGCAAGCGACGATTCATTGAGAAGGTTCAATAGAAAGAATCTTTCCTCCTAACGAAGAGGGAGGAAATGAACAGTCAACCTAAACATGAATCAATATTGAACATAGGTGGAGTTCAAGGTCAACTCAATTAGTAACCATATGTATTGATTCAGACAGTTTTACCTCTACACTGTCAAGAAACATTTTCCCTATCTAAAAACAGGGATTTATTTAGTGGTCAACAGCCAAGAGCACATAAAGTTAAATCCATGGATCATCTTGGATTGATCATCTTAGATTAAAGCCTGAAATATAGAAAATTTTGTTTTTAATCATAAAACTCATGATGCCTAGATCATAGCTTGATTTGTCTCCCACGCCTCCATTATGCCTAACCTAGTTCAGCTTAGATATGTCTTTGTTCCGCGTATAGTGTTATATTCTTATAATTATTTTTTAAACCTAATGCCATCGGTTCAGGCATTAGGTTGAATAATTTAAGTATTAGAGTTGATGACTAAAATTAATTTTCATAATGTAATATAAACTTTTTTAGAGCTCCTAGTCCTTTCTTTTCCCTTTTTCCCTTTGCCCTAATTGACCAAGTCAATCTGATTCTACTGTTAGTTTATCTTTTAAGCTGGACTACTTAATTTTTGCTATAGGATTGCTTAGATTTTGCTTTGAAAATTTGAAATGAAGCAAGGCACAATTAAGCATGCTTAGTATCAACTTGTGATTATCTATTCAATAACAAAGAAGATGAACAGTTCATCATTCCCTAACATCCTGACCAAATACAGTTTAATACATATCCACATCAAAAGATTCAAAACCGTAGGGTTTGACATGAATTTCTATTTTGGCTAAGCAGAATGTCTCCCAGCAAAGCATTAATATCGGTCATCTACTCCAAATGGAATACAGTTATAAATTAATTTCAACTGCTTTATTCTATTATTATAAAAGTGCAACTTCAGATGACACAGAAACCATATAAAAAGATGAAAAGGGAACATGATAGAAGGATTCCATAAAACGCCTTTAAGATGTGCACCTATAGAGCTTTAAAATCAAATGTCAAAATAACTCGCACACATTTTTGCAGAAGAATCCATGACTAGGGATTAGCTACTCATATAATTCCCAAAGGGTGATATTTCAACAAATAACAGACACAAACTAAGTGAATAATATTGAACGCCAAAATTGATAGTCTCAAATGGGACCGCTTACATCGATGCAGATGAATACAAGTGCAAGGCACCAAAACACAACACTATTGACACTGGCGAAAACAAGGCCGGAGAACTTAGACAACGTTTGGTGGTTTGTTGTCAACTTTATATGTAAAGGTTAGACAAAGCCTTAGACATCATATTTTAAACCGATTAAAATTCCATTCAAAAAAATCTTTACTGTTAACGCACAATACATGGGTTAAACATATTTACCAAACTATAATATTTGTTTGATAATAATAACTTTCACATATCCAATCAATTATGCATAATTAACTTCTATAAGACTTACATACCCTTGTATTCTTAGAAAAATATATAGTGTAAAATTGCAATTTTTACATAAACATACATAAAATATAGGGTGACGACCTTTCTATATTTGTTCTACTTCAAACCGATCATACACCTATGATAAATAAATTGAATTACAAAATCGCAGATATGTATTACTTATAACATCAAAATAAATGCACCATAAAATTTCCAAGTGTATCCATTTTGCATTTGTATAAGATGAATAAAATCAAAAGCTTATTTGCAATGCATTAATGGATACTAATAACTGTTTAATGCCAATAACAAGTAGCAACGAGAACATGGTCCAGAAGAGGTAAGGATTCGTAAACAGTAATGCTCAACCTGAATCAAATTACCATAAATAAGATTCGTGCTTTTCAGCCAAACAAAAATGTGATCTGAATTTAGGCCATGGTTAACTCTACTCATTGACACAGGACATTAACAAAAACGTTGATCTGAATTTAAGCCATGGTTGCTAACTCTACTCTTTGGCACTCAACACTTTTCGTCAGTGTTTAGGAAGTTGTACTCTCTAGTTCAGAAGCATTATTTCCATACAAAAAACAGTCTAAAACCCTTATTACCATAAGCTCTTGCCAGAAAATACTATATGATCAAAGCTCACAAAGTGGGCCCTTGTGTTGTTGAATTAAAATCATCTATGATGTTGTGTCTATTGCCAGTGGAGGATTGTTGACCTAGCATCAGTTTCACTTAGAAATCCTAATAAAACAAATGATGCATGTAAAAATGGCAGACATTGTGCATTATAGCTCAGTAGCCATCAAATAACTAGCCCTTGGAAACTAGAGTATGGTTACTACAGTAAAAATGTTAAATGTTGGCATCATATCAAATAAATAATGGATATTAATACAAATTTATCAACATACTCAACAGCTGTACTTATAAACGTGTATTTAAATACCCCATACTGAATTGCCAAAAATAATTGAACTTTTGGTACAAATGGATAATTTGGAATAAATTTGTCATTAATTGATCATGTATAGTAAACCGTCAAGCGACGGTTTTTTATCAACATGTATTATTTACAATTTACAGCATACAGATATACAATTATTTTTCAAATTTTAGCCATCCACCAAACAGAAATTATAGAATGACCTCAGCAAACACGATTACTAGGATATGAAAATATACCGTTCTTTGGTTACATTATCACTCTAATGTTACTACCACATCATGAATTTTGGGTGATTTTAACAGGTACCATAGTGAACTTTTTTCCTTGGGTTATTGCAGTTGGCATGTAAGGCTGACCAACATGCCAAAATGCAAAACAGCATTCAATGTCAATGGTTCGAAGTCTTCTAAACGTATAAGCATGTATTGAAACCCTTTTAGAGTGGCTGAGTGCAATGTTTCCTGCAAAACTCAGGTAAAAGATACCCCCTCTCAGTAAATAGTTAAAAGCTACGTTGAAGTTCACTGATTTGGCCAGAGCTTGTCTATCCATAAATAGTTAAAAGCTACGTATAGCACTAACCATAATGTCAGATTCCACTTACTGTTATCTATCCATAGCGATCTACATAGGCTCCAATCAAATTTAAATACTTAATTATGGGGAAAACTACTAAACACTAGTAATATAGGATGTTAGCTGCATGTAAATTATGTCCCCAGGCTTCAATATTGAAATCAAACGTGCAGCTGGCAGACTGATTTTCGATCCAAATCTACCCAGATTCGTAGTTTTCAAACGAATTTTTATATAGTTCTGGATCCATTGGTATATTAATAACCTATATCCATTAACTTGCTGAATTAACATACCGAGATCGAGATTATAATCCAGTAAAACCTTGAGCCGTTAATAAGCCAGTCAATTAAATAATAAAAAAGTTAAATAAATACGTATGTTTCTTGGCATGCATCCATCTCTTAATCAGTTTTGTGTTCTATGCAAAACTTCAATGGTAAAATTTGTTATTGAATGACGCTACTAGTAATTTGTTTCATAAAAGTATTTTTTTTCCCCCTTCACTACATAAAAAATAGTAATTGATGATATTCATTATAATAAATGAATCAAAATAGCATTGAACATCTGTTAATCCGACGTGTCTGGATTTTAATATTATAAACAAAAATACGAGTAACATATCAACTTGGATTTGAAAATTATCAAAAATTTATGAAGAACGTATCGGAAATGGACCAGTTATAGACAAAATATTAGTTTTTTTGACACTAAATGGTTATAGATTTCGATCAAATTTGAACTATATTCATTGATAGATCGATTATGGAATATCCCAGACTTAGTCTGTGAGCACTTAAAACACGAATGTTTGATCATGCATCAGTGCAACTGATGTGCACATACAATTAAGTGTAATTTGATGTAATTTTCTACAATAATTCAATGCACGACCTACATATGAAGTTAAGCTGTCATTTGCTGCAATTGGCTATTTCTACAAATATCGTATTCCATAAATAAATTGTCAAATAAGTAGGTATCTCTAAAGGATCCAATATTCAAATTCAAATAAAGAACAAGGTAGACAAGGAGAAAAGACACAAAAAGGTGAAAAACCTTTTCTTGCGTTTTTCTACATCATGCGTTTTTTGGTGCGTATAGCACATCAAATATTAGCTTTTCTGCTTAAAAAACAGCATTTAAAAATTATTTATAAAAACGTTATTTTGAGCTGTAAAAACAGCTTATACATGCAATTTTCAGGAATAAAACAACAGAAAATAAGGAATGTGAAGTCATAAATCAAAATAAGAGGTGATGAATATAAGAAGTCAGACCGATGTTCAACTTTGATTCTACAACAACAAAAACTTAGAAATAAAAGTATAATACAAAATTGTAGTCACTAGTAATCATCATTCAAACTCTGACTATCAGCACCATTTCTCTCCATGTTCATATTTTTTCAACCTCAAACCAAAGTCGAAGACAAGCTCACAATGCTTTATGCAGCTTTCGGGTTTAATATGCTTTTTGCACCTTTCGTGTGTTCTAAGTTTTTTTCACCCCTCGAGTGTCGACTGCACCTCGAACAGCAAAAAGGTTCAAGCTCTACACAACACCTTTTCTCACTTTGTGCCCTCTTTGATATTTTCACTTATATTCTCCAAATTTTCAAAATTCTCTTTCATTTTCTTTAATACTATCATCCTTATATTTATTTAAATCTTTCATATTCTTCAAAATTATCGCACACTTAGATATATGCTTTTCAATTTCAGGACTACCCATCACTTGTTCATCAAATATTTATAGTTCAAATGTTCAATCTACACCCCATTCCATTTTATCTAAGTATTTAGTATAGACATGTAGTGACAGCACAACATGCTATTATGTAGCTGCTCACTTAAGAATGTATTTCCTAGATCGTGCCGTAACATATTTCTGATATTACAAGTTGCAAGTGATGTTTTTCATAACTAAATTGGAACCTCATGCTCTTGTTATATGGGTGAGTTTCCCACCAAACTTTTACCGTATCAAAATAGCAATAGGGGTATATCACATCAACTATCCTCAAATTAGAACTGTTTGAGAAAAATAATTTTGTTATTGGTGGATTATTTCCATGTTCCATCCAAATCCTCATTGGTTGGCAAAATTATATCCAGAAAGAAGAGTAGACATATTAAGTACAAAAGGCTAGTATAGCAAGCTCAAAAATAAATGTATAAGAAAAATTAATTTAAAATGGGTTATCTAGCTAGTGAACTATGTCCAATATTTGACTTTGTAAACTATTACATAGAGAGGCTCCAAGGACAACATTTAAATACAATGATCACCAAACAATTGTCATATTCACAAACCCTAAATATTTATATCTAAAACCATAGCAAGCATCAACACAGACATTAGCAAATTATAGTCATCCAATTTTCCATAAGCATTTTTATTAACAAATGTTAAACACCCTAACAGCAGAGAGTTGCCAGTTTATCATCTGGGTTATTTGTCTAGAACAATGTCATAGGGTCAGGGAATAGGAGTATAGGAAATCAAGGAATGAGTTAATAGAAACTAAAAAATAGGAATTATAGGGGGCCCCCAAATTTTATCTCTACATCTGACATTTTGCCCTAAATACTTTCGGGTCTTCTAGCATTTCTGATTTGTTTAACCATTTGAATAAGTAAGGTATTGTCTGTTTTGAAAAAGAAGTTCTGAATGATGTTCCGAATATGATAAAAAAGAAGCGATCAGCTAAAATTTCCCCTTTTGCATTGAATCGGTAATAAGCTAAATTAGGTCAATTTAGCACTTTTTTAGCCAGTGGACTAAAATCCCTTTTTACAAGGTATAGATTTGAATAGATGTAACTTACATATAATACCCCTGTGTATTGCCTATATAAATGTTGTTTAATATTGCATATTCTCTCTGAAGCACAAGGAATCTCTGTACTTCTCAGGTAAAGTTCTTACTATTTTACTACATGCTACTTTACCAAATGAAGGTTATGTACTGTTATTCAACCTACTATTTTATGCACTCTCTTCTCTAACAAATTGAAATATTTATGTTGTACAAGTAGGCTTTCTCACACAGCATTAAAGTGATGTACAGAAACATACTACATCATAAAAGTGATGTACATTATTTGTTAAATAAGGTAAACAGACTATCGCGCTCTTTATAGTAGTACATTATTTGTTAAATAAGGTAAACAGACTATCACGCTCTTTATAGTAGTACATTATTTGTTAAATAAGGTAAACAGACTATCATGCTTTTTTTATTTAAGCATGTACTAATACGGTACATTACAATGGTAGATATGAAACCTACTACCATGCACTAGTGGAACTAGTATGATTATGAATATGGTACATGCATATGATATGGTATGGTCACCAAACTACTTTAATGCATGTCAGTCGAAACATGCACTTATCGTTAGAAATTTGTATTTGAATTTTATATTATCAGAATTGAGAACAAGCTCTTCAAGTTTGATTTAAATTATTTCAAGTTTACATTACATGTCTTAAATATGTAAATTTGTACTTGAATTTTGTTTACTTTACCAGTGAAAAGAGAGCTTATATGATTAAAAATTTACCATATTTATTAACCAATAGTTAAAACTTATAAGTATATTTATAATCAAAAAATTGTTTTTGTGTTCATTGTTTAGTGTAGATTTTGTAGTGTGTTTATAACATGGGCAAGAAGAGAAAACTATGTTTAAACAGTTATATATTTTCTTCCTAAGCATTTTCTGCAGAGTAATAGGAATGACATCAAGTAAAAACTCCAAAGAAAAACCTTTGAAAATGAAACTTCCGAGGGTAGGGTCACCTTTTCAAAACATGCTAAAGTGGAAAAAACACTTTCTTGAATTGTGTTTGAAGGTAAGTCACTAGTTAAAGACACAGGAGTTTCACTTACCCGGGAATCGTGGAAAATGAGTTCAATACAAATTGGAGTGTCAACTATGAACATAAGAAATTCAAAAATCATTATGACTATTTGAGGTATGATTATGGACTTTGGGTGAAAACAACAAGACTGTCTTGTCTGGACATGTATATAGTGCCGATGTGAATACTATACTTTGATCCCTTGAAAAATGGAGTGAGGTCATCCTCGCAAGTCCATTACATATGTTTATACATTATTGCTGCTATTAATATTTGATTATTTGTATATAAATTTATTATATGCATTATATCGAACAACAATATCCTAAATTAGAAAATTTTGGCAGTAGTCCTTTAGAAAATGTTGAAATGGTAAAGGGAATTTTTGAAACCACACTTGCACATGAAACATTAGCATGGTCATCTGCATTAGTAGATCCATCATCTAATAATGATAACAATAATTATGATGATCAGGTAAAAGCCGAAGGAGTCACACAAGTATATAAAGTTGGTTTGCATAACTATGGAGTCGATGAGTTCTTTGAAGGGGTAGCAATTGCTAAGAAGCGTAATACTCTATTGGATGGTGAAACTAGCGACAATGATCTGTTTAAGGTAACATCTCTTCCTTCTAAAAAAAATTGGTGGTGAAACAATAGAGAAACAAAATGAAGATATAATTGAAGTTGTAAAAAATTAATTGATAAAGAATAGACTAGCTAAGGTCCTTTGAATGACATGACTGCATCTTTAAAAGAATTGAAGAACATGAGTGTGTTATCAAAGAATGGTTATGTCAAAGCTAAAATGTTATTTTGTCAGAAACCAGAATTTAAACTAGCTTTCATGGACGAAGAGGTTAAAATAGCTGTCATAGACGAAGAGAGTATAATCTAAAAAAATGAATTCTAAAACTACAGTCCAGGCATACAAAATAGGAGTACTCGTTTGAGGAGGGATTTGCGATGTTTAGTGCTTTAACGAATAACTAGATGAATAATAATAGCAATGCAAGCTCAGTTGACTGGTTGTCGACATGTTTGTGTGAAACCCTGTTTCAATAAAATTTACATCACATGTTTTACTTGTCTTTCATATTTTATGTTAGATATTATGTGATTTTCTACAATTATGACAAAGTATTTCTATGTACATATGTTATTGAATTTTGGAAATGTTTGACATTTTTTATGGCATTGTAGGATGTTGTCAAAAACCTTTTTATTAATGAGATTGTTACAAATTCTGATATTACTTCAGATAGAATAACAAAATGGCTAATTCTATTCATACACCGAAAATCACTTAACATACACTATTATTTTGCTTTGAAAATCTCTTCCTAAATTACCCTTCTTTTTAGTTGAATTTTTCTTTTTTTTCTTAGAACCCATAAAATTAAAACATTAAAATTAATGATATTTGATTAAATCTAAATACTTTAATGGAGTTAATGATTTTTTAATCATGAAACCTAAAATATTAGTTAAGACAAATTTTGCATCTAACTACTTAAATTTAAAAGTATTTAACTTTTTTCTAAAATTAGAGTTAATTTTGTTGAAATTAATTAAAAATATTAAAAAATGAAATAAATTACAATGTTAGTACTAAAAATTAAAGTTCATTTTTTTCAATTTTAACATAATTTGGTATTAGAAGTTTCTAGATTTATGTAAAAAAAATTATGTTTTAAAGAGAGAAGACGATAAAGATAAAAACAAAGGTAATTTGGTACAACAAACAGTGTACATAGAGTAAATTTTGGTGTATACTAGTTTCTTATATTATATTAACTGGTGTATGTTAAGTGATTGGTAATGAATAAAATTAACCTAACAAAATTATCCGTTAATAAGTTTTACTTTCATCTCTTTCTGGCAAAAAATACATGCAAAAGTAGATGAAAGGTCCATCTATTGTGATGTATGAAAAATTCAAAATGGCTAAATCATCATTTGCAAAGTTCCGCCGTTACTTTCAAGAAAAAGATTGGAGTTGAGATAGCAAGCGCATAGATGTTGAAGAGAAAATGGCAATGTTTATGTCCATCATAAGTCAAAACGATAGAAACCGAACTGTAAGATATTGTTATCAACGTTCAGATCACACGATAAGCAAGTATTTCCATGATAGCCATGAAAGAATCCACTAAAGAAATTATAGTTCCACCAAACTTTAACAAACCTCTTGAAAATATACATCTCGTGTTGAGTTAAGAAATAGATTTAAAAGGAGCGGTTGGGGAATTAGATGGTATCTTAATAGATGCAAATATACCAATTCGTGATCAAGTTCCGTTCAGAGAAAGGGGTCAGGGAAATTGTTATCAAAATGTTATGGCAGTATTTGATTTTGATATGAAATTTGTGTATATAATGGTAGGATGGGAATGAATAACACATGATTCAAGGTTACTTAACGAAACAATTCACGATGTTGCCAATAATTTTCCTATTCCTCCTCTATGTAAGTGAAGTTATATATTTTAACTTCTTGTAGTACAATGATAACACGTTGATTTAGTTTGTTTCACAGATACGTAATACCTTCATGATGTAGCATATACAAATACTAAAGGGCTTCTTACTCCTTATCGCAACACATGTTATTGATTGAAAAACTACATAAACAACAATGCAACAAATAAAAAGTAAAAAGGAGAGATTCAACTATGCATGCTCAGCTAAGAAATATCATTGAACGAATTTTCGATGTATTAAAAAAAGATTTTCCACTGGTTAAAATGCTTCCATGCAAGTTCTTCGTTCAAAGAGATATAGCTATTGCATGCATGACGGTATATAATTTTTTGCGTCGTGTTTCCCTTTATGATAGGTTATTTCTACAAGATGAAGAAGAAGATTATAGTCCAAATGTTTCTGACGAAACAAATAATGAATTTGAAAACCAAAAACCACCACAAGCCCCATTGAATCATAATAAAGTGTTTCCATCTCAAACGCAAGCTTTTATGGAAAATTTACATGATGAAATTGTCGCTCTTCTCTAGTTTTCTCTTTATATTCATTAGTAATTGCCAATAACTAAGTGAAGGTATGTTTTTTTTTTATTTTTTGCGGTAGACATTTCCTGTATATGCATCATATGTGAATAAATCATAAACATAGGCACGGTAGTTTTGTCAACGTAATAAAACTTATACATATATATATATATATATATATATATATATATATATAAAATTGGTATTCTGTTCAGCAAACAATCAAACAATAATTCTTTTAAATTCTTTTATTCAGCAATCGGTTTTCAAAATTCAGCATTCAGCCACCAGCTTACAGCCTTTTAAACAAACGGAGCCTAGGCTTTTTGCCACATTGGTTCACTATACCATAACTAATGATTTTGATTCATCATAAACATGCAACAGTTCACCTAATTTAGCATCAATAACTTAACTGAAAGCAAGCACAGAAAAATACTTGCAAATAATACAATCAAACTAAAATCCAGATTATAATAAAAAAATGCGAATAAAGAAGAAAACAATCTTACCGCAAATCTTAATAGGAGCCTCAAGTTCTAAAAGATTAGGCTGATTCAAAAATATATCTTTTGAAGCAACACATAATTGCCTAATCTCAGCCTCGGATAACTGCACTTGCTTTCCAGGCCTGCTTCCTTTCACTTCCAATAATCTACTTATTATATCATCCAAAACATCAGGATCCATCTCTCCTTCCTTTTTACACAAACCCCCTCAAATTTTTCGCTTTTTTAACAAAAGGAAGAAGAAGGAAACAAAATTCCCAAACTATTTCAGAAGACTGATATTTTCCCTATTTTCCTCTCCTCTTTTTTCAGGGAGAGAGTAAGATTTTTATAATTTTTTCCTGGGACTGATTGAAAAATCGAGGCAGAGATAGATGACCTAAATAAAGAGTGGGTTTTTGATGCGGGATTACTGGATGGCTTAGATTGTTTTATCTACTTTTCTTATTTACTTTTGAAATTCCTTGTTCTGAATGTGACATTTTAATTCGATTTAAATCCTGACCGTAGTTTGAGCTTAGTTAGAGGGAGGAGAAAATATGCCCGTGTATCAGTATATCGGTTTAAATTAATAAAGGCAAAAACCGTTTGAAAAGTAACAATTACTTGAAATACACCCTTTTTCTTTTAAGGAAATTTGAATGAAAAATCCATTCATAATTAAAATCTACAGAAAACTCATGGATTCAAATTTACAAAAATTAGGTCCTCTCAATATTCAAGCTTTAGAAACGAAAAACAATAAGTGGTTCATTTTAAAATCTCAAAAGCACCCTTCTTCGTTTTTATTTCGTTTCCGCTTTAGTTTCAATCTTAATATAAATCATCTTCTTTCTATATTGTAAATTCATTTTTAATCCAATAAGCTAAATCTATATCAACAAACATCGATCTAATCAATTTTATAAATCAGGTACGGCTAAAAAGTAACTCACTCACTAACTCAAATATTAGGTTATATGATTTTTAATTATTTCAATTTATTTTTATCTTTCAATGGATTTAAAGCAACCTCGGTCACAAGAACCTAGATCTTCAAGGTCTATTTTGGATTTAAATTAACTTTGTGTTATTGCTGCAGAATATAGTATGGATAGGTATTGAAAAAAATCTATTGAAGTATATAATTTTATCACGTATTTAATGATAACAGAAATACAGGTGACATAAATATGTTCATATTTAACTGCATTAGACTTACGTAGTTAAATAAAATATTAGCTATAGAGTTTACTGTTTATGTTTATTTGCATTTAAGTGCATTAAATATGTTCATCGTTTACTGCATTAGAGTCATGCAGTTAAATAAATCATTTAATTTAATTAAAAATTACTTAAACTTCTAACCTTAAAAGCGGTTAAAATTTTAACTACATTTTGAAATGCAATAGGCAAATATATAGATAATATATCAGCTTTTATAGTTTAATTTATATGTTTAATACATTATAGTTATTCGGTTAAATAAATAAAATAGTTTATAAAACATTCAAAATTTAGTTGAATTACAAAATTCAAATAATAAATATATTTTTAGATTTTTAGATTTAAAATATTAATTTATATGTTTAACTGCGTTATACTTAGGCAGTTAAATATTTATTTTAACTTAATTCAAAAATATTCATAATTCTACTGTTTAAAACAATTAAAAATTTAACTACATTATGCTTATGCAGCTAAATTGTAACCTTTAAAAGTTTATTGGTCATGTTTAACTGCTTTAGACTTATGCGGTTAAATTATTAATGTATTTAATTTTAAAGTATTTATACTTCTAGTCTTACTTAAAAAATTTACTACACTATAAAATGCAATAAATAAATATATTTGTATATTATCAGATTAAAAGGTTTAATTTAAACGATTAACTGAGTTTTGGACTAAATTAAGTAAGTAAATAAATTATTTAAAAATGTAAAACGTAATGAATAAATTTATTTGTATTATATAAGCTTTAAAAGTTCGTTTTTCATATTGAATTGTATTAAAATTATGTAGTAAAACTGAATTTACTAGATTGTAGTATAAATTACTTTTAACTACATTGTATTAGACTGATGTACATTTAATCGCATTAGACTTATACATTGAACTTTAACATAGTTAAAATAATTTATTTATTATAATTGCAGGTCGGAAACATCTTTTATTCTTTTTATTTCATGTTCAAAGGAAACACTTATGGTGTACATCTTTTCCAGGATTCAAAATTAGAATTTAGATTTAGTATATTCAAAATGGGAAAATCTTTACTCCATACCATGGGATTTATCTTACATTAAAGATTAAAAAAAGAACTATTGAACCAAATTTTGATTTGCAAGCTTTGTTGTGCCATTTTCTATTTAACGGGGTGGATTTTCTTATCATGTATATTGATGTTAAAGGTATACCAGCCTCTGTTTCTAACATGACTACTTCAATTTCAAGTAACTGTGTAGAAGATGTTGTGAGGATACTACTAGCAGTCTTTTAAATATTCTTTGAGTGGATTGCAACAGTCCATTTTGAAATTTTTACATGAGTTGGTCAATGTTTTAGTACTATTAAAGACATTAGAAACGAGTTAATATCAACTTGTTAATGGATATAAGCTTCAAAATGCAAAAAATGACAAGAACCATGTTACTACAAAATGTGTTCACCCTGAAAGTAAATTATGAATTCATGCATCTTGTTCTTTTCTAATCAAAATATTATTACTGTTAAAACTATGAACAATGTTCATACATGTGGTGCTGGAGTTTTTAACGTAAATCGTCCTCCAATTTCAAGTAAGTTTGTTAAAGAATTAGTTATGAGTTATATTCGTTCTAATTCTTCTATGAAAACAAGAGTTATTATCACATAGGTGTAACTCTGAATTTAAGATTGTTCTTAGCTACTGGTATGCTTATAAAGGAAAAACTCAAGTGATTAAAGGGCTGCATGTAACTTCTGATTTATCACATCATTATTTAGTAGCATATATGAATTCGGTGAATACAACAAATTCGAGTAGCATAATTGCTTTGGAAGTAAATCCATTAAGTAGAAGATTTGAGCGAGTTTTTATTGGATTAGAGGCTTGTTCATTTGGTTTTAAATATTGTCATCATGTTATCTTTGTCAATGCTACTTTCATGAAAGGAAAATCTTTAGACTGTGCAATGTCAACATCCACAAAAGATGGAAATGAACGTTAACAAAATTAAATTAATTATGTTTTTATATTTATTAATTAATTGTACATTATTAATAATAATTCTTAATATTACTTTTACATGTTTACAACAATACTACCAGAATAATTATATTATCACTACATTTGTTTGTTGAAATAATAACTGCATTACACAAATGCAGTTATAAATATTTTGTTCTTTTTTACGTATAAGTTTACTAATATTTTTTATATGTATTTAGATATGTTTGTATTGGCTATAGCTATAGTTTCTTATGAAAATTTAGAAAATTGGCATTGCTTTTTTAAACATCTTCGTCAAATGCTTATTGCTAATATTAGAAGATATATTTTTATATCAGATAGAAATCATGGAATCAAGTTGCTTATTCCAAAAGTTTTCTCAGGTGATTATCATAGCCATTTTTTATATCATTTAAAACAAAATCAAATAGCTTCTTTGGGAAGTTGTCAAAGTAATAAAGGATGGATGGTAAGATTATTCATAAAGATAGTAAGAGTACTCACAGAATGTGCTTACGCACCAACTTTTTTCGAAAATAAAGCCATCGAGACATTTAGATTTATTGGTGGAAAAGTTACTGCTAGATCTCTTTTGAATTTATCTCTTGAACATTGGACATCTCTATTTCTTAGAAACCATTATGGAGAAATGACATCAAATATGATAGAATAAAAATATTTCAATAGTTGGATGTTAAAAGAAAAAAGTTTGCCAATAACTCCATCCTTGGATGCTATACTAAACAGAATAACGGTTTTAATGTCAAACCAATGAGAAGAGTTAAAAAATTAGAATACTATTCTTTGTCCAAAATTAAAAGTAAAAAAGTTCAATTCATATAAGCGTGGGGTGGATAATGAACAAATCGTCTAATTATGTTTTAGAAGTACAAACAACCAAAGGGAAAGTTGAAGTTTTAGATATTAACTTTTGTACATGCTATTACAGTAATTGGCATATTAACAACTTCCTATGTGATCATACAATTAGGGTTATTGTAAGTCAAAATCTTACAGTTTATGATTACATTTAGATTGCTTTAAGACATTATATTATTGTTTAGCTTGTTCTCATAACATCAAACCAATTCCAATGCTACAAAATATAAATGAAGTTCCAAAGAATGTTTTGTTGCATCCTCTAGAATACAAAAGACAACTTGGTAGACAATCCACATGTCGCAAATTAAATGTTGTAGAAAGAGTCTCAATGAAAAGGACATGTGGTTTAATGTCAAAGTCACGGGCATAATAAAGAACATGTCAGCAATATAATGTTTGAGATAAATGTGTTGTTAAATTTAGATTGCATTGTAATAGAAATATTGTTTGAAATCATTTTATGAGATCATTGTTTTATCATATTTAGCCAATGTATAAAAATTGAGTTGTTATAATATAACTAATTAGAATCATTGTATTAGAGTTTACTGTTCATGTTTAACTTCATTATATCTATGCAGCTAAATAAATAATTAAATTAAATTTTATATTTTTCGTGTTAAATTAGTTAAAATTTTAACTAGATTATAAAATGAAATTAAAAATATATTTGTGGATTATCAACTTTAAAATTTTAATTTACCTGTTTAACTGCATTAAACTTATGCAGTTAAATAATCAATTCAAAAATATTTATACATCTACTTTAAGACTAGTTAAAATTTTAACTATGTTTATAAATGCAGTAATTAAATATATTAGAAAATTATAAGCTTTAGAGTTTACCAATTACGTTTAACTGCATTTGGCTTATGCAGTTAAATAAATACTTTGACTTAATTTAGAATTATTTATACTTACAGCCTTAAAAACAATTAAAATTTTAACTGCGTTTATATATGTAGTAAATAAATAAGTTAGAACATTATAAGCTTTAGAGTTTACTTTTTACATTTATTTGCATTTGACTTATGAAGTTTGCTGATATGATAGGCTGGCCCGATTCTGATTTTGTAGTAGTCGGTCCTGATGCTGTAGTAGCTGGTTACGGATCCTGATGTTGTAGTAATGGTCCTGATGGGTTGGCCTAGAGCCAGACTGGATGCATATCCTCGTGGGTGGGCCGGTTTCTTAATGCTTGTTTATTGAGGAGAGTTGACTGGTGATAAGAAACAAGTTATAAAAGAGGTGCTAAGCAGGCTACAAGGTGATGAGACGGGCTGCTTGGGATTGATTGAAGGTGGTTGTAATGGAGCTAGACCAAAGACAGGTCACACTTGAGTTGGTCTTGTCCAATGAGTTAGCTAGCAATTGACTTAGGATGATGCTAAGTAAGCGGGTTGGCCTATAGCCATACCAAGTGTGGGTTGCATAAGAGAGCTGATCGTTGGAGAGATGGGCTTGTTAATGGACCAAGATGGGCTAAGCTTAGCTCTATCCTTATTCGATGTGTTGGCTATTGAAGCTACTTCGGGTTGAGCCGATCGGCCATCGATTTGAAGTGCTACTGAATGGATAAGCTGGTTGGGGCCAGCTTTAGTTTGGGCCGATTGAGTGAACCGATCAAAGATTAGTTGGGTAGGCTTTGATTGGGTCGTTGGTTTACTAATTACTTGCGAGAAATTTGAGTAATATTTTACCCCCAAGCCTATCTCTGTGAGTAGGGGTGGGCTTGTCATTTCATAAAGATACCGTTATTCGACTTATCTGCTATGCATTTAATGTATTCCCTATATAGTGCTAGGCCATTGGCTATGGCGGTTCACTTTTCAAGCATGACAAAGGGTTCATATGTCCAACATGGACGAAGTGATAGTTGCATTCATTACACTTAGACGACCGAGATCTGAAGGCGATTTGAATCTAGTGGCTGAGATCAACATGATAGCTTTATATAAGCTGCCTCTTGTCCTTCCTTCACTCTTTATCAAAAGTAGAAAAATTACTGTTAATAAAAAAGCTTCAGCACCCTCTCAAAACTTTGACTCTGCATCTCCCTTCAATGAAAAGTAAGAGCCTCCTTCTTTGCCTTCACCTCCGCTATCGTAGCTATCGTCGCCTTAGCAATGCCTCGTGCTTTTTTCCATTTTCCATTTTTTTTCTTTTGGTTTACTTTTTGATGTTGAAAGCGTTGTTGTTGTAATGCTAATGATGAGATAGTGCTTTGGTCATAATTTTCCTTCACGAGTCATCTTTTGACATCAATCAACCATCGCCGCCATGTCAGTAGTGGTCGATCGATGTTGATGAGCTTTAGTGGGCCTGCAAGTGTCAAACAATGATAATAGCTTTTATTTAGGTAATGGGCCATGGGCCAGGCCCAATTTCATAAGTACGGGCTTTAAGTAAAAAGTGGAAATCGGGTAAAGTGTTGTAAGGCCTAATACTTAGGAGTCGAGTCGGGAGCCAACCTTCATGAGGTGCCCAGCACAAGCATGCCTTGAAGATAGTTATCAAGCTTCCATCTCTCGTAGAGGGATCGCCTCCAAGCTTGGCTAGACTTTGTCGCTAGGTTATTGCATAATCAAACAATTTATGTTTCATATGAAAGCCTCTGGATCTACCTCTACTGGCCCTGTGACTTCAGTTGGGGCCACTAGCCTCAAAGCCTCTAAACTAGAATAAGGAAAGATTGACCTGGCCAAGCTTTTGCCAGCCATGAATGTAAGATGGGGATGATATGCTACCCTATTCCCATCGACCATCCTGATCATCCCCTTCCGGGCCACTTCGCCTTCTCTACAGGCTACTTCAAGGTGGGGGTTATCCTACCATTCATCCCCTACTTCATTACTATCCTCAATGCCTATAGACTTACTCCCGGTCAGCTAATTTACAACAACAATCAGTTCTTATGCGACATTTATGCTGCTTGTATGGCGCTTTGCTTTTCGGAGCCAAATGCTAACCTTGTTGAGATGCCTTTTAGGTACAGAAGGATGTTAGGTACCCAGCAGTTACTCACCATCACTTCTAGCCTAACACCAAGCATGTGATCTTTTTAGGCGTTCCTAGCAAAATTACCCCCAGTTGGATGGCTAGATATTTCTTCGTTCCACACAAGATCAACCTTGGGCTTGAGAACGCTGCCATTCAATAGCCTAGTAAGTCATCGCTTCTTTTCTTATCCCTTCATCTTTTTCCCTACTTTCCTTTGCTTAACTCATATATTGACATGAGAAGAACTTGATTATCATGATGTCGAATTCCCGATATTGAATGAGTACTAAAACCTGCTAAAGAGGTCATCCCAAACCACTGGGACCTGAGAATTCTGGTGACTAACGCTACCTCTACTAGGATGGATTGATAAGGCTAGACCAAATAATGGTTGGGAAGCGAACCCAGTCAAGGAGGAAGCTAACAAATAAGGTGGCTGTAGAAAAGAAGCCAGCTCTAGTAAAGCAGGATACTCCAAAGTCCATTTCTTGATCGATGCCGAGCATATCATGGATGCAAACTGGGGATTCAACTATGTAGTTATGAGTGAGGAGAAAGAGGAATTGCGACACGTTGACCTCGATCAACCGAGTGATGTTATGTCGGTGCCACGGTGGGAAGAATTTAACCCACAAAAATCAATCAATGTCCTTGTCCCTTGTCATGAGCCACTACCGAGGACTGGGATATGAGCTTTAAGAAAAGCAAAGTTGGGTGAGGGGTTCAATAGCCAAGCGTCAATGGGGCTCCCTCCTCCGGGTAAATTCCTCTATATGACCCCTCGTATCCGAAAAACAAAGGAGGATCTTCGAGCGAGCCTCACGTAGGGATGGACCAGACTAGTGTAGGCAGCTTGGCCTCATCATGTAATCCTTTTATAAGAAATAGGGGTGTGGCCAGTACAAAAGGTAGCTTACTTGCACTTGTCTTTTTTTTACTTAGATTTTGACTAACTCTTTTGTTCTTCTTTTTTGATGTAGTGGCCGAAAAATTCAACTTTGCCACCTTCGACCAATTTAGCTTTGGTAATAAAGCTGTTGTGACTATCATACCTAAAGTTTTGATGGAGGTCATCGAGGTACCCTCCAGTCCCAAGCACGTGCACTTCGAGGAGTTTAAGAGGTTGAAGAGGGCTAGAGAAAGGACATCTATATAAGTACCCTGGCTCCTTTTGCAAAGCACGCACCTATTTTCAATGAGGAGGGGGTGCACGAGGGGGATAAGGTGGTGCCAATGTGGAATATATCTTTGGAGATCGACACCACTCTAGACCAGGATAACTTAAAGCTATTGTTGAGCTCGTCCTTGATGATGTCAGTCGAGATCATGTCGTCGACCCTCTAGACCCGATCTGGGTGGACCGATATTCTAGGAAGGATGTTGTCGACTCCCATACTCGAGATGTCCTACTTGTAAGCTTCCTCAACATAGATATCTTACCTACTTTATTGAATCTTCCAAAGCAGGTGGTAGTAGTGGCAAAGAAGACGGTGCTAGATGCGGTTGAGGCCGGGGACTGGGCGGAGAAGGAGGTGGAGGATCTCAGGGAGAAGCTGAAGGAGGCCGAGACAAACCTGACCCAGCACAAAATGGAGTAGAAGTCAACTGCAGATGCGGAGGCTCTCCGGCAGCAAGAGGAGGATGTGTGGCAGAATCGGCCGAGAAACATGATCAAGGCCCTTCTCAAGTAAAATTATGATCTACCCATCCCTATGAGTCTCCTAGATGTCGAGACCTTTGCAGCGACCCGGGCTGAAGTTGCTACTGAGATGGAGGTGGCCAGCGAGGCCGTAATGGCCATTTTGACTAGGGAGCAAATTGACTCCTTGAGCTGGCTAGCTAAGGAGCCATCCCTATAGATAAATTCCCTTTTTTATATGCCTATAGGGTGGACTATGTATCCCTGCATTTTTGGAAATAAATAAAGTTGCTTTTGTTGAAATTTATCTAAGTATTTAATAGTCGTATCTACTCTTGTTTGTTTGTGCTTTGCTTGTAAGGTGGCATATTTTGAGTAGCTAAGAGTCCCTTGATTTAATCTTATTGTGGTTGATAGACCGAGGCGGTTAATGGAATCGAATGTGAGCATTGACCATGTAATGTGGTTGTTTGTTAGGCCTCGAAGCTGGTGTATGATAGCCGGGCTTACTTGTGTTGGTTTGTTATCAGGTTGTCCCGACATGAACCAAAGCATTGAGTAGTTTGAAGGTTACTTTCAACCAAAGTGCTAAAAATATAAGTGGTAGACGGTCCTAACATGAACCTAATCATTGAGTGGCTTAAAGGTTACTCTCCCATGATACACTAAAAGAATGGGTGGAAGGCGGTCCCAACACGAACTTAAGCATTGATTGGCTAGAAGGTTACTCTCAGGTGACATGATGAAAGAATGAGTGGGCTATTGAAGGTTCTCCAGGGTGACACATTGCCAGTTGAGAGTGGCAGGTAGGCGCGACATGAACCTGAACACTAGGTGGTATCATGGCAGTCCCCGATAAGGAAGTGAATGCATGGTAATTCATCCTCATGGATAGCCGGCCGGTAAGGAGAGGAGCATAGCTCACAAGTCCATAGCATCAGAGGTTGGTGGTCCCAAATAAGGTAAATGAGCACATAATAACTTATTCTTCATTGGATATCTTGGCTATTCAAAGGTTCTCTAGGGAGACACGTTGCCAATTAATTGTGATAGACGGGCCTGACACCAAACTGAACATTAGGTGGCAGTCCCCGATAAGGAAGTGAATGCATGGTACTTCATCCTCACGAATAGCCAATCGGTAAGGAGAAAAATATGGCTCACAAGTCCTTGGTAGTAGATGTCAGCAGTCCCTAACAAGTTAAATAAGCACATAATAACTCATCCTTCATTGGATAGCCTAGGTTGTTTGAAGGTACTCTAAGGAGACACATTGCCAGTTGACTATGGCCGATGGGCCCAGCAAGTACCTAAATGATATATGGCAGTGCTCGACAAGGAAGTGAATGCAAAATAATTCATCCTCATGGATAGTCGCGCAGCAAGGAGAGGAGCATGGCTTGCAAGTCTTTGGCAGCAGAAGTTGGCACTCCCCAATAACGTAAATGAGCACATAATAACTCATCCTTCATTGGATAGCTTTGAGAATGTGTCAAACAATGTTGGCTCTGGAGTCTTCGGTGTATTCTTCATAAAAGATGTACTGCATAGCCTTATAATTGTGGCCGACCTTTATATGTGATAGGCTCGGAGGTCCATTGGATTCTAAGTGCGGGAAATGTGGGTTCCATCCAAGTGAGAAAGGTGATATGAACCATTTTTTAAAACGACTCTTTTGACATGCGACCCGTCACAGTTTGGGCCAAGACTCCTTCGGTCGAGTTCTTTATGTTGGAGAACACCCATCACAGGACTAGGTCACCGATAATGAAATGTCAGAGCTTTACTCTTGAGTCATAGTGCTTGGCGATCTTTCTCATGTAGGCTTCAGGGTAGAGTTTGGCTTCGGCTCTTCATTTTCTATAATGTCAAGTCCAAACTTGAGTAGCTCATTGTTTTTCTCAAACTAGAAGGTCAAACGCTAAGGTGATGGGATGTCTACTTCTATAGGTAGAATGGCTTTATACCCATAGGATGAGAAAAAAGGAGTATCGTTGGTTGAAGTGCGACTGGAAATGCAATAGGACCAAAGAACGAGCGATAGTTCTTTGACTCGATTCCACTTAACTTTTGCAAGGCGTTTCTAAAGTGTGGACTTAATGGTGTTGTTGATGGCCTCGACTTTTTTATTGGCTTGAGGATATGGAAGAGAAGCGCTTCTTGATTCTATTCCTAGAGAAGAAGTTTTAATATAGGTTTCTCTCAAATTTAGTGTCATTGTTGGTGATGATCTTCTTTGGTAGGCCGAAATGGCATACAATTTTCTTGATGACGAAGTTCAGAAACTCAGGGATGGTGATCCCAGTAAGGGGCGCAGTCTTGACCCATTTTTAAAGTTGTCAATGGCAATTATAGTGTAGTTGTACCCACCCATGTCAATAGGTAGCTTTTTATTCAAGTCGATCCCCCAAGTGTCGAACGACCATGGGGAAGTCATACGAGCAAGTAGGGTAAGAGAGGCTATAAGGATCTTAGTGAACACCTAACACTAGTCGCATTTCTTCACATAGTCCATAGGATCCTTTATCCAATATCAGCCATGTCGGGCAGCCTTTTTGCTAGGCTCCACCCCCCGATGTGATCCCCATAAAATCCTTCATGCGGTTCTTCTAGGATCCGGCTGGCTTCATCTTTAGACAAGCATCGCTGAAGTGGTGTGGAGTATCCTTGTTTATAAAGCTTCTCATCCATGATTGTGTACTGGGGAGCCCGGCAGAGGACTTTACTGGCTTCCTTTCGATTGGTAGGAAGTTCCTTGCTTGCTAAGTATGTAACAAGGGGCACCATCCAGTTGTCTATGGATGGCACATATACCTTCATGGTTGCTGCCCCAGCTTCTAGTAGGGGTGTTTTGAATCTCTAAGGGGACCCAGGAGGTGACTTCTTCTGGGTTACTTGCCGCTTTGGCCAATTGATCGGCCTTGGCATTCCTTTCTTGGGGTATCAGCTCCAACTTGAACTTGGCAAAGGTGTGGCTTATATATCCTCTTGGCCTTAGCAACATACAAGGCCGGTGCCTTGCCCTTTACTTAAAAGAGCTCATTGATTTGATAAACGACTAGTGATGAGTGACCGAATATATGGATGGACTCCACGTGCAATTCTCTTGTCATCGTGAGGCCAACCAGGATAGCTTCATTCTCTACTTGCCTTGAAGTATGGTTGATCGCAAAACATAGCGCTCTTTCTTCAGCCATGATAAGGACCATGCCGGGGTCTGCCCCTTTCTCATGCGATGCTCCATCCACATATAGATTCCAATCTTACTAGCTAGTGACGGTCTCCTCTTCATCGATGTCCAGGCTTAAATAATCGACAATGAAATCTGCCATAGGCTTAGCCGTTGATAGAAGTGCGAGGCCAAAAAGAGATATGATATTGTCCAAGCTCGACATACTACTTCAATAGCTAGCTGGTTGTATCTAATCGACTAAGGAGTTGCTTTAGATGTTGGTTTGTTAGGACTTTGATGGGATGAGTTTGAAAGTACGATCAGAGTTTCCAAGATGCCATGAGTAGGCAAAAGGCAAGCATCTCCAGCCTTTTATATCCAATTTCTAGGCTGGACAACCTCTTGCTGACATAATAAACAAGTCGTTGAATCTTTTCGTCTTCTTTAATTAGGACAACGTTGATCGCATGGTCAGACACTACCAAGTATAGGTATAGATCCTCCCATATAGGTACAGATCCTCCCTGTCAACGGGCTTAGATAAAGTTGGGGGAGTGGTTAAATGCTGCTTCGGCTCCTCGAATGCCTTAGTGCATTCATTATTCCGAATGAATGACTTAAGAAAGGGGGATGCTGATCTGTTGACTTTGATATGAACCAACTTAATGCTACAACCATCCCATTCAATCTTTGCACTTGCTTCACATTTATGGGGACTTGCATTTCTTAGATGGTTTGGACCTTATCGGGATTGGCCTCAATGCCCTTGGCACTCAAAACCTATTCTAGGAATTTCCTGAACCGAACGGCAAAGGAACACTTCTTTTGATTTAACTTTATGTTGTATTGGTGTAGTATGCTGAAAGTCTTGGCTAGGTTCTATACATGCCCCCGTCTTTTTCAAACTTCACTAACATCTCATCTACATAAATTTCCATGGACCAGCTGATCTGTTTAGATAATATATGGTTGACGAGATGCTGATTGGTGGTGCTCGCATTCCGCAAACCAAAAGGTACGGTGCGGTAGTAGTAGAGGCCAACATTTGTGATGAAGGAGGTATGTTCTTGGCTTGGACCATGTATACCAATTTGATTGTACCTAGAAGAAGCATCCATGAAGGTGAAGAGCTCATGTCCACTAGTCCCATCCACAAGCTGATCGATGTAAGGCAAAGGAAAACTATTTTTGGGACAGGCTTTGTTGAGGTCGGAGAAGCCAGTGCAAGTTCTCCAAGTACCATTTGTCTTTCTGACCAGTACTGAGTTAGATACTCAAACTAGATATTTGGCCTCCAAAATGAAGTCGTTGGCTAACAAATTCTCTACCTCTTCCATGAGAGCTCGGTACCTTTCTGGGTTGACAAGTCAGCATTATTGATGACTGGGTGGCCTTAAGATCGATGTTTAATGCGTGGAAAATGATCTTGGTATCAATGCAGGTAATGTAACGAACCTTATACATACTCGAGTGTCGTAAAATATTATTTTTAAATTTGTATTGGGTCCTAAACACTATAACTTTGGGGTATATTGAGTAGTGACATTTTTAACCTCGAGAAATTTTATCAAACAATTTTACCTTTGAAAACTTGTAACTACTGTAACATTTGATAGAAGCTGAATTAGCATTCGAGACAACTTCCTTTGAAATATATGATCGTTCCCTTTCCGTAGAGTGGTCATAATAGCGATGTAGACTTTCTGCTTATGAGATATGGCTATTTAATGTTTGGAAATTTTTGAAGCAGCTTGATAGGTAATTAGTGAGATTGGGGAGAGACCCAATATTCAGACTAACCATCATCCCCAATCATTTCCACCATCTCTCAAATAGATCTAAGCCTGCATTAACCCATCTTAATCCAAAAACTTCTCTTTTGTGCTCCAAATCAAGTTTAAAGCATTGATTAAGAATATATTAGCAAGGGGATTAGTTAGAGATCTTTAAATCCATATTTTTGGGGAATAAGAATTAGGCCTTTGCCGTTCATTTTCGGATTTGTCTCGATTTGCATGCAAAACTTGGATTTTTGGGGTTTGGTGAGTGATTTATCATCTCTTACCTTATTATATATGTATCCATAAGTTTTAACGTGTTTTAGATCCATTTCTAAAGTAAAAATCATGTTTTATTACTGTTTTAAAATCCTACTTGTAGTAAAAACATGAATAAATGGATTTTTGATGTTCTAATCATGTTATTTGGATATGCGATTATCTTGATATATGATAGGCTATGTTGTAGATATATTGCATGATAATTTTTGTGACTGGTTGTGATTTGCATAAATGAACATTGTTTGATGTGTGTGTAGTGTTTATGAGTATGCTTGAATGGTTGAAAACACTCATCAGAGCGAATTAGATATAGGAACCATGAAACCAAACTTCGACGGATAGAATCTTGGATGTTGGGAGTTACATCGATGTGTACGAAATACACGTGGGTCGAAGAATGGAGTGTAGTAGTGAAATCGACACAAAATTGAAAATCAGAGCTATTATAGCATTTTTGTCCGGTGGTGCTTGGAGTCATGATTTGATCCGGTGGGAAGCTTACCCCGATCTTGCTTTGGGTCAGCATAAGGAAGGATCGGACAACAAATGTTGTCTGATAATGTTATCAATTGGGGGCCAAGCAAGAAAAGTGGTTCGATGATTGCTTTGATTTGTGCTCGAGGGTTTGGGAAGGTTGTTTAGGGTCGACACCCAAGCAAGAATTTTGGTTTGGTGGTTTTAGTGTGCTTTGAGTGAGATGGCAGGTTGCTCCAGATTTTTCCAAAGGTTGCTTCGGGTTTGGCCTAGGGAATATCCGAACATAAAGTTTGAGATTGGCGAATTTTGGTAATGGCGAAGTGGAATTTCGGAATTTCTTTATGACTTGCTCCAGGGGTCTAGTAGGTGATGCAGAGTGAATTAGATATAAACATCCTATGATGGACATGGATTTCATATGGCATTTAGTGAAGTGATGTCATAGCGCTTCGAGACTCCGGTGGCGACAACTACTTCGAAACTTTGGTATGATGGCACTATGACTTGCGATGGGTATCTATAGGTGTTTCAAAAATAAAGACGCAATGTGGAGAGTGACTATAGCATCTGATGGTGGACTGAGAGAACAAGTTCTATATGATAGCTCATAGAGTAGAACATGAGGTTGTGATGCTCGTGAGTTGGACAACCTAGTCTACATGTACCCAGAGTGGTCTACGTGCACCCATATTATTGGACGTCTGTGTGTGTCCAGTCCCTAGCCATTTGCGTGGGCACGAGTTAAGCATATGCAAGGTAGTTCTTCTATCGGTACGTGTGCTAAGAGATCAATGGGTAACTATAAGGTTATAATCCTCATTATTAGGACAGGGTAGTCTACATGTATTCATGGTAGTCAATATGTACCCATATTTTTAGACGTCTGTATGTGTCCAGTCCCTATCTATCCGTATGGGCAATGAGTTGAGCATCTGTAAGAGTTATTGTATCTCTGATGCACTTGAGTGAGAGATGCAAGGCTGTGTTCTGGATGTTATGTTTGTTGTGTGCTTGATATGTTGTGTGATACCCCTACACCCCAAATTTTTTTCATGTAATAGTAGTATATCATATACCGTGTTTATGTGCTAACTCTTTGGATGTAAGTATAGATCAAGTATGATTGTACATACATTATTTCTTAATTAAGATATACGGTTTTTATAGTATTTTGAGATGATGTATCGCTCACACCAGACTGTTGTCTGATCCAAGGTTTTATGATTTGCTTCCTATTATCTGGGGCTCACTTAAATGAGTAAATTAGGGATATCAGCTCTAGATAGCATATGGAGCTGTATAGAGTACGAGCAGGAGGCTATGCTTTTATATGTTATAGTTTGGAGCTTATTATCACTAATATTATGCTATATAGTACCATGGAGCTATGTCAGTACTCTTAGAGATAGTTATGGAGTTTATTTTGGAGATTAGGATGTATAAACTCTATTATTTTTGTTTTGTATAATTGTTATGAACCGATATACCATAATTATTCTGGTTCGCTTAGTTATGTTCTTTCCTACCCGTTTTACATCTATCTGATTATCATATTTTGTTTATGTGCTGTGAGATGTTTTATAAGTTTTGTATTTGTATTTTCTTAACCTTACACCCTTGGCTACCATCTTGCATAGGCAAGATACCTCCACAACGCACTATACAGGTATATTGGGTACCGGTGGTGTGGGGCGGTCATCGTACTTGGTATCAAAGCTTAGGTTGCGTAGATGACCTAAGTTGATACTTGATCCATTAGAGATAAAGAAAGAGTTGTCGCCTTAGAATGGATCGAGCGATATATGAGAGAGCGTACTTGTTATATTTTGGTTTCCAAAACTATATAGTAGTATATGATAGTAAGTCACATTGAGCATATGGGTACTATTAATGCAATATGAGAGCCTGATTATTCTTATTATAGTTTGCAAGAATGGACATATATACTGGGGATTCTATACCGAAAGCTAAGGATAAATGGGTGGTCGGGATAGCAAATGTAACGACCCAGAATTTTTGATAATTAAAATTTGAATATTTAATTAATTTTAAATATTAATAAGTGGAATTAATAAGTCGGATAATTTATTTATCGAATATTGAATTTAATTTGGATAATTAAATCGATAATTTAATAGTTAAATTTCAGAAATAATTGAAAATCGAGGTTAACATGATTGAAAATGATTTGTAAAATTTTATTTAATCATACTGGAGTTATAGAAAGGTTATAGAACTTTTAAAATTGAATTTGGAGTTAATCTGTGAAAATTGAATATTTTAATATTTAATTATCGACTGTAAAAATAGCCAATTTTTGAACAGTCTCAGAATTGAACGAAACTAGTTCCATTGGATCCGTAATAGTTTATTATTATCGAATTTCAATTTTCGTAGCAAACGGAGTTGTCGTTTGACCGTGGAAACTCGAAATGCATCGAATTGTTTTAATTTTAAATCGTCAAGTTAAAAATAGTCATTTTTCAAAAAGTCTCGGATTTCGACGAAACCAGTTTCATCGGATCCGTAATGTGAAATTATTGCATGGTTTTAAATTTCAAGTAAATTGGATTTACCGTTTGTCCGGGGCAAGCGAAAACGCATCGAAATCGATTTAAATCGGTTTAATTTAAATTGATCGTTTAATTCCGTAACTCACACAGACGACCGAATTAGCTCCCGAAACACGTTCCATTGCGTTCGGAACGCGGGGTAAACCTTAGAAACGTCAGCCGGCACGTTCGATTCGGAGTTCGGAAAATTTCGATGAATAGTAAATTGGGCAATTTTCTATATAAGCACCTCAATATCTTCACTTTGCAAAAGAAATAAACCTAGCTAGGGTTTTAAACGAGCAGCCGCATCCCTCTATTATCAATGGCCAGAAAACAATCATCGTCCCCCCTCAATTTCTTCACATCCAAGCAACGATTCGCGAAAATTCCTAAATGAAACCTGTAGAGCATCGTGAGGGCTTCAAAACTATATGGTGATGATCGTGAACGACGAAATGATCGAGGAGATATCTGCTCGCGTTCCCCTGGGTTTCACATGCATTTCGAGAGGAGTGGGGACCACCGAGTTTCGAACGGTGGTAGGCGGTGGTGGCTCATGTGATGCTCGTTCTATTGAAGGTGGCTGATCGCTCTGGAAGTCGACGAGTAGGGTGTATAATTCAACCCTAGAAGGGGCGGCATGGGTTAATTGGTCACGTATGTTACCTGGGGAGGGAAGAAGAGGCACACGGCTGGGATCTGAGGTTCCGAAATGAACGGCCTTGATTGATCTTAGGGTTAGAAAAGAATTAAAGTTGTATATAAGTTTATATTTAAAATTCATGTAACTTTAAAAATGCATATCTTTTTGCTGCGAGGTCGGAATGGAACGAAACAAAATGCGTTGGAATTGTATCGTCGAATACTACGCGATGCAACTGAATTGGAAGCGATCGGAGTCAGTGAAAATTTTGAGTGAAATTAAACGTCTGTTTAATTTTATTCAAAATGAAACGTTACAGATTTTTATCGGAAAATCAAGGTGAGAACTTCTCACTCAATCGAACAATTCGATATTTATTTTAAATAGTTAGATTTAAAATTGTTGATTGTATGCCTGGATGATAAATTGTTGACTGTTTGGTTGAAATAGACATTATACGCCGTTAGTAAGCGGAGGTTAATTATAAAAACATATACCGCGATAATTTCATATTGATATGGAATTGGTATTATATATGTATATAGCAATATATATATATTGGCATATGTATATATTGCAGTTGTTGATTTCCCACATTTGATAGTGGATGAGACCCTATTGCGCCATTAGTAAGCGGATAATATTTATTAAACCCATATACCGCGATAATTCCGTACTGGAGCGGAATTGGTATTGTGCTAACATCTGTGGATGCAGGGAAACAGGTTGGAGGGATCCGACTGGATTCCTCACCGTATTGATTATTTACAGATATTTTGATATATTCTGTTATCATATGATGATATATGATATTTGATTGTTGTGATTGATTGTTTGGTGCCGTTGCATCATCGGATCCATTTTTGAAGTTTAAGAATAACGATTTTGATTTTAAATTGGGATTTTTAAAAGATTTTAAAATTGATGTTTATAAATAAAAAAATATTGGAATTATAAAACGAGTTTTTATAAGTGTTAAAAGGAAGTATAAATGGATTTCATCAGTGAACAGAATTTATAGATTTATAAATTGTGAAGTTATTAAATGAATAGATTTTGTAAAATAAAAGATTTATAAGTAGTTATCTTATAAATCGGATTTTGGCATTTAAATGAGAGATGAATGGAATTGGTTAATAAGGAGATTTATAAATCGAAGTTTTATAAATAATAATGGAATGTATAAACATTGTTTGTAAATCCGAAACCAATTGAATTTGATAAATTAAACATAGAAGTTTAATAAAGGAGATATATTCGCGATTTTGGACAGCGAATTATCCTTTAAGTTAAATGTTGTAAGACTAAGAGTTTGATTGGGAATTTTATCCACGATTTTGGACAGTGGATAATCTTTAAATAAAACGTGTAGAAATGTTGAATTTGGATAACGAAGTATATTCACGATTTTGGACAGTGAATATATTATATAATAAAATGGATATGTTTTGGAGAAGTGATATTATGAAATGAAGTAATTGTTTTAAAAGATGTTTTAAAACGTGTTAAATATCGAAATCATAGATTTCAACTTTTATTGTTGAAATAGACGTTTTCGAGAAATAAGGAAATGGTGGACTATAACACTGTTGTTATAGTAAATGATTTCCGAAAGGAAATGTTTTATGTAGTATGGGGATTTATATATCTATATAAAATTCGAATCCCTATACTAGTGATTTTGAGTTGTCGTAACGATGTTTTACGTAACATTCGTTTTGACTCAAATAAAATTTATGAAAGAGAATGATTTCCTTTAAGAATGAGATATATACTTAATTTTGATTTAAGTATATCGAATATTTTCCAAGTGTTGAAAATAAATGATTTGTGAATTACTTATTTTTAAATAAGTATGGAAAGGCTTTTCCAATATGAAATGAACTGTTTTGAGATTTTATCTTTTAAAGATAAATTGAAATGTGGAAATTGATTTGAAATTGTTTTCAAATGGTTAAGTGTGGAAATAATATATCTAGTAAAGATATTTTTGGAAATTAAATTATTTGGAAAATTATTTGGAATCTGATGATGTTGTGCATCTTTATTGATAGTTAAATAACCGACTATCGATAATTACCTTTAGATAGGTATTTGTTGTGAATTGGATGAATTTGAATGCCACACTTATTTTTGAATAATCGCTCACTATTCGGGTTAGCCGGGAAAGGACCATGGGGTCATATAACCCATTCCGAATATGTGATACGTCGTTATGGACAGCATTTGATGACCGGTGTTGAAGACCGGATATTTTTGAAAACGGAAGGATTACCGTCGAGTTACTCTACATCGGCTGATCTCCGATTTAGAGGTTTTATCACCCTTAGTGACGGGAAGTCCGGACGTGATTAGAAAATTATCCGGATGTGCAAGGGCTTCGTGAGAAGTGCCTTCGGTTCTGTTCGATCCCGGAACAGAGTTGTATGGATTGTGTGTCTGACGTTACAAATTGAGATATAGAGCTGATTTCTTTCAAATACATTCCTGTTGGTGGCGGAGAATTTATTCTCTTAGCTTAACACCCTTCTCTGAGACGTACGAGCTCAGAGGTTATGTAGTTGAAATTTATCAGCGATATACTCCCAATTTGGTAACGTGGCAGACTGAGTGTTGCTGTGAAATGATCGTTGTTTGATCATTTGTGATATGATCATTTGTTTGATCTTATATCTTTGTGATCATTTCTATGATCATTTGTTTGACCCGAAGTATGGCTTTGTAGAAAGCGTAGCTTTGTGGACGAGACTTCGTCGAGCCTCACACCCCGGAAATGGTCAAAACAGGAAGGATGCAGCAAGGTTCTAGGGAGTAGCGCCCCTTAGTGTATGTCATTCCTTCTGGATAGAGGTGGTATCATGGTATGGAGCCCAGATACTTAACCTATGTTGATACTGCTTATTATGTAGTTTGTTGCGAATCGGGGATCCTCGGGAAGATCGGTTACGATCGGGGGATGACATACGCGTGTCAGTAGTTACCTACTTTTGCAGAGGTAACCCAGCCTTGTGTTGGCAGAGATCTAACCGTAATGTTAGGTTATTTCTCGGAACGTCATTCCAGAGGCATTCTGTTCGTGGAATAGGAAGTTCCTTGGCCTGACCATTTGTTGGAAATCCAAAGAAACAATACGTGACTTGTACGGTTTTAGTTGTATTACCTGCTATGGAATGTGGCGGTAACCTGCTATTGAACATAGTAGCTATAGTAGGCATAAGTGCGGAATGCCTATGCTGGCTAAGATTAATATTATACTTTCGAAATGTTTTCTACACTATGCACTAATAATAATATCAAAAAGATTTGATTTTGCGTAGTAAGCATCTTTGACTATCATAAGAAGAAATCTCCTCCAAGTCTGCGTTTGCATTGTGTGTGTGGCGGGAGGTCTTATGGTAGTTTCATTTTCCAAAAGCATTGCGAAATTGACTTTAAAATTATTTTGTTGTCTTTTAGAAAGATAAACTGTTTTAAATTCTCACACCAGTCACCATGACTGACCTGGAGTTTATTGTTTCCTTCCTAAACTCTGGGTGCCCACCAATTTCCACACGGGCAGTCTAGAGTTAGGTTATCAGGTCATTCTGGATTCAGGTTGCTGTGGAGCTTAGTGGCGAGCTGGATGACGAGACGTATGATCTATACTATGTATTATTCCGCTGTGTATTCCGTATGAGGACAAGTTTATATAACTGTCCATTGATGTATTCTATTGTTGTTGTAAACTCTGATGATGATGTAATGTATAAACTGATAAAATTATTTTGATTAAAGAATATTTATTTATCTACTATATGTTGTTCCGCTGCGAATGTGAGATTCTGATATTGTTTCTGTTTCTGATGTTGTTCTTCTCTTCTTTTCTTTTTCTTCTGTCTTCTTCTTCTTCTACCTTTTCTTCTTTTTTAAAAAAAAAACCATAACATTTCGGGTTTCCGGCATTCGATTCTCGACAGTCGATAAAGTAAGTATCGATGTTGAATTTTCAAAAGTCGAAAATTTTCGGGACGTTACATTTGGTATCAGAGCATATGGTTAAGCGACAACCCTGCTCTGTTGGGTGTTACTCATTAGAGATAGAGTCAGTAGTACTCTAGAATGAGTTTGAGTGTAATAATAGATATGAGCGCGTATTTGTTAGTTAATATAAAGTTGTTTTATATTGTGATGATTGGTTTGTTGAGTGGTATATGGATTCTGGTCGGTATTGTCCATACAACTCTATCGATAGGGATCTCTAAACACTTATATAGAACAATTCAGCATGATATTGTTTTAAACTGGGTAAATGAAATAATTTTACCTCTATTATATTTTGTATATAAAGGAAATAATTTTTCGGAAGTTATTAAAGTGTATATAATTGATGGTTTGGTTGTTAAAATATATATATATATATATAAGTGAATCAAAGTTGTTTGAATAAGTTAAATAAAACAACAATTGTGAAAGTGTAAATTGTATAAACCAATGAATTATAAAGATGAAGTTATAATTAATATGATTTACAATTGTGGAATAATCTTATATATATAAAGTGAAGTTATATAAGTAAAAGATTTGTAATTGTGATTTATAATCTGAAATAAAATTCCAGAGAAGTGTTTTGAAAGGATTTGATATTTTGGAAAAATGTTTTAGAGTGATGAAAGCTCTAAACTCTTTTCAGGTCGCTGGAAAATAATCCTGATGATGATGGCCACATCATTAGAATTCATTTTCGGGTTTCCAAAAGAGGAATTGCTGCCAGAATATTTTAAATAAAAGTTGATTGGGAAATTTTGGATTTATAAGTGGAAATGTAAGTTAAGTTAAACAAACGATATTATTTTTAAAAGGATTTCAAAGTGATTTTTGAAAATATATGTTTTATTGAATTTTGGAATTAATTCATTTTAAATAAATAAATGTTATAATTTTCGTGTTATAAAAATTATGAGATTTGTGAAATATAAGCGGAAAGTGGTTTTTGAAATATAAGTTGATTAAATTGTAAATTGGTTTAAATTGAAATTTTTGACTTATTATAAATGGATTATATTTATAGAAGATGTATAAAATTGTTATTTTATAAATAAAAATAAGGAGATTGTTTAGGAGTTCTATAAATGTTGAAATGAACTTACAAACAGATTTTATAAGTAAGTAATATTGATAGATATACGATTTGTGAAGTTATAAGATGAAAGATTTTGAAAATAAATGAATTAAATGAATATGAACTTGAGTTATATAAATGAAATTCAACATGAAATGTGAAATGAATTAGCTATTGAACTAATGAATGAATTGAATGTAAATCAATTGAATGTAAATGTTAATTCATTGAAGAAATTGAATAAATTGAATGTAAGTCAATTTAATATCAACCAATTGAAATTAAAGGTGTTGAACTAAATTGGATGGAAATCAAATAATTTGATTATGTTGTTGTGCATTGGTTGTTATATGATTGTTAGTTGATTATATATAAATTCATTAAGTGATTAATGAAATTGAATTAATAAAATTGGAAGCTAAAGTAGTTGAATTCAAATTGAAAGTGAACTAACATGAATGTAAATTAGCGAATGTAAACTAATTGGAAACGACTGAATGAAAGTTAGTTAAATCCAATATTAATGAATCAAATGTGATTAAATTGAAAACCAATTCAATGAATATTAATGTGAATATTGATTTGGTTATGGATTTGTTGGATGATAGTTATTAGATGAATATATATCTGTTTGGTGGCGGAGAATTTATTCTCTTAGCTATATACACCCTTCTCTGAAACGTACAAGCTCAGAGGTTATATATCAGTAGACATCAATTATGTGTTGAGAATTGACAAGGTAACGTGTAATCCAAATCGAATGTGAAGTCGATAATAAATTGAATTATGAATATGAATTGGGTTTGAGATAACCTTAAACTTCCAAATCGACTTAGAGGAAAATTTTAAATTGGTAACGAGATGGAAAATTCAGGAATCCTCTATTTTGTTATGGGTATGGGATATGTAGGTTTTCGGAACTTATATATGAGAATGCAGTAAATTCAAAAACCATCAGTTTGGAAAGTAATTGTTATGGAAATATTATGTAAGTTTACATAGGTGTGATATGTACGAAATGTGAAATGAAGTACTATATATGTATGACATTATGTTTTCTAAACTGAGGATATAGAAAAGTACCTTCCATTTAAAATTTGTGAAGGTGTTGGAACTCGGTATGAGTGTCCATTTGAAATTCATAGCTACGTAGAATTTCCATTAGTTAGAGTGACTATTTGAATTGGAATCCCTCGTGATGGGATCATGTTGATTGATTATGATGTATACTAGCGAAATTTGAGGGGCGTGATGCCTACAGTTACAAGCGATTCCACTGGGATAGTGGCGCAACCGCCGTGTAAACTACGATCTAGATGCCATAGCGAAATTCGAGGGGTGAGACGCTTACGGTTACAAGCGATTCCACTGGGATAGTGGCGTAACCGTCGTGTGAACTGCAATCTATGGCAACAACCATGGAGAAATTCAAGAGATGTGAAATCTACAGTTACAAGTGATTCTACTGGGATAGTAGCGTAACCGCCGAGTAATTGTGATCCATGGGGGAACGTGCTTTCCATATCCATTTTTAAAAGGATTTTTAAGTATTTTCATTGGGAGTTGAAGCAAGTATATTTAGTACTTGGAGATTTTTAGTCCTGCGCCTGGCCAGCGTATGCCTAATGTCTGTAAGAACGATGATAGACTTATTAAACTTCGAGTTAGTAAGTATTTTCAAACTTTAAATAGCGAGTCAATAGTCTGAAAAAAATTTACATAATTCCAACCTAATAAACTAAGAAAGAAGATCTTTAAAATGTCTTGAAAGTCCACAGCTTTGGAAAAGATATAATATGCAAATCTCTAACATGAAGAATTCCAAGTTTAAATCTGAGTTTTGTAAGTCGAAAAATTTGGTAAAGGACTTTTGCATTTTGATTGTAGAAATCAATGAACAAAGCTAGTGAGATAAAATAAATGGAATGAATCCTATATTTATTTATTTTTAATAAGTTTCGAACTTAGTAAAATTGTGTAGGGTATAAGTATCAGAGGGATTTTAACAATCATTTTTCCTAACTTATAATTTCGGGACGAAATTCTTTTAAGGAGGGGAGATTGTAACGATCTCGAATTTTAAATTATTTTAAATTAATAATTAAATTAATTTTTGATTTGAAATTGTGAAGTTGTTTGAATTTTTCAAGTTAATATGAGAAATATATTTGAATTTAAAATTTGAATTGGGATTTATAAATAATGTAAAGGAAATTTGCTTTGAAATTTTAAAGTATAGAATCTTTGGATTTTAAAAAAATCAAGTATATCTTATTCGATTAAATTTAAGACTCTACATTTTTTACATTTGATATGATATGATATCAAATGAATGTAATATAGATAATGATGTTTAAAAAGGAATAAATTTTATTAATACAAAATAAATAAAATAAATACACATAGATAAATTCAGATGACATATTAATAAACTTTGTAAAGGAGAAAGTGAATACATTAAAATAAATTACAGCAACATATTAATTATGGAAAGTTGTTTATAATACAAGCAACAAATAAAGTCAATTTGAATTTGTTAAAATCATTTCAGTCCCCATTATAAGAAAAAAATATTAATCTCTGATACAAAATAAAAGAAAAAGATAGTGTACCGGCAAATAGCAAGTTTTTCTTGTTTGCATTTAAATGCAAACGTGTTTGCATCACATGGTTTGTACGTTCATCCCTTTGCTACTAAGATAATTAGCCTATATATGTACAAGCACTCCTCTATATTTACTTACACCATACTGTCTTCAGTACGTTCAAAGAAAAAAAAATCATCACGCCTTAACCCAGGCCTAAAATCACACAACCTTCCTTTCAAAGCATGGTCGAAGTCGTTCGAAGTCAGAAAGAAATTCAAACGAAAAAGAAGAAGAAGAAAAAAATGGCGGTTTCATCTCGTCTCGTCGTTCCCCTTTCCAAGCTAGGGTTTTAGATAAATTGAAGATACGACTTTTGTATGCTCGATCGAAGGTCGTTGCTTGCTCAGTCGATCGACGTTTCCTTCGTGTTGATCACGGCTGCTTCGATTTGCAAAGGTGAGTGATATTTTTCACTCGCATCTAATTCAAGCATTTGATGATTTCTTACTTCTGCAATTTCATGATTTTGTTGCTGGATTTCGTGGCTACCACGTATTGATTTTCAACTGTTCGACTTCGGTCACTTGATTTTTGCGTATGTGATTCCATGACCCCGTATTATCATCATTGTACTGATGATGTTTCTGGTCATTTTAATTCGAACTGTATTCTTCTGTTTTTCGAATGTGGTCTTTGATGTGAGCCACTGTCTTGCTTGATTTGAATTTCTGGTGATCTTGACTTCGGTCTGACTTTGTTTATGTGATATTTCTGGTACATTGGCTTCGGCCATTATGTTGTTGACTATGGTTTAAAAATCTGCAACTTAATTTTGTGAAAAAAATTTAGATGAGGATTTTCTTAAATTTTGCAATGGCTTTCATTGTTGACTTCGGCCTTTATTTTGATGGTGAAATTGTTTATCCACAATTTGTTGGAATTCAACTGTGCATTTTGTTCCAGTCGTAGTATTGCAGGTTTCAACTTGTACTACATGTTGCACATCATTAGTTTGAAACTGTTACTTGATCTTTGTTGATGTATTTGTGATATATGTTCTAAGATGATTTCTTTTTCAGTTTTAGTAGTTTATATGATGGTGTTTAATACACCTCTGTTAACTCTAGTACTTGATGCATTTCAGTTTTTTTAGCTCCATGGGTCACCAATACTATTGGAGTTCAAATGCATTTATAACTTCTTTGATTATCTGAATATTATGGCTTTGACCATTCCTATTGCTTTCATTACATCACCACTTGTTGCAATTCAATTGGTTCGGTCTTGTACCACCGACTGTTCACTTGAATTGTGATTCTTGACGTTGTGTCGAGTGGGTTCATGTGATCATCATTTTTGTACATGATCTCTGCTCTGGCCTTGGTTGTTTAGTTGTATGCTTATGCATTGCTTTGTCTTTCACGTTGCCTGACCATAGGCATGATTCGGGTCAGTCTACAAATGCCCTCATGATTCAGTATCTTCATATTACATTACTGTCTTCACTTTTGAACTACACGTGTAATTGCTGTCACTACACAGTGCACTTACTCTTCTTTACGCTGCATAGCTTTGCATTTTGGTGAGCTGACTATTTTGACTTATATTAAGTTTCATATGCATTGGTCTGGAGTTGTTTGTTGCATTCAGTCTTCACTTGAATCTGGTGTTATTCACTGGTCACTGTATACAAGTTCATCATGTAGTTCACTGTATAGGTTCGTATCTGCAGTGTAGTGGTATATGCATTGAGTTACATCACTGGCCTTTGCATTACTGAGTTGTCCTTGGTGTTTTGTTGTACATATGAAATTGATTCATATGTATGCTAAACATTGTTTCTCAGTGACATTTACTTGCATTCATAGGCTTAAATGTTTTGGGTTGTTGCTGTGTTGACTTTGGGCCTGCTGTTCAATGGCATCGGCATTGATATTTGAAGTGTTGCATTTGTGTTGTTTGAATCTGGCCTTGAGTCTGATTCATATAGTCTTGCTTCCATGACTTCAGTGGTATGTTTATAGTATACCTTCTGATGCATTCTATTTTCACTACTGTTGCATCTCAATTGAGTTTGTACTTTGTCCACTTGATGGCTTCAAGCCTGAACTACTCTGTTCTTGTTTGGTATGCCACTGTTTTATATATTTTGACCAGGTTGTGCTGTCCAGTTGAGTTCGACACTTGAGTTGTCGTTGTTTGACTGTTTAGTTTCCTGGTTAATCGCTTGTTTCAACTGCAGTTTTATTGTGCAGTTGTTTCTTGCTTTCTTTTGTTGCAGTTTCGCCTTTGTGATCTTGTGGTGACTGCGGTTTTGTTGCAGATTGCCCTTGTATTCATTTAGGACTGCAGTTTCGTTTTATATGCAGTTTTGGCCCTTGTTGTTTTGCATTGCATTGATGCAAATGGATTGTTTTTCTGACTACACTTGAGTTGAATCCGGTATTTTGGGTTTGACCTTATGATTGATTGTGAATTTTCATCGTGCCTTCATGAGCACTTTGTTCATTTGATGGTTCATTTTGATTTGAGTTGAGGCCATTTGTTTCTGGTTCATTGTATTTCATATGCCGTATTGGCGAGGCAGTGCACGCGTGCGTGTACTGCAGCCAATCAGTATTGAGGTTTTAAGTGATATTTCAATTGTTTGAATGGTTTTGTGTTCAATTCAATATTTGGGAATTGTATTTGATTCAGTTCGATTGATCATTTTGTTGTGTCTAATTATCTATTCGATAATTAGATTATGAGTTTCTAATTATTTATTTAATAATTAGATTTTGTTGTTAATTGCCGTTTAGGCAAATCCTGTTGTTTTCTAAATTATCTTCATTGATGATCTTTTCATTTATCTTTTTTGATGATTTGAATTTGCTGATTTGTTTTTAACACTGTTAAGTGTTATAATTACCGTCATCCGATTTCTTTATTAAAAGGGTCGGATAGACGAGAATTATTGTGACTGTCGTCTATTTGATTATTTGATTATTATTGACCCTATGCACTAATAACTGAGTTTGAATTAGACTGACCTGTGTATTATTTTCTTTTGAATGTAATACTCGGGTCAGACCGAGTGTTTTGCAGCTTGAAGGTTTTCGGGCAGCGAAGTTAGAGAGAGGGGGAAACGCTCACTTTAGTTTGGGGATTTTTTTTACTTAAAGAAATATTTCGTTGTATAAATTAAATACATTGTATAAACTCTGATATTTGTAAAAGGAAAGAAAAAGAAAAAAATTCTTTTTGTTGTGAAATATTATTATTATTCTGTGATTCTGTTTAAACTCTATAAACTAAATAACAATCCGTCATTTTGAACGTTTCAAGTTGGTTTAATTACCGACTAGGGGCGGTCAAAAAAGGGCGGGATGTTATAGGTATAGTCTTAAATACGTAAGGCAATTTTCTTATTTAAATAATACTGTCCAAGTACAATTATGGTAAAACTTGAGATTTCCATTTCACCGGACATTTGTTGTTCTAATCTACTCCTTATTACAACACACAGGTTAGAGGATGCAGTGCTAATTTTAGGAGGCGAAGGTTGGGGTGAAGACTTGTGGCAGTCATGTACATCTATGTATGCTTTTTAATTATTTTTATTGTACCTAGTTCAAACAGTTATGTTATTCTGAGATATTGTACTACAAAGACTTTATGTAAAGATGTTGTAATATTTAACATGTTATATTTCTGAAATGGTTTTCTTTATGAAATGGGTACTTGTTTCTGATATTATATTTTATCCATTCCATTGTAGGATTCTGAAAGTATAGAAAGATAGCTCTGCGTACTATATATTGTTTTAATTTTATCAACCTAACAGCTCGCCTTGAGATACGCCTAAGGTTCAACGGGCTTTTATTGGGTCGAAATTAGGTCCATTTCGGGGCAGGTTGTTACATTTGAGTTGTATATGGACCACAAATCGTTGGAGTATCTCTTCTCCTATAAGGATCTTAACCTTCGTCAACTGTAATGGTTAGAGCTACTTACCTCCTTTGATATGAAATTCCTATACTCTTGGTAAGGGAAATGCAGTCGCCGATGCTTTGAGTAGGAGACATGGGAGCGACGTTCCTAGAGTGGAAGCAGTTGGAGTTGATTGTTGACTATGATTTTGGACATCGATGTGAGATAGTTCTGGAAGTGTGTTGGCTAGCTTGACAATCAGACCTACATCGGCTGAGCGGATCGGTACTAGTTAGAGGCAAGATGCCGGACTGGAGGAGATCATGACAAAGATAGAAGACAGAGTAGAGTTTGAGGAGATGAATCAGTATAGGCTTGACCATGATGGTTGGCTCCGTAAGGATGAGAGATTGTTTGTTCTTGATGTCAATAAGTTAGAGATGAGGTGCTACGAAAGTGCCACCATTCGAGATTGACTATACATCCCCGTGGCAATGAAATGTACCATGATATAAGGCAGATATTTTATTAGGAAGGCATAAAGAAGGATGTTGGGGGCATTTATCTCAAAGTGCATGAACTGTCGGTTGGTAAAGACAGAGCAGAAGAAGCCGAGTGGTTTGCTACAATAGCTCAAGATTCCTGAATGGAAATGGAAGCAAGTTTTAGTGGACTTCATCGATGGATTGCGAAGGACCAGGGGAGAGAACGATAACATATGGGTCATAATCGATAGGTTGACGAAGAGTGCTAGATTTGTACTCATAAAGTCTAGTAGAATGACATCCAAATTGGCAGAGTTGTATATGCAGTGGGTGATGTGATTCCATGTTGTGCCGAAGAGCATTATGAGCGACCAAGACCCTTTGTTCACCAGTGGATTTTGGAAGTGCTTACACGAGGCATTGGAGATGGAGCTGAATCTTAGTACAACTTATTACCTACAAACTGATGGGCGGACCGAGAGGGTGAATTGTATCTTGGAGGACTTGTGAGATTTTGTTCTCGATTTTGGTGGCCTGTGGGATGATCATTTGCATTTAGTAGAGTTTGAATATAATAATGATTATTAGTCCAGCATTGGTATGACACCATTTGAGGCGCTATATGGAAGATCGTACAATGCTCCTTCATGTTGGTGGAAAGCAAGCGAGAAACTAATACTTGGGCTAGATATGATTAGAGAGACTTCAGAAATGATCAAGATCATTTGGCAATGAATGAAAGATACTCAGGATAGACATAATAGCTATACTAAGAGGATAAGACATAATTTAGAATTCTCCATTGGTGATATGGTATTTGCCAAGATCTTTCCCTTGAAGATTGTTGTTTGATTTGGTATTGAGGGGAAGTTGGCACCAAGGTTTGTTGGTCCTTTTCGATACTTGAGAGGATTAGGAATCTGGCTTACAAAATCGACTACCTTAGAAGATGACAAGCATGTGCAACGTGTTCCACGTCTCTCATCTGTGAAAGTTTATGCACGACTCAGGCATGATAATCAAGCCAGGTCGGCTAGATGATATCAAGATTGAACCAGAAGCTTTGAGAACTCATAGGTATATTTGTATTATCGGACGTGATACAAAGTAGCTTAGGAGGATGATGATAGAGCTAGAGAAGGTTTTAGTGGGGTGAGAGCGAAGACGATTATTCCTGGAAGACCGAGAAGGGCATATGGACCGCTTATTCAGAGCTCTTTTACATGGTGAGACTTTCTATTTATCTCATTTACTTTCACTTTCGATATCATATAAGGTAGTTTAGTATCCTACATGCTAGGGTAGGCATGGATATCATTTCTTGCTTCTGTGTACATGCTTGATGTTTGATATGTTTACTTTTGGATGCCAAGCATGCAAGATAGCTATATTTGATTTTACCTTGTTTGTATTGGGGATTTTGGGGGCGAAATTCCTAAAGAGGGGGAGAGTGTAACGACATATGTTGACACCAAAAATGGGCATCAACACCCATAGAATCTCATGGATATCAAAAAATTAATGGAATCTAAAGAACAAAGCATAAAAGTAAATAAACGCGAAGATTTTATAGTGGTTCGGTAATCTTGGCCTACATCCACTTCACATTTTATTAATATTTCACTCGATTACAATTACATGAGCTGTTGAATTAGCTAAAATCCATTGATACAAGTTTACAAGAAAAATAGCCATGGCAGAGCTTCCGGAGAAGGAAGAAGGAGAAGATGAAGAAGCCCCCCCAAAAGGAGAGCCCCCAAAAATGGCCCCCTGCCCTTGTACTTATAGATGAAGGGAGCCTTAAACCTGACTGACATCTTAAAGTTTAGACTCCCCCCTGGCCACTTAGGCCCACCATAAGGAAAGCTCGGCCCAACATATTATGCCAAACCAAACTATAATGCCGACCCAAAGTCATGTGTGCCGACCCGATACTACGTGTGCCAACCTAATGCCATGCCGAACACCTTGTCTCCAGGCCCTACACCGACCCGATATCTGGGAACACCTCAATATGCCGACCCATCACTATGCCTACCAACATCTTGCCGACCCGATACAAACCATACACTATGCTGACCAGATACAATCCATGCACTATGCTGACCCGATCTATTCCACCTACTTTGCCGACCCAAGCTCCAGTATACCCTTTGCTGACCCGAGCTATTTTATGTGCTCTGCCGATCCAACCACCACTTTACCGATCGCTCTAGGTTTCATTGAATTTGCCTAATCATCCACTCTGATTCCTAATCCAACCAAACTAAATTCCAAGACTTCGACATCCAGTGCTATCCATTCGTCGATTTTACTTAACCTGGGCTGGATATGGTTGTTCAAACATTACACTCTGGTCATGCAGATATTGCCTCGTGATCATCTTTCCCATCAATAGTCAAATCCCGACCTCATAATCACCTTTGTGTAGTCGGGCCAAGATACCGGGTAACAACCTATATTTTACATATCAAAATGTCGTAAAATATTATTTTTAAATTCATATTAGGTCATATGACACTATAAATTTAAGGGATGTTGAGTAGTGAAATTTTTAATTTTAAGTGGACGATTTTACCTCTAAAAATTGGGAATGGCTATAACTTTGATAAAAGCCGAATTATCGTCCAAGACTTCTTCCATTGGAAAGATATGATGATTTCCCTTTCTATAGAGTGGTCATAACAACGATTTGGACTCTCTGGCTACGGAATATGGCTGTTTGAAGTTTGACGGTTTTTGAAGCAGCTGAATGAGTAAATAGTGAGATTGGGGATAGGCCCAATAACCCAATTCAGGTTTTAAGCTATTTTAGGCTGAAACCATCCTCTCCAAATCATTTCTTCCATCTCCTAAATAGATCTAAACCTCCATTAACCTATTATTCTCTCAAAACTTCTCTTTTCTCCTCCAAATCAAGTCTAAATCATAGATTAAGGGTAAATTAGCAAGGGGATTAGTTATAGATCTTCAAATCTACATTTTTGAGGAAGAAAAATTAGGCCTTTGCTGTTCGTTTTAGGATTTATCTCGATTTGCATGCAAAACTTGTATTTTGGAAAGTTTGGTGAGTGATTTATCATCTCCTAACTTATTACATATACATCTATAGGTTTTAACATGTTTTGGATCTATATTTAAAGTTAAAATCATGTTTTATTGATATTCTAAAACCCTAATTGTAGTAAACACGTGAACATATGGATTATTAGTGTTTTAATCATGTTATTTGGATGTGTGATTGCCTTGATATATGTTATCTACGTTGTAGATATATTATAGGATGATTCTCGTGATTGGTTGTGTTATTTGCATGCTTGAATGTTGTTAAATGCATGCAGGGTGTTTGTGTGTATGCTTGAAGGTTGAAAACGCTCATCAGAGACAATTAGATGTAGGAACAATAAAAACGGACTTCAATAGATAGACTCTAGGATGTTGGGAGTTGCATCGATGTGTACGGAATGCATGTGGGTCGAAGAAGCATAGTAGTGAAATCAACATGAAATTGAAAATTGGAGCTACTACAACATTTTCACCCAATTGTGCTTGAAGTAGTGCTTCGGTCTAGTGGGAATCTTTCCGGGGTCTTGCTTCAAGTCAACATGGGAAAGGACCAAACATCAAATGTTGTCATGTAGTGTAGTCGTTCAGGGATTGAGCAAGAAAAGTGGTTCGGTGGTTGTTTTGAGTCATGCTTGGGGGTTTGGGAAGGTTGGTTCGAGTCAGCACCCATGCAGAATTTAGGTTTGGTGGTTTTGGTGTGCTTCGAGTGAGATTGTAGGTTGCCCTGGGTCTTTCAAGGATTGCTTCGAGCTCGACTTAGGGAGCATATGGGCATAAATTTTGAGATTGGCGAAATTTGGTCCTGGCAAGGCGAAACTTTGGGATTACTTTGTGACTTGTTCCAGGGATCAGGTGAGTGATGTGTAGTGAAGTAGATAACTCCAAACAACCTAGGATGGCCTTGGATTTCGTGTGGCGATTAATGAAGCGACGACATAGCACTTCGACACGACAACGACGACGATGACTTAGGAACTTTGGTTCAATGGCACTATGACTGGCGATGGGTGTCTAGAGGGATTACGAAGATGATGATTCAATGTGGAGAGTGACTATAGCAATTGTTAATGGTTCGAAAGGATGAGTTATGTGTAGTAGCTCATAGAATGGAACATGAGATTGTGATGCTCGTGAGTGGGAAAGGGTAGTTTGTGTGTACCTAAGGTAGTTTACGTGTACCCATATTGTTGGACGTATACGTATGTCCAGTCCCTAGCCATTTGCATGGGCACGATTGGTATCTATGAGGTATTTCTACTATTGGTACATTTGCTAATGGATCAATAGGTAACTCTAAGGTTGCAATGCTCATTATTGGGATAGGATAGTCTGATGTATCAAGGTTGTCTGCGTGTACCCATATTTCTGGATGTTTTCATGTGTCCAGTCCCTAGCCATCTGTGTACACAAGTTGAGCATCTGTAAGAGTTATCATATATCCGATGCACTTGAGTGAGAGATGCAATGTTGTGTGATGGATGTTATTTTTGATGTGTGCTTGATATGCTGTATGATACCCCTACACCCCATAATATCTACATGTAATAGTGGCTTAGCATATACTATGTTTATGTGCTAACTCTTTGGATGTACGGATAGATCAGGTATGATTCTACATACCTTATTCCCTTATTACCATATACGGGTTTTTATAGTATTTTGAAATGCTGTATCACTCACACCAGAATGTTATCCGACCAAAGGTTTTATGCATTGCTTCCTATTATCTTGGGTATTCTTAAATGAGTAGATTAGGGATAATAGGTCTGGATAGAGCATGGACTTGTATGAAGTACGAGCTGGAGCCTAAGCTATCATATGACATACTTTGGAGCTTACTATCGCTTATATTCCATTATGTAGTACTATGGAGTAATGTCAATACTTGTATTACTTTAGAGACAATTATGGAGTTTATTTTGGAGATTGGGATGTATAAACTCTGTTATTTTTATTTTGTATGATTGCGATGAACTGATATACTCCGATTATTCTGGTTTACTTAGTTATATTATGTCTTACCTATTTTATATCTATTTGGTTATTATATTTTTTTCTATGCCTTGTAAGATATTTTACAAGTTCTGCATTTGTATTTTCTTTACCTTACATTCTTGACTATCGTCGTTTATTGGCCAGGTACCTCCATAACGCACTTTACAAGTATATTGGGTACTGGTGATGTAGGGAAGTCATCACAGGTCATGATAGCATGCCCCATGCATAGATGTCTTTGCTATGATGTAAAAATTTGATCATATCCTCCCATACGTTTCAGTTGAGCTCTGTGCAGATTTGAACTACTTTGGTAGGGTTGGCATGGTCTATAGAGTTTGATTCCTAGGGAGTGGCTGGCCCGCCTTCAATGCTTGAGTCGTCCATGCAAGGGTCTAGTGGGTCATCATCTGGATCTAAGCTTATGTCTAAGTCACAATAATCTAGTGGGTAAATCATGCACTGTAAGATCCCATAAAATTTAATAAGAAATGAAATAAGTAAAATAAGATTAAAAATGGAAATTCTGTAAACTTTAGAATTTCATCACGAAAGTTGCACTATTGCATCTGTTGCGATTTTTTGATCAATTTTCATATATAATACGTTGAAATCGGAGTTCAAACGGAGAAGTTATGGACGTTTGAAGTTTTCATAATTAAAATAATTCAAATGAGTTTATATTTAAAATTTAAGTATTTTACTTTGAAAGTTAACATGAGGAGTTTAAGGGTTAAGCCTGTTTAATGTTAACGTGCAATTAATTAAGGAATTAAAAATAATTAGGTAATAAATAAAATGAAATAGAAACAAATTAAATACTTCCAAATATAAGAGGAGTGGTCGACCCCTTAGTCTCGACCGGTCGACCGCTAGCGGTCGACCGGTAGAGGGTGGCGGTCGACTGCTACATGTAGGTGACGGCTAGGGTTTAGTTATTTTAATGGTCCGGATTTAGTTATTTTAAATCCAATGGTTCTGGCCCCTTTTAACCTCTATAAATAAACCCTCACTTTTCCTTTATAAAATTTGGTGGCAACGACATTGCTCTGTCAAATTTTCCACCCTTAGGTTTTCAGAAATAATAACTTTATGGTAAGTAATTCTAATCTCTAATTTAAATTAAATTCTCAATCTTTCTTCTCTCTATCTTCCGATTTTTGAAATCTAATATATATATATATATATATATATATATATATATATGCACGCACACACACAAGGACACAAAATCTATTTGTTGTATATTCAAAAAGAGGAAGATCTAATGGAGGATTAGGAGCGGTATAAATCAGATCCCACCTTCTTTCTTCTTCTTTAGATTCTAGAATTAGTTAAGATTTTCTGGTAAAAGGTTTAGATGTTTAATTCTTTTGATTTCTGATTATGTTCCTCTCTAGTTTTTGATTCTAAATCTTACTTCTATATACAATTCATTTTGTTGTATATTCCGATAGAGGGAGATCTAAAAGGAAATTAGACGTGGTGGAATCAAATTCAGTTAGGAAGCAAACAGTTCTTTGTGAGTGAAAATATCAAGTTTTTCACATTTTTTTTAATTGAATAGTATTTATTTGGATTTGATGTATGCCTTGGAAAATTTTGGTAAACGAAAACATAACATCTGAAACCCTCAGAATTTCCCTATATAAATGTCCATCTTTGAATATGTTGGAATTTCAATGTTTTGTATTAATATAGTAGAATCAAATCTGTGTTGAAATTTAAGCAATTTATAATATATTCCACTTCATCTCTTTTGATTTCTCATGTAGTGTTAAATGATTCTAAAAATAAATTAAGCTAGAAATGGTGTGTAAAGTATGATTTCTGATTAATTGTAGTTTGCAATGCCCATTTTTGTAAATTAAAATAAGTATGAATCCCTTTTCACTCCAAGGTGGTAATCACAAAAGTTGGATAAAATATAAATGGTTTATCTGTAAAGTTTGTTCCTTTAATAGAGGAGTTAATTCTATTATATTAATATGAGGTAAGTTAGGTATTATTCCTTTTTGTTTACTAGTCAAGTTGTTGGTTAAGGATATTTGCTATTCTTTTGTTTGAATTTGTGAAGGTAGTTAATTCTATTATATTAATTAAACATATTGATTAGAATAAATAGAGTAGTAAATAACATTAACTTCTTAGGAAGGCAATTATTGATAATTATGGGAATTAATCCATAATTAAAGACGTAATAAGGGAATACCTTATATGGCCTTAATTATTAATTTTGTAGGATGGTGTATGTATAAAATTTGTATACATATGAAGTATGACTAAGTTATAAGGATGCGAGGTCAGTACAAAGTTATATGGAAGTCTGGCCAGTTAAATTTGGCTATCAGCGGTGTGGCTTTACGGACTGATGTGAGACATCACCTATAATAAATAACCACAGTGGACGTGAGGTTAGTCCCAATTTTGTAGGGTAAATATGCCTAGTCAATCTGACTACTAGTACCTACGAATAGTGGGATTAATCTGAGATGTCACGGTTGGGTTATAGGTCATAACTTACGCTGATACGGTATGCGAAATCTTTAAAATGGTCTGCTTTGGGTTAGAGGTATTAAGTGGCTATGGTAGGGTCTGCTCTTTCTTAGAAGAAGTATTAAGTGACCTGATGGGAATTCTTATGATGTTAGTTATTGTGAACCATGTAGGGACCTGCGTTGGGTTAGGTCTTAAATGACAGGGACCTACCTATTTTATAGGTCTTAAATGGTCAGAGTCTGCCTAAGTTCCCCGAAAAGAGGTATTAAGTGGTTTGGAGGTTCTCACTCTCACATAATTAATATGTTAGAATTTGGAAATGTGTTATGTATTAAGTGACGGGGACCTGCCTATTCCTTAGGTATTAAATGGTTAGAGTCTGCCTAATCTCCAATAAAGGGTATTTATTGGTTTGGGCGCTTTCTCTTGCATTATTGATGTTAGTTGCATGGTAGTTTTGGAATTGGACTTGAAAGGCCTTTGGGATTACAATTAAAGTTATTAGTATGGTATAGCTTCAAATATGTAAGACATATTTCTTATGTAAATAATATTATCGAAGTACAATTATGTTAAAGCTTGAGATTTTTATTTAACCAGACGTTTAATTTTCTGACCCACTCCTCATTATAATACACAGGTTAGAGGAGACAATGCTGATTTAGAAGACAAAGGTGGAGATGAAGACTTATGGTAGTTATCTATCAATTTATGCTTTTTAAATATTTTTATTATACACAGTTCAAACAGTTATGTTATTTTGAATATTGTACTTTGAAGGTTTTATGTAGACATATTCTAATATTTAACATGTTTTTTAAATGGTTTTTTTATATGAAATGGGTACTTGTTTCTGATATTATATTTTATCCATTTCATTATGAGATTCTAAAAGTATAGAGAGATAGTTCTATGTACAGTGTATTGTTTTTAATTTTATAAACTTAACAACCGGCCTTGAGATGGGCTTAAGGTTCAAGGTTTTTATTTGGTTGAAATTAGGTCCTTTTTGGGGCGGGTTGTTACATTTGGTATCATAGCTTAGGTTACCCTATCAATGGGGATAAATATACGTAAGAGTAGCGTATTTATTATTTTTGAAAGTATTTTTCAAAAACCCTACTATATATAAATATTTATATTTATTTAATTAGAATTTACTCTATAATTTAAGACAATAGAAGTAGATGCAACCATATTCCGAAAGGATGGGCGAGGCGACTATTGGTTGGAAAAAAATAAATAGAGTAAGAAATATGCAACATGGGTTGTATCGTAGAATGTAAATTGAGAAGATTATTGCTCTGAAATTAATAGGACAATAAATGTTAAATAAATAAGGAGTTATAAGAGTTTAATAAGGATATGAATGGATTGATTAAAGAGACATTATAGGAAAACTATGGAAAGATAATAGGAAAGGTCAGAATGAATAAATAATGTCATTAGAAATTGTCCAGTTAGAATAATAATCATTTGTTAGGGGTAATCAACATTTATAGAAATATCAAATAAGCATGTTAGGTAGTAATTAAATACTACGAGGTAGTATAGTTGTAAACATCCAGAAATAGGGGATGGAAGAAGAAGAAAAATCCAATAGGGAAGACAATTAAAGTCAATTTCTAAAATCCAACCCCGAATGAAAAAATTCGATAAAAATATTTTTTTTGGAAACTTCCTTGAATTGTTTTGAATGGATTTTTCAAAATATTTATTCAGAAGTTATTGTTTTGAAAAAATAAGAAAATTTAGAAAATCATAACTTAAAAAGAAGCCATGGGGTCAAAAGTTCTTAAAGAAAGTTTTAGGTAAAAAGGGTTTTCCATTTTGAAAACTCTTAGTTTAAAATTTTGATTAGGTCAAAAAGTTTTCAGTTTAATGATTTTTGATAGAGGGATTTTTCTTTTTGAAATAAATGTAAAATAGAGCGTAGGTTGGACTTGATGATTTTTCCTATTTCATAAATTTGGAAGTTCTTTAAAAATAATCATTCTTTTTTAAGATAAAAGTGGAACTAGATTAAAATGATATAGAAGCCATTTAAGAAGGAAAAATATAAACATAAGTGATATTGGAAGATTTGGATAGGAATAGCATTAGGAACTTATAAAATATTACTAGTAATCTAGTTAGAGGTAATGTAGGAGAGAAAAAAAGAGAATGAGATAGGAGTTTACCTTGTCTACTCCACTTTTCGTTTTGTAACATTATAGAAGATGTTTTTGAATGTTTTGAATTAAAAAGACTAACTTTTAAAGAAATAAATCTTTGATGTGGTAAGTTTTTGAAAAGGAAAATTATTTTACTTCCTTTTGGAACTAAGAAATCCTATTTGAAATTTTGATAGTTTGGTTTAATAATTGAGTTTTTGAATGTTTTGGATTAGCGACCCCACTTTAAAGAAGTAAGTCTTTGAGGTAAAAGTATTTGAGAAGGGAAATTATTTTACTAAGCAATTTTTGAATTTGGGGTTAAGAATAAAGCGGTGAATGTTTTGAAAATTGTGAAAAGTTGGGGCCAAATATTTTGGACAGGAATCATTCAAATGTTTAGTAAAAATGGATTAGATGTATGGAATAAAATAAAATATGATGTTTAGATGCTTTTGGGAATTCAATTACCCAAACTGTTTTTACAAGTTAGAAATTCTTTTGGAAAGTATGCTTAAAAGTTTTCTTTTGATAAGTGGAAATTCTTTTGCAAGTTTGAATTTCAAATGTTGCATACTAGCGTAATGTCGATTTCTAAGTTCATATTTTATAGCGTAGATAGGGATCACTATCTAGGAAAGAAAAGCTAAAAGTTTCAGGATATGAATAAAATAAAAATAGTAAGTACAACCTGATTTAAATATTTGAAATTAATCACAGACATTTGTTTGTAGGATGTTGGTAATGTTGTAAAGGTATTCTAAATATATAATTAGGTTGTAAGTTAGATTGCCCATAGAATGTGAATTTCTATATTTTGATTTATTGGAAGTAGGTTCCATGTAATTTCCATAAATTATCTAATTCCTTAAAATGTATAAATGTGCAGCGTTTGAATTAACAAGCGATGTACCAAAAGAAAAAGGGATGCGTAAGATATGGATATTCTTTTCCATAGTTTACACAGTCTATTTCAATAAAAGAAAGAGAAATAATTCTTGAACGAAGCAAAAATATCGCTTGTAGTTAATGTATGGAAATTTTCAATGGTAATCTTATTTGGAAGGTGGCTCTGATAAAATAAAATATGGAAAAGAATGGTATAGTTTAGAATTAATAACTGGAAATAAGAAATATATAAATAGCGTAATCTATAACGGTATTCGTAGTAATTTTAAATGGCATATTAATTATAGGACCAGGATTTATGAACATTAATTATAGATTTAATGGGCAATAAATTTGTAATTGATAGAGGATAAAAAAGAATTAAATAAAGGACCGATTAAGGAAGCTAATATGGTATTTATGGAGGAATCGAATACTCATTATAAGTAAACTTTGATAATATTAATAGATTGAAAGGGACTAAATAAGGATTGGTTAGAGACTGTAAATTTTAACATAATGACCAATTATTACAGGTAATGGATATTTATTGGAACTAAGAAAATAAATTAAGAAAGGTGGATAATGGTGGAATGACATTCTTGGAATGTCCATCTTAAATTGGTAAGGAGCATTAGGACCTTAACATCATTAATACCCGTTAATGATTAAGGGCAGCTTCTAGAGCCACCTTAATATCAACCCTTAACCCAATGCCAACCAACTCTTTCTATCTTGGCATACCACTTACCACCTCAAGAATTACTGCCTATCAATGCTTGCCTATGTTTGAAGCCAATATCTCAAAGCTAACCACTTGGCCATGTTCCCTATTACCGCAAGCTGGCAGACTAACCATTGTTACTGCCAGTGCCTTTGGCATTACCACATACTGGTCCAAGATGTTTATCTTGCCAAAGAAACTCTTAAGAACGATAAACTCTGCTCTCAATCATTTCCTATGGCATGGGGACTGCTACTCAAAAAAACTAGTCCCTATATCTTTCCTAAAACTATGCAAACCTAAACAATATGGTGGTCTAGGAATACCAAACTTACAATTGTGAAATATGGCTACTGCATCTAGACATATTGATTCCCTACTCAACCATAAAAACACCATCCTAGTTAAATGGATGAGGAGCAACTACCTTCGAAACAAATTCTTCTGAACCATGGACATACCACAAAACTCAAGCTGGCTCTTTCGAAGTTTCTTAAATCTACGTACCACCTTGTGTCCATTTGTTATCAACACAACTTCACCTCACAACAACGTTTCTTTTTGGCATGACCCATGGGGTGAGATGGGTCTTATCCTTCAACTGAAAATGGGATATCAACTTAGATGTTTGACTAGCATTCCTTCTAGTTCTCTCGTCAACACATACTATATCAATGTAGCAGTCACATTACCTAACTCGAGCAACCCTAATATCAACCAGCTTTGGAAGACCATCAAGATGAACTATCACAAAGCAGAAAAGCAATGCTAACTGTGGACTACTCAACATAAACAACACTCGCTAGGACTGGTATATAGAGCACTGAATCAACATGATGCATTGGAACTAGACAACTGGTATAGAAGAATATGGCATATAGAAGATAAACAGTGTGACAACTTTCTTCTCTAGAAAATCCATAAAGTTGCCATTCTAACCAAAAACAAACTATATGAACTTGCACTCATTCCAGATAACAAATGTGTTTTCTGTAAAACTGAACCTGAAACGGTCCCGCATCTTTTCTTTGATTGTCACCTTATTCATGATGCATGGAAGAACTGTCTATCAAAATTACATTTACCACTGCCGCAAAACTTTCATACACAAGAATGGCAGTGAATCTATAGACGAACGGAATGGAAAGACTGGAAGATTAGGACTCTCCTCCGTGCTCTTAAAATCTTCATTCGAGTTTTATGGAGTGAGAGGAATGCGCGAATTTTTGAGTCAAAGGAGAGAACGCCATTTATTATTTTGAGTGAAGTTTATTACGAGATTTTCCTCAGCATGTATTGGTGGAGAACCAAACAGCAAACAACAGATATTACTACCTGAACTGTGCACTGACACGTGCTATCCTTAGCCTATTTTTGTTTTTTTCCGTTTCTTCACATGTTTTGTTATTTCCTGCCTTTGTGTTGTCTTCTCATTACCTTTCAGTTTTGTATGTACTTCATGCCCTTCTTTTATGTAATAAGAGCTGGTAGGGGACCAGGATAAAACCCCGCTTGCCTTTGCCAAAAAAATTGCATCTTCCAGAAAAATTTTCTTTTAAAGTTTTTGGTTAAAATCGCTAATTGTCTCCTTTAGGAAATGTGTTCGATATGGTATAAGACATGTTCCTGTTTCATAAATATGTTGATTTTAGGGATTGGATTAGATGTTAAATAAATAAATAAATAAATGTATATATATTATATGTAGATTATGGAACATTGTAAACAAGGAAATTTAATAAGGATACATAACTAGCAATAAACCGAGAGTAAGACGGGAAGTTAGTAAGGAAATTAGGTTAGAGTGCTTCAAACCCAAAACTTGTGTAGTGTCACCATTCACCCCAAATGTGATAAGTTATATATGGATACAAAGAGGATTTTCTAATTGGTCTAGGATGAAGAGAGAGTCACTGAATTTATTTTTAGAGGTTTGACATGCCAAAGGATAAAGGCTAAGCAAGGCAAGCAAGGAGGATTGTTATTACCATTAGAGATTCCAACTTGGAAATGAGAGCATATATCGATGAAGATGGGTTGCCTGGGAGCCCAAGAGACGTGGAGCTATTTTGAGTCATAGAAGATAGGCTCATTTTTTTCCGATAAGAGTAATATGACTACAACATCTCTAGCTTAGATTTATGTCAAGGAAGTGGTGAGACTTTATGGAGTTCCAGTTAGCATTGTGAGTGATAGGGACTTAGCATCACTTACCATCCGCAGATCGATAGTTAAACAAAAAGGGTGAACAAGAATTTTAGAAGATTTGTTGAGAGCTTGCATCATGGATTTTGGAGGACCTTGGAAAAGGTAGAAGTGTTTAGACGGTGAATGAGGATTGCACATGACTGTTAGGAGTCCTATGCTGACAGGTGAAGAAAGGGATTGGAGTTTATAGTTAGGGACATGGTATTCGTTTACGTTTCCCCTTATAAAAAGGTTATGAGGTTTGGTACATCTGGGAAGTTGGCACCTAGACTCGTTGGGCCTTTTCTGATTTTAAAGAGGGCGGGGAAACTTACTTATTGGGTGGAGCTTCGGGACTAGTTAGCGGGAGTCCATGATGTCTTTCATGTTCCATACTTGAAGAAATGTCCACAAGACATTGCCTCTATAACAGAGCATGATCAGTTAATTGATGTTGAAACGAAACCTATCGCCACCCTGGAGCCACCGCATACATTGTCAAGCACAATATTAAGAGGCTTTATAATGAAGAAAATTGGGTTGGTTCAAGTAGTTAGGGTGATAACCCAACAGAAAGCACATGAGAAACCGAAGAAAAGATGAATGTTTCTCACCTCGATCTTTTTTCTAGTAAACTTTTCTCTCAAAAAATATAGGTATTTGGTTGCATCGTTGCTCGATTGGATGAAAGGAGATGGTTGCTACATTTTTTACTGTCATTTTTGCAATCATGTAGAACTTTATGTATATTTCAGATGTTTACATACATGCCTATATGTCACAATCTTGCATTCACGCTAGGATTGAACTCACCTATAGTATGTTACATACATAATTACATTGCATTTTTGGTTGAGTAGATAGTTTTGTATATTATTGTAAATAAATTGGTTGTATAACATAGTTGTTGAGTGCACGTTACACCATCTCCCCTTGGTGATTTCAGGGGGGAAACCCTTTTTAAGTGGGAAGTATGTAACATCCCGTAAAATTTAATAAAAATTAAATAATTAAAATAAGGTTATAAATGGAAATTCTATAAATTTTAGAGTTTAGTCACAAATTTTGCACCATTACGTCCATGGCGATTTTCTTATCAATTTTCATATATAATTTGTTTTAAATTGGAGTTCAAACGGAGAAGTTATAGGCATTTGAAGTTTTCGAAATTAAAATAAATCATATGAGTATAAATTTAAATTTTAAGTATTTGAATTTGAATTTGAAAGTTAACATGATGAGTTTAAGGATTAAGCATAAGGGTTTAGTTATTTTAATGGTCCAGATTTAATTATTTTTAGTCCAATGGTTTTGGTCCCTTCTCAAATCTATAAATAGACCTCTAGTTCTCCACTTTTCATTCATAAAATTCTATAGCAATGGTGAAGTTCTACCAAATTGTTTCCCTTTAGGTTTTCAGATGCAGTAAACTTTCTATTAAGTAATTCTAATCTCTAATTTATATTAAATTCACAATCTTTCTCCTCGCTATCTTCTAATTTCAAAAATGTAATACATACATATATATATATATGCAGTTATTTGTTGTATATATTAAAAAGGGAAAGATCTAACAGAGAATTAGAAGCGGTATAAATCAGATCTCACCTTCTTCTTCTTCTTTAGATTCCAGAATCAGTTAGGATTTTAAGGTAATAGGTTTAGAAGTTTAATTCTTTTGATTTCTGATTCTATTCCTCTCCAGTTTCTGATTCTAAATCAAATTTCTATATATAATTCACTTTATTGTATATTCCAAAAGGGGGAGATCTATAAGGAAATTAGACGTGGTGGAATTTAATCATGTTAGGAAGCAAACAATTCTCTATGAGTGGAAATATCAAGTTTTTCTTGATATTTCCACATCTTTTTAACTGAATAGTATTAATTTGGATTTGTTGTATGCCTTGGGAAATTTTAATAAACAAAAACATAACATCTAAAGCCCCTAGAATTTCCCTAAATAAGTATCAATCTTTGAATATGTTGGAATTTCAGTTATTTTGTATTAATATAGTAGAATTAGATCTATGTTGAGATTTAAGCAATTTATAATCTATTCCACTTCATCTCTTTTGATTCCTTTTATAGTGTTAAAGGATTTTAAAAATAAATAAAGTTAGAGATGGTGTGCAAAGTATGATTTTTGATTAATTGTAGTTTGCACTGCCTATTTCTGTAAATTAAAATAAGTATGAATCCCTTTTTCACTCCAAGGTAGTAATTGCAAAAGCTGGATAGAATATAAAAGGTTTCAATTGTAAAGTTTTTCCTTAATAGAGGAGTTAATACTATTATATTAATATGAGATGAGATAAGTTGGATATTATTCCTTTTTGTTTACAAGTCAAGCCATTGGCTAAAGATATTAGTTATTCTTTTAGAATTTGGGACTTGTATGAGCTGGACATTTAGTAAGCGTTTTCTTTGTGTGCGACTAGAAATATTTTATTCGAATCTCCTGCATTTATATATATGGCGACCGCCCTATACCACAAAAGGCACCAATAGTATACAAATAGTGCACTGTAGTCATGCCTGACCAATATAGGACGATCATCAGGATGAATAACAACAAAAACAACATTTAACTTATTGTATATCTCATAGCGCATGGATAAAATATAATATCCCAGATACAACAAAAAAGACAGTAATAACAAGTAAACTAATCTTCAGATAATAGTATCCATAGAGTTATACATTAAATATCATAGAGTATACAATAGGATCAACTCAAATAAACTGTCCCAAAATAGAAATAAGCAAGCATTTCCAAGGGCTTTACAACGTTGCTCAGTGGAAAAGCATAGAATTCCATATATGTATATAATACGAGATAGCTCCATCCAGATCATCCTCCGAATAGCTACTGCATCACCTAGATATGTTATCTAGTCTACTCATTAAGAGTACCCAAAATAATAAGAAGCAAAATATAAAACCTTAGGTTAGACAACAGTCTAATGTGAGCGGTAAATGAATCTCAAAATACTATACAGGTAAATGTGATAAGGAACAAGAGTACACGAACCATACCTGACCTATCTCTACAACCAAAGAGTTAACACATAACACTATAATATGCTACTAAACAATATCATAAAGGTACCATCAAAATACAATAGTGGATGTCCTGATATCCCTATCTCCAGTAGATCTAATGATATCCACGAATGATATCCCACTAAAGAAAATAGCCAAAGAGACCATAACATCCATCAAGCAATACCCACTATCACTCATCCCTATGCCTTGAATATATGATAACTTGTATGGCCTCCTTATTGCTAGGGCTAATGGAAATCCTGATTTTCATTGTACTCTTGTATCATGTGGCCTAAAGCTCGATATGTGTCTCATAGCCCAAAACTAGACACTAGACCCAAAGGGACTTGTCCAAGGTATACGGATCCCTATATGATCCATAAGTGTCCCCACTTGTAATGCCCCTGCTTCGAGTACAATAGACAACACTACGAATATCAACGATTCCTTAGCACATTCACATCCGAGCCTTCCTTTGCTCCATTCGGATTCCGAGCCCTTCTGTTACTTAGACCAGTTTACATTATCCAGGAACTCACCACATTCCTCACTCTACAGCTCTCTCCTTTATTAAGCTGCTATCTTCGGTACCTACTCCCACAACAAGTCACAAACCAAAGATACATAGCTTTCATCACTACATCGCCATCCAACCATATGCGAAGGAGCCAATATCTCCAACACGATCCACAGAACCTCTACTCCATTCCTCAGAAATTCCACCTCAAACGCATGCATAAAAATCACTCGGTAGTGAGTTAAAATGATTTGGCACCGAGTTATATACTTAATCAATTTTGACTAAGTTAGCTTCCATGCTTTTAGAACTCCATCCTTAGTTGCTTTAGACCCCACCCATCCATCAAAACAACTTGGCCCCCAATCCAAAGTACTCAACTCTAGAGACAACTCGGCATCAACTCAACCACTTAGCCATTTTCTATACCTTGCCATAGACAAGCTCCTCTACCCAAGCTCTATCCAACCATGCCAACAGCCGACCAGTTGGACATATAAAAATAACTCGGTACCAACATAAATGAGTCTATACCGACTCTTTCCTTAACAATTTTGGAGGTGCGAATTAGTTTTTAGCCTTGACCCATGCTTTAGAGCCTAACCTCCAAATTTCATCCAATTCTGACCAACTTTGCATCCGTTTTGCCAAATTTTCCAACCTATCTTCCTAAACATCCAAAACACTAACAAACCGTATTAAAGCACAACATACAAACATCGAATTACATGCAATTACATCCATTCAAACAAGAAATACATAGAATTATAGTAATCAAACAAATTCTAATCCAAATCTAAGCAATCGATAAACATATGAATATGAACAAGGTGGATTGCAAAGCCAATTCTACAAATCATATTAAAATTCATCAATTTAGGTCATGAACATATGTTAACATGTGATTAAAGTTATAATAAGATTTTTAGAATTAAAATCATGTTAAAAACCTATAATTCTACCATATAAACATGCTTAGGATAGTTATAAGTCATAAACTACTCACCAATTACCAAATTCAACCAATTTGAGTCTCGAACCAAAGTGGACAGCAATGAAAAGCAATTCGAATCAACCAAATCGATGATCTCTAATCTTTAATATTCTAATCAACGATCCATTCACTAATCTTCAATTTAGTTTGATTTAGAGAGTAATTTGTGCTAACTTTGATGATCTAAGGTTATTGGGGGTTTAGATCTAATTCTAGCCAACGATGTCAAAACTTAAAACAGGAATACCTTCCTAACTGTAAGTCCGTTTTTTCTACTATGACCACTCCACAGAATGGCAAACCATCATCCTGAAGCAATGAAACTAGTTTGATACCTTAATTCAACTCCTATCAAAATTTACAGCCCAAAAAAGGTTTTCAGAGTTAAAATAGTCGCATAAAAATTTAGGAAAAATCATAAGTGTGTAAAATGACCCTAAGAGTCATATCCCAAAATTATAGAATCATACGGCCTCATATGAATAAAATAAAAATATTTTACGATCTTCAAATACGAAAAATACATGTTGTTACATTCTCTTCCCCTTTAGGAATTTCGCCCCTGAAACCCTAAACAAGCCAAAGTATAAGCAACCTTAATTACTCGGCATGCCTTACAATCATATGCAACCATCAACCATATCAACCATGCAACCAACAGGGTAGGTGAACCTACCCTAGCATGCGAAATACTAACCTATCAAATATGATACGCAATGGAGAAAGTAGATACGATAAACGATCGTTCTTACCATTCAAAGAGCTAAACACATAGTCCTTATGCTCTCCTCGGTCTCCCACGTGCAGTCATTGTCACTTTCGCTCAATTTTACCTTCACTAGCTTTGTGACTTTATCTTAAGCTATTTCGTATCGTACCCAACAATAGGAAACGGTCTACGAGATCTAGAAACTTCTGGTTCTACCTTAACTTCATCTAGCTGATCCGGTGTAATCATCATGCTTGAGTCATTTACAAATTTCCATAGATAAGAGACATCTTCTTAGGTAAGTCGACCATATACACTAGCTTTCCAATCCTCTCAACTATCGAAAAAGACCCACAAATCTCGATGTCTACATCCTCTTTCTATCGAATCGAACCACATTCTTCAGAGGAGAAACTATCACAAATACCATATCTCAAACAGACAATTCCAAATTTCTTTGACTCTTATCCATATAGCTTTTTTGTCGATTCCAAGCAGCTTTTATTCATTACTGAATGACCTCAGTCTTTTTCGATGTCTCTGTAATTATATCTGACCTAAGTTTTAGTTTCTCATCCACTTCCCACCAATATGAAGGAGTGTCACATGGTCAGCCATACAATGCATCATAAGGAGCCATACCAATACTCGACTGATAACTATTATTGTATGTAAACTACACCAAATGTGGATGGTCGTCCCATGATCCTCTAAAATCTATAATGCATGCTCGCAAGAGATCTTCCAATATACGATACACTCTTTCGGTTTGCCCATCTGTTTGTGGGTGATAGCCGTACTAAGGTGCAGCTTGGTCCCTAACGCCTCTTGCAAGCTCTTCCAAACCCACTAGTGAACAATGGGTTTCGGCTGCTCAAAATGATCTTTGGCACACCATGAAATTGTACTATTCACTTTACATACAACTCTGCTAGCTTGGATGCTGTTATACTTGACTTGACAAGTATAAATTTTGTACTCTTGGACAACTGATCAACCATGACCTAAATGCTATCGTACCCTACTCTAGTCCTCGGTAGTCCTTCTATAAAATTCATCGATACCTTCTCTCATTTCCACTCATGAATATCTTGCGGTTGTAACAATCCACTAGGTTTCTTCTGCTCTGCCTTTACTAACTGGCAGTTCATACACTTTGAGATGAATGCCCCAAGATCCCTCTTCATACCTTCCTAATAATAAGTTTGCTTCATATCTTGGTACATCTTGTTACTGCCAGAATGAATAGTCAATTTAGAATGATGACATTCCTGTAACACTTCATCTCTTAATCCATCAACATCGAGAACAAATAATCTTCCATCCTTACGAAGCCAACTTTCTCGGCTGAGTTCGTACTACTTCATGTCTTCAGATTCTACTTCTTCTTCTATCCTTGCTATGATCTTCGCTAGCCTAGCATCTCGCTTTTGGCTAGCACCGATCCTTTCAATCAGAGTAGGTCTGATCGACAAACTTGCCAACCTCTCTGGTTCCAGCTTGCAATAAGGTTTGAAATCATAACCAGCAATATATTATATCTGCTTCCATTCCAAGAACATTGCTCCCAAACTAGCATGTCTTCTATCCAATGCATTAGTGATTACATCCCTTTTTTTTGTGTATAGGAAATACCAAAATCATAAGAGACCAAGAACTCAAACAATTGTTGCTGACGAAGGTTGAGATCCTTCTTAAAGAAAAGGTACTTTAAGGATTTGTGGTTCATGAATAGCTTAAACCTTTATCCTAGAAGATAATGCCTCCACATCTTCAAAGCAAAAACTATTGCCACTTAATCCAAATCATGATTTGGATAATTCCTTTCATGTGGCTTTATCCGTCGACTAGCATAGGTAACAACCTTTCCTTTTTTGCATTAATACTACAGCTGATCCAGTACCACAAGCATCTGTGTATACTGTTAACTCTTCATTTCCACTTGGAATGGTCAGCACTTATGCACTCATCAACCTCTCTTTAAGAATCACAAATGCAGGCTCATATTTCGCATCCTAAACAAAAGTTTGATTCTTCTTTGTAAAATTGATCAACCGTGCTGCTATCTTTGAGAAGTCCTTCATGAAGCGTCTATAGTATCCCGCTAATCATAGGAAACTCCTCACATCCGTAACATTCTTGGGCTGGTTCCAATCTTGGACCGTTACCACCTTCGCAGGATCCACCGCTATACCTTGTCCTGAAATGACATGACCTAAGAATCTAACTTCTTCCCTCCAGAAGTGACATTTGGAGAACTTTGCTCTCAACTTGTTCTTCCTCAATATCTCTAGCACAATCCTCAAGTGCATCTTGTGCTCTTCTTTAATTCTAGAATAGATCAAAATATCATCCACGAACACATGCACGAACTTGTACAAATGGTCACTAAATACTGATTCATGAGATCCATAAAGTATGCTGGAGCGTTAGTCAACCCAAATGATATCACCAACCATTCATAGATATCTGATAGCGTACAAAACAAAGTAATAGGCACACTCTCCTTTGCTACTCTTAAGTGGTGAAATATCATTCTGAAATCCATTTGAGAGAACACATTCGCACTATGAAGCCGGTCAAACAAGTCACCAATATGTGAGAGTGGAAACTTATTCTTCCTCGTTACCTTATTTAGCTCATGATAGTCTACAGATAACCTCAAAGAGCCATTTGCCTTAGTCCCGAATACCACAAGTGTACCCCACTCAGATATGCTTCTTCGAATGAACCCTCTCTTTAACAGGTCATTCACTTGCACCTGTAATTTCTTCTTCTCTTTAGGTGCCAGACGCGTCAAAGGCATAACTATAGTTTTGGCTTCCTCCACTAAGTCTATTCGAAACTCCATCTCTCTATGTAGTGGCAATCCGATCACTTCCTCAAAGACATCCAGATACTCTCTAGCGATATGCACATATGAGAATATCTCTTGTGGAACCTCTAGTGAATATATAAAGCAAACCATCACCCTATTCTTTGATAGGCAGCTAATCACTATCATTCGCCCATTCGCATCTCCAATTGTCACTAATAGCTTCTCGCTATCCACTATTGTCGCATACCTCTTTAGCCAGTCCATTCCCAAGATAATCCCAACCTAACGAAATTCAAAACAAGGCAATCACAAATCAAAGAGCATCTATGACTCGATAAAACTAAACCACTACAAACATGCGTAGGCTAGTTGAGCCTTCAATAGGGTTTATCACAGTCAAGGGCCGGTCTACTATCTTAGGTCTCAATCCCAATCTGTCTATTAAGTCATTACATATGAATGAATGTGAAGCCCTGCTATCAAATAAAACTCGAACATGAACTTCACCAATAAAAATCATACCTTGAATGATGGCTCCCTTCCTCTTCTCCTTCGCTGAAGAAGCACTCAGGATTGCGTCCAAAGCATACACTTTCACATCCTGCTTATCCTTTACCGTTTCTGGAGAATCCTTCTTCAAATGCCCAAGTTTATCATAGTTGTAACACTTCTTCTTATCTCTCACTTTGTAGTCCTTGATTAAATGACTTTCTCCTTACACCCATAGGAAGTAGGTTCCCACTTACCCTTCTTCTGGCCATTCTTCCCTTGAGATTGCTTTCACTTTCCATTCCACTTCTTCTTGCCTCCACCACTCGGTTGTGGTTTTGGCTCTTCCTTCTCAGTGGAAACAATCATAGCTTTCTAGCCTTAGGATACAGATTCTCATGACAAAGTGCTTTCTCCACAAGCTTCTCAAATGGCTCGTCAATGGTCTACCAATTTCTTTCCAAGACAGCTATCCAAACCAATGATGAACTTCTCGTTCTTTCTTAAAGGAGTGTCGATGAATGACATCCCATACTTTGATAAGGCATTAAACTCTGCCATATACTCAAAAACTGACATCTCTCTTTGTCTAAGATCAACAAACTTTATGAACAATACTGACTTCTGGGTAGCAAACAAGAACATCTCCTCGAACCTTGTCTTAAACTATTCCCAATTGAACTAATCATCAGGAGTAGCAATAGTCACGGCGTTCCACCAATTCATGACCCACCCCTGAAGTTGTTTGACAGGCCAACTTTCTCTTCATAGCGTCATCCACTTCCATATTACTAAAGAGGCGCTCATAAGTATCACTTCTATGGCTGATTCCGTTCCACAAAATGGCTTTCCTCCAAAAGTAGAGTAGTCTTTGCTCAAATTAGAAGAATCAGCCCTAGACACTTACACGGGAGCACCTCCACCAACATCTATACTAGGAGCATTCCTCATCATCGTTGCTATCATAACATTGAACATAGCTTGAAAATTAGGCATAGCAACTCCTGATATTGCTCCTTCTTCAACTCCAAAAGAAGATCTTACGGTATTCCTCATATGCTGGCTCATTCTTATTTGTAACAAGAATGACAGTCTCTCATAAAAAAAACTGTGTCTATAGTGCTCATGTGCATGCAACTTATACTATATAATATTATGATATAGTTTTGAAAACCAAAGTACATAACAAGTACACACTCTCTCGTATATTTATACTCTCGATCCAGTCTAAGGTGATAACACCTTCCCTATCTCTACTGGATCACGGTACCAACTTCAGTTAATCGTGTAACCAAATCTATGATACCAAATGTGATGACTGTCCCATACCACCGGCACCGATAGTATACAAATAGTGCACTGCAATCGTGCCCTGCCGATATAGGACTATCATCAGGATGAATAACAACATAAGTAGCATATAACCCGTCGTATATCTCACAGCATATGGATAAAATATAATATCATAGATGCGACAAAAAAGATAGTAATAACAATGTGAACTAATCATCAGAGGATAGTATCCATAGAGTTATACATAAAATTGTATAGAGAATACAATAAGATTAACTTAAATAAACCGTCTCAAAAAATAGAAATAAGAAAGCATTTCCATAAGTTCTACAGTGTTGCTTAGTGGAAAAGCGTAGAAATCCATATAAGTATATAATACGAGATAGCTACACCCAGCTCGTCAAGATAATAAGAAGCAAAGCATAAAACCTTGGGTCAGACAACAGCCTGGTGTGAGCGGTAAATCAATCTCAAAATACTATATAGGTAAACATGGTAAGAAACAAGAGTACACAAACCATAACTGACCAGTCCCTACAACCAAGGAGTTAGCACATAACACTATAATATGCTACTCTACAATATCATAAAGGTATCATACAAAATACAATAGTGAATGTCCAGATATCCCTATCTCCAGTACCTACTCCCAATGATATCCATGAGTGATATCCCACTAAAGAAAACAACCAAAGTAACCATAGCATCCATCAAGCAATACCCACTATCACTCATCCTTGTGCCTTGAATATATGATAACTCATATGGCCTCCTTATAGCCAGGGACTAATAGAAATCCCTGTTTTCGTTTTACTCTCATATCACATAGCCCAAACCTTGATATGTTTCATAGCCTAAAGCTAGACACTGGATCTAAAGCAACTGGTCCAAGGTACATAAATCCCTACATGATCCATGGGAGTCCCCACTTACAATACCCCTGCTTCAAGTACAATAGAAAACACTTCGAGTATTAACGATTCGTTAGTACATTCACATTCGAGCCCTCCTTTGCTCTATTCGGATTCTAAGCTCTTCTATTGCTCAATCTAGTTTCCATCATCCAAGAACCCACCACGTTCCTTGCTCTACAGCTCTCTCCTTTATCGAGCTGTTATCTTCAGTAGCTACTACCACCACGAGTCACAAACCGAGGATACATTGCTTTCATCATGCTATTACATCGCCATCCAACTTGATGTAAATAAGCCTACACCTCCAGCATGATCTACATGACCTTTACGCCATTCCCCAAAAGTTCCACCTCAAACCCATGCATAAAAATCACTCGGTATCGAGTCAAAATGACTCGGCATCGAATCATATACTAAGTCAATTTTGATTATCTTCCATGTTTCTAGAACTCCATCCCCAGTTGCTTTAAACTCCCGACCCATCCATCAAAACGACTGGCCTCCAATCCAAAGCACTCAACTCCAAATTCTAGAAATAGCTCGACATCAACTCAACAACTTAGCCAATTTCCTACACCTTGCCATGGACAAGCTCCCTTAGCCAAGCTCTATCCAACCATGCTAACCGCCAAACCATTGGACCTATAAAGATGACTCATTACTGACATAAATGAGTCTGTACCGACTCTCTCCTTAATTATTTTAGAGGTGCGAATTATTTTATAGCCTCCACCCATGCTCTAGAGCCTAACCTCCAAGTTTCTTCCAAATTCGACCAACTTTACCTCCATTTTGCTAAATTTTCCAACCTATCTTCCTAAACATCCAAAACACTAACAAACCAAATCGAAGCACAACATACAAACATGGAATAACATGTAATTACATCCATTCAAACAAGCAATACATAGAATTATAGCAATCAAACAAATTCTAATCCAAAACATATGAATATGAACAAGGTGGATTATAAAGCCTTCTAAAAATCATATTAGAATTCATCAATTTAGGTCATAAACATATATTAACATGTGATTTAAAGTTATAAAAGGATTTTTAGAATCAAAATCATGTTAAAAACCTATAATTCTGCCATATAAACATGCACAAGATAGCGAGAAGTCATAAACCACTCACTAATTACCAAATTCCACCAATTTGAGTCGATCCAAAGTGAACATCACTGAAAAGCAATTCAAATCAACCAAATCGATGATCTCTAATCTTATAATCAATGATCCTTTCACTAACCTTCAATTTGGTTTGATTTAGAAAGTAATTTGTGCTAATTTGGATGAATCTAGGGTTAATGGGGGTTTAGATCTGATTTGGGAGAGAGGAAAAAGTTTAGTTTGACTCTCTAGCCCTCTATTTATAGTGATTCTCGAATTAGACTAATGGGCTTACCAATGGCTTAACTAATTACCACTAATTCTAGCTAGCAGCCATTAAAAACTTGAAACAGGAATAACTTCCTAACCATAAGTCTGTTTTTTTCTATTATGACCACTCCTCGAAAATGGGAAACCATCATCCTGAAGCAATGGAACTTGAGATCCTATTTTAACTCCTATCAAAAGTTATAGTCCAAACATGGTTATAAGGGTCAAAATGGTCACAAAGGAATTTAGGAAAAATCTAAGGTGTGTAAAATGTCCCCAAGAGTTATATTCCAAAATTATAGAATCATACGACCTAGTATGAATAAAATAAAAATATTTTAGGATCCTCCGATATGAAAAATACGGGTCGTTATAGTGTGTATATATATAATATTAACGTATTGATTATTAAGTTAATAATAACATAATAATTTTTGCATATTGAACGTATTGATTAGAATTAATAGGGTAGTAAATAACATTAATTTATCAGAGGTAGTTAATGATAATTATGGGAATCAGTCCATAATTAAAGGCATAATAAAGGGATACCTTATATGGCCTTAATTATTAATTTTATAGGATGGTGCATGTATAAAATTTGTATACATATAAAGTATGACTAAGTTATAGGGATGCGAGGTCAGTCCAAAGTTACATGGAAGTCTGCCCAGTTAATCTGACTACCAGCGATGTGGCTTTGCGGACTTATGTGAGACATCAACTGCAATAAATAACCCCAGTGTATGCGAGATTAGTCTCAATTCTATAGGGTGAATCTGCCCAGTCAATCTTTAGAAGGGTTCGCTTTGAGTTAGAGGTTTTAAGTGGCTATGGTAGGGTCTGACTCTTTCTTTGGAGAAGTATTAAGTGACCTGATGGAATTTCTTACGATATCAGTTAGTGAGAACTATATAAGGACCCACCTTGGATTAGGTCTTAAATACGAGGACCTGCTTATTTTACAAATCTTAAATGGTCAGAATCTTCCTAAGTTCCAAAGAAAGAGGTATTAAGTGGTTTTGAGGTTCTTGCTTTCATATTGTTAACGATAGTTGCATTAGAATTTGAAAACGGGTTAGGTACTAAGTGACGGGGACCTACCTATTCTATAGGTATTAAATGATTAGAGTCTACCTAATCCCTAATAAAGGGTATTTATTTATTTGGGTGCTTTCTCATGCATTATTGATATTAGTTCTGTTGGAGTTTTGGAAATGGACTTGAAAGGCCTTTGGACTTATAGTTAAAGTTATTAGTATGGTATAGTTTTAATAAGACATATTTCTTATGTAAATAATACTACACAAGTACAATTATGGTAAAGCTTAAGAATTTCATTTCACCATACATTTGTTGTTCTGACCTACTCCTTATTAGAACACATAGGTTAAAGAAGACAATGCTGATTTAGAAGACGGAGGTGGAGATGAAGATTTGTGGCAATTATCTATCCATTTATGCTTTATAAATATTTTTATTGTATTCAGTTCAAACAGTTATGTTATTTTGAATACCGTACTATGGAGGTTTTATATAGACATATTATAATATTTAACATGTTATATTTCTGAAATGGTTTTCTTTTATGAAATGGATACTTGTTTCTGAAATTATATGTTATCCATTCCACTGCGTGATTCTGAAAGTATAGATAGATAGCTTGGTGTACTATGTATTGTTTTTAATTTCATCAACTTAACAGCTCATCTTGAGATGGACCAAAGGTTCGATAGGCTTTTATTGGGTCGAAATTAGGTCAATTTCAGGGAAGGTTGTTACAAGCACTCTATGACTGTGAAGACCCAAAATTATTGAGATAAGAATAATTTAAATAAAGTCAGAAAAAGGAGAATTTTCAAGGAAGAAAGAAATAATACAGCCTGAAAATAAATAGTGAGAATAAGTTAAAAATATAATGAAGGGAATAGTTGTTTTCAGTAAAACAAAAATGAAAATGGTAATTAAATATATGAATACATTTGTACATCAAGAGAAAATAAATAGCTTGAAGCATTAACAAGGAATCAATTCATAAAAGGATATACATGTATACATTACAGTTTAGCATAAAGAAAATAAACAATGCAAGAAAGTCACATGAGAATAAGGTGTGTGTATGAAACATGCAAATAGCATGCAAATCAGAAAAGAAAAGAAAAGTTAAAGCAACTGAAAATACCCGAATTGGAAATCAGAAAGAAAATGGCATTTCTAGCCATGACATCATATGTAAAATTCTCTCAACTGTATGGGGATAAGATGGGTTTTTCACTCTACTAAAACCCTAAACAATGTTTTAAAAATTAAAGGGGAAGCAGCAGTCTCACTGCAGAAAAACAGAAAATATTAAGAAAAGAAAGGAGAGCAATCCAAAGCCATTGTTCAAGTTAAAGAATTCTCAGGGAAAAGAGGCAGGAAGGTGAGTGATTAATCAATCTATGAGGCTTAAGTCATTAAGACCCAACTTAAGGGCAGCCATATTATTTTATAAAAACCATATCATGTTTGTGCTTGATCTATTTTTCAGTATAAATGAATGTTGAAAATGGTAGGTGTTTTGATAAATCTTTGGTTGATGCTTTGGTTTGCTTTGTTTGATTGTTTGATAAGAAAAAAAAAATACCATGATCACTGATATAGATCCAGCACCTTAAAGCACCAGTTTATAAATATGGTTAGTAAGATAAATACATTTTTATTGTGAAGTAGGGTATTACTGAAAAATGAACTAGGCAGTGTGAATAAAGGAGGTTCATGCTCATGTCTGGATTGTTTTAAACTTAAGGTGAACAATGCAATAAATCATTTATGTGCTGATTTGTTCAGATCTTAAGCTAAAATGTTTTATGAGTTTTTCTCAAAAACCTTACCCTATGTTCACAGTAGAATCGAGTATAAGAATTTCTATATGATTTTACAGGATTTGTTTAAGTGATCATGATATTCCTAAATATAGAAGATATGCAGTGTTAAAACAAATTTTGAATAAAACAACTGGAAAATGAGATGTGGTATTCTTTTCATGAATGTTTACTATGGTTAGCTGAAATTCCTGAGTGAGTTAACCCTCTCTGATTTAAAAAAAAAAAGAAAAGAATATGGCAGCATTTCAAGAGTTAATAAATTTTCCTGAAAGAAAATGAGAATGGTCTCTAGATTATAAAAACTAATCTAGGAGAAAAGCCTTGATCTATCCATCATAAGGGGGATGATGGGTATGTGCATGACTTGTTTAAGTCCTATAGGCCTTTGTGCAAGGGTTAACAGAATTGAGTCCCTTGCAATGCACACATGGTGTTCAATGGCAAAGAGTTAAGACCAAATTAAATTTTTAAATTGAGATTGAGAGCTGAGCTATGGAAATTAAAATGAGTTAATTCCATAGGAGTATGTGTACATGTATACTGTATTGGATGGATGAATGGATGCTTGTGTGCATATGTGTTAGTAGGGGCTTATACATGTTCATATACCCAGTTTACATTATGAATCCAAATAAGCATCAAGCACATAAATTCTCTGCACAATAATTTAAATGTCAAGTTATTATATTTTGATTTCACTCATACCAGAATTTTATTCTGACCCTATTTGTTGCCTTGCAATAATTGGGGTGTCTCATTTTTATGGAGGCAGTCCAAAATATTGCTGCAGGAAAAGATGTATAAGTGGCTTGCTTGCATGGATATTTGAAGATCTTCATGAATTAAGGAAAAATAAATGCTTAAGGAAGTAGCAGTATAATCTGTAATAGATAATCTAGGCAAACTTCCTTTTATTTTGTGTATTCTCAGCAATGATGCTTATTTTGTTCACTTGAAAAGAACATGTAAAAACTTAAGTATTCTGTGGGGTTTGTGAGTTACTGATTTAAGCAACTTATTTATATGATTTCTGGTGGAAAAGTGATAAAGGAAGTATGCCATATAATATGATATGTGGACATACATCCCTTGGCAAGGTTTAAGTGATTTTAAATTATAAAGATAAGGCTGTTATTGAAAAGTATGCTATGCATTTTGTTAAGTGGATAGGTTGAATCTGGTCCTGGCTAACCAGTAAGGCTTGACCATGACTTATAATTGATATAGGTCCATGCAAAGGCTGGAAGGCATAGCCTGTAATCTGGTTTTGGGCATTTGATTTTTCCCCAGCAAAAACTTGTATTGCTTGGTGTAATAAGCTCATATGTATGCTAGATACTTGTAGGCATCACTGCAAATTAGACTTATCTAATTCTTGTTATCTGGATACTTAATTTAAATCTGGTAATATTGAGTCATAGTCAAAACCAGTAGTAATTTGTAGAGGCATGTGGTCTGGTTTGTAATGAGCATCCCCACCATTCAATAGAATAATGACCACTAACATTTGTTATCTTTCCTAGAAAATCATCAGTTGTTTTCATTATAAGTTCACCGGGAAGTCTTGCATTTTGTCAGGTCATTTTGCCTTTAGACACACTGTCTGCACACATGTTCTTAGTCTCCATTTAGCATGATAGTTTGAGTTAGCACTCTAGTCTGACTGTATTGTTTTCCTCTGCTTAGCCTTTAAATCAGTTTGTAATTTCAATGTTCACCTGATTATTGCAACTTAATAAATTAAAGCATGGATATTTCATCTGATATAAAAATGGTTTGAAGTTGAAATGAGTAACACAAGCTAAATTAATAAGCATGGGTTAGGTTGAACACTTTTTACTTAATATAGAACAATAAGTATCATATTACAAAATCCCAGGATTAAATTGTATGGCTTATAGATTCAGGGATCAATTAATAGGTGAGATAGGATAAGAAAATAAGAGAACTAGTGGTATCAAATCCTAAGGTTAATCAGGCTTGAGTTCTAAAAAAAAAAATGAAAAACAAAAATTGTGTTTGAACCGACCAGCATAGCACTCGAACTCGTGACCTTGTGTGTATAAGTTAGGCGCGTTTCCATTACGCCTAGATGTTGCTTGTGTTTCCTTAGGATCCACTTTATTTTATACTGATTTTGACACTATTCAGAACTTAACACAAACATCTATATTAAAAGCTTGTTTACTACTGATTATTTCTTGATCACTTCTTAGTTAGTATAAACAGACTAATGTGTTTGTTCCCAGTGGATTGTCTAAAAAAAAATAAATAAATAATAATATAATATATAGGAATGGCTATGTGACACCTAATCTCTTAAATATGAGAAATAAGGTAGGAATGAGTTGCTTTGCTATTTTAATCACTCTGATAGGCAAAGAACCATTTATATATCTTCACATATATAAATGATAGGATTTATTTTAAATACTGATATGTTTATATTAGTAAAATTCAGGATCTTGGGAAGAATTAAATTAAGGATAGTGATCCATTGACATGTATATATATGTATATACAGTGTGGAAAAAAAAAAAACTCAACAGAAAATTCACTAAAAATAAATCAAGAAGAAGTGGGTCACTTCAGTTGGTATCAGAGCTATGTTGTTAAAACATAGCATAAATATATAGTAATGATAGAAATAAATATTCCCAGTAGAAATAAATTGCAGAAAATAATTGAATTAGAAATATGACTAATTAGCTATGCAATTGAATAGTGAATCATGGTAGGAAGACCACCAAGTCATGGAGCAGGACCCTCCAATAGAACACCAATGGTCAATTTGCAAGATTTGGTGAGGGCATTTAGAGAAGGAGCAGTGCATAGAGAAGAAAATCCTCATGAGGAATTATCTAAGCTATTGAAGACATTTTCAAATTTAGGAGGCAAGGATTTTGAAGGCACTGAGGGAGTTATGGGAGTGCAGACATGGTTGAGAACTTTGGATAGGATATTTGCAGATATGCAAATAAATGATCAAAGGAAGAGACAAATTGCTTCCAGAAGACTCAAGGGAGCAGCACTTGATTGGTGGGAGGTCATTATCACAGGGAGGCCAGAAAATGAGATAACATGGGATCAATTCAAGGAGATGCTTGAGGCAAGATTTGTCCCAGCAACAGCCAAGGCAACACTGCTGGAGGAATTTATAAGGCTGAGGCAAGGGCCAATGAGTGTAACTGAATACACACAAAAATTTGAGAGCTTATCCAAGTATGGAACCATGCTCATAGGGAATGAAGAATTAAAGAATTCCAGATTTATTCAAGGACTTAATGCTAATTTAAGTAGAGCAATGCTACCCTACAAAGACAAAACCTTTGATCAAGTCATAGATCTTACTCTCTCTTTTGAACAACATGATAATGCCAGAGAAAAATTTAGGAGCATGAGGGCTAACAACAACAATAAAAAGGGGAAAAATAGAACTCACCCTTATGATAAGAGAAATTCAAATCAGAAGGTTGAAGGAGCAACCAGTGGAGAAGTCAAGAAGAAGATTATTTGCTACAATTGTGGTAAAGAAGGACACATGAGTAATAGGTGTCAGGCAGCTAAGAAAACCCCATTCAGTTGCTACAACTGTGGGAAAGAGGGTCATATTAAAAAGAATTGCCCAGAATTCAAAAAGGGAGCAAAGGTAGGAGCACTTGAGGGAAAAGCAACTGCAGTGGGAAGTTCTGGACAATTGGAAGGTATACTTCTAATTAAAGATCACCCCATCTCAGTTATATATGACACTGGAGCAACACATTCACTAATATCCCAAGACATAGTGAATAAATTAACTCTCACATGCTATTTAGTTGATAATCCCTTGTCTATTCAAAGTCCCCTGGGTAGCTCTTGTTTGCTAGGATTGAAATGTTTGGGAGTAGAATTAAACATAGGAGGAAATGTGTTTAAATCTGATTTGTTTGTATTAAAATACCCTGGAATAGGAATTATTTTAGGGGTAGATTGGTTGAGCAAATTCAAAGCAATTTTGAATTTGGAAAATTTTACTATTTCTCTGAAAACAGAAAATGGTAAAAATATTATAGTCATGAGTGAAATTGCTAAAATCAATTACCTTAACCAAATATGTAGCATGACTGAGAAAGAATTAACACTTGAAGACATAAAAATTATAAATGAATACCCAGATGTCTTTGGTGAAGTCATAGGTGTTCCAGAAAATAGGCAAGTAGAATTTCAAATAAGGCTAATCCCAGGAGCAAGCCCAATCATCAAGAAGCCTACTAGGATGGGTCCTAAAGAATTAGTGGAATTGAAACATCAGTTGGAAGAACTGGAGCAGAAAGGCTTCATAAGGCCTAGTAGTTCAAACTGGGGTTCTCCAGTTGTATTTGTGAAAAAGCATGATGGTACTTTGAGAATGTGCATAGATTATAGGGAATTAAACAAAGTCACCATTAAAAATAAATATCCACTTCCCAGAATTGATGATTTGTTTGATCAATTAAATGGAGCAAGGATTTTCTCAAGGCTAGACTTAGCCTCTGGATTTCACCAAATGAAGGTTGAAGAGGAAAGTATTAAATACACAGCATTCAACACAAGGTATGGGCTATATGAATATTTAGTAATGCCTTTTGGATTGACAAATGCACCATCATATTTTGTAGATTTAATGAATAGAACATTTAGAGATTTTCTAGATAAATTTGTGGTTGTCTTTATTGATGACATATTAGTGTATTCAAAATCAGAAGAAGAACATGCAAAACACTTGCATCTGGTTTTGTCTAGACTGAGGACACATGATTTAAAAGCCAAATTCTCTAAGTGCACATTTTGGCAGAAGGAAGTAAAATTTTTGGGGCACATAGTATCACAACAAGGGGTTAGTGTAGACCCAAATAAGGTGATGGCAGTGCAATCTTGGAGCAGACCCAAATCAGTAACTGAGGTGAGGTCATTTTTGGGAATGGCAGGCTATTATAGGAGATTTATAAAAGATTTTGCAAGGATAGCTATCCCATTGACCAAGCTAACTAAAAAGGAGCAACCCTATGTGTGGACAGAGAAGTGTGAACAAGCTTTCATATCACTAAAGAAGGCACTGGTAGAAGCTCCAGTTTTACAAGTGCCAGAAGGCAATGAAGAATTAGTAGTTTACACAGATGCTAGTGGATCTGGATTGGGGGCAGTGCTTATGCAACATGGTAGAGTCATAGCTTATGCATCAAGGCAACTCAAGCCAAATGAAACTAGGTATGCTACACATGACTTAGAACTAGCTGCTGTGGTGTATGCATTGAAACTATGGAGACATTATTTATTGGGTGCTAAGTTTGAATTGTTTACTGATCACAAGTCACTTAAATATTTGTTTTCCCAAAAAGACTTGAACATGAGGCAACATAGGTGGGTAGAATTTCTAGCTGCCTATGATCTTGATATATTGTATACCCCTGGAAAAGCTAATAAAGTAGCAGATGCATTAAGTAGACATCAAGCTAAATTGGCAAGCTTAATGATGGCAGAGTTCAAGGATTTGACAATTCTTAGTGAGGTGGAAGTGAAAGAAGAAACTAGTGTATCAGATAAGACACACAGTAAGATGATTGAATATGGTAAATTAAGCCTCATATCCTTAAATTCAACACTGGTTGATAAAATAGGACAAATGCAGAATCAAGATATAAATTTGAAGGAGAAAAAGAACATGATATCCCAAGGCATGACAGTGGAAAACTATGAGGTAGATGGTAAAGGATACTTAAGGAAAAAGGGGAAACTCTGCATACCAAATGTAGAGGAACTAAAGCAAGAAGTTATGGATGAGCATCACAAAACAAAGTATACTATCCATCCTGGTGGTACAAAAATGTACCATGATCTCAAGAGAAATTATTGGTGGCCAGGAATGAAAGGGGCAGTAGCAAAATATGTGACAAATTGCTTAACATGCCAACAAGTAAAGGCAGACTATCAAAGACCCTCAGGCCTATTGCAACCTTTGGAAGTGCCTACCTAGAAATGGGAGAGTATATCAATGGATTTTGTGGATGGTTTGCCAAGAACAAGAAGGGGAAATGATAGTATTTGGGTAGTGGTTGATAGACTCACGAAAACAGCACACTTCATCCCAATAAGTTCAAACAGAAATGCTCACAAGCTAGCTCAATTGTTTGTAAAGGAGATAGTAAGATTGCATGGCATCCCCAAGACTATCATTAGTGATAGAGATACTTTGTTTACTTCAAGGTTTTGGAGTAGCTTTCAAGAAGCTATGGGGACAGAATTAAGCTTAAGCACATCCTACCATCCACAAACTGATGGGCAAACTGAGATTGTTAATAAAGTTTTAAAGGATTTGTTGAGAGCATGCATACTTGATTTTGGAGGCAACTGGGAAGATCATATTTATTTAGCTGAGTTTGCTTATAATAATAGCTACCAGTCCACTATAGGAATGGCTCCATTTGAGGCTTTATATGGGAAGCCTTGTTTATCTCCTGCATGTTGGATGGAGGCTGGTGAAAGAGTGTTGCTTGGACCAGACCAGGTAAAAGAAACTTCTGCAAGAATTGAATTAGTGAGGCAAAGAATGAGAGTGGCTCAAGAGAGACAGAAAGCTTATGCAGATAAAAAGAGAAGGCCAGTAGAGTTTGAGGTGGGAGACTATGTGTTTCTCAAAGTTTCACCAATGAGGAAAATATTGAGATTTGGAAAAGCAGGGAAACTGTCACCAAGGTATGTAGGACCATATGAAATTGTTCAAAGAATAGGGACTTTAGCTTATAGGTTGAAGTTACCAGAGGAATTGAGCAAAATACATGATGTATTTCATGTATCTCAATTAAGAAAGTGGGTGCATGATAAGAAAACTATTCTTGAATCCCCTACACATGTTGAAATTCAAGAAAACCTGGTTTATACAAAGGAACCAGTGGGCATAGTGGCTAGAGAAGAGAGGAAATTAAGAAACAAAATAATTAAATTGGTAAAAATTCAGTGGAGTCTGGATGAGAATGATTGTACATGGGAGGCTGAAGATAGAATGAGGGATAAATATCCTAATCTATTTTCTGCTTAAAAGGTATGTTTAAAACTATGATGAAACCTTAAATTTTTTTTTTATGTGTGTTTGATTGATTTAAAATGAATGAGTTTCTGAAAATTCATTCAATTGAAATTATGCTTTGTATACATTTGGATGGAAATGTATGAGAGAATAATTGTGGGACACAATTCCTTTTAGGAGGAGAGTATGTGAAGACCCAAAATTATTGAGATAAGAATAATTTAAATAAAGTCAGAAAAAGGAGAATTTTCAAGGAAGAAAGAAATAATACAGCCTGAAAATAAATAGTGAGAATAAGTTAAAAATATAATGAAGGGAATAGTTGTTTTCAGTAAAACAAAAATGAAAATGGTAATTAAATATATGAATACATTTGTACATCAAGAGAAAATAAATAGCTTGAAGCATTAACAAGGAATCAATTCATAAAAGGATATACATGTATACATTACAGTTTAGCATAAAGAAAATAAACAATGCAAGAAAGTCACATGAGAATAAGGTGTGTGTATGAAACATGCAAATAGCATGCAAATCAGAAAAGAAAAGAAAAGTTAAAGCAACTGAAAATACCCGAATTGGAAATCAGAAAGAAAATGGCATTTCTAGCCATGACATCATATGTAAAATTCTCTCAACTGTATGGGGATAAGATGGGTTTTTCACTCTACTAAAACCCTAAACAATGTTTTAAAAATTAAAGGGGAAGCAGCAGTCTCACTGCAGAAAAACAGAAAATATTAAGAAAAGAAAGGAGAGCAATCCAAAGCCATTGTTCAAGTTAAAGAATTCTCAGGGAAAAGAGGCAGGAAGGTGAGTGATTAATCAATCTATGAGGCTTGAGGCATTAAGACCCAAGTTAAGGGCAGCCATATTATTTTATAAAAACCATATCATGTTTGTGCTTGATCTATTTTTCAGTATAAATGAATGTTGAAAATGGTAGGTGTTTTGATAAATCTTTGGTTGATGCTTTGGTTTGCTTTGTTTGATTGTTTGATAAGAAAAAAAAAATACCATGATCACTGATATAGATCCAGCACCTTAAAGCACCAGTTTATAAATATGGTTAGTAAGATAAATACATTTTTATTGTGAAGTAGGGTATTACTGAAAAATGAACTAGGCAGTGTGAATAAAGGAGGTTCATGCTCATGTCTGGATTGTTTTAAACTTAAGGTGAACAATGCAATAAATCATTTATGTGCTGATTTGTTCAGATCTTAAGCTAAAATGTTTTATGGGTTTTTCTCAAAAACCTTACCCTATGTTCACAGTAGAATCGAGTATAAGAATTTCTATATGATTTTACAGGATTTGTTTAAGTGATCATGATATTCCTGAATATAGAAGATATGCAGTGTTAAAACAAATTTTGAATAAAACAACTGGAAAATGAGATGTGGTATTCTTTTCATGAATGTTTACTATGGTTAGCTGAAATTCCTGAGTGAGTTAACCCTCTCTGATTTAAAAAAGAAAAGAAAAGAATATGGCAGCATTTCAAGAGTTAATAAATTTTCCTGAAAGAAAATGAGAATGGTCTCTAGATTATAAAAACTAATCTAGGAGAAAAGCCTTGATCTATCCATCATAAGGGGGATGATGGGTATGTGCATGACTTGTTTAAGTCCTATAGGCCTTTGTGCAAGGGTTAACAGAATTGAGTCCCTTGCAATGCACACATGGTGTTCAATGGCAAAGAGTTAAGACCAAATTAAATTTTTAAATTGAGATTGAGAGCTGAGCTATGGAAATTAAAATGAGTTAATTCCATAGGAGTATGTGTACATGTATACTGTATTGGATGGATGAATGGATGCTTGTGTGCATATGTGTTAGTAGGGGCTTATACATGTTCATATACCCAGTTTACATTATGAATCCAAATAAGCATCAAGCACATAAATTCTCTGCACAATAATTTAAATGTCAAGTTATTATATTTTGATTTCACTCATACCAGAATTTTATTCTGACCCTATTTGTTGCCTTGCAATAATTGGGGTGTCTCATTTTTATGGAGGCAGTCCAAAATATTGCTGCAGGAAAAGATGTATAAGTGGCTTGCTTGCATGGATATTTGAAGATCTTCATGAATTAAGGAAAAATAAATGCTTAAGGAAGTAGCAGTATAATCTGTAATAGATAATCTAGGCAAACTTCCTTTTATTTTGTGTATTCTCAGCAATGATGCTTATTTTGTTCACTTGAAAAGAACATGTAAAAACTTAAGTATTCTGTGGGGTTTGTGAGTTACTGATTTAAGCAACTTATTTATATGATTTCTGGTGGAAAAGTGATGAAGGAAGTATGCCATATAATATGATATGTGGACATACATCCCTTGGCAAGGTTTAAGTGATTTTAAATTATAAAGATAAGGCTGTTATTGAAAAGTATGCTATGCATTTTGTTAAGTGGATAGGTTGAATCTGGTCCTGGCTAACCAGTAAGGCTTGACCATGACTTATAATTGATATAGGTCCATGCAAAGGCTGGAAGGCATAGCCTGTAATCTGGTTTTGGGCATTTGATTTTTCCCCAGCAAAAACTTGTATTGCTTGGTGTAATAAGCTCATATGTATGCTAGATACTTGTAGGCATCACTGCAAATTAGACTTATCTAATTCTTGTTATCTGGATACTTAATTTAAATCTGGTAATATTGAGTCATAGTCAAAACCAGTAGTAATTTGTAGAGGCATGTGGTCTGGTTTGTAATGAGCATCCCCACCATTCAATAGAATAATGACCACTAACATTTGTTATCTTTCCTAGAAAATCATCAGTTGTTTTCATTATAAGTTCACCGGGAAGTCTTGCATTTTGTCAGGTCATTTTGCCTTTAGACACACTGTTTGCACACATGTTCTTAGTCTCCATTTAGCATGATAGTTTGAGTTAGCACTCTAGTCTGACTGTATTGTTTTCCTCTGCTTAGCCTTTAAATCAGTTTGTAATTTCAATGTTCACCTGATTATTGCAACTTAATAAATTAAAGCATGGATATTTCATCTGATATAAAAATGGTTTGAAGTTGAAATGAGTAACACAAGCTAAATTAATAAGCATGGGTTAGGTTGAACACTTTTTACTTAATATAGAACAATAAGTATCATATTACAAAATCCCAGGATTAAATTGTATGGCTTATAGATTCAGGGATCAATTAATAGGTGAGATAGGATAAGAAAATAAGAGAACTAGTGGTATCAAATCCTAAGGTTAATCAGGCTTGAGTTCTAAAAAAAAAAATGAAAAACAAAAATTGTGTTTGAACCGACCAGCATAGCACTCGAACTCGTGACCTTGTGTGTATAAGTTAGGCGCGTTTCCATTACGCCTAGATGTTGCTTGTGTTTCCTTAGGATCCACTTTATTTTATACTGATTTTGACACTATTCAGGACTTAACACAAACATCTATATTAAAAGCTTGTTTACTACTGATTATTTCTTGATCACTTCTTAGTTAGTATAAACAGACTAATGTGTTTGTTCCCAGTGGATTGTCTGAAAAAAAAAAAATAAATAATAATATAATATATAGGAATGGCTATGTGACACCTAATCTCTTAAATATGAGAAATAAGGTAGGAATGAGTTGCTTTGCTATTTTAATCACTCTGATAGGCAAAGAACCATTTATATATCTTCACATATATAAATGATAGGATTTATTTTAAATACTGATATGTTTATATTAGTAAAATTCAGGATCTTGGGAAGAATTAAATTAAGGATAGTGATCCATTGACATGTATATATATGTATATACAGTGTGGAAAAAAAAAAAAACTCAACAGAAAATTCACTAAAAATAAATCAAGAAGAAGTGGGTCACTTCAATGACATCCCCGAACAGGACGGATGCTCGTGCTCGAGTTAGGGTGATGATGTTTTCCCCAGCTCTAACAGATGAAGCTACAAGCACTGAGAGGGTAGGAATTACTACGGTGGATGTCCACGCTTGCTAATGGCGAGCGACTTTCTTATTCTATGTTGCGGTGAGTTCTCTTGTTCTTTGGCCAGTGGCAAAGGATATAGGATTCCTTCCGTCGTAGTCTTTATTGTGGCTGAAGGTCCTGACACGATCTTGAGCGATGTTGGGCTCGAGGGTACTCATAAGCAACACATCTAGTCGATGCAGCTTCAAGGCTGAAGGCTTAAGGGAACTCTCCGGTGACACACCATCGACGATTGTTTCTTCAATGGCAAAGGTTGTCTTGACATGACCCTAAGCATTTTTTAGCTCAAGGGTACTCTGTAATAACCCACACTTCCCACACTTCCTGACTCACCAATCTAAAGCTTAATGTGGCTTTCGACCTTGTGTCGTGCCGAAAAATATGAGCTATTGGGATTTTTTAAATATTATAGAGCATAATTATAAGGGTAAGTTCTAAGACATTCTACACTTTTAGATCTCATAGCGGAAGAAATTAAAATATAGGTACACAAAAATAGATATCTTAAAAAAACAGTCTCTTTAAAATACTTCTTTAAATGTACACTGTTTTCAAAGTACAATATAAGCTTTACAGACATTTAATACAATAAGTAACTACAAGAGAAATAATGACTAATATGAAAACTCCAATGTGATGCTCCTTTCTCTGCGTATTATGCCCAATTAACTGCTAACCTGTCATCTTGTGGTGGGGAAAATGGAAAGAACGGGGTAGGTCGGACAAAAAGTCTGGTGAATGAGTGCAAGTTTAATATGTGATGATCATGTGTAGTTAACTTCAAAGCTATTCTAAATGACACAGAGTGTGCTACAAGTGTCCATGAACTTCTAAGGTCCAATACCTAAGAGTTCTTATCTAACACAAAGGGTCGAAATACTAATCGAATCTCACACTAATGATAGGCCAAAGCGAGAACTACTCTCTCAACATACCTATAATAAACACTACGTTTGGAAAGGGAGAATGTCGTAACACAACTCGCATAGTGACTCATCATATGCACCCATGTTCATATCTCGATTGTAATGACAAAATGCCTCTTATTGTACTGTGCCGGTGTCCACCTTAGGGACTCCCATTTCTATGGGGCCTCAATTTACTCCATAGCCTCTTATCGTGCTAGGCCGGCATCCACCTATACCATGATGCACTAGAAATCATACGTACATTGATCTCCCATTGGCACTGGGCTCACTCCGGTAGTGTCTCCACTAGTGTTGTGCCAACTCGTATGGAATGCCCCTGAGCCTCTACGAAATATTTCACCCTAATCAAATCCGTGTTTGCGAAATACATCGTCCTGATCAACATCCATGTTTGTGAAATACATCGCCCTAGTCAACTTTGATAGGGAACCGATTTCCCTACTTCCTCAAGCATGTGTACTTGGCCTAAAATAGGCTCAAACAAATAGTTCATCGCTTATATAATTTCTTACTAAATTATATAATTTTTATTATTTAACTTGGGTCTTAGGCCGAGGTTCAACTTGTGTAGTTTTCGTTCTAAATGGTCAACCACTAGACTTAACCGGTCGACCGCTAGGGGTCCAAGGTCGACTGTTTGCTTACAAAATTTGGGGTTTTGTGATTTTTAGTTGTCAATTCTATTATTGATTAATTTATATCGTTAGCAATTATATGTGAACGCTAATTACTGGGTGACCAGTTCATATATTAATTAGAAATTCAATTTGGGGTTTGTTAATTTAGGGTTTGCAAGTTTTAACTATAAAAGGGGTTTATCCATTAGTATCCAATTAACAATTTACCGTAATTCTTATGCTAAGATTATAGATTTCAAGTTAGGGTTTTATAATTTAATTAATAGAAAAGGGGGTACTTGCATCAAATCAGGTTTATCAAATTACAGTAATTCCAGTTTCTACCCTAGTTTGTGAATTTCAAATTAAGGTTTACAGTATTAATTTTAATTTACTAACAACCTAAATCAATTTGAATAGATTAAACCTAACTGTACAATCAACTTACTAAAACTATTCCTACTCACCTTAAGCCTAAGCTCTTCCTATTTGCTTTGCCTAAGAATTGCCCCTCCGAATGCTAGGTTTGCTTACCCTATCTAGATCCAATTGCTTGCACTCATTTAGGTTGATTTTATTTTGATTTTTAAGAAGATTTAGGGTTAGAGAAGAGGTTAGATTTTGGCAGAGTTTTGTTATAGTAAACTTTTTAATGGTTTTAGGGTTGAGTTAGGTTCCAATTTATAGAGATTAGAAGTGAATTTAGGGCGTTGATTTTACCTGGAGAATATTTTGTTAACATCACATCCGGTCATTAAGACTTAGCTACGAAGAAACGATCAAACCATCAAACAACACCCCAGATTATGCTTTAGGTTCCTGTAAATTCATGCTCCCTGGTCGACCCTAGAAGGCCCGGTCGACCATGGCAAACCCAAGGTCGATCTATGTTTATGTTTTTTTACTCTTTCTTTTTATTTTATTTCAAATCTTCCCATGCCCATAACTTCTCCATACTAACTCCGTTTTTGAAGTGTTAATATGAAAATCATCCAGAAGATCGCTACGCATGCAATGGTGCAAGTTTCATAGCCAAATTCAAATGTCTATGGAATTTTTCCTTTTAGTCCTTGTTTTAGTTAAATTTACTTTCATTATTAAATTTCCGGGGTGTTACATTCTCCTCCTCCCCTAAAAAGGATTTTATCCTCGAAATCTTGAAGGACAAAAAAATGTAACTTATACATATATCAACCGATAACTAAAACCATCACTCATCCATCATCCATATTAATCATTGTCCTTATAATTTTTTTAATGCAATATGTACATATATATGCAATGTTAAATGCATGTGGACCTATACTAATGCAAAGGAGTAGGCAGTCTACTGATCTAATCGACTTCCTGTCATGCAAATGCTCATGCCATGCATCCAAATGTATGCAACATCCTAAATGAGTATACTTGAAATTCTATATGTATGCATGAGCATACAACCTAAATGCAATATCAATATGTATAACATTCACTAGCACAACAATAACCAAACATCCATATGTGTCTTATCTAATAGCAAGACAATAAATAAGAGATAATGTAAGTGTGCATACTATCTAGCAGATAAACTATCCTAAATGTGTAAACGAATAAAATCCAAACAACACATCCAAATGCATCCATTAGAATCCATCATCTATAACATGTCCTACTTACATGTTGCAACCATTTCTACCATCCAATTGCATCCTTTTGAGTTAGAACCTAAATACAAAGGTAATCTATGCATTCCTAACTTAAATGGCTTGAATATGGTAGCTACACCACATAGGCACTTCCACAAGTACCTAATGACGGATTCCCAATCATTAAGCCGTATCCTATCTTTCCTTGGAGATTTTCTACTGTTAGCTCTTTATTGTAGACTCAGCTCAATAGTCCGCATATGGACTCAACTCCACGAGCTACTCCATGTGTCTCATGACAATACTTTCTTTCTGCCTATCTGGTGTAGTCCTTGCCTTTTTATGAATCGAATCCTTGCCATCTTAACTTTCACCACTGGCATAAAGTTTCAATTCAATTATATGTGCTACGGTAACCTACAACAATCCTTGCTACTAACTCAAATGGTATCGTCTTGCACCATGCTAAGTAAATCGAGCATAAGTATGCTCTCGCTACATACAATCTCCAATGCACAACATAGCATCTTAACTCTTCTAGTTGTATGCCTAATCACCTCGTCTCCTAGATACTGAACTCCTAAATACTAAGTGGGACAGCTCAATTGTGGGTTGTACTCCTTTCAGTGATACTTCTTACTTAGCTCTTTGCTATTTCTCCACTTTACCTAAGGGCATCCCAACTTGCTGATTTCTTAAATGGAAGAAAACAGCAAAACTTCCTTTCCAATTCGATTCAACTTAAGATATCTCAATTTACTTCCGAACTATTTCTAAATCTTTTGAAAATCATGGTATCTAAGCATAATGTTTATGGTACATATGGATCTACCCCAAGTTCTACAAGTGAAAGTTCAGTCTATTTTCCCATTCAACCTTTATAATAAAAGTCCGAAAATTAATTGGAGTTATAACCTAGAATCAGTCTAGCATTAATGATAATCATTGAAGGAGTACTTCATTCACGCACGGTTGTTATGCAAACAACTATGCATTCTAAGTTAATTTCCTTAAGAAAATAGTTTTCCTCCAATCCGAGGGATGATTTAGAATTTTTTTATTCCTTTCTTCGAATCTTACCAAAAAATCTTTGGTCCTATTTCCTATGAAAATCACCTCTACATTCTCCATGCATGCAATATTCATATCTTTTCTTGATGGGACCTTAATTCTTGAATTAACCATCCATTGTGAAACCTTGACAAATTTTTTATCTAGGATATCTTTTGTGGTTTGAACTTCCAAAAATTTCTTCTTCTATTCTTGATGACATTCTATGAATGAGACCTTTTCACCAATGTAATCTCTTATCCCTTTATTCCAATTATTTTTATGTGCGGTTGAGACAACTTAATGTGAGATGGCGCTTGCCATTTTAATCGAATAGACAAGATGATCATTACTTTGGTTTATATTTAGGAATTTCCACATTTTAATGCATTAGAACTACACTTTTTCCAAAAGTAATGGGAATGTTATAATTTCCATAAATTATCTAAAAGAGGATTTGTGTTAGAATTATAAGGAATTATCTCTCTTGTTTATTATTGAAATAGATGGTACAAAATACGACGACTATCCATTTTAATCGAATAGACAAGATGATCATTACTTGGTTTATATTTAGGAATTTCCACATTTTAATGCATTAGAACTACACTTTTTCCAAAAGTAATGGGAAAGCTATAATTTCCATAAATTATCTAAAAGAGGATTTGTGTTAGAATTATAAGGAATTATCTCTCTTGTTTATTATTGAAATAGATGGTACAAAATACGACGACTATCCATATTTTGTAAATCTCTTTCTTTTAGGTATATTCCTTGTTATTTCAAACGATACGCTTTATATTAGAACTGGATAATTTATAAAATTTACATTATCCAATACTTCATTCCAATGAATTAAAATATAGCTTAAACCGTACTCCATTTTATAACAATCTCCAAATTAGTGTTTATAAATCCATATCAATTACCTAATAATTTACTGCAACGACTAATTTCATGTTTTTACTTGCACAAGTGATTTAAGTCTACAAATCTAGAACTTATACATAACCTATATGTCTCATGGACTACTACTTCCCAACATTTTTTGGATTTAGGTATGTGTAACATTTAACCCTACAATTCCAAGATTCACATATAGGCATCCATAGAACGCCACTACTATAACATAAATCCAATAACATATGGACTTTTTGACTCATGCCCATCTGGTCTGCCTATAGCCTTCGGGGGATAACATAATACCTGGACTGCCTGTAACCTATAAGTATCATATTCTCACATATATGGTACCGATCAATACCATGTCGCTATAACATCAAATCTTTACTTACCATCCCATTTTAGATTGCCTAATGTAATCAAGGAAATGCCCATTTGTTACTTAACGCTCTTAATACAAATTGAAGTTGACCCTACCTGTCCCTTTAACACTTCAAACCGCAAAATCTTCTTGCATCCACAATATTCTTTGATAAACATCTTGACTTACTCTTTCCTTATTCTGAAATAGGTTTATTCAATCATACTTTTCTACCTTCCTTACATAAAAGATTTTATAATTCAAACCATACTTGGGTAGAGAATCTCTAGGTGTTGCTTAACTTTCGCTAGTACAGGAAGTTTGACCTAGTACTCCGTCCTTCTAATTAATCGCTGCTTGAAAAGGTTACTAAGTTGCCATATTGCTTTTTATCTCTATCCCAACCATTTAATGCTTCCATATTCCATAGCCATTTTTGTCCTAGTGGGCTATTTAATCCTATTTATCTAACTCCAATCTATTTCTTTTCTTTTAAGTGATAGTCATAATATTTTTGTTTTTACCTTTTAAATCAAGACCTTTGATTTTTTCCATTACAAAACTAGTAAGTTTTTAAAACTTTAAAACCCTCTATTCATTTTTGACAACCATTTCCTATTACTAGGACCACAACATTTTCTTTAATTAGATTATCAAAAATTAATTAACTTGGCTTAGTAAAATGTACATAAAAACACACCTTTCTAAAATCTTCTTTTATAATTTATTTTTCGTAAAAGCATATTTTATATTATATATTTTTTCCACCCAAGAAAATGTAGTACTTTTAACTTATTATTATTATTATTTTAGGGATATACAAAAAATTTATAAAATATTTTCAGATACATAACTATTTCTTATTTACAAAAGGAGTTCAAAAGTTAGGCCTTACTTACTCTTCAATTTTTTTTTCAAAATTATACTTAAAAGCAAAGTGCACATTGAGATAAGTATAACAATGTGCCCAAAACAAAATCTTAGAATAGTTATTAAATATAACTTTTCACCAAATTCTTTAATTTTTCTTTTTAAACAAATCCTATAAATTTTATCTGACTATTTTATATAAAATCATAAACAAAAAATTTTCTATTTAAAATATCAAATATCTACTGTTTCTACTTTTTAATAAACATTTCATTAGTTTATCACTTACGCTGGAGTAGACAATAATAACCTAATTATCTAAGCCCAATTATACCTAACAACATTTTAAGTGTATAAAGTTCTGTCTTCCTTTTAAAAGATGGTTACTCAGTTTTTTTTAAAACAGTGTCCCACTCAATACGAAAATGTTCAAGCCATACTTTTAAGTAAATACGAGTCCTTGCAACCCCTACAAATATGAAGATAGGATTTCTACTATAACTGGGAAAATTTTGCCCTAATTTTATAAAGTTCTTTTTAAATATTTTCCCTTACACTTCATTGACATCTTCTTCTTATTATATAGATCTCTTAGTACTAATCTTCTTCATTCACTCTTATTCCAGAATTTACTAACTCTTCTTTATGGGGTAAACCATAATAAACATATAAAGTTTGTTTTTCCTCCTCGGTTATTATAACCTTATCGCTTATTCTACCCACAATTGTTTGCTTATATAAGGGATATGTCAACAACTACCTTATGTGCCTATATGTATAGGGTGTTGCGTACTAATACACATATCAGAAAATCATAACTAGTTCTTCTAGTCATATTTGGCTCACCTTATCACCTAAAACTTGTACCCGTTCACACTATCTGTGTTTAGGAATTATTTTCAACTTTCCAATAGATAATATAGGAACAACTAAAAGAAATTTCGATATATAGATAAAATCCTTGGAAATCTTTCTGAAAACTTTTATCGATATATATGTATATTTTCAAAACCCATTTTTCAAAACTTTTTGAAATTATTTTGGAAAACCTTTTTGAAAAACCATTTTTTTCAAAAACCTTTTCTAGTACATTTGCTCAATACGTGCCTACCGAAGTTCTAATACCAAATGTAACAACCCGCATTTTCTGACACATCAATCCAAAGCTCAGTGTGGCTTTCGGCCTCGTGTTATGCCCAGAAGTACGAGCTGTTGGGATTTTAAAACATTATAGAGCATAATTATAAGTATAAATTCTAAGACATTCTAGACTTTCAGATCTCACAGTGGAAGAAATTAAAATATGAGTACATAAAAATAGACATCTCAGAAAAACAGTCTCCAAAATACTTATTTTACATATACACTATTTTTAAAGTACAATATAAGTTTTACAGACATTTAATACAATTGGTGACTGCAAGAGAAACAATGAATAATATGAAAACTCCAACATGAAGCTTCTTTCTTCACGTACTATACCCAAAGTAAAAAAAACTGCTAACCTGTCATCCTTGGGTGGGAGAAATGGAAAGAAGGGGTTGGGTCAAACAAAATGTCTAGTGAATGAGTACAAGTTTAATTTGTGATGATCATGTGTAGTTAACTTCAAAGAAATTCTAAATGACATAGGGTGTGCTACAAGTGTCTATGAACTCCTAAGGTCCAATACCAAAGAATTTTTATCTAACACAAAGGGTTAAACTACTAAAAGAACCTTATATTAAAGATCAACCAAAGCGGGAACTACTCTTCCATCATACTTATCATCAACACTATGTCAGGAGAGGGAGAACACCATAATACAAACTCGTATAGAGACTCATCATATGTACCAATGTTTATCTCTCGATTGTAGTGGCAAAATGTCTCTTATCGTACTGCGTCAGTGTCCACCTTAGGAACTCTCGTTAGTACCGGGCCCCAATTCACTCTATAGCCTCTAATTGTGCTACGCAGTGTCCACCTACACCATGATGCAACAACAATCGTGTGTACATGGATCTCCCTTTAGCACTGGGCTCACTCTGGCAGTGTCTCCGCTAATGCTATGCTCAGCTATACGGAATGCCCCTGATCCTCTACGAAATACTTTGCCCTAATTAATTCTGTGTTTGCGAAATACATCGCCTTAATCAACATCCATGTTTGCAAAATACATCACCCTAGTCAACTCTGATAAGGAATTTCCCTACTTCCTCAAGCATGTGTAGCCCAAAATAGGCTCAAACAAATAGTTCACATATAATTTCTTACTAAATTATATAACTTTTAATTTTTAACTTGGGCCTTAGGCCGAGGTTTAACTTGTGCAATTTTCGTTCTGAACGGTCGACGACTAGACCTAATCGGTCAACCACTACCGGTCGACCATTGGGGTCAAAGGTCGGCCGTTCGCGAACAAAATTTGAGGTTTCATGATTTTTAATTGTCAATTCTATTACTGATTAATTTATATCGTTAGTAATTGTCAATGAATGCTAATTACTAGGTGATCAGTTCATATTTCAATTGGCAATTCAATTTGGGGTTTGCTAATTTAGAATTTGCAAGTTTTAACTATAAAAGAGTTTTATACATCAATATCCAATTAACAATTTACTATAATTCTATTCTAAGATTATAAATTTCAAGTTAGAGTTTTACAATTTAATTAATAGAAAAGGGGATATGTGCATCAAATCAGGTTATCAAATTACCATAATTCCAATTTCTACCCTAGGTTATGAATTTCAAATTAAGGTTTACATTATCAATTTTAATTTACTAACAACTTAATCAATTTGAATAGATTAAACCTAACTGTAATAATCATCTTACTAAAATTGTTCCCACTCACCTCAAGCCTAAGCTCTTCTACTTGCTTTGCCTAAGAACTGCCCCTCCGAATGCTAGCTACGCTTGCCTTGTCTAGATCTAATTTCTTGCACTCTTTTAGCTTGATTTTATTTTGATTTTTAAGAAGATTTAGGGTTAGATGAGATGTTGGATTTTGGCAAAGTTTTGTTACAGTAAACTTCTCTATTGGTTTTAGGGTTAGCTTAGGTTCCAATTTATAAAGATTAGCAGTGAATTGAAGGGCTTTGATTTTAGCTAGAGAATATTTTGTTAACATCACATCCGATCATCAAGACTGAGCCACGAAGAAAAGATCAAAACCGTCAAAAAATTCTCTAGGTTACACTCCAAGTTCCTGTAAATTCATGCTGCATGGTCGACCCTAGAAGGCCTACGATCGACCTATACCGGCTGACCATGGCAAACCCAAGGTCGACTTATGTTTATATTTTTTTTCTTTTCATTTTATTTCAAATCTTTCAATGCCTGTAACTTCTCCATACGAACTTCGTTTTCGAAGTGTAATATATGAAAATCATCCACAAGATCGCTATGAATGCATTGGTGCAAATTTCATAGCTACATTTGGATGTCTATGGAAATTTTCTTTTTAGCCTTGTTTTATTTAAATTAACTTTCCATATTAAGTTTTTGTTTAAATTCCTGTTAAATTTCCAGAGTATTGCATACTCTCAAGTGACACATTGCTGATTTCCATGGCTTATTCAGGTAGACTATTGCTAGTGGAAGAGTTGATGTTGATACTTCAGAATTGAGGGTGGTCTCGGCATGAACTAAAGCGCGGACTGGCTTGATAGTTCTCTCAATTGACTTGCCGCTAAGTGTTGCAAGCTCTTGCTAAAGCTTGAGGACACCCTTCTTTACTTTTTTGATGGAGTTCCAAAACACTCCCTGGCCTTCTATTGACTACCCAGATCTTGCTAATCCTGCCCTACATAGGAAATTTCATGATGAGCTGATTATATAAGACGATAGCATGCAGTTCAGCAAGTGTCAGTCATCCTATCAAAAAATTATAAGCAGAAGGACAATCAACCACCACAAAGTTTATTTGGTTCTTTGCATCAAAGGGTTCATGGCTGATGGTTTTCATAAGCGAGGTGGTGCACATTGGAGTAATGCCCACACCCCCAAAACCGTAAATTGGCAAAGTGCATGGGTTATACTGAAGGCAGGAAGCTTGAAAGCTTCACAAACATGTTTGAAATTGATGTTGACTGAGCTGCCCTTTTCCACAAAGGCTCAATGCACATTTGATTTAGCTATTGCTAGAGTGATGACCATAGGATCTTGATGGGGGTATAAGACTACCTCCCGGTACTTGGTAGTGAAAGTGACGGGTTGATCTTGTTCCAAACTAGGTGGTTTAGATGCTAGATGCTATGAGGATATACCCGGTCAGTTGATCCCACTTCCCTTTGATACTAGGATTGTGCTCCCTAACTAATGCAGAACAAATGTAGGCCTCTGCATCTAGACAAGATGTCGATGATTGCTACAATGTTTTTGTTGGGTTGTTGGGGCAGTGCCAACCGATTGTTATGGTTGTTCCTCTGTTCTACTTGATCATGAGAAAACTCTAAAATGATCCCTTCTTGAATAATCTTTTCAATTTCATATTTGAGCATCCGACACTCAGTGGTGGCATGGCCATTGGTTTAGTGGAATTGGTAGTATTTTCTATTACTGCCAGGCTCCTCCCTTCTTCTGTCTTTTGTGGTATTTGGTCATTGAAATTGCACCCGATCCTGGGTTGTGATATATATTATTTCCATATCCTTATTCTAATCGACATAATTAGTATACCTAGACCAGTACTGAGAGCTGGCTTTACCTTGCCTTTTAGTGTCGTTTTGACGACCGTTGGGTCTACGATCAATGTTACTGTGAGGACCAGGCTGGGTTGTATGTCGGGTTTCAGTATCGCTATCAGAAATATCATCATCTTCCATTCTTATGGACGTAGCATGCTACTTCTGAATCTCTCTCCACATTCTGGACTTATACCCGACTCCTGAGGAGAAGGCTATAACCAGGCTTTTCATGTCAGCATCCCTAGCCCAAGTGGACTCCTTATTAAAGCGGTTGACATACAATCACACAAGTTTTAGTTGGCCCATGTCTAATGTTACCTAGCTCACAAACCATTGAAAATGGGTCTGAGAACTGAAGAATCTAATCTTAAAATATGCATATAGCTAGCCCAAGAACTAATGCTACCGGTTGTAGATGCAAAATCCAATGGGAGTTCGGTCCTATTAGAGTAGATGGAAAGAGTAGGTATTTTGCTCGGTCGAAAAGCCGACCGAACGGGTAAAGGAGTTAAATGCAGTGGTGTGATCAGATGGGTCATAACTCCCAATATACTTGTCAATAGGCGGTAAAGCATGTTGTCTATGAATGTATATATTCACCTAAAAAAGGCTCTTCATTCTCGTCATTAAAAACGCTTCATCCTTGGTGTTTTGGGCCTGTATTCTATTGAGCTGTCGGCGAAGGACATTCATTTCTTTGCCGAGGCCAACATCTGCTTACTACAAGATGTTTGGCTAGCCACTGGCTATGGGATTAACTAGCGCCTTAAGGAGTTGGGAATCAATGGCGGGATGTGGAGTGATGATGATGGTAATGAGCTGGAGTAGGAGATTTCCTCTCCCTGGGCGCAAAGGACGATAGTGAGTGACCGGGCAGCCTTTCCTTTGACCTATTTCTAGACACTCTCCTATGAAATCAGGAGTGCATTGCGGGAGCCCCATACTCCCTGCTGATGACCAAAGCACCATCATTGAGACATTCAAAGATAGACTTCCACAAACGCTCAAATATAGATGTCCATTCCACTAAAGGAGAACGATGATGTTCTAGCTCTCTGGGTGTGGCCACATTTATAGAAATATCAAAATGGCTTAGCTCGCACGCATTATACCTCCTTAGATGATTATGAACATCCATGAGTGGGGTTTCAGGCCCCACTCTATCCCTGGCCTTGGTAGTGTTCATTAGGTTCCAAGCCCCCAAAAGGGCAGGTTAGTAGACTAAAGAATCAACAAGTTCAATTGTAGGAGGAGCTGGCGGGACATAGTTTACAGTAGCTTGGCATCCAACTGTATCCTCGGACTTTGCACTTCACGGGCCAAAGTGCCCACATTTGCTATTGCAAAACGGTATGCCACATATCATTGTTGAGCCCAGAAATAGGACCGATAGCACCGACGATGGTTCCATGCTTATTGGAGTTATTACCTTCAACCTCAGGAACCAAGTCCATGGTGACAAGTCAAATTATATTTTTATAGAGAAGAAAACTAATGAAAGGGCAGAGCTTTAAGGGAAGGCCCATCTTCTAGTGCCAAAATGTTCACTAGATATTTAACTATCCTCAAAATTAGCTTAATGTGATATGAAAATAAATGTTTACTTACTAATCACTAGGCTTTAAAATGTAAAATGATGAGGTAAGTAAGCCAAGTAAGTAAAGGATACCAAATATAGAGTAGTTCAGCAAGCTTGCCTACTTCCACTATGACGATTTCTTACTATAATTCTCTCTTATGATACAACAAATTACAAGAGAAGAACAAGAAAAAAAAGCACTTAAGACTAAATTTTTTGCTAATCTTAAGTACTTAGGGCTTTGATTTGTTGCGAGGAGAGCTCTAGGACAAGAATTCTAATAATTTCCAACCCCTTCGAAGTGGCAATGCATGGGGTACTTATAGTGGTCGAAATGGATGTTGAGTAGTGGAAATAATTGTATAGTAAAACAAGCGGGAATCGTATTAGCCATTGGTTGATCGCATGGGCTGATGGAGATAAACTAGAAAGGCGGAAAGGAATGAGTGGCTGGGAAGCATGCCAATTTTCCTTTTGTACTAGGCGTAGACTTTGCATTTAATGCACATGGCAAGCTACAACAACAAGCATGTTGTCGGTCGCTTTACTACAGTACTTTGTATAGCTGGCTATACGGACTGTCATTTACTTTTGCAGGCCTATGTGGCAAGGCAGATGAGTGACTTTGGTTAGGCTAAAGATGATACTGGAAGCTGAATATTGTTAAAGACCAAGATGCGAAGAACACACCAGGATGGCCCTGACATGATGGGATGGACTATTGTAATGCCGGGCTAGAGGAAGGTCATGCTTAAGCCAGTCTTGACGTATAATTTGTTGTTGAAGCCGTCTTGAGTGCTTCAGGTGGCTATAGAGCTGGTCTTGACAAGCTAGCCTCGAGTTAGACATGATGTAGACTGCTATGAGTAGGTTGGCTTCTTAATGCATGTTTGCTAAGAAGAGTTGACTGGAGATAAGGACCAAGTTATAAGAGATGTGCTTGGCTGACTATGAGATGATGAGATGGGCTGCCAGGGATCGGTCGAAGGTGACTGTGATGAGGCCGAACCAAAGATGTGTAACGCTTGAGCTGGTCTAGTCCAACGAGCTGGCTGGCAATTAACATGGTGTGATATTGAGTAGGCAAATTAGCCTGGAGCCATACCGAGTGTGGGCCAACATATGAAAGCTAGTCACTAGCGAGCTAGGCCGATTAATGGACCAAGCTGGGCTATGCTTAGTTTTATCCTTATTCGATGAGTTGGTTATTGAAGCTACTTTGGGTTAAGCGGATCGACCATCAATCTGAAGTTATACTGAGTAGAAAGGCTAGTTTGAGTCTATCTTGAGTTTGGGCCGATATGAGTGGATCGGTCGAAGATTAGATGGGCCCGCTTTGATTGGGTCGTGCTAGGTTTTTATCGACTTGCTAAGTACTTGCGAGAAATTCGAGCAACAGTTTCCCTTCATTGTATATTTCTTTGACAAGTATATAGTTTAATGTAGATCTTTATGACAATAATATTAAGGATCTCTTGCTCAAGTGGTTAGAGATTTAGCATTTCTAAAAAAGGTTCAAGAAGTCATGGGTTCGAGCCCCTTAGACATCATAATGAGTTCTGTGCTTGAATAATGTATCGCTCTTGTTATAAAAAAAAATTAAAAAATTATATTAAAAAATGCCCTTCCTTATTTATTAGTTAAGCATCCTTTTTTAGTGCTAAAACATAAAAATATATAACTGAATTATAGTTAAGAAGTTAAAATATGACTGCGTTACACCCAAAATTTTCAAAAATTAACAAGGATTAATATGAAGAAACTATAGCAGGTCGAAGACCAAGCAGATGCCTCATATTAATTAAGAAATAACTATTGCAGGATTGGGTAAAAATGGGAAGTCATCATGTGTTAGAAGCAACTACAAGAGGGATGCAAATTAGAGCTAGACAAATAAACCCATCAGAAGTTGATAATTCAGGGCTATCATGTGTCAATTGATTAAGCTAATGGAAGATGATAATTCAGGGCTATCACATGTTGACTGATTAAGCTATCAGAAGTTGGTAATTCAGGGCTATTACATGTTGATTGATTAAGCTATCAGAAGTTGATAATTCAAGGCTATCACATGTTGATTGATTAAGCTATCGGAAGTTGATAATTCAAGGCTATCACTTATTAGTGGATCAAGCTATTAGAAGTTGAGATTTTAAGGCTATCGCATATTGATGTAGCTACCTAAGATTAATTTTAAAATCTATTTTGCGTTGATTGATTGAGCTATCGAAGGTTGATGCTTTAACACTATCGCATGTTGATTGATGGAGCTACCAAAGGTTGAGGCTTTAAAGCCATCGCATGTTGATAATTCAAGGCTATCACTTATTGGTGGATCAAGCTATTAGAAGTTGAGATTTTAAGGCTATCGCATATTGATGTAGCTACCTAAGATTGATTTTCAAATCTATTGTGCGTTGATTGATTGAGCTACCGAAGGTTGATGCTTTAATACTATCACATGTTGATTGATGGAGCCACCAAAGGTTGAGGCTTCAATGCCATCGCATGTTGATTGAAGGAGCTATCGAGGGTTGATGTTTTAAAGCCATCACATGTTGATTGATTGAACTATAAGAGGTTGATATTTCAAAGCTATCACATGTTGATTGGTTGAGCTATCGGAGGATGATGTTTCAAAGCCATCACACGTTGATAGCTTAAGAAGGCTATCGTATAATGAAGACTAACGAAACCACTGCATATTGGTAGCTAGAGCTATTGAACTTTGAAGAATACAGCCAAAATCAACATCCCAACTGGCCATGTGGTACTCTCATATTGGACTAAATGTGCCACGTCATCATGGAGAAGCTAGAGAAAGATGGTGCTACATGTTATCTCGAACATGTGCCACGTCAGCAAATCATGACCCTTTATTTTCCTATATGACATGTGTCATAAATCTAAGGGACGAGGTTCCCTATAAATAGGCATGTACCTTTTACTAGAAAGGGGCGAATTCTGAGTTAATCTTCTTCCTTATTTTCATTTTTTTGTGCATAATAAAAAAGCTAAAGTTTGGTACTCTAATGGCCATTAGGTCATACTTGAACTTGTGACTTTCTAGCCAGGGACTCTAAAGAAAGAACAATTTGCATAATGACTTCTTACGGACTCGACGACAACACCCTTGACTAAGTGTTCAATCTTACTTAAGTGTGATTGACATTTTATTTCAAAGCATAATAGGTTGCACCAAATTTCAACCTAAGATTAAGTGGTGCTTTCATTGAGAGTGGAACTCAGAGATGACAACTTATTGACCACTATTATCCACCAAGTTCTTAAGAAATGTGAATATCAATCAAGAAAGTTAATGTTCAAGTGCAAGGAGAAACTTTACATTGCATAAATTTTGAGGAGAACATGACACCTCAATTCAAAATTGAAAGTGTAGAAGTAGGCCAAGCATCAATGCTTGTGGAGACATCAAAAGAAGAGAATGGCCTCAAAACCAAGAAGAGACAACTTTAGACTATGTAAGAACTAATTGAAATACTCATCTCTCAGAAATATTCAAGAATACCATAAAGGATGAAAGAAAATGAAGAGGAAGAATTTGAATCTCCTCGAAGGAAGGTCGAAGGGATGAATTTGAAAAAAATAATATTGAAAAGAGTAACTTAGGACCACGAAGATAAGATGAAAATTTTCTAACTCAAAAACCAAATAAGGCGTCAAAATCTCCCATAGTACAATCTGCAAGTTCCGGTTCACAAAAAGAATACAAGCCAGAATGAAAAGGCTATCAAAATGATGAAGCATATCTAAAAGACTTAGCCAACAAGATGGTAAGAGATATAGCAGACCTGAAAGGAAAAAGGACCGTGGACCCAAAAGTAAATAATAACTTTAAGGGAGATCGTTCATAGAAGAAATTATGGCGGTCCCATTACCATCTTACATCAAAATCTCATTAATCCAATATGATGGAAAAACTGATCCAAACGATGATTTTATTGCTTTTGAGAGTAGGATGGATTTATATGATGCCCCAAGAGCTGTAAGATATAGGCTATTCCTAACCACTTTCTTTTGTGCAGTTGTGTAGTGGTATCGATGCTACCATGAGAAGATTGCTTACTTATGGGAGTAGTTTGCCTACAAGTTCTCAGTATAATTATGCACTTCTAAAGAACGAACTATTGACATGAGTGCATTGGCAACATAAAACAAAGACCAAGAGAGTGGTTGAGGGATTATTTGAAGAGGTTTAATACTGAAGCCAATAGGGCAGAAAGAGAAATGATAGATAAAAGTTGATAGCCATAAAATCTGGGTTAATTGAAAACACCCCTTTCTTGAAAGAACTATACATTTATGGTTGTAAAGATATGTTAGATTTTCACGTTCAAGTGGACAAGTTCATCCAGATGGATGAGATATTCCACGACAAGAAAAAGCAAAGATAAAGGGGAAGCTTTATGGTCCCGAACAAAAGAGGGAAGTGGGATGAGTTTTCTAAAGCAGATCCCATTAAGTTGAATCAACTATGCTATGACTAAAGATAAGATCGAGTATCCTACATCATTCAGGTTAGCGACAAATTCATAACTGAATAAAGGAGGATATTATTGCACCTTTCATGAGGTGAATAGGCAAACAAAAAGGATGATGATCGAATTTTGGGTAGAATCATACAAAGCATGATTAGGAAAGGAGGGCTTATAGAGTATGTCAAAAATGTTTAGGAACTCATTGTATGAGAAACCTCCAGTCAATAATGCCAACATCTTAGGTATGAACATCCATGGGATTTGCTACAACCGATTAACTACATTGGTGTTATTCACAGAGGGTCACATGTTGCGAGAATGAGTAAAGGTGCAAGAAGGCAATATATAAGAGATGCCAAAGAAGGGAATTATTCAATAAGTGAAGAATCGCCAGCCAAGACTTGCAAAAGCTTTATTCAACTCCCAGATTCGGTTATAACTCCAAAAAATTGAGGGGAGTTAGACATCCACACAATGACCTACTGATGATAACTGCACAAATTGGGCATTTGCTTGTGTCTAAAATATTGGTTCACTAGGAGTGCAGTTAGTGTTTCTTTAAGAGTGCTTTCAATATGGATATTATGGGGGAAAAGCTTGAACCAAGTTTAGAATCAATCTTTGGGTCCATCAACAAGGGATCCATGATGATTGGGCAGTTGTACATTCAAATTTTACCCCACCCTATTCAAGAACTTTTGAGCCTGTTTATGGTAGTGAACTAACCACCTCAGTACAACACATTCTTTGGATAACCTACGCTGGATGAGATTAATGCCTTGTGTCCCTAAAACATTTTCTCGTGAAGTTCCTTTCCAAAGCAAGATAGGGAACAATTTAGTTCTTGTGTAATGTATTTTTCCACACTTGAGAAATATAATACAGAGGGTGTATCTTGTTATGGACTTGCATTAAATAAACTAAATTAAACTAAAACTCCTATACCCTTGCATATCCATCCTCAAGAACTGATATCTAAGGCAAATAAACAAAGCCTTCTGATGAAAGGGCACTGATACTAAGTAGAAGGGTCAAATTAGAAGATAGAAAAAGAAAGCACGTGGAGTTGAATCAAATCGACCAAGATAAGCATGATGTTTTAGAAGAGATAGTACTGGATATGGATTCTAGAGAAGGTCAAGAAAACACACAATCTATGGAAGATTTAGAGGAAACAAGATTAGATTCTCGGGATTCAACTAGGATGGTGAAGGTAGGAAAAAGGATGGATAAGGACACGGAAGAAGAGCTAATCTCATTTCTACAATCAAATAAAGATGTCTTCATCTGGACTCATGCTGATATGAAAGGAATTAACACCACAATAATGTGTCATGCACTTAATATTGACCCAAAATTCACCCTCATAAGGCAAAAGAAAAGGCATTTTGATAAAGTTCACACTATGGAACTACAAGAGTAGATAAAGAAGCTATTAGAATACAGATTCATTTGAGAAGTATTTTATCCAAAGTAGCTAGCAAATCTGGCATTAGTCATAAAGTATAATGAGAAGTGTAGAGCCTATATTGACAATGCAGACTTAAACATGCCTAAAAGATTGCTGCCCCTTCCTAGAATTGATCAGCTAGTTGATGCCCCAAGTGACTGTCACATCCTGAAATTTTCGACTTTCGAAAATTCGACATCGATACTCACTTTATCGACTGCCGAGGAATCGAACGCCGGAAACTTCAAAAGTGAGGGTTTTAGAAAGAAGAAAAAGTAGAAGAAGAAGAAGATAGAAGAAAAAGAGAAGAAGAAGAAACAACATCAGATACAGCAACAGAAAACAATATCAGAATCTTACACATCGCAGCGGAATAATATACAATAGATAATTACTAGTCTTTTACAACAAAGAACTATATCAGTTTATATATACATCAATCATCAGAGTCAATATACAACTCAATACAATACAGCACAACAATGGACAGTTATATAAACTTGTCCTCATACAGCATACACAGCGGAATAAATATATCAGATACAAATACTACGTCTCGTCATCCAGCTTGCTTCCAAAGCTCCAGAATATCCAGAATATCCTGATAATATAACTCTAGACTGCCCGTGTGGAAATTTGTGGGCACCCAGAGTTTAGAAGGGAACAATAAACTCCGAGTCAGTCATGGTGACTGGTGTGAGATCGTAAAACAGTTATTTATCTTTAAAATAAATAGCAGAGAATTTTAAAGTCAATTCGCAATGCTTTTGGAAAATGAAACTACCATAAGACCTCCCACCACACACACAATGCAAACGCAGAATTGGAGGAGATTTCTTCTTATGATAGTCAAAGATGCTTACTACGCAAAATCAAATCATTTTTGATATTATTATTAGTGCATAGTGTAGAAATCATTTCGAAAGTATAATATTAATCTTAGCCAGCATAGGCATTCCGCACTTATGCCTACTATAGCTACCATCCAAACAGTGGTGACCACCATAAGTGAATGATAGGTTCTACAACTAAAACCGTACAAGATCGTATTGTTTCTTTGGATTTCCAACAAATGGTCAGGCTAAGGAACTTCCTATCCACGATGGGTACGTCCCTGGAATAGACGACCCGAGAAATAACCTAACATTACGGTTAGATCTCTGCCAACACAAGGCCGGGTTACCTCTGCAAAAATAGGTAACTACTGACACGCGTATGCCATCCCCCGATCGTCACCGATCTTCCCGAGGATCCCCGATTTCCAACAAACCACATAGAAAAATAATGCAGTAACCACAGAGGTTAAGTATCTGGGCTCCATACCATGATACCACCTTTATCCAGAAGGAATGACATACACTAAGGGGCGCTACTCCCTAGAACCTTGCTGCATCCTTCCTGTTTCGACCATTTCCGGGGTGTGAGGCTCGACGAAGTCTCGTCCACAAAGCTACGCTTTCTACAAAAAGCCCTGCTTCGGGTCAAACAAAATGATCAACCTATGATCACAAAGATATAAGATCAAACAAATGATCATATCACAAATGATCAAACACTGATCATTTCACAGCAACACTCAGTATGCCACGTTACCAAATTGGGATATATCGCTGATAAATTTCAACTACATAACCTCTGAGCTCGTACGTCTCAGAGAAGGGTGTTAAGCTAAGAGAATAAATTCTCCGCCACCAACAGAAATGTATTTGAAAGAAATCAGCTTTATATCTCAAATTGTAACGTCAGACACACAATCCATACAAGTCTGTTCCGGGATCGAACAGAACCGAAGGCACTTCTCACGAAGCCCTTGCATTTCCGGATAATTTTCAATCACGTCAGGACTTCCCGTCACTAAGGGTGATAAAACCTCTAAATCGAAGATCAGTCGATGTAGAGTAACTCGACGGTAATCCTTCCGTTTTCAAAAATATCCGGTCTTCAACACCGGTCTTCAAATGCGATTCATAACGACGTATCACATATTCGGAATGGGTTATACGACCCCATGGTCCTTTCCCGGTTAACCCGAATAGTGAGCGATTATTCAAAAATAAGTGTGGCATTCAAATTCATCCAATTCACAACAAATACCTACCTAAAGGTAAATATTGATAGTCGGTTATTTAACTATCAATAAAGATGCGCAACATCATCAGATTCCAAATAATTTCCCAAATTATTTATCTTCAAAATATCTTTACTAGATATATAATTTCCACACTTTAACCATTTGAAAAACAAATTTCAAATATTCACATTTCATTTTATCTTTGAAGATAAAATCTCAAAACAGTTCATTTCATATTGGAAAAGCATTTCCATACTTATTTAAAAAAAATAAGTAATTCACAAATCATTTATTTTCAACACTTAGAAAACATTCGATATACTTAAAATCAAAATTAAGTATATATCTCATTCTTTAAGGAAATCATAAATTTCAACATCTATTTGAGTCAAAACGAATGTTGCGTAAAACATCGTTACGACGACTCGAAATCACTAGTATAGGGATTCGGATTTAGATAGATATATAAATCCCAATACTACATCAAAACATTTCCTTTCGGAAATCATTTACTATAACAACAGTGTTATAGTCCACCATTTCCTTAAATTTCTCGAAAACGTCTATTTCAACAAGAACTGTTGAAACCTATGATTTCGATATTTCACACGTTTTAAAACATCTTTTAAAACAATCACTTCATTTCAAATATCGCTTTCCCGAAACATATCCATTTTATTTAATAATATATTCACTGTCCAAAATCATGAATATACTTCAATAATTATATTTCAATCTTTTCTACACGTTTTATTCCAAGAATTATCCACTATCCAAAATCGTGGATAAAATTTCCTTAATAACTTCTATATTACATTCATCAAATTTGATTGATTTCAAATTCATAAAACAACGTTTATAAATTCACCTTTATATTTTCTAACAACTTCGATTTACAAAATTCCCTTTTATTGACTTCTAAATTTACTTATCAAAATAAGTGATTCCAGATTTATAAACAACGTTTATAAATCACATTTATACTTCATAACAATTTCAACTTATGAAATCTTTTCATTTAGCAATTTCTATTTATATCCCAATTAAGTGCAAAAATCTAATTTATAGGTAAATTACTTATCAATCGTTTATTCTACAACATTTATTCCCTTTATAACTTTACGTTATAAATCTATTAATTTCATTCACTTATGAAATCCTTTTATACTTCTTTTCAACACTTATAAAAATTCGTTTTATAAGTCCAATATTTCGATTTATAAAATATCAATTTTATAAATCTTTTTATACAAATCGTTTATAGTTATTCAAAAATCCCAACTTAAACCATTTTATAAATAAATCGACTTTTATTTCAAAAATCACCTTACGGTCATAATTCACAAAAATCTTAACTTTTATAACTTCAAAATTTCAAACGTTTATTTATTTAAAATAAATCAATTCAACAATTCAATAAAACATATAATTTCAAAGATCACTTTAAAAATCCTTTTTAAAGTAAAAGTCGTTATTTTTACATTTCAAAACTGAATCCGATGATGCAACAGCATCAATCAGTCCATCACAACAGTCAATATCATATATCAATATGATAACAGAATATTCATCAATATCTGTAAATAAATAAATACTGGTGAGGAATCCAGTTGGATCCCTCCAACCTGTTTCCCTGCATCCAAAAACGTCAGCACAATACCAATTCCGCTCCAGTACGGAATTATCGCGGTATATAGGTTTTTATAAATCCGCTTACTAACGGCGCAATAGGGTCTCATCCGCTATACGAGGCGGGAAATCAATCAATCCAATATATACATATGCCAATATGTATATACTGCTATATATATATAGATATATCCTATCATATCTAATAGCACATTCAAACAGTCAATCATCAATCAATAACTGTAAATAATTCCACATTCAAATTTGAGTGAGAAGATCTCACCGAGATTTTAATTCTGATTCCAGCGTTTATTTCGAATAAAATTAAACGTGCGTTTAATTTTACCCGAAATTTTCGTTGACTCCAATCGACTCCAAATCAGTTGCATCGCGTAGTGCTCGACAAAACGATTGCAACGCAATTCGTTTCGTCCAATTCCGACCTCGCAGCAAATAGATATGCATTTTTAAACTTTACACGATATAAAATATAAAAATTTACAATTTCTTTTAAAAAAATCTTAAACCTAAACTATTCTGGACCGCACGATCTGTTGTGATGAATCCAGGCCATTGCACGCGATCTTCTCCTCCCTCCCAGGTTTCGCGTTCGAGAAACCCAACTTAGCCGCCACTTTGCCCTAACCAACGCAACCCCTACGACGATCTTCACCCCATCTTATCACCACCATTCGAACGCCCATCACACGAGCTACCTCCAGCTGGAATCACGTGAAGCTCGGTTCCCCCTAGCGCGCGCGATACGAGGCCGAACGCGACGTCTTCACGCTCGATTTCTGGCCACCACGTCACGATCCAGGCGATCATCGCCGTATGGATCGATAGAACTCGCCATCCTCTTTGTCTTTGCAGTTGAAAATTTCTTTTGAAAGTTGATAGATTGGAAGATAATAAGGGAGGAAAATCGTGAGTTTCTGGCCATCGAAAAAGAGGTGGCGGCTGTAACTAGAAACCCTAGTTTGTTTTGCAAAAGGAAAATATGAGGTCCTTTTATAGAAAATTGCACGATTTACTATTCATCGATTTTTTTCGAACTCCGATTCGAGCGTGCCGGCTGACGTTCGTAAGGTTTACCCCGCGTTCCGAACGCAATGGAACAGGTTTCGGAAGCTAATTCGATCGTCTGTGCGAGATACGGAATTAAACGATCAATTTAAATTAAACCGATTTAAATCGATTTCGAGGCGTTTTGGCTTGCCCCGGACAAACGATACATCCAAAAATTACAAAATTTGAAATCTTGCAATAATATCACATTACGGATCCGATGAAACTGGTTTCGTCGAAATCCGAGATCGTTTGAAAAATGACTATTTTAACTCGACGATTTAAAATTAAAACGATATCGATGCGTTTCGAGCTGCCACGGTCAAACGACAACTCCGATTGATACGAAAATTGAAATCCGATAATAACTAACTATTACGGATCCAATGGAACTGGTCTCGTCCAATTCTGAGACTGTCCGAAAATTGGCTATTTTTACAGTCGATAATTAAATATTAAAATATTCAATTTCCACAGATTAACTTTAAATTCGATTTTGAAAGTTCTATAACCTTTCTATAACTCCAGTATGATTAAATAAAATTTTACTAATCAATTTCAATCACTTTCAATCCAGATTTCAATAAATTCTGGAATTTCACTATTAAATTATTGATTAGATTACCCAGGTAAATCCAATATTCGAAAAATAAATCATTCGACTTATTAAATTCATTTATTAATATTTAAAATCAATTAAATATTCGAATTTTAATTATCAGAAAATCTGGGTCGTTACAAACTTCCCCCCTTAAAAGAATTTCGTCCTCGAAATTACAAGTTAGGGAAAAATGTCCTTAACTCGTCTACTATCTTTCAACATCTAATAGTTTTATCACTTTTCAAACGGATCTTCCTACTAAAGATTCGTTATCATCTCAACTAACTTTCCAACTTAAATTTTAAGTTTCAAACAACATTGTTTAACTTCTAAATTCAAATTCGAGTTTAAATTCAAATTTTAACTGTCAAAATTTCTCAAAAATTTTTCTAACACTCTAAATTTCCGAAAAATTTCGCCAGCGCCTCCTTTGCGCGGCTAATACGGCACTACTACAAAACGTCTCTACGGACTCTCAGATTTCAAAAAGAAAAAGAAAAAGCCAAGCGGCTAGACAAGAAATCATCAAAAACTCATATTCAAATTTAAATACTTACCTTTTTCGAGCAAATTCAAATTCATCTTTGAAGATCAAATCCAATTTATAACACCTGTATATCTACTAGCCATTATATCTAGTTACAGCATTCAATCCAATTTGCAAATTCTATTACAAAATTTTCAATATGAACTGCTTATACATCTTTACTTCACTGTTGAAGTTACATATTCATTATCGTTCAATATTTACAGTTCACATTCATTTGAATTCAATTCACAATTCCAATCTAATTTGGATTCAATTTACTTTCAATTCTGAAATATTGAATTTTATCAATTATCTGTCATTTACAACCGCACTATTCTAAATTAGTTTCAGTTACTAACTCATTCGTCTTCAATTTGAATTTCATTCCAATCAGATTTCAAATATTCTATAAGTTAACAACTTATTTACATCTTGATTTATACAATCATTTATACATTCACATTCACAATTCCATTTTATTAAGGAATTTCATTTTTATTTATAAATCCTTTTACAATTTACATCCACCATTTTATTCATATAAGAATTTATTTCCTTATACTTTCAATTCACATATATAGATTTCATTTGTTAATGAACTTTAACTCCAATCACATTTACATATTTTACATTAACAATTTCTATTTGTATAAGTTATCAATTCAATCATATTCCATAAATATTCTTATACAGTATTCCAGAGTCTTTTCAACCTTTCAAAACCATTTTGAAAACAATTCAAATTATCCTTTGAATTTCCAAAACAAAAACCCAAATTTTCCAAACACCTCCATTTAAAACAATTTGGCAGCAATTTCTCTTTTGGAAACCCGAAAATGAATTCTAATGATGTGGCCACCATCATCAGGATTATTTTCCAGCGACCGAAAAGAGTTTAGAGCTTTTATCTTTCCAAAAGACTTTTCAAAACCTTTGAAATCCATTTCCAAGCCAAAAAGAATTTAAACTTTTCAAATCTCCAAAATTTTCAAATCATTTTCAAACATTTCCAAATACTTCTCTGGAATTCCGTTTTAAATTACAATTCACATTTATAATTTACATTCTCAGATTTCATTCGTATATGGATTAATTTTCTTAACTTTGAAGTTACGATTTGAATTTCTTATTCAATTTCATATAAAAATGATAACATTTCTATATTATCACTTTTCTAACATCCATGCAACCATATACTATAATTTACAGAAAATCATTTCTTTTATATACAAAAAAAAATAGTTTTGGGTAAAATTATTTCATTTACCCTAATTAAAACAATACTGTGCCGAATTGTTCTATTTAAGTGTTTAGAGATCCCTATCGATAGAGTTGTACGGACAATACCGACCAGAATCCATATACCACTCAACAAACCAATCATCACAATATAAAACAAATTTTATATTCCAATAACAAATACGCGCTCATATCTATTATTACACTCAACTCATTCTAGAGTACTACTAACTCTATCTCTAATGAGTAACACCCAACAGAGCAGGGTTGTCGCTTAACCATATGCTCTGATACCACTTTGTCACATCCTGAAATTTTCGACTTTCGAAAATTCGACATCGATACTCACTTTATCGACTGCCGAGGAATCGAACGCCGGAAACTTCAAAAGTGAGGGTTTTAGAAAGAAGAAAAAGTAGAAGAAGAAGAAGATAGAAGAAAAAGAGAAGAAGAAGAAACAACATCAGATACAGCAACAGAAAACAATATCAGAATCTTACACATCGCAGCGGAATAATATACAATAGATAATTACTAGTCTTTTACAACAAAGAACTATATCAGTTTATATATACATCAATCATCAGAGTCAATATACAACTCAATACAATACAGCACAACAATGGACAGTTATATAAACTTGTCCTCATACAACATACACAGCGGAATAAATATATCAGATACAAATACTACGTCTCGTCATCCAGCTTGCTTCCAAAGCTCCAGAATATCCAGAATATCCTGATAATATAACTCTAGACTGCCCGTGTGGAAATTTGTGGGCACCCAGAGTTTAGAAGGGAACAATAAACTCCGAGTCAGTCATGGTGACTGGTGTGAGATCGTAAAACAGTTATTTATCTTTAAAATAAATAGCAGAGAATTTTAAAGTCAATTCGCAATGCTTTTGGAAAATGAAACTACCATAAGACCTCCCACCACACACACAATGCAAACGCAGAATTGGAGGAGATTTCTTCTTATGATAGTCAAAGATGCTTACTACGCAAAATCAAATCATTTTTGATATTATTATTAGTGCATAGTGTAGAAATCATTTCGAAAGTATAATATTAATCTTAGCCAGCATAGGCATTCCGCACTTATGCCTACTATAGCTACCATCCAAACAGTGGTGACCACCATAAGTGAATGATAGGTTCTACAACTAAAACCGTACAAGATCGTATTGTTTCTTTGGATTTCCAACAAATGGTCAGGCTAAGGAACTTCCTATCCACGATGGGTACGTCCCTGGAATAGACGACCCGAGAAATAACCTAACATTACGGTTAGATCTCTGCCAACACAAGGCCGGGTTACCTCTGCAAAAATAGGTAACTACTGACACGCGTATGCCATCCCCCGATCGTCACCGATCTTCCCGAGGATCCCCGATTTCCAACAAACCACATAGAAAAATAATGCAGTAACCACAGAGGTTAAGTATCTGGGCTCCATACCATGATACCACCTTTATCCAGAAGGAATGACATACACTAAGGGGCGCTACTCCCTAGAACCTTGCTGCATCCTTCCTGTTTCGACCATTTCCGGGGTGTGAGGCTCGACGAAGTCTCGTCCACAAAGCTACGCTTTCTACAAAAAGCCCTGCTTCGGGTCAAACAAAATGATCAACCTATGATCACAAAGATATAAGATCAAACAAATGATCATATCACAAATGATCAAACACTGATCATTTCACAGCAACACTCAGTATGCCACGTTACCAAATTGGGATATATCGCTGATAAATTTCAACTACATAACCTCTGAGCTCGTACGTCTCAGAGAAGGGTGTTAAGCTAAGAGAATAAATTCTCCGCCACCAACAGAAATGTATTTGAAAGAAATCAGCTTTATATCTCAAATTGTAACGTCAGACACACAATCCATACAAGTCTGTTCCGGGATCGAACAGAACCGAAGGCACTTCTCACGAAGCCCTTGCATTTCCGGATAATTTTCAATCACGTCAGGACTTCCCGTCACTAAGGGTGATAAAACCTCTAAATCGAAGATCAGTCGATGTAGAGTAACTCGACGGTAATCCTTCCGTTTTCAAAAATATCCGGTCTTCAACACCGGTCTTCAAATGCGATTCATAACGACGTATCACATATTCGGAATGGGTTATACGACCCCATGGTCCTTTCCCGGTTAACCCGAATAGTGAGCGATTATTCAAAAATAAGTGTGGCATTCAAATTCATCCAATTCACAACAAATACCTACCTAAAGGTAAATATTGATAGTCGGTTATTTAACTATCAATAAAGATGCGCAACATCATCAGATTCCAAATAATTTCCCAAATTATTTATCTTCAAAATATCTTTACTAGATATATAATTTCCACACTTTAACCATTTGAAAAACAAATTTCAAATATTCACATTTCATTTTATCTTTGAAGATAAAATCTCAAAACAGTTCATTTCATATTGGAAAAGCATTTCCATACTTATTTAAAAAAAATAAGTAATTCACAAATCATTTATTTTCAACACTTAGAAAACATTCGATATACTTAAAATCAAAATTAAGTATATATCTCATTCTTTAAGGAAATCATAAATTTCAACATCTATTTGAGTCAAAACGAATGTTGCGTAAAACATCGTTACGACGACTCGAAATCACTAGTATAGGGATTCGGATTTAGATAGATATATAAATCCCAATACTACATCAAAACATTTCCTTTCGGAAATCATTTACTATAACAACAGTGTTATAGTCCACCATTTCCTTAAATTTCTCGAAAACGTCTATTTCAACAAGAACTGTTGAAACCTATGATTTCGATATTTCACACGTTTTAAAACATCTTTTAAAACAATCACTTCATTTCAAATATCGCTTTCCCGAAACATATCCATTTTATTTAATAATATATTCACTGTCCAAAATCGTGAATATACTTCAATAATTATATTTCAATCTTTTCTACACGTTTTATTCCAAGAATTATCCACTATCCAAAATCGTGGATAAAATTTCCTTAATAACTTCTATATTACATTCATCAAATTTGATTGATTTCAAATTCATAAAACAACGTTTATAAATTCACCTTTATATTTTCTAACAACTTCGATTTACAAAATTCCCTTTTATTGACTTCTAAATTTACTTATCAAAATAAGTGATTCCAGATTTATAAACAACGTTTATAAATCACATTTATACTTCATAACAATTTCAACTTATGAAATCTTTTCATTTAGCAATTTCTATTTATATCCCAATTAAGTGCAAAAATCTAATTTATAGGTAAATTACTTATCAATCGTTTATTCTACAACATTTATTCCCTTTATAACTTTACGTTATAAATCTATTAATTTCATTCACTTATGAAATCCTTTTATACTTCTTTTCAACACTTATAAAAATTCGTTTTATAAGTCCAATATTTCGATTTATAAAATATCAATTTTATAAATCTTTTTATACAAATCGTTTATAGTTATTCAAAAATCCCAACTTAAACCATTTTATAAATAAATCGACTTTTATTTCAAAAATCACCTTACGGTCATAATTCACAAAAATCTTAACTTTTATAACTTCAAAATTTCAAACGTTTATTTATTTAAAATAAATCAATTCAACAATTCAATAAAACATATAATTTCAAAGATCACTTTAAAAATCCTTTTTAAAGTAAAAGTCGTTATTTTTACATTTCAAAACTGAATCCGATGATGCAACAGCATCAATCAGTCCATCACAACAGTCAATATCATATATCAATATGATAACAGAATATTCATCAATATCTGTAAATAAATAAATACTGGTGAGGAATCCAGTTGGATCCCTCCAACCTGTTTCCCTGCATCCAAAAACGTCAGCACAATACCAATTCCGCTCCAGTACGGAATTATCGCGGTATATAGGTTTTTATAAATCCGCTTACTAACGGCGCAATAGGGTCTCATCCGCTATACGAGGCGGGAAATCAATCAATCCAATATATACATATGCCAATATGTATATACTGCTATATATATATAGATATATCCTATCATATCTAATAGCACATTCAAACAGTCAATCATCAATCAATAACTGTAAATAATTCCACATTCAAATTTGAGTGAGAAGATCTCACCGAGATTTTAATTCTGATTCCAGCGTTTATTTCGAATAAAATTAAACGTGCGTTTAATTTTACCCGAAATTTTCGTTGACTCCAATCGACTCCAAATCAGTTGCATCGCGTAGTGCTCGACAAAACGATTGCAACGCAATTCGTTTCGTCCAATTCCGACCTCGCAGCAAATAGATATGCATTTTTAAACTTTACACGATATAAAATATAAAAATTTACAATTTCTTTTAAAAAAATCTTAAACCTAAACTATTCTGGACCGCACGATCTGTTGTGATGAATCCAGGCCATTGCACGCGATCTTCTCCTCCCTCCCAGGTTTCGCGTTCGAGAAACCCAACTTAGCCGCCACTTTGCCCTAACCAACGCAACCCCTACGACGATCTTCACCCCATCTTATCACCACCATTCGAACGCCCATCACACGAGCTACCTCCAGCTGGAATCACGTGAAGCTCGGTTCCCCCTAGCGCGCGCGATACGAGGCCGAACGCGACGTCTTCACGCTCGATTTCTGGCCACCACGTCACGATCCAGGCGATCATCGCCGTATGGATCGATAGAACTCGCCATCCTCTTTGTCTTTGCAGTTGAAAATTTCTTTTGAAAGTTGATAGATTGGAAGATAATAAGGGAGGAAAATCGTGAGTTTCTGGCCATCGAAAAAGAGGTGGCGGCTGTAACTAGAAACCCTAGTTTGTTTTGCAAAAGGAAAATATGAGGTCCTTTTATAGAAAATTGCACGATTTACTATTCATCGATTTTTTTCGAACTCCGATTCGAGCGTGCCGGCTGACGTTCGTAAGGTTTACCCCGCGTTCCGAACGCAATGGAACAGGTTTCGGAAGCTAATTCGATCGTCTGTGCGAGATACGGAATTAAACGATCAATTTAAATTAAACCGATTTAAATCGATTTCGAGGCGTTTTGGCTTGCCCCGGACAAACGATACATCCAAAAATTACAAAATTTGAAATCTTGCAATAATATCACATTACGGATCCGATGAAACTGGTTTCGTCGAAATCCGAGATCGTTTGAAAAATGACTATTTTAACTCGACGATTTAAAATTAAAACGATATCGATGCGTTTCGAGCTGCCACGGTCAAACGACAACTCCGATTGATACGAAAATTGAAATCCGATAATAACTAACTATTACGGATCCAATGGAACTGGTCTCGTCCAATTCTGAGACTGTCCGAAAATTGGCTATTTTTACAGTCGATAATTAAATATTAAAATATTCAATTTCCACAGATTAACTTTAAATTCGATTTTGAAAGTTCTATAACCTTTCTATAACTCCAGTATGATTAAATAAAATTTTACTAATCAATTTCAATCACTTTCAATCCAGATTTCAATAAATTCTGGAATTTCACTATTAAATTATTGATTAGATTACCCAGGTAAATCCAATATTCGAAAAATAAATCATTCGACTTATTAAATTCATTTATTAATATTTAAAATCAATTAAATATTCGAATTTTAATTATCAGAAAATCTGGGTCGTTACAGTGACCATAAGTTGTCATTCATGGATGCATATTTAGGATATAATCAGATTCCTATATTCAAACTTGATGAAGAACACACAAGTTTTATAACTGGCAGGGGAATGCATTATTACAAAGTGATGCCGTTCAAATTAAGGAATGCCAAACTCACATATCAATGGTTGGTAAATAAAATGTTCAAAGGCTAAATTAGGAGAAACATGGAAGTACATGTGGATGATATGCTAGTGAAGTCTAAGAAAGAAGCCAACCATATAAGGGATTTGGATGAAATTTTTAGGATATTGAGGAACTGCAAATGAAATTAAATCCGCAAAAGTGTTCTTTCGGAATCTAATCCAGGAAATTTTTGGGGTACATCATAAGTGCATAGGGATAAAGGCTAGTCGAGACCATATCAAAGCAATTAGGAATATGGCAAAACTAAAAATGAGTAAAAAAGTTATGGGACTGAATGGATGAGTTACTACATTCAAAAAGTTCATATCAAGGGAAACTGATAATTGCATTCCTTTCTTTGATCTAATTAACAAATGAAAACCTTTTAATGGACAGAATAGTGCCAAAAAGCCTTCTAGGAGCTAAAATAGCATTTAGAAATCCCACCGATACTTTCCAGGCCCATAGAAGGAGAAATCTTGTTCCTATATATGGCAATATCGGAACATGCAATTAGCTCAGTCCTAATAAGAGAAGAAAACAGGATCTAAATCCTGGTATACTATATAAGCTAGAAGTGAAATAATGCCGAAGCTAGATACCTAGCTATAGAGAAGTTAGCCTATTGCCTACTACTATCAATGCAAAAATTAAGGTCTTATTTCCAAGCCCACCCAATCAAAGTGCTAACCAAATATCCATTAAGGCATGTCCTCAGCAAACTAGAGACGTCAAGAAGATTAATAAAATGGGCGATGGAGTTGAGCAACACAACATTGAATATTTTCCCCAAATATTGATTAAAGGGCAATCCTTGGTTGACTTTGTAGCAGAATGTACGGGATTCATTGAAGAGGAATTATAAAAGGAAAAGAAACTTAAGCAGCGATGACAGTTATATATGGACTGTGCTTCAAATGAGCAGGAGCTGGAGCCGGCTATGTGATAACTACACTCGATAGGCATAGGCTGCATTATGCGATGAGGGTAAGGTTTTCTACAACTAATAATGTGGCTGAGTATGAACCTATGGTAGCAGGGTTAACTTTGGGTTAGCAGTTAAAAATACCAACAATCGAGTTATTTAGCGATTCACAACTAACGATAAGCCAATTAAAAAAGGTATATCAAACTAAAGATACTCGGTTGGCTCAATATGTAGAAAGAAACCATGAAATGATGGTCCTGTTTGAAGATTTCTCAATTCATCAAATATTTGGAGAAAAGAACGTGCAGATAGACTCTTTGGCAAAATTAGCAAGCTCACGAAGGACATCAAAAGTCAAAATTTTCTCCTGTTGCATTATGACAGAACCTTAGTATCGAATTAGGGAAAGAAGGATCAAATAATGAAGCCTTAATTATAACTGGATCCCAAACTCAACAACTGTAATATGACAATCCTCGAGAAAATGGTAGTCTAGAAAAGCCCCCGAAAGAATGAGAGTAAATGCTTATAAGGATCCACATGTTAATGGTTGGATCATGCCCTTAATCAAGTATTTGGAAAAAATGGTATTGTCTAAGAGAAAAACGAGTCACGGAAGTTAAGGTACCAATCCCCTTCGTATACCATAATTGATGAGATATTATACAAGAAAGGGTATTCAACACCTTATTTGCAATGCATTACCCCCAAAAATAGGAGCAAGGCTACTGAAGGAAACACATGAGGGATTCTGTGGGTACTTAAAACTAGCAAAGAAGGTAATGAGATAAGAATATTATTAGCCCTTCATGACTGAGGATGCATTAACCTACGTTAAAAGATGCGATAAGTCTCAAAAGTTTTCTAGAATTTTGCAACTACCTCCAAATGAGTTGACTACTACCACAAGTCCATTACCTTTTGATATATAGGGAATTAATTCGATTGGACCCTTTGGTCTTAAAAGGAGGAGTGAAATTTGTTGTAGTAGCCATTGATTGCTTTACCAAATGGGTGGAAGAAGAACCATTGCCAAACATTACTGCTAGGGAAGTCTTGAAGCTTGTCATCAAAAATATAGTTACCAGATTCTGACTCCTAAATAAGACCATTTCTGATAATGATACTCAATTTGAGGTTGAAGAGTTCACTCGTTTTCATGAAAAGAATGGAATATTAAAGGGATTTTTATTGCTAGCTCACCCGAAAGCTAATAGGGCAGTAGAAGCTGTGAATAAGACCATAAAGAACATTTAAGAAAAACAAGTAGGCCAAGCAAAAGGAAACTGGGTGGAGGAACATCTCCTTGTTTTATGGTCATATAGAACTTCCACGAGAATGCTATTAGAGATGCCCATATTCTTTAAAATATGGATCTGAATCCATGCTACCAACCGAGGTCAAAGTCCCTTCTTGTCGAAGAATGCATGCACTTATGAATTGAATCAAGAGATAAAGAAAGAGTCTCTCAACTTGATTAACGAATTAAGAGATCAAGCCACTATGTGAACAACCGTATACCAATGAAGAATCACCAAATATTAGAGAGTAAAAAGAAGGGCATTCAAATGTGGGGTTCTAGTGCTAAGGAGAGTAATGGAAAACATAGAGGATCCAACAAATGGCCCACAGGGACCAAATTGGGAAGGGCCACTGTCATTCATGAAGTGAATCCTCCAGGTTCTTATCGGTTAAGTAGATCAAATGGAAATGTGATAGCAAGAACATGAAATGCCAAACATTTGAGACCGTATCTCATAATGTTGAATAAATAAAGTGGATTACCAAAAGATCTTCCCAAATAATATCCTCCAGACTGAGATGCTATATATTTTATTTAGCTCATGACCTTATGAGGTTAGCAAGATTTGTTAAACAGAAGCACACCTCATATCCGAAAGAGGACAACTAAACCTTTGCTCCGACCTCATGGCTTGGCCAAAACACCTATCCAAGGGAGATGTAAAACAAGCATTCGGTCCCACGGTAAGGCTTGGCTAAAACACTCATCCAAAGAGTGATGGTCAATTAAGCCTTTGATCTAGCCTCAAGACTTGGTCAAAGCACCCATCAAAAGAAGATAGAAGAGAAGACTTTGATCCCGCCACATAGCTCGGTCGAAGCACCCATCTAAAGAGTGATGGTCAATTAAGCCTATGGTCCTACATAAAGGCCTAGCCAAAGAATCCATCCAATGAAGATGGACGAGAAGCCTTCGGTCTCACCGCAAGGCTTGTCCGAAGCACCCATCCAAAGAGTGATAGATAATTAAGCCTTTGGTCCTACCTGAAGGCCTTACCAATGCATCCATCCAAGTTAGATAGACGACAAGCCTTATGTCCCGCTGCGTAGCCCGGCCGTAGCACTCATCCAAAGAGTAATGGTCAATTAAACCTTCGATCTCGCCTCAAGGCCTGGCCAAAGCACCCATTGAAGGGTGATGGACGAGAAGCCTTTGGTCCTGTTGCAAGGCTTGACCAGAAAACCCATCTAAAGAGTGATGGTTAATTAAGCCTTTGGTCCCACCACCAGGCCTAACTAATGCATCCATCCAAGTAAAGCTATTAATGGAGCATTCGTTGGTCAAGTAAGGTCTTTGAAAGCAACTATCCAAAGAAAGATGATCAACCAAACTCATAACAAGTAAGAATAAGGAATATTCTTTCAAAATTATGAGAAATTTTCACCTAGCAATAATGACAAATAGTCATGATAATGATTTTTTTTCAAAAAATTATTAAAATGGACTTCTGTACTTTCAATTATCGGGCTTTATATATATATATATATATATATATGGAAAATTTTCACCAAAAGAACATTTTCAATAAAATGATTGTTACAAATATAGGTATATTCAAAAGATTGCGAAAACCTCTATGTGTTGAAAAACCTTGATGTGCACGTAAATGTGCATATTTTTACTTCCATATTTAATCTAATTAAATTAAATAAATGATCATATTGGATATTTTAACATATTTAAACTAAAATTCAAATTATTTTCAAATCATCATATATTCATCTTCATATAGGGGCAAAATGTTCATTTTTGTGCATATATTAATTTGAGAAAATTTACTTGGAAATTTCTATATTATTTTGTAGGAATTTGGCTTCAAATTGAAGAGGTTTTCATGGAAAATATGCATGCACAAGAAGATACAAAGGAATGAAGATGGAAATAATTCATTTCATGAAACATGGAGGACCCCACCTACCCACTTACCATGATGTACACTTAGGAGCTAATGCACATGCTAATGGAACTTAAATCTACATGTACATTTAAGTGGAGGATTAACACATGCTAATGATTACTTGGTGGCCATACAACCTCAAGGGCAATTTGGGTAGTCTCCAAAAATATGGATTAGGGTTTCATACATATATAAATACCCTATATGTTCATGTAATTAATCTCTCTCTCTTCTCTTAGCCACTTTAGCCTCCATTTAGTTAGTTTAATTTGAGGCTCAAAAATAAAATTTCTCTTTTCTTTTTCTTGGCTATTTAGCCATTTCCTTTCCTGTAATTTTTTATATATGCAATTTTAGTTCATTCTCTTCTTATTTACATGCTCTTTTCCTTTCATGCTAGTAGTGTAGTTTCATTTCTTATGCAAGTAGAATATATTTTATTTCATTTTCTATTTAATTTGCTCTCTATTTTCCTCTTGTTTTTATTTCATGTTGAATTCTATATTTTTTGGTATGATAACAAATATGAGAGGCTAAACCCCTTCAATTTAGGGATAATGAATCTCTCTTATCATGTAGATTCAACATTTTGCTAATTAGTGATCACCTTTTGTGCTTAATGGCAATGTTTGAATTGGTTTAACTTGTTGTTTTAGCTTTGAATTTGATAGCCTATGTTGTTGACACCAAATAGGCTATGCTTAAACAAACACAAACACAAATTACCTTTTTATCTACATATGATTATGGTAATGAAGTGGATGTTGAAATCAAAATTTGATGGTCTATATTTCTAATCAATAGTTAATAGGTCATGCTTAAAACAGATTTTATTTTCTACTTCATTGTCATTTTTCATGAGAGTTAGCAAGTGGTTTAATGAGTGTGTTATAGTTTGATGGCTTATGTTGAGCTAACTAACAGCACAAATATGTCATACTTATGACAAACACATTAATTAAACTCACTAATGACCAAAAAAGAGAGATCATAATTTCATTCTGTTGAACTATGTGATCTTGAGAAGGACATTGCCTCTAAATTGACTTCTACTCTCATATTTTTATCAATTTTAATTTTTGTTAGTTTCTAGAATTTTTTGCTAGCTTAAAAACATCTCACAGCTCTTGGTTTAATTTAATTGAATAAAAATTCTAAAATCTAAACAATTCCCTGCGGATCGACCCGTACTCGCCCACGTACTAAAATTGTACGCCGTGCGCTTGCGGCTATTTTTAAAAATTCAATCAGCTATTTTCTAACTCGATAGAAATTTAGCCGATTCGAACAAGTTTTTGGCGCCGTTGCTGGGGAGTTGCTTTGATTTTAATTTCTATTCTTCAAATTATTTTTATTTGATTTTATTCTGTGTTTGTTTTGTGTGTTAACTTGCATTTAAAAAAAGAAAAAAAATTTGTTGTGTGTATGTTTGTTGTGTGATTTAATTTGCGTGCTTGTTTTTTCTTGTTTGTTTTGCATTGCATATTCTTTTTTTTAAAACATACAATTTTAAAAACAAAAAATATATTTTATTTCATTCTCAATTATATTTACAATTTTTACAATTTAACATTTACTTTTGCAATTACAATTTCACTTCCACTCACTGTGTGCATTTCCTTTCATCTCACCGTGTTACATTTCTTTCATCCCACCTCTGACCTCCACTTCTACCATCATCTCACCAAATTGATGCTTGTATGATACTACTGCACACTTGCTGCTTCGAACCATCAAAACCATCAAACTATTTGATCAACCACAACCCATCATCCTCTGTCGAAACTTCATTCAACAATACAAGTGTCGATAGTACCTCTGCAAACATCACTCCAACACTGCTCATACAACATCCCCTGTCAACTCACCGCCATAAACAACACTGCACATACAACAGCTTATAATTTCACTGTCACAACCCCATCTACACATACAACCCCTATGCAATAAGGCCACAACTTCTCCACACCTCAACTTCATTCATTTCGACAGTTCACTACATCACTACCACACTTCAACAGTAGTGCACACTCTCTTCAACCCAAACAATAGTGCACAAAACATTTCCAGTACCCAAACCACAACACTGCTCTCTGAACTCTTCTCTACCTTATCAAATACCTCTTTGCCACACAGTGCTTGCCATAACTAACCACCTACAAAACAACCACCACATTTCCAGTGAATCTCTATGCACTTCCCTACCACAGCCATACCATATTTGTTCAACACAATGCCACCCCAAAACACACATTACCACTATTTCCAGTGAATCACATTTCCAGTGGATCACATTTCCAATGAATCACCTATTTGACTGCACAAATCCACCACCATACTGCATTGCTACTAACCACTATTACCTGTGCACAACAAACTTCTACACATCCTCCACTATGCACCATCACCTTACCAGACTATAATACAACAACCTTCATCCCATATCAATACCCTGCACAGCCATAACAAACATTGCCAACATCACCACATTACTGCCGAATCATTACCTACACTGCTACATCACTCCACTTCATACTCTTTGCCAACATCACCTTCCCCTTCATTCAATTCATTCAACCTCTTTCATCACCTGGACACACACAACAACGACATTTATAAGCCTCTGCATCTCCTCCAGTTAACCATCGCGACTTCAATCACCACAACCTACAACCCGCAGCCTCCATCAACGCCATCTGAACCAACCACCTTTGCCTTCGACCACATCCTAATTGAACACCTAAAACACCTCATATGCAATCACCTTCTTCGATCGAGCTACCTCAACCTCCTCAGCCACCACAATCGCCGAACACCACAGTCACCAAATGCACTCGCAACAACACCACAATCCAAATCAAATTCCTGAACCACTAATCGACCATCCACCTTCAAATACGAATCAAACCTAAACCCAAGACTTCGATCTGCTTCAGCCTTCCGATCCAAAACGCGATTTCAGATAGTGCGAGTTTGAATTGTATTGTAATTGGGCGTGGATTTAATTTCTAGTGGTCGATTTATTTTGTGTTGAGAAAATTATATTGTAATAGGGCATGGATTTAATTTCTGGTGGTCAACCTATTTTGACATTCATATGGCTTGAGTGATAGAATTAAATTTTTTTTGGATTGTACTTTTTGTGGGCTAAGTGTGTTAAGTGTTTGGTTTTAAATGTTTATCTTTGTGTACATTTAACTTTTTTTTTAAAAGAGCCATTTTCATTCATTCTAATTTAAATCTTTTTCTCCATAAAAAAAAAGAAAAAAAAAGGTTTCTTTCTTTTGTTTTGTTTTGTTTCTTTTGATTTCATGTGTTTTGATTTTCCTTTTTTTAGTTACTTCTTTCATATATAAATAAAATTTGTATATATCTTTCTTTTTAATTTTCAAGTTGCAGGTGGCAGAAGTGCTTGCCAAAAATAATTACTTGCTTGCTTGCTTCTAAAAAAAATTACCGCTAAAAAAAATGCTAATAATACTACACGCTCTGATATTGTGCCCTCATCTTTTGTTTCTATTTGCTTTGCATTGTTGGTTACTTGCATTAAAAAAGAAAAAGAAAATTTTCATAAACAAAAACAAAAATCCATTCGTAGTTGCATTGTTAATACACGTTTAACTTCTGCTTTGCATTTCATCCGAGAATTTTGATTAATAATAACGGTTAGACATCAATAACGCTTGATTATATGCTGACAAGCTATCCTCTTTCGACAATTTAATTTCTTGGTGTCTAGGTTACGACAGAGCAATAACATTTATAAATATTAGGTGATTCGTAAATATTATAGTGGTTGTTTCTCTGAAGGTACTTAAACCTTCGGTTGCATTGCTACGGTGATTCTGGCACACCGATAAATCCTGCCTATTACCTGGCTGAGAACTATCTTGCTGGATTAAGACAAAGTGTGATTATACAATTTTGGGTTAGAAGCTACTTAGGATAGATAATTTGTAATTAAACCCTTGCATTCATTCAGTTGCATTAGTTTATGCATATTTAAAAAAAAATTCAAAATCAAAAACTAAAAAAATTATAAATATTATATAACTAAGTTTTTAAATCAAAATTAAAAAATCCAAAAAAAAAAATTAAGTTAGTTTTTTTAGAAAAACAAAATTCTAGAAAATATAAAACCTTTTCAAAAATAAAATAAAATTGAAAGTCCAAAATAAAACAAAACAAAAATCAATTTCCTTTTAGAAAAATAAATACCTTTTAGTAAATAGTTTTCCTTTATAAAAAAATTCAAAAAAAAACATTCTTGAAAATGTCAGAATTTTCCTATTCTCCAGAATTTTACAATAGTTGTGAAAATCAATATAATCCATATAATTTCACATCAAATTCTTATGGATATTTTAATGACAACTATTGTGCAAACAATTCAAATTTTGAGCAAAAGTTTCAAAGTGATGACCAACCCTCAAATCTTGAAAATAACATTGAAATGATATTGTCTTTACTTGAACCTCTACACAACAAAATCAAAAGATAAATGATTTGTGTAATTCATATTTGTGCAATAATTCCAGTCAAAAATTTCAAAATAATCAAAATTTGAATTCATTTCAAAATTCAAATGATTTTGAGTATAACCCATGCCAATTCAATTTCGAACTCCAAAATGAATTTCAAAATCGAAATGAAATTGGAAACAACTTTTTAAATGATTTTGGCGAAGGGAATACTCTCGACTACGATGCGATTGATAATGTTTATTCTCAACAAGTTCAAATCGAAAATTCTCAAGTCAATAACTATAAATTAGATTTTGTTGAGCAAAATGAACGAAATTTACAAAGATCACACAGATTTATTGTTTGAAACGTACATGAAAAAACGTGAAAAACAAAATCATCCCCCAACATATGGCGAGTCAAGTAAAAATCCATCTTCTACCAAAATTAAGGATTTTAAAATAACAACTTTGAAATTGAAAACGTCAATCTTAATGAAGTTGTTGAAAATGCGGTAATTGTGTTGGATTTCAATTCTTTTGAGAGTGTGGAACCAAATTTAAAATTCGATCTTCCTTTTCAAGATTTTGAAAATTTGAATACAAAAACTTTGGATTTTGAACTTGATATATGCAATGAAGTCGATAATCTAACAAAGGAAGACGAATTTAGTGAACATGTATTCTTTGGACTTTTCGAAGACGAGTTGTTGAATTCTGAATGGGAAGATTTAAATCACCGTTTTGATTTTGAAATCGATAATTCTGAAGAAGTTTTCAATGACAAGTTTGAATTTCAATTTGGTGAAAATAAACTTGAACTTCAATCAATTGTTTTATCTACCTCGAAAATCATTGAAAATAAAACAACTCATTCAATTTTTAATAAAACGACATTTGTTTTTCCACATCAACATTCAACTTTAAAATCTTTTACGGTTTGGTCTTTTGGGCTTAAGCTATGTCTCTCATACTTGACGAGACAAATTAATTGGTCTTTGGAAGACCGGTTTATTTACTTTTTGATGATATATTTTCTGATGTTGTGTAAATAATAATCGTTTCATTTTCATGTAATTATAGGTCATATGTTTATTTTATTTTTCTCCTTTTAATTGGGTTGACTGTGGGGACACAGTCAAAATCAAGCGTGGGGGTAGTTTCATCTTCATTTTTTTTATTTTTCATGGTTTATTTTTGCATTTTCTTTCCAAATATCTAAAAAAAATTCTAGAAACAAAAAAAATCCAAAACAAAATTTCTTTTTACCAATTTGATTTATTTTTAAAAGAAATAATATAGAATAAATATTGGATTTTGGTTATTAAATTGAAATTTCTGAAATTTATTTTTCTCAACAAAAATAAAAATTAAGTTTGATTATAAATAACGATGGTTTAACTAGTATATAGAAAGCTTTGTACGTGTTAATTATGAAGTATATCCTAATTGAAAATCTTTGTTTAAAAAGTGGTGGATTTAAAATAAAACCATTTTTTATCCTTTAAGTTAAATGATGCTAAGATGATTTTGCAAAACTCTCTCTACAAAAAAACAAATAAAAATAAAAATAACAAACAAAAAATAATTTAATATCTATATATTTCTTTTATTAACACCTAGAGTCATGTGTTCATAGGCAAGTATGTACACTCACCATGCTCTGTACCCTTCTCGCGTAAGCTCGAAAGGTAGTGCATGATCGGTATCTCTGGCCTTAGTTTATCTGAATTAGGTGTATGTATTAAAAATTCTTTTATTAATAATGCCTATAGTCGATAGGTGTTCACACTCATGTGTTCACTCGCCACGTTCTGTATTCCCCTCACGTAAGCCTGAAAGGCAGTGCATGGATAATATATCAGGCCTCAGTTTCATGAGTTAGGCATATGTAAATATTGTTAATATCAATAAAATTTTCAAAAAAATAGAGAGAGTAAGCAAATGAAACACAAACACTATTTTAAGTTATGTGATTTGACTTGTTATTCAAAAGAAATGAAAATACCACTTTGATAAACTTTGATAATCAACTAAGGATCCATTTTATAGTTGCATTATGTATCAACCGAAACCACTAGCCAAACTAGAGTCCATTTGTGATGATAACTTAATTTTTATTGAAATTTTGACAAGTAAAAGGACTCAAATCTGATGATGTTGACCAAAACTTATATTTAACTTATTCGTGTCGATTTAAAAGTAAATTCTTCATTTGTAAATATTTTCAAAAACTTGCATTCATCTCTTTGTAAATAAATCTTGCATTTAGGAATTTTCATCTTGCATTTGGATTTTGTGGGTAGTATCCATTGAAAATCCTCACGAGACAACACTCGTCCTACTAGGGACACCTAGAGGTTTAATGACTTGTTGCATATGCTCCCTACGAAAATGAATTTATCTTAGTTTTAGTTTATTCGAAGACGAATAAAAAGATAAGTGTGGGGTATATGATGTGTACGTAAATGTGCATATTTTTACTTCCATATTTAATCTAATTAAATTAAATAAATTATCATATTGGGTAATTTAACATGTTTAAACCAAAATTCAAATTATTTTCAAATCATCATATATTCATCTTCATATAGAGGCAAAATGATTATTTTTGTGCATATATTAATTTGAGAAATTTTTTTGGAAATTTCTATATTATTTTGTAGGAATTTGGCTTCAAATGGAAGAGGTTTTCATGAAAAATATGCATGCACAAGAAGATATAAAGGAATGAAGATCGAAATAATTCATTTCATGAAACATGGATGACCCCACCTACCCACTTACCATGATGTACACTAAGGAGCTAATGCACATGCTAATGGAAATTAAAGCTACATGTACATTTAAGTGGAGGATTAACACATGCTAATGATTACTTGGTGGCCACACTACCTCAAGGGCAATTTGGGTAGTCTTCAAAAAGATGGATTAGGGTTTCATACATGTATAAATACCCCATATGTTCATGTAATTAGTCTCCCTCTCTTCTCTTAGCCTCTTTAGCCTCCATTTAGTTAGTTTAGTTTGAGGCTCAAAAATAAAATTTCTCTTTTTTTTTCATGGCTATCTAGCCATTTCCTTTCATGTAATTTTTTATATGCAATTTTAGTTCATTCTCTTTTTATTTACATGCTCTTTTCCTTTCATGCTAGTAGTGTAGTTTCATTTCTTATGCAAGTAGAATAGCCTTTATTCCATTTTCTATTTAATTAGCTCTCTATTTTTCTCTTGTTTTTATTTCATGTTGAATTCTATTTGCTGATATGATAACAAATATGAGAGGTTAAACCCCTTCAATTTAGGGGTAATGAAGCTCTCTTATCATGTAGATTCAACATTTTGCTAATTAGTGATCTCTTTTTATGCTTAATGGCAATGTTTGAATTGGTTTAACTTATTGTGTTAGCTTTGAATTTGATAGCCTATGTTGTTGACACCAAATAGGGTATGCTTAAACAAACACAAACACAAATTACCTTTTCATCTACATATGATTATGGTAATGAAGTGGATGTTGAAATCAAAATTTGATGGTCTACATTTCTAATCAATAGTTAATAGGCCATGCTTAAAACATATTTTATGTCCTACTTCATTGTCATTTTTCATGAGAGTTAGCAAGTGGTTTAATGAGTGTGTATAGTTTGATGGCTTATGTTGAGCTAATTAACAGCACAAATATACCATACTTATGATAAACACATCAATTAAACTCACTAATGACAAAAAAAAGAGATCATAATTTCATTTTGTTGAACTATGTGACCTTGAGAAGGACATTGCCTCTAAATTGACTTCTACTCTCTTATTTTTATCAATTTTAATTTTTGTTAGTTTCTAAATTTTTTTTTCTAGTTTAAAAACATCTCACAGCTCTTGGTTCAATTTAATTGAATAGAATTCTAAAATCTAAACAATTCCCTACGAATCGACCTATACTCGCCACGTACTAAAATTGTACGCCGTGCGCTTGTGGTTATTTTTAATTAAAATTCGATCGGCTATTTTCTAACTCGATAAAAAATTAGCCGGTTCGAACAAACCTTTTTCAATAAAGCAATTTGCAGAATTAGGACTCTTAAGACCAAAAGTTATTATAAGTCAAGAGCATAAGCAATCAATGAAAGAAAGCACAACACCAAGGAATGAAAACTCGAGAAGACAAAATAGGAAAACAGAAAAATAATTTTTTTTAGCTAAAGCATAAGAAATTTCTTACGGGAGGCAAGTGTTACACTCTAAATTTTTAAAAATTAACAAGGATTAATATGATGGATCTATTGTAGGTTGAAGGCCAAGCAGATGTCTCATATTAATAGAAAATGGCTACTGTAGGATTCAGTAAAAAGAGAGTCAACATGCATTGGAAGCTACTACAAAAGTGATGCAAATTAGAGCTATCGTAAGTTGACAAATAAAGCTATCGAAAGTTGATAATTCAAAGCTATCGTGTGTTGATCGATAAAGCTATCGAAAGTTGATAGTTTAAGGCTATCGCATGTTGATTGATTAGGCTATAAATCCTCTCTATTTGGCCCGCCTCATGAAAAATGAGAGTGGCTATTGAGAACGAATCAAATCAGATGGTTCTATTTCTCAATCTTAAAAATGGCAAAATAGGGCCAACCAATGTCGTATAATTCAAAAAAAATACTCAACGAAATCGGATTTATATAAAAAAGAAAAAGACTATTCCTCCCTAATTGGAACATTAAGTATAAGAGGTTGACAATTCAGAGTTATTGCATATTGACAAATTAAGCTTACACAAATACTGATAATTATGGGCTATTGCACATTAATTGATTGAGCTATCGGAAGTTGATATTTCAAGAATATTGCATATTGATTGATATAGCTATCAGAGGTTGATGTTTCAAAGCTATCGCATGTTGATTGATTAAGCCATTGAAGGTTGATGCTTCAAAACTATTGCTTATTGATTGATGGAGCTATTAGAGGTTGAGATTCCAAAGGAATCGCATGTTGATTAAGGGAGCTATCATAAATTGATGTTTCAAAGCCATCACATGTTGATTGATTAAATAATCGAAGGTTGATGTTCTAAAGTTATCATAAGCTAGTTGGTTTAGCTATCAGATGATGATGTTTCAAAGCTATCGCATGTTGATAACTTAAGATAGCTATCATATAATGAAGACTAAGGAAGTCATCACATATTGGTCACTAGGGCTATCACACTTTGAAGAATACATCCAAAATCAACAGTCCAGCTGTAACAACCCGAAATTTAAGGATAAATTAATAAATAATTATAAGTGAAAGAATTAGTGTTTATAATCAGAATTCGTTTGAAATTAGTATTGAAATTAATTGGCGGTAGATTTATTGAAATGTTTCAATTAGAAAGGGAAAGAGGAATTAAATTGTAATGATTGAGTTTAATATAAGAACTTGCATTTGTGTCAAAATGGAATGAACATTTTAAATAGAAATAAATGCATGTTTTGAGATAAATGAAATAAACTTTTCATTTTTGAATATATTTATGATTTTATAAACAGGGAGTTTTTTGTTACAAAAAAGGAAAAAAATAATATATATAACACTATATTTTAAAAGAAGGCATCTACTTTTATAAATTTGAAAAGTGAAGATGACGATGTTCAAATGAGATGGGTTATTGTAAATGAGAAAAAATGTAACCATATATTTATAAAAAAGAAGGCATTTAATAAAATAAACGTTATATTTTGAAAAGAAAAGGCAAGAGTGTATTATGGTAGGATTGCATTTCTTACATAAAATATAAGATATGTTATTTCTTTGTTAGTAAGGAATAAGGGTCCGTTTGGTTTTTGAACATAAAAACATATATATCAATTAATTAATGTAACTGATTGCTCAATTTAAAGGTAAAGAATAAGCTTACTAATTAATACACAACATATATATACGTTTGTGGATATATGTTATTTATCTAATTACAACAGATGTGAATATGGAAAAAAAATGTAGATATAACAATTTCACATGTTAAATTTATTTATTTCAGATGTAAATGTGGAAAGATATTAATATGTTGTTTATTTATTTTAGACGTAAACATGTAAATTAAATGGGATGTTGAAAACTGAATGAATTATGCGAATAAAGAGAGAAGCATGGAAATTTAACCTGAAATAAAATGCACAAATTAGAAATTAATTGAGGAGAAGAAAACGTTATTTATAGTTTGTATATTGTTGAGGGTGTAATTAATTGAATTAAATATAAGATAAGGTGCTGACAAGGCGCATTGTAAGTTTTGACACAGTAATGAGTCAACAGAAGTTTCATACACGTCATTTTGCATTCTTCTGTTCCATCCGGTCCTTCCGTGCTCCCATCTGATGGCTCCTATTCAGCCTATGACGTGGTTGCATCCTATTCAATCTCTAAATCCAACGGTCTGAGATCCACTTCTACCCCTATAAATAGAACCCTAGGCCTAACACTTTTTCTCATTCTAGATTTTCTCCGCTTGGGTTCACCTTTTTAGGAAGGACCCAAAAAGGAATAATATTCCAAGGAGAGAATCTTTTTAATAAAAATATTTTAACAACCCCAAGTGGATCCATGAAGGCCTAAAGGGAAGAGCTAAGGACCAGATGTGAGTGATTGTAATTATTTTAAGATTTCTTTAAGTAATTTAAAATAATAGGGTTTCCAATAGTTATAGTTTTACTACGATGTTTGTAACGATACGACTTTTCGACCCTCGAAAGTCGACATTAATACGTCCACTAAATCAAATGCCGTGCAATCAATAGCCGGAAAACCGAACCATTAGGGTTTAAAAGAAGAGGTAGGAGAAGACAGAAGAAAAAGAGAACAGAAAAACAGAAACAGAAACAACAACAGAATCTCACATTCGCAGCGGAACAATATATAATAGATAATCACTAGTCTTTTTAAAACAAAGAACTATATCAGTTTATACATACATCAATCAGAGTCAATATACAACTCAATACAACTATAGACAGTTATATAAATTTGTCCTCATACAGAATACACAGCGGAATAAATAAACAAGTACGGAAGTACGTCTCGCCATCCAACTTGCTTCTAAAGCTCCAGATTATCCAGGATATCCTGATAACATAACTCTAGGTTGCCCGTGTGGAAAATTATGGGCACCCAGAGTTTAGAAAGGAAACAATAAACTCCGAGTCAGTCATGGTGACTGGTGTGAGATCGTAAAAACAGTTATTTTCACAAAGGAAATAAGAATTGATTCGCAATGCTTTTGGAAAATGAAACTACCATAAGACCTCCCGCCACACACACAATGCAAACGCAGAATTGGAGGAGATTTCTTCTTATGATAGTCAAAGATGGTTACTACGCAAATCATTGGATTATTATTATTAATGTCTAGTGTGGAAAACATTTCGAAAGTATAATATTAATCTTATCCAGCATAGACATTCCGAACTATGCCTACTATAGCTACCATCTAAACAGTGGGGCGCCACCATAAGTAAATGGCAGGTTCTACAACTAAAACCGTACAAGTTTCGTATTGGGAAATGGATTTCCAACAAATGGTCAGGCTAAGGAACTTCCTACCGCCACATGGGATCGCCTCTGGCTGGACGTCCCGAGAGACAACTGCTCTCTGCCAACACAAGGCCGGGTTACCCCTGTAACAAGTAACTCACGAATATGCCACCCCCTGGTCCTTTGGGACCTTTATCCGAGGCACCTCGATAAACACACAATCACACAATAAATGAGATCAGAGTATCCACATAGGTTAAATACCAGGGCTCCATACCTGATACCACCCTTTTCCAGAAGGAAATGACATACCCTAAAGGGCGCGACCCTCATAACCTTGCCGCATATTCCTGTTTCGACCATTTCCGGGGAGTGAGGTCTGACGAAGTCTCGTCCACAAAGCTACACTTTTTCACAAAGCCGTGCTTTGATCACAATTGATCAATAAATGATCAACACACAGCAACACTCAGCATGCCACATTACCAAATTGGGAATATATCGCTGATAACCTTCAACTACATAACCTCTGAGCTCGTACGTCTCAGAGAAGGGTGTTAAGCTAAGAGAATAAATTCTACGCCACCAACATAAATGTATTTAAAAGAAATCAGCTTTATATCTCAAAATGTGATGTCAGACACGTAACCATACAAGTCTGTTCCAGGTTCGAACAGAACCGAAGGCACTTCCAAAGAAGCCCTTGCAATCCGGGTATTCACAATCACGACCGGACTTCCCATCACAAAAAGAGTGATATAAATCTCTATACCGGAGCAACTCGGTGCAGAGACATTCGACAGGTTGTCCTTTCATTTTCGAAAATACCCGGTCTTCACACCGGTCTTCAATACGATCCATATCGTCGTATCATTATTCGGAATGGGTTATCTGACACAACGGTCTTTTCCCGGCTAACCCGAATAATAAGCGTTTGTTTTTAAAAACAAATTCAAGTGCCATTTCAAAGGCAATATTGATAGTCGGTGATTTAACTATCAACAATATTCACAACAATCATCAAATTTAAATAATTTTCCCAAATTATTTATTTTCAAAATATCTCCGCAAGATATATTTTTCCACACTTCAACACTTTGAAAACAAATTTCAAATCATTTTTCACCTTTCAACTTTTGAAAATAAATTCCAAATCAATTTCCTTACACGGAATATATTTCCAAATATATCTTTTAAAAACCCACTTTAGAACTTTTAATTTATATTTTAAAAGCTACTTTGGAAATATACTCGGCTTTATAGTGAGAATACACTTTCACTTCAAAACGGTCCATTTAAACCAATTAAATAAATCCTTATCGATTTATTTTAAATTTACATCCAAATTGGTAAATTTATTTCCACACATCTAAAATAAATCAGTGTTTATTTTTAAAAACAAATTTCCCTTTCCTTTATAAATTCCATTTGAATTACATTTCCAAATATTCATTTTTTTTCACCAAATCAATTTCAAATTGATTTCTAATTTATTTCAAATTCCAAATTGATTTTAGAATGGATTTCCCAGGATTTATTTTTAAACACCAAGTCAAATATCAAATTGATTTAAACAAATTTATCGCCTTTTTAAATAAATTCCTTTATTCTTTCCAAATCATTCAAAATTCCATTTTCAATAAATTCTTCAACTTTTAAACAATATTACTTAAAAATCCATTTATTAAAAATCCTTTGCCATATTTTGGAATTTATTTGATAAGATTGCAAAAATTAACTTTACGCTTTTAAATTCCTTCTTCTAAATTCACTCAATTCTTTTAAAAAGAAACCACTTAAAATTTCCAACTTAAATTTCAAAAATCCAATTTCATTTATTTCTGGTATCCAACGATACCAAAAATACATTCGGCTAAATTTAGCCTTCAAAAATTCCAATCACAAATATAATCACACACAGATTATAAACAATCACATCACAATATATGAAACAAATTCACATAATTTGAGGAATCCAGTTGGATCCCTCCAACCTGTTTCCCTGCATCCACAGATCTTAGCACAATACCAATTCCACTTCGAGGTGGAATATCGCGGTATATGGGATTTATAAAATATCATCCGCTATTATGCGGCGCAATAGGGTCGCATCCGCTATATAATGCGGGAAAATCAACAATCCTAATATATACATATGCCAATTTATATATATATATATTGCTATATATATAGATATATCCTACTATATCTAATATCACATCTAGACAGCAATCAATCAATAACTGCAAAATCAAATTTCCATTTTGAGTGAGAAGATCTCACCTTCGCTTTTAATTTGCAGTCCATTTCCATTCCAATTTTGTCTTCACAGTATTAACCCTTGTATAAGCAATTTATACAATTCATTAATATTCGAATCAATCGAAAAATCAATTTCCATTGAATAATTTTAAATAAATCAATGATTTTTTCTAATTTAATTTTAAACCAAAAATTCCCTTTTTCAATCTTTAGTATCTTAGGATATAGATTAATTGAACAAATCACTTTCCAAATCCAGCAAATCAAATATGTATACAAATCTTCATTTATGTATAATATTCTATAGATTTCAAAATCCAATTTTTAATAAATTCTTCGGACAATTTTAAAATCCCTATAATTTCTTTTAAAATTTGTCTTAAGTATAATTACTGTAGACTTCAAACACATATACGTATTACTGAGTTGAAATTTTATTCGAGACGTAAATTCGAATAACTCACCCAAATCGATCGCCGAGTCCAACGAATCGCCATAAGCCACCGTGCCTTCACGCAATTCGATGCAGTCCCCCACGCGAGCGCCAGCTCCATCAACTAACTCGCGATCGAACGCCTCGCCTCAGATCGATCGAACTCCACACCATCGCCACGTGTGCCAAGGATCCAAGCCCTAAGTCGATCGAGAACGCCTCGTCTTCGGTCTCGATAATAGCTCGAGATTGTCGCCTTCCATCGCCCAGTCGCATCGCGACATCGCACGCGACCCCCCCACATTCGTACACAACCTCCACATTCGAGCATCGTGAACCCAGTCGCGACTGCAATGAGTCCCCCTGCTCCTTGACGAAGATTTACAGCCTCGAACGAAATAGGTATTCGATTTTTGTTAGTGAAGAATGAAAGGGCGAAGTGGGTTTCAATGTATTGCAGAGGAAAAGGAAAATGGGCTTCTCGTTTTGACTGGAGGGAAAGAGATCGATGTTTGGAAAGGGATCGGCCATTATATTTTTTTTCCTTTGAATTTTGAATTGAACGAGAAAAATTTCGTTTCCTTTTAATTTAAACGAGAGGAACAAACGTACGCGTTATCAGCTGGAAAGGAGGAACAAGAGAACGTGATTCTGAACGTGAGAAGATGTCTTGCTACAGTGACCACGAAATGAAAGAAGAACAGCTGATGTTGACAAATATATAAATATATATTAAATTTAAATTCAAATTCAAATCATTCGATAAATGCAACTCAAAATATCGACTTCCAATCGAGGCGTGCCGCTAGGCCTCCGTAATGTTATATGCCTATTCCGAACGCAATGGAAAAGGTTCCGAGTCTAAATTCGATCGTATGGAGAAGATAGCTTTTTGGACCAGTTATAATATTAAATTTTCGATTTAATCTCAGCGCGTTTGCTTATCGTACGGCTAAACGATCACTCCAAACATTACGAAAATTGAAATCCGATAACAATACAATATTACGGATCCAATGGAACTGGTTTCGTCGAATTCCGAGACTGTGCCCCGGAACGCTATTTTTAAATTCAATTTAAACAACTAAATTTCAAAACTAAACAAAACAGTTTCAAAATTCAATTCTAAAAGTTCCAATATCTTCAGAATTATCAATATAGATTTTACAAGCCTTGAAATTATTTTTAACAGGTCCGAAATTAGCAATTCAGCAATTTATTCAATTTTCAATTATTAAATTCAATTATTTAAATTGTCAAATAAACAGATACATTTGAAATTCAGGTTAAATCAACATTCAAATATTTAAATTCAATTAAATATTCTATTTCAAATGTCAAAAATTCAGGGTCGTTACAATCTTCCTCCCTTAAAAGAATTTCGTCCCGAAATTACAAGTAAAGAAGAATGATCCAATCCCCGTTTATTATTTTTCCAAAACAAACAGTTTTATCAACTTGCTAAAACAAATCTTTCTATCAAAGATTCGTTTATCACTTCACTAACTTTCCAAACAATTTCATAGTTTTCAAACAACTTTATTTTACTTCACAATTCAAATTTAAATTTAAATTCAAATTGTAAATTATCCAAAATTTCTCAAAATTTTCCTAACACTCTAAATTTTCGAAAAATTTCGCCAGCGTCTCCTTTGCGCGGCTAACTCGGTACAACTACAAAATGTCCCTACGGACTCCCAAATTCCAATAGAAAACAAAATGCCAAGTGGCAAAATCAGAAACTCATCAAATTTCATACTGAAATTGAAATGCATACCTTTCGTTGAGAAATTCAAATTTACCTTCAGAAATCAAAAATCCAATTCCAAATACCCTGTACACTTTACCTAACAACAATATTCAAATTTACTTATTGGATTCCCAATACCCATTTTACTTAAGAGTTTCATTCGTTATTTCTTAAGTTCAATATAAGTATCACATACTTATATAAATTTTTATTTCACTAACAAAGTTATATATTCATTTCCATTCAACTTTGTATTTTCAATTCCATTTGAATTCAATCTATAATTTCAATTCTATTTGAATTCATTTCAAATCTCAATACTTTTATTTCCAATTTTTTTTTCATTCAGATTTTCATTTCGAATTTTACTTGAATTCGATTCATCTTCTATTTCTGAATATTGAGTTTCATTTACCTTTATCTCAAATTCAATTTGAAATCACTTGTCGTTAAGTGAAAAATTTCAAAAATTCCAAATTTTTTTCTAACTCCCAAAATTTTCGGAAAATTTTGGCGGAGTCTCCTTTGTACGGAGGAGCTTTTGCAATTTGAAAAAAGATATAAATATATATACATCGACCCACTCGGTCGGAAAAGCAGAAAAACAGTTCATATTTCCTATTTTGTATTGCGTAGGCGTACCTTATTAGCATTTTAAGCAAAGCGGTTTATTTATTAGCATTTGCGCAACCCAAAATGCAACCAAACGGCTTCCAAAAACCTGCACTTACTCAGTTTAAACACGTAAGTGACAAATATAGGAAATTTATTAACATTTCATTTATTTTCAATAACAAACAAGTAGTTTTCATAAGTAAAACATTCAAAACTAATTCCATTAGCAATTCATATGGTTTCAATACAATTTAAATTGCTTACAACTACATTCCTTACCATTTCTATTCAATTTAAGTGATTTACTATTCACTTCCTTCTATTCAATTCATTTTTTATGTCCAAACAACTCATATTCATTTCAATCAATTCCAAAATCAATTCTATTTGTTTTCATTAACTCATATAATTTTATACAAACTCGTTTGCGTCAAACGACAATCGTTTTTATGCAAATTCAACGATATTCACTTAATAGAATATCCATTCTAGTTTATAACAAATTTTAAATTGATACCAATTCAATTTATTTTAATTCCACTTCATTTGCAATTGATTCCATTCAATTTAATTTACATTCCCTATTCACATTCATTCTGAATTTACTTTATCAATAACCAAGAAATTTTCAACTTATATTTTTTTTCTACTTACTTGAATTCATATGCAAATTCTAACCATTTTTATTCAACTCACAATTCAATTTTAATTTAACTAATTCAACTTCCAATTCATTATCTCATGAATTAATAAATTATCAAGTTAGTTTTCTTGAATTTAATCCATTTTTATTATTTTTCAAGTTTGGATTTTTTTTATTCAACTTGATTCGAATCCAATCTCATTCCATTTTTCAATTTCCAGTTCATTTATTTACAAATGTAAACTCATTCACAAATTCATTTCTTTTCAATTCGAATCTTATTCCAAATCAACTTTCACTTTATTTAATTGATTCACTTATACTTACTTTAATTTAACTCCATCCTTTAAGTTAAATTTATTCTGTCAAAATTCAAATTGTATAAGTTATCAACTTATTTACATTCCAAAACAATTTAAAGAAATCCCAAAGTCTTTTAAACAATTACTCTAGCACTTTATTTTAATTTAGAGAACTCATTTATAAATTCACATTACCATTTCATTAGATTAATGAATTTATTCTCAAATACTTTTCCTGGAATTCTATTTCCAATTATAAATCTCATTTACAATTTATATTTACAAATCCCATTCGTATATGAATTCATTTCCTTATATTTTCAATTCACATTTATAAATTTAATTTGTTAAATGAATTTATCTCCAATCTTCGGTTATACCATTATTTCTTATTTGATTTACATATAACAATGATAATAATTCAATATTATCTTTTCATAACAACCAAGCATCCATATACTATAATAATTCATAAAAAATCGTTTCTTTTCTATACAAAAAATAGTTTTGGGTAAAATTATTTCATTCACCCTATTTAAAACAATACTGTGTCAGTTTATCTTGTTTAAGAGTTTAGAAATCCCTATCGATTACAGTTGGCCAGACTGCACCGACCAGAATTTATAAACAATCAACCGATAAGTCAACACAATACAAAACAATTTTTTTATTCACTAACAAGTACACGCTAATATCTATTATTACACTCACACTCACTCTAGAGTACTACTGACTCTATCTCTAATGAGTAACACCCAACAAAACCAAGGGTTGTCGCTTAACCGGATGCTTTGATACCACATGTAACGATACGACTTTTCGACGCTCGAAAGTCGACATTAATACGTCCACTGTATCAAATGCCGCGCAATCAATTGCCAGAAAACCGAACCATTAGGGTTTAAAAGAAGAGGTAGGAGAAGATGGAAGAAAAGGAGAACAGAAAAACAGAAACAGAAACAACAACAGAATCTCAAATTCGCAGCGGAACAATATATAATAGATAATCACTAGTCTTTTTAAAACAAAGAACTATATTGTGACGACCGCCCATGACCCCTGCACTGAACCTAGAGAAAATGCGCTGTAAAGTGTTCCAGGCGACCATGGACGATTGTCAGGGTAGATTAAAACAGCAGAGTCTATCGTATTACTCACAGCGCATGGACAAAATACAATATAACAAATATATATAGTGAAGCTTCACAGAATAGAATCTCATCAATAAAACTTCATAATAGTTGAATACAAACATCTGAATAGCCAACACAACAAGCCTCACTACATATCACTCAGAGAATACAAAGCAGCGGAACATCCAGTACATATAGTAGGAAGTAATATGCAATACTCCAGCTCGTCTTCGTCATCAGCATCGTGGAAAGCAAGAACAGCACCTGTCACCTGCTACCTAGTCTGCCCGTCCCAAAATGGACGAACAGCCCAAGGCACTAAGAGTTAAAACATAAAGCCTTGAGTCAGACAACAGTCTTAGTGAGCGGTAAATTAACTAACAACATACCAAAAGAGCATAAAGGAAAAGGAATAGGAATACAACCCTCCCACTCCACCTCTTTCTACAGTGATAGCCCCCAGACACACTAAGCTGAAGCAAACATAACAGAGCACACAATTTAAAGTAAAGCAATTATCACTCGAGTCAAGGGCGATGTTTTCCAAGTACAAACCCCCAAGGCCTAAACCAAGATCAGATAAGCACCCAGAAAATACCGCTCTTGAGACCGAATGACGATACAACCAAACATCCATGACTTTGGCTATCACTGTTATCATTGCTTCAATATCACCGTTAGTTGAATGACCGGCACATTCTTTCAGCCGTCCGTCAAGGGCTAATGGAAACCCCAGTTCTAGACATAACTCTGCACGTCATCGTGACCCGTGCCTAGGACTATCGAATCTGCCCAGAGTACTTGACTATCAATCATTAGCCTTCAGGGACTATCGAATCTGCCCAACGTACTCTTGCTTTGAGCATGCTAGAACCTTCAACAACGATGAAATATCAGCCTTATAGTCATCCTCCTCGACGACTATTTCCATACTAGCTCAAGCGCCTCTCGAGCAAACCATTATCCTCTAACTCGAACCATTTCAACGAGTTATCAACATGCTTGGAATGATCCCGTCTGGATTAGACCAAGACTATTTCATATCATGCTTCGCCTCATCATCATCATAGCAAAGCTTCATCTCGACATCATCATCAAATCTATCCATATGAGCTTCATCATCCGCTACATATGCCACGAGCAGCTTTTCCAATTCAAGAGCCTTTCCCTTAGCTTTTGAATCATCTTCGACCAACTTGTCTAAATCAAATCATCAATCATCTAATTCATAGCAATCAATCAAGTCAAACATTAATCCAAGTAATCAAGCATTCAAATATGATCTAAATAGACAATTATAACAATAATGACAATTTCGTAAATAAAGAGTCAAAAGTCCAACAAGCATGAAAACATGAACAATATCTCTATAATCTTGATGAATGAACTTGCATAGGTTAACATATAGTAAAATGGATGTCAAATCATTATGAACCATGGATCTATATGGATCTATACTTAGGTTTACAAAAATGCATGGAAATCACTACTTTACACCAAAATCAAGCCAACGATCCGATATACTCCCTTGGATCCGTGTGAGAGATAATCACCACTCACCAAACCACCTAAACAACTCAAAAGCAACACACTTCAGATCTGGACAGCGAAGGATCTAACTCTATCTATCACAAATCCGCTTCAAACGATGAAATCTCTCTTCGATGGATGAAGATCTTCAATCTAAGCTCTTCAATCTTCGATTTGATCTTCGATATGGATGGAAGGAATCACTAGATTAGAGTGGAGAAAAGAAGTGAAGAAGTGTAGAAGTCGAGCTCTCAAAATGGCAGCACTTCGTCGCTTCGAAATCCGGATCCCAAAAAGTGAGAAAAACCTTCCTATTTATAGCTGAAATCCCCTTAGGTCGCACACTCTTAGGTCGTCCACGACCTAACAAACTCTCCGACCTAACTCTTTGCGACCTAACACAACACAGGCGCGCGACCTATCACCACGCGACTTACGACCTATCGAAACTCACCTGCCTACGACTTACGACTTAGCAGCTCAACTCCTAAGTCGCTCGCGACTTAACAACTCCTAGGTCGCTCACGACCTAACACTCAGGCAAAACCCAGCGACCTAACGCAGATACTTCCTCGCGACCTAACCACTCAACAGAGTTACGACCTACGACTTAACTAAGACGCGACCTAACTAATCTTAGGTCGTCTACGACCTAACAAACCTGCGACCTTACTAACTTAGCCAGGATACGACTTAACTCCTTAAGTCGTCTAACGACCTAACTTCCTTAGGTCACCCACTGCTACCACCAGCTCCTTAGGTCGTTGCCGACCTAACTTCCTTAGGTCGCTAACATGCCTATCTTTTAGGTCGCTAACTCCTAGGTCGGAAATCCTTAGGTCGGTCAAATACTATAGGTCGTCCCAAACTCATCAACGACCTAAACCAATACGACCTAACTACTAAGTCGTTAACTCTCTTAGGTCGCTGCCTTTCCTATAGGTCGCTCCAATACTTAGGTCGTCCACTCGACCTAACCTATCCCACAACCTAGGCTATCACACGACCTATCTCCCATACGACCTATCCTAAACTCCTTAGGTCGTCTACCCCATAAGTCGTCCACTACCTTAGGTCGCCAGTTTCTATGAGTCGCCTATTTCCTTAAGTCGTCTACGACCTAAGCCTCAACCTACGACTTATCTATCATACGACCTAATTGCTTAGGTCGTTCCAACCTCTTAAGTCGCTCCACTTCTTAGGTCGCCTACTACGACCTAACCACCATACGACCTAAGACTTAACTCTGGACAACTTATCAACCATGCGACCAAATGTCAACTGTTTTATGATGTTTCGATCCGTAAAAATACGGGTCGTTACATTCTCTCCCCCTTAGGTATTTCGCCCCCGAAATTCTAAACAAACAAGAGCAATCAAAGACTATTATGCACACCTACCATCCATAGCAATCAACAAACCATGCATCCAATTCTAGCTTAGCATGCAGAATTCTAAAACTAGAACAAGTTACAATATCGTGAGATGACACGACACCTTAGGGCCATACCTTGAAGAGTTCAGGATGAGCTGCCCTCATCCTCTCTTCCACCTCCCACGTACAGTCGTTATCATCATCATTCCATTGTATCTTGAGCAACTTAACTACCTTCCTCCTAAGCTGTTTCGTGTCGGTTTCCACAACACGAAGCGGCTTACGAGGTCTCTTATCGACTGGATCAACTTCAAAATCTTCACAGCTATCAGCAGAAACCACTGTATTCGAGTCGTGCACATATTTCCGTAGATATGATACATGAAAAACATTGTGCACACTCGACATCTTATCTGGTAACTCCAATCTGTAGGCGAGCTTTCCAATTCGCTCGATGATCGGGAATGGTCCAACAAATCTCGGAGTCAATTTTCCTTTCTTCCCGAATCGAATAACATTCTTCAGTGGATAAATCTTCATAAAGACCATATCACCTACGTCGAATTCCAAATCCTTACGACGCTTATCGGCATAACTTTTCTGACGATCTTGGGCTGCCTTCATTCGTTGCCGAATGATCTCTATGCAATCCGAAGTCTGTCGAATCATCTCTGGCCTAAGTATCAGCTTTTCTCCGGTCTCTATCCAACATGTCGGAGAGTTACACGGTCTTCCATACAATGCCTCATACGGTGCCATACCAATGCTGGACTGGTAACTGTTGTTATATGAAAATTCCACCAGATGAAGGTGATCTTCCCATGATCCTCCGAAATCCATAACACAAGCTCTGAGGAGATCTTCCAAAACTCGGTTGACTCTCTCAGTCTGACCATCTGTTTGGGGGTGATAAGCCGTACTCAAACACAACTCGGTTCCCAAAACTTCCTGGAAGCTCTTCCAAAATCCACTAGTGAACAATGGGTCTCGATCGCTCACTATACTCTTCGGAATACCATGGAATCGAACAATCCACTTAACATACAACTCAGCCAACTTTGATGCAGTCCTAGTCGATCGAACAGGAATGAATCTTGCACTCTTAGTCAAACGATCTATGATGACCCAAATCCCTTCATTTTCCGCTCTGGTTCTAGGTAACCCATTGATAAAGTCCATCGATATTTGCTCCCATTTCCATGTAGGAACTTCTAATGGCTGAAGCAATCCACTTGGCTTCTTCTGTTCGGCTTTTACCAACTGGAAGTTCATACACATGGAAATAAAATTTCCAACATCCTTCTTCATACCTTCCCAGTAATAGGTTCTCTTCATATCCCGATACATCTTGTTTCCTCCTGGATGAATTGTCAACTTCGAGTGATGACTTTCCTTCAAAACTTCACCTCTCAATCCATCTATATCGGGAACAACTAGTCATCCTTGCTTCCGAAGCCAACCTTCTCGATCAACCTCGAATCCTTTATCCTTTTCTAGGTCCAATCCAGATTCCAAATCATGGATAATCTTGACAATCTTATCGTCCCACTTTTGGCTCTCGCCAATTCTTTCCACAAGAGTCGGTCTTATCGATAAGTTTGCCAACATCTCAGGTTCCAATTCACATCTGGGCCTGAAGTCGAATCCAGCTAAATACTCGAGACTCTTCCATTCTGAAAACATGGCTCCCAATCCCGCATGTCTTCGACTTAACGCATCTGCCACTGCGTTACCCTTTCCCGGAGTATAGGCTATACCAAAATCATATGATGCCAAAAACTCTAACCATCGTTGCTGCCGAAGATTCAAATCCTTTTGGGAGAAAAGATACTTCAACGACTTATGATCCGTAAACAACTCGAATCGAACTCCCAATAGATAATGTCTCCACATCTTCAGAGCAAACACAATCGCCGCCAACTCCAAATCATGAGTCGGGTAATTCCTTTCATGCGGCTTCAGTTGTCGACTTGCATACGCAACAACTTTATCCTTCAGCATCAGCACTGCTCCAAGTCCAGTACCACATGCGTCGGTGTAAACCACCATCTCATCATTCCCACTTGGAATAGTCAAAACAGGAGCACTTGTCAATCGTTCTTTCAGGATTCTGAAAGCTTGCTCACACTTATCTTCCCATCTGAACACTTGGTTCTTCTTTGTCAATCCTGTTAATGGTGCAGCCACCTTGGAGAAGTCTTTGATAAACCATCGATAATATCCTGCTAATCCAAGAAAACTTCTCACATCAGATGCATTCTTAGGTCTAACCCAATCCTGGATTGCTGCCACCTTAGCGGGATCAACCGCTATTCCATTTCCAGAGATAACATGGCCTAAGAACCTCACTTCACTCTTCCAGAAGTGACACTTCGAAAACTTAGCCTTCAGCTGATGTTTCCGTAAGATTTCCAAAACAATACGCAGGTGCGTCTTGTGCTCTTCTTCAGTTCTGGAATAAATCAGAATATCATCCACGAACACAAGCACAAACTTGTTCAACTGATCTCTGAACACTCTATTCATAAGATCCACAAAATATGCTGGCGCGTTAGTCAATCCAAACGGCATTACCAGCCACTCAAAGAAACCGGATGGTGTCCTAAAAGCAGTCTTCGGCACACTATCCTTAGCCACTCTCAACTGGTGAAATCCCGTTGCCAAATCCATCTGAGAAAACACCTTAGCTTCGTGAAGCTGATCAAACAAGTCATCTATCCTTGGAAATGGATACTTGTTCTTTTTAGTTACCTTATTCAGCTCACGATAATCCACGCACAACCTCAACGATCCATCCGCTTTGGTTGCGAACACAACTGGTGCACCCCATTCGGACACACTACGCCGAATGAATCCTTTCTGCAAAAGATCATCAACCTGCACCCTCAACTCCTTCTGTTTCCTAGGCGCCATCCGCCTGAGAGGTATCACAACAGGTCTGGCTCCTTCAACTAGATCTATACGAAACTCGATCTCTCTATGCGGCGGTAACCCTTTGACCTCGTCAAAGACATCCTCAAATCCATTAGCGATTGGCACAGATGGCAGTCCATCCCATGGAATAACCAGCGAATACATGAAGCTCATGAAGACGCCTTCTTCATGCTTACATCGTATCACAATCTTTCGCCCCTCCACATTCTCGACTGTCACTTCCAACCTCTCACAATCAACCTTTGCCGCATACTTCCTAAGCCAGTCCATACCCAAAATAATTCCGAACCCCGCAAAGTTCAGAACAAAACAATTACAAACAAAAGAGCAACCATGACTCGATACAATCAGACCACGGCATAACATACACAAACAAGACGAACCCCCAACTGGATTAGTCACAACCAATGGCCTATCAACAATATCCGGTTCTAAACCCAACCGGCCTACAAGTTCACTACAAACAAACAAATGCGATGCCCCAGTGTCAAACAGAACTCTAACTGGAACACCACATATGGAAAGAGTACCTTGAACCACTACACTCTTTCCTTTCTCTTCAGTGGTAGGAGCTTTCGAAGATGATGGAACAGCTCCCAAAGCATAAGCTTGCACAATCTGCTTGTCCTTTCGCGGTTCTGGACAATTCTTCCTGATATGCCCCGGCTTGTCACAGTTGTGACACTTCATCGGTACCTTCGGATTCTTACAATCCTTAGAGAAATGGCCCTTCTGCTGACAATTGTAGCAAGTCACTTCGCCCTTCGACTTCTTCTGGCCATCCTTACCCTTTTGCTGCTGCTGCTTCCTCTTCTTGTTTCCACCCTGCTGGGGTTTAGACTCTTCCCTAGTCACAACAACAACAGATCCTTCCTTAGGAAACAGATTCTCGTGCCTGAGAGCCTTCTCCACAAGTTTCTCAAATGGATCGTCCAAATGATCCACCAACTGCCTTCCAAGATAACTGTCCAAGCCTGTCACAAACTTCTCATTCTTCTGATACGAAGATTCAATATACGACCGGGCATACTTGGACAAAGCTTCAAACTCAGAAACATACTCAAGAACTGGTCTTCCACCTTGCTTGAGCTCCACAAACTTCTTGAACAGAACAGACTTCTGAGCTGTAGAAATGAACTTAGCTTCAAATCTGGCTTGGAATTGCACCCAAGTGATCTCTTCCTCCGGAGTATCAATAGTGATAGAGTTCCACCAATCAAAAGCTCTCCCTTGAAGCTGTCTTGATGCTAACTTCCTCTTAGTTGCATCCTCAATCCCCAAGTCACCAAAGATCCTTCTACAAGCATCTATCCACCTCTGAACTTCAATGGTTGATTCTGTTCCCAAGAAAACCTTTCCTCCAAGAGCAGTAAAGTCCTTACACAACTTAGCAAAATCCACCGGCTTTGGAGTTTGAACCTGAACTCCAACATCCACTGATGGCACCGGAGCTGGCATCCTTCTCATGATCGAAGTCATCATAGCTTCGAACATAGCAGCATAATCAGCAGCCCCCTCAGTAGCACGGCCTTCCCTAGCAGCAGGTCTCCCTCTTCGACTCATTCTCAATATCTATAAAAAGGAATGATTAGCACATCTAGAGAAACAACTACATAAAGGACTCAAACTCTACTAAGCTACTATATTATATATAGTAATCATCCATCAAAATACAATTACGTCTCTCATACGTAGTTACGTCAGTGAGCGTTGGGTAAAATCGATTAACCTGGCTTTGATACCAAATGTGACGACCGCCCATGACCCCTGCACTGAACCTAGAGAAAATGCGTTGTAAAGTGTGCCAGGCGACCATGGACGATTGTCAGGGTAGATTAAAACAGCAGAGTCTATCGTATTACTCACAGCGCATGGACAAAATACAATAGAACAAATATATATAGTGAAGCTTCACAGAATAGAATCTCATCAATAAAACTTCATAATAGTTGAATACAAACATCTGAATAGCCAATACAACAAGCCTCATTACATATCACTCAGAGAATACAAAGCAGCGGAACATCCAGTACATATAGTAAGAAGTAATATGCAATACTCCAGCTCGTCTTCGTCATCAGCATCGTGGAAAGCAAGAACAGCACCTGTCACCTGCTACCTAGTCTGCCCGTCCCAAAATGGACGAACAGCCCAAGGCAATAAGAGTTAAAACATAAAGCCTTGAGTCAGACAACAGTCTTAGTAAGCGGTAAATTAACTAACAACATACCAAAAGAGTATAAAGGAAAAGGAATAGGAATACAACCCTCCCACTCCACCTCTTTCTACAGTGATATCCCCCAGACACACTAAGCTGAAGCAAACATAACAGAGCATACAATTTAAAGTAAAGCAATTATCACTCGAGTCAAGGGCGATGTTTTCCAAGTACAAACTCCTAAGGCCTAAACCAAGATCGAATAAGCACCCAGAAAATACCGCTCTTGAGACCGAATGACGATACAACCAAACATCCAAGACTCTGGCTATCACTGTTATCATTGCTTCGATATCACCGTTAGTTGAATGACCGGCACATTCTTTCAGCCGTCCGTCAAGGGCTAATGGAAACCTCGGTTCTAGACATAACTCTGCACGTCATCGTGACCCGTGCCTAGGACTATCGAATCTGCCCAGAGTACTTGACTATCAATCATTAGCCTTCAGGGACTATCGAATCTGCCCAACGTACTCTTGCTTTGAGCATGCTAGAACCTTCAACAACGATGAAATCTCAGCCTTCTAGTCATCCTCCTCGACGACTATTTCCATACTAGCTCAAGCGCCTCTCGAGCAAACCATTATCCTCTAACTCGAACCATTTCACCGAGTTATCAACATGCTTGGAATGATCCCGTCTGGATTAGACCAAGACTATTTCATATCATGCTTCTCCTCATCATCATCATAGCAAAGCTTCATCTCGACATCACCATCAAATCTATCCATATGAGCTTCATCATCCGCTACATATGCCACGAGCAGCTTTTCCAATTCAAGAGCCTTTCCCTTAGCTTTTGAATCATCTTCGACCAACTTGTCTAAATCAAATCGTCAATCATCTAATTCATAGCAATCAATCAAGTCAAATATTAATCCAAGTAATCAAGCATTCAAATATGATCTAAATAGACAATTATAACAATAATGGCAATTTCGTAAATAAAGAGTCAAAAGTCCAACAAGCATGAAAACATGAACAATATCTCTATAATCTTGATGAATGAACTTGCATAGGTTAACATATAGTAAAATGGATGTCAAATCATTATGAACCATGGATCTATATGGATCTATACTTAGGTTTACAAAAATGCATGGAAATCACTACTTTACACCAAAATCAAGCCAACGATCCGATATACTCCTTTGGATCCGTGTGAGAGATAATCACCACTCACCAAATCACCTAAACAACTCAAAAGCAACACACTTCAGATCTGGACAGCGAAGGATCTAACTCTATCTATCACAAATCCGCTTCAAACGATGAAATCTCTCTGCGATGGATGAAGATCTTCAATCTAAGCTCTTCAATCTTCGATTTGATCTTCGATATGGATGGAAGGAATCACTAGATTAGAGTGGAGAAAAGAAGTGAAGAAGTGTAAAAGTCGAGCTCTCAAAATGGCAGCACTTCGTCGCTTCGAAATCCGGATCCCAAAAAGTGAGAAAAACCTTCCTATTTATAGCTGAAATCCCCTTAGGTCGCACACTCTTAAGTCGTCCACGACCTAACAAACTCTCCGACCTAACTCTTTGCGACCTAACACAACACAGGCGCGCGACCTATCACCACTCGACTTATGACCTATCGAAACTCACCTGCCTACGACTTACGACTTAGCAGCTCAACTCCTAAGTCGCTCGCGACTTAACAACTCCTAGGTCGCTCACGACCTAACACTCAGGAAAAACCCAGCGACCTAACGTAGATACTTCCTCGCGACCTAACCACTCAACAGAGTTACGACCTACGACTTAACTAAGACGCGACCTAACTAATCTTAGGTCATCTACGACCTAACAAACCTGCGACCTTACTAACTTAGCCAGGATACGACTTAACTCCTTAAGTCGTCTAACGACCTAACTTCCTTAGGTCACCCACTGCTACCACCAGCTCCTTAGGTCGTTGCCGACCTAACTTCCTTAGGTCGCTAACATGCCTATCTTCTAGGTCGCTAACTCCTAGGTCGGAAATCCTTAGGTCGGTCAAATACTATAGGTCGTCCCAAACTCATCAACGACCTAAACCAATACGACCTAACTACTAAGTCGTTAACTCTCTTAGGTCGCTGCCTTTCCTATAGGTCGCTCTAATACTTAGGTCGTCCACTCGACCTAACCTATCCCACAACCTAGGCTATCACACGACCTATCTCCCATACGACCTATCCTAAACTCCTTAGGTCGTCAACCTCATAAGTCGTCCACTACCTTAGGTCACCAGTTTCTATGAGTCGCCTATTTCCTTAAGTCGTCTACGACCTAAGCCTCAACCTACGACTTATCTATCATACGACCTAATTGCTTAGGTCGTTCCAACCTCTTAAGTCGCTCCACTTCTTAGGTCGCCTACTACGACCTAACCACCATACGACCTAAGACTTAACTCTGGACAACTTATCAACCATGCAACCAAATGTCAACTGTTTTACGATGTTTCGATCCGTAAAAATACGGGTCGTTACATATATCAGTTTATACATACATCAATCAGAGTCAATATACAACTCGATACAACAATGGACAGTTATATAAACTTGTCCTCATACAGAATACACAGCGGAATAAATAAACTAGTACGGAAGTACGTCTCGCCATCCAGCTTGCTTCCAAAGCTCCAGAATATCCAGGATATCCTGATAACATAACTCTAGGCTGCCCGTGTGGAAAATTATGAGCACCCAGAGTTTAGAAAGGAAACAATAAACTCCGAGTCAGTCATGGTGACTGGTGTGAGATCGTAAAAACAGTTATTTTCACAAAGGAAATAAGAATTGATTCGCAATGCGTTTGGAAAATGAAACTACCATAAGAGCTCCCGCCACACACACAATGCAAACGCAGAATTGGAGGAGATTTCTTCTTATGATAGTCAAAGATGCTTACTACGCAAATCATTGGATTATTATTATTAATGTCTAGTGTGGAAAACATTTTGAAAGTATAATATTAATCTTAGCCAGCATAGACATTCTAAACTATGCCTACTATAGCTACCATCTAAACAGTGGGGCGCCACCATAAGTAAATGGCAGGTTCTACAACTAAAACCGTACAAGTTTCGTATTGGGAAATGGATTTCCAACAAATGGTCAGGCTAAGGAACTTCCTACCGCCTCATGGGATCGCCTTTGGTTGGACGTCCCGAGAGACAACTGCTCTCTGCCAACACAAGGCCGGGTTACCCCTGTAACAAGTAACTCACGAATATGCCACCCCCCGGTCCTTTGGGACCTTTATCCGAGGCGCCTCGATAAACACACAATCACACAATAAATGAGATCGGAGTATCCACATAGGTTAAATACCAGGGCTCCATACCTGATACCACTCTTTTCCAGAAGGAAATGACATACCCTAAAGGGCGCGACCCTCATAACCTTACCGCATATTCCTGTTTCGACCATTTCCGGGGAGTGAGGTCTGACGAAGTCTCGTCCACAAAGCTACGCTTTTTCACAAAGCCGTGCTTTGATCACAATTGATCAATAAATGATCAACACACAACAACACTAAGCATGCCACATTACCAAATTGGGAATATATCGCTGATAACCTTCAACTACATAACCTCTGAGCTCGTACGTCTCAGAGAAGGGTGTTAAGCTAAGAGAATAAATTCTCCGCCACCAACATAAATGTATTTGAAAGAAATCAGCTTTATATCTCAAAATGTGATGTCAGACACGTAACCATACAAGTCTGTTCCGGGTTCGAACAGAACCGAAGGCACTTCCAAAGAAGCCCTTGCAATCCGGGTATTCACAATCCCGATTGGGCTTCCCATCACAAAAAGAGTGATATAAATCTCTATACCGGAGCAACTCGGTGCAGAGACATTCGACAGGTTGTCCTTTCATTTTCGAAAATACCCGGTCTTCACACCGGTCTTCAATACGATCCATATCGTCGTATCATTATTCGGAATGGGTTATCTGACACAACGGTCTTTTCTCGGCTAACCCGAATAATAAGCGTTTGTTTTTAAAAACAAATTCAAGTGCCATTTCAAAGGCAATATTGATAGTCGATGATTTAACTATCAACAATATTCACAACAATCATCAGATTTAAATAATTTTCCCAAATTATTTATTTTCAAAATATCTCCACAAGATATATTTTTCCATACTTCAACACTTTGAAAACAAATTTCAAATCATTTTTCACCTTTCAACTTTTGAAAATAAATTCCAAATCAATTTCCTTACACGGAATATATTTCCAAATATATCTTTTAAAAACCCACTTTAAAACTTTTAATTTATATTTTAAAAGCTACTTTGGAAATATACTCGGCTTTATAGTGAGAATACACTTTCACTTCAAAACGGTCCATTTAAACCAATTAAATAAATCCTTATCGATTTATTTTAAATTTACATCCAAATTGGTAAATTTATTTCCACACATCTAAAATAAATCAGTGTTTATTTTTAAAAACAAATTTCCCTTTCCTTTATAAATTCCATTTGAATTACATTTCCAAATATTCATTTTTTTTCACCAAATCAATTTCAAATTGATTTCTAATTTATTTCAAATTCCAAATTGATTTTAGAATGGATTTCCCAGGATTTATTTTTAAACACCAAGTGAAATATCAAATTGATTTCAACAAATTTATCGCCTTTTTAAATAAATTCCTTTATTCTTTCCAAATCATTCAAAATTCCATTTTCAATAAATTCTTCAACTTTTAAACAATATTACTTAAAAATCCATTTATTAAAAATCCTTTGCCATATTTTGGAATTTATTTGATAAGATTGCAAAAATTAACTTTACGCTTTTAAATTCCTTCTTCTAAATTCACTCAATTCTTTTATAAAAAAACCACTTAAAATTTCCAACTTAGATTTCAAAAATCCAATTTCATTTATTTCTGGTATCCAACGATACCAAAAATACATTCGGCTAAATTTAGCCTTCAAAAATTCCAATCACAAATATAATCACACACAGATTATAAACAATCACATCACAATATATGAAACAAATTCACATAATTTGAGGAATCCAGTTGGATCCCTCCAACCTATTTCCCTGCATCCACAGATGTTAGCACAATACCAATTCCACTTCGAGGTGGAATATCGCGGTATATGGGATTTATAAAATATCATCCGCTATTATGCGGCGCAATAGGGTCTCATCCGCTATATAATGCGGGAAAATTAACAATCCCAATATATACATATGCCAATATATATATATATATTGCTATATATATATAGATATATCCTACTATATCTAATATCACATCCAAACAGCAATCAATCAATAACTGCAAAATCAAATTTCCATTTTGAGTGAGAAGATCTCACCTTCGCTTTTAATTTGCAGTCCATTTCCATTCCAATTTTGTCTTCACAGTATTAACCCTTGTATAAGCAATTTATACAATTCATTAATATTTGAATCAATCGAAAAATCAATTTCCATTGAATAATTTTAAATAAATCAATGATTTTTACTAATTTAATTTTAAACCAAAAATTCCCTTTTTCATTCTTTAGTGTCTTAGGATAATGAAGTAGATTAATTGAACAAATCACTTTCCAAATCCAGCAAATCAAATATGTATACAAATCTTCATTTATGTATAATATTCTATAGATTTCAAAATCCAATTTTTAATAAATTCTTCGGACAATTTTAAAATCCCTATAATTTCTTTTAAAATTTGTCTTAAGTATAATTACTGTAGACTTCAAACACATATACGTATTACTGAGTTGAAATTTTATTCGAGACGTAAATTCGAATAACTCACCCAAATCGATCGCAGAGTCCAACGAATCGCCAGAAGCCACCGTGCCTTCATGCAATTCGATGTAGTCCCCCACGCGAGCGCCAGCTCCATCAACTAACTCGCGATCGAACGCCTCGCCTCAGATCGATCGAACTCCACACCATCGCCACGCGTGCCAAGGATCCAAGCCCTAAGTCGATCGAGAACGCCTCGTCTTCGGTCTCGATAATAGCTCGAGATTGTTGCCTTCCATCGCCCAGTCGCATCGCGACATCGCACGCAACCTCCCCCACATTCGTACGCAATCTCCACGTTCGAGCATCGTGAACCCAGTTGCGACTACAACGAGTCCCCCTGCTCCTTGACGAAGATTTACAGCCTCGAACGAAATAGGTATTCGATTTTTGTTAGTGAAGAATGAAAGGGCGAAGTGGGTTTCAATGTATTGCAGAGGAAAAGGAAAATGGGCTTCTCGTTTTGACTGGAGGGAAAGAGATCGATGTTTGGAAAGGGTTCGTCCATTATATTTTTTTCCTTTGAATTTTGAATTGAACGAGAAAAATTTCGTTTCCTTTTAATTTAAATGAGAGGAACAAACATACGCATTATCAGCTGGAAAGGAGGAACAAGAGAACGTGATTCTGAACGTGAGAAGATGTCTTGCTACAGTGACCACGAAATGAAAGAAGAACAGCTGATGTTGACAAATATATAAATATATATTAAATTTAAATTCAAATCGTTCGATAAATGCAACTCAAAATATCGACTTCCAATCGAGGCGTGCCACTAGGCCTCCGTAATGTTATATGCCTATTCCGAACGCAATGGAAAAGGTTCCAAGTCCAAATTCGATCGTATGGAGAAGATAGCGTTTTGGACCAGTTATAATATTAATTTTTCGATTTAATCTCAGCGCGTTTGCTTATCGTACGGCTAAACGATCACTCCAAACATTATGAAAATTGAAATCCGATAACAATACAATATTACGGATCCAATGGAACTAGTTTCGTCGAATTCCGAGACTGTGCCCCGGAACGCTATTTTTAAATTCAATTTAAACAACTAAATTTCAAAACTGAACAAAACAGTTTCAAAATTCAATTCTGAAAGTTCCAATATCTTCAGAATTATCAATATAGATTTTACAAGCCTTGAAATTATTTTTAACAGGTCCGAAATTAGCAATTCAGCAATTTATTCAATTTTCAATTATTAAATTCAATTATTTAAATTGTCAAATAAAAAAATACATTTGAAATTCAGGTTAAATCAACATTCAAATATTTAAATTCAATTAAATATTCTATTACAAATGTTAAAAATTCAGGGTCGTTACAATGTTGGAACAGCCTTTTTATTAGTTTCAGATTTATTTTCCAGTCTATTCCTTTTTAACTATTCGTTTTCAGTTAATTATAGTTTATTACGATTAAGCATAGATTTTTATTTATTTACAATTTATTTATAGTATTTAAGTTTATTTACTGTTATTTATGGCTTTATTTACATCTTTTTCTATTTTTTGGATTTTATGCAAGCGTCTATTCTCTTCTTCCTCCTTTTCTTTACGTATGGATTAGAATAAATTAAACGCGAATATGGATTATATAAGTGAGAATATTGAATGAAGAAAATAAGATGTAAATTATAAAGACTGTAATGAATAATGGAATTAGACTGTAATAAATAAATTGGACTGTAATATAAATGGAATTGGACTGAAATTATGCCTAATTATGACATTAATTGGACTGAATTACAAAGAAATTGGCCTAGTTATAACTTAGGATTATAACTAAAAAGAGTAAAAGATGAAAGAAGCTTATTTTCACACTTAGACCTTGGGTTAAGTAATAAGCATGATTATAACGTAGGCTATAATAAGGAAAAGAACAGATTGAGGCTTATTTCAAGACTTAAGATAAATTAATAAGCAAAAATAGCAAGAATAATAGTATAGGCTTATTCAAATAATTTATCTAAGTTAATGAGCAAATATAGAAGTAAGATCCGTACCGGCACCATTTCCCTTATGTTGTTTAGGGTAGATAGGCGATCAAAAGTTAAAGAGGTAGATCCGTACCGGAAGCATTTCCCTTATTCTGTTTAGGGTAGATAGGCGATCAAAAGTTAAAGAGGAAGATCCGTACCAGCAGCATTTCCCTTATGCTGTTTAGGGTAGATAAGCGATCAATAATTAGAAGTCCGAATCATGGGGATTTGGACAAGGGCGCAACTAGATTTTGTTTACATGACCAGTACCAACAACATCCCCTTTTATTTCTATGGACACGGTGATCTCACATTTGCCTGAAGTGAGATGAGGGCGTGCTTATGCTCTCTAGGGTAAATAAAAAGTCAAAAGAGGGAGCAATAGGTAGTGCGAACCGACGGTGACCGAGCGTGTGGCGTCGATTAGGGGAGATAAGTCGCTACTGAGTTCCGAAGCGCTTAGTATGTGTCTTCCTAGACACTGGTGTCTTCTGTTTAGGGACCATAGGGTCCGATCCACAGCAGACACATTAGTAGGAGGCCGATCAAAGGTTAGAATTAGGACTTTAGCCTAATTAAAGTAGGATTGGGAATTCAGCCTAATCAAAGTAGCTAGCAAGGACAAGTGCAAACAATCAAAGTTAACCTATCTTATAATTTGAGCAATATTTAATCGTATTTATTTCCAATTTATCTCTTTCCTATTTCCTTTATTATCCTTATTTATGCTAGAACTGTTGCGGTGTCTATTACTTTTATCTTGCTTAAAGACTCTAGTAATTACTATCATTCACCAGACTTTTAGTCTGACCCACTCCTCTATTTTTCCCTTTTCCCCCATAGGCAGTCGAGGGAGAAGTCAGTAGATTGCTGTTGCCTGGCGGTTTCTTGGAGGAGTTCTCTACTATGTAGTTCTTTTATTTCAGCTTTTGTTCTTTCTATGTACTGGCATATTATGAGGGATATTATGTACTCTGATTTTGAGACTATGAGTTTTTGTTTCATGAGACATATTGGATCTTTAAATATGTATGTGGTATTTGACTTATTTATAAAGCAATTATGAAGCTTTGTTTTAATTAAGTTATTATTTTAAGTTTCCGCTGTTTTTATTTATATTTGTCTTGTGAATCTTAGTCTCTGTTAGCTTTAGTTATACCTACAACGCACCACGCCTTTTAATGTGTCCTTTTGGGTATATTATGGGGTGTGGAGTGTTTTACTTGGTATATGAGCCTAAGGTTACAGGATTCCTAAAAATTTATTTTTAAAAGTAAAGTATTTTCTAAAATTACTTGTTTTACAAGTATTTTAAAAAAAAGAACTCTTAGAAATAGTTTTTTTTCCCTCTCAAAGTCCAGTTCAATCTTCTTTCGATTCTTTCGAGCCTAAGTTTCCTTTTCTTTGCATAGCATGGCTGACGGTTCCGTAGAGCTACGGTACCAGAGGTGCAAGGGCAAGCCCCCAATACAACACCGGTAGGTGGAAATCCCTTTAATCCACCTACAGCAGCCGATTTTTCTAAGCCATGCGAGGACTTCACTAGCATAGGAGGCGGAACGTTTTCTGGCATGAAGGATTTCAAGGAGACACAAGCTAGGTTGGAAGATATGAAGCGAAATTTTAGGCAGTTAGGTTTGGAAGACCGATAGAGTGGTCAACCTACTTATTAGAAGCTGAAAGGAGAACTTAAGGAGGTTCCTACAAGCTCTAAGAAACAGTGGTGGAAAGACAAGAAGGGTAAGAGAAAAGAAAAGGGAAGGCCATCAGAAGCAAATCAAGGAAGGAGCGAAGTGCCATAGTTTTGGGGTGACTGGTCATTACCCAAAAGACTGAAAAATGAAGGGAAAGTTCTATAATTGCGGACAACCCGGTCACATGAGTAGGAATTGTCCCCACAGGAAGGGGCAGAGAGCAGGCGCACCTACAACGCAAGTATAAGCTTTGAATGCAACACCTTCTAGTGGTGGACCAGATAGAGGTAGGAAAGTCACCATGGAAAGTTTTGATTTCTATTTTTGATTTTCCCATTCGGACTCTTTTAGATTCTGGAGCATCACACCCTTTCATTTCAAGTTCTTTTTTTGATTGTTTGCACTCAGACATCTCTTTAAAAGTAGGCCCCATTGTTGTTTCAAACTCCATAGGAGGATCGACACACTTATCTATGGTTTGTAGGGGTTTGAAATTTTTTATCCTAGGCGTAGAGTTTGACTGCGACGCTTATGTATTGGGATTTTTGGGGTATGGGATGATTTTGGGAATGGGTTGGCTATCCACTTATGGAACGATATTAGACTGCAAGAGGAGAGTCGTTAGATAAGAGACATGCAGCAGTAGGACTCTCGAGGTTTCTTGCGACCCATAGGAGTCAGTCATGTTGAGCTTCTTTTATCCCCTCGATTCATCATCAGCAGAGTTATATTCAGTTCCAGTCTTTAGAAATTTCCCAAACTTCTTTAAAGAGGTGCTTTTCTCGGGGCATAGAGAAGGTCTACACATGGTAGGAGTTTGAGAAATGGTGTTTTTTTAGATTCGGATTATGAAAATCCAAAGAGAGGTAGGAAAAGGTTGGAGATGTACAATAGATTCAGTTGGTAAGAAAAGAAGAAAGCCCATGTGTAGATAATTGTAGAAATTATAATTGTTTCATATAAATTGATTTAATGTTGATTTAATGCTAGTTACTTAGAGTAAAAATATAAGCATCAAAGAGGAATTGGAGTAAAAGACTTTGGTAAGGAATTGAGATTACCAAAATTTAGGAAGGATACTCCTAGGGTAATGAGAAGAAAACTCAATTTATATCTAACCCGATAAAATTGTTAGAATTAGAAAAGTTGAAAAGTATAATTGTCAACGTTTTAAAGTAAATATTGGGTCTTTTTGAAAAAATGGCAAGAAATTTAAAATTGGTTTTTATATGATATAAATTTTGTTGAAAAATTGAAATTCTTTTTGAAGAATTATAGAGCGTATATAGCTCACTAACTTCTTTGTAAGTAAACAAAGATTTTAAATATAAAAACATAAAGTGTATTAAGTATCGAAAATATAGGTTACAACATTTATTGTTGTAATAGATGTTTTCGTGAAAAATAAAAGGAGCATAGACTATAACACTATTGTTATAGTAGATGACTCCTAAGAGGAATGTTTTTACATAATATGTGAGGTTTATTAGTATTTATTTTTAATTAAATTCATACACTAGTATTTTTGGGTTGTAGTAACGGTGTTTTACGCAACATCCATTTTAACCCAAATAAAGACGTATTTTAAAAAGGTAATTTCTAAGAATAGAAATAAAGTAACTTGTGAATACACCTATTATTTAAATAAGTATAAGAAAATGTTTATCATAGGAAAGTAAAAATTAAACATGCTTTAATCTATTGGAATGAAAAGAATAATGGTATAATTTTCTATGAAACTAATAAAATTGTTTTATGCAATTCATAAGGAATACATGAAAGAGATATACAAGGTATGAAAAAAACCATATTTTGTATAGCCTATTTTGAAAAATATAAAATAAGTTCCTTGTAATTTTACATAAACATGAAATTTTCTTTTAAAAGGTTTATAGAAGATTTTAACATTAATAACTTCTCATAAGAGAAAGTAGTTCCAATACATTAAGATATGAGACTATTAGGTGTAATAAGAAGCTATTTTGAAAACACATAAAGGATATTTTAAAGATATTTTAAAAGTAAATGGTTTGGTGAAAAAATAAATAAGTTTTTGAAATGTAAAAAACTTAATAAAAGTAAAATTTAAAAATTCAAATTTTTATAGAAAACTATAAAAGTCTTTAAAAGAAAGAGACATATAAGTTTTAGACTTAAAAGTTTGGAAGTTTTTCCCTCTAGGTTTGGAAAATAATATTAAGTGACCAAGTATTTTTGAAATAAATAGAAACTGAAAAGATAACACTTTTAAAGACAAAGATTTTGGGGTTTGATGTTTTAAAATTTTTAGAAACCTTAGTTTTTTAAACAAGGTGATAAATACCAAACCAAACTCTTAAATGTGGAGTAGATAAGAATCATTTCCTAGGAGTAACGAAAAAGGTGTAAGGTGATAGCAGTAATTACTTTTAGAAGTAATAATGGAAGTTTCCGTAGAGTGTATAGGACACTAGTAAGAACCTAGGAATGTTGATTTTGGAAGAACTTGGGAAAAGCATCTTTCTTTAGTGGAATTCATATGGTAGTAATTTTCAAACTAGCATTGGAATGACACCTTTTGAAGCTCTTTTTGGGAAGGCCGTGTAAGACGTCTTCATGTTGGTTGGAGTCTATGGAAAGGTTGCTTCTTGGTTCCGACATGGTTAGAGAGATTTTGGAGAAGGCTAATTTGATTAGGAGAAAATTCGTATCTCATATCCATGTTTCTTCGATAATAGGGTTTAGAATTTCCTTTTTCCATCTTTAGTTTTGAATAAGTTCTTTCCTTTATTATCCTTTGGGAGGGTAGAACTTAGGATTTAACCTATTGATGGTAGGATTTGATGTATACATGTTAATAGAACATGTTATGAATGATGCATGCTAGTGATTGCAAGTGTTTGCTAGTGTATGCTAATGGATGCATGTAGATACACTAGGCACTATTATTCCTTAGGGATCGGCCTAACTAGGACACTGGAGCATATGCATATGGATGTGTGCTCACTTTTACTTTATTTCCATGGTTGCTATAAATGGATGATTATCACATGATTGTTGCATTTGGATGATGATTGTAGCACGCATATAGAACTATCAGTTATCATTAAGGAATTTGCATTCATTTGGACACATGGTACATACATGATTGCATAGAGGCCGACTGAATCAGTGGACCACCTAATCTTTTGCATTAGTTAGGGACATTGACACTACACTATTTTCATAAGTATCATAAATCGCATTAGAAAAACCTAAGGACAATGGATGTAATGGGTGATGATTGAGTAGTTGGTTGTAGAACTTGGATGAAAATTTTATTTCATTCTTCTATCCTTACAGATTTCGGGGATGAAATCCCTTAAGGAGGGGAGAATGTAACAACTCGAAATTTAAGGAGAAATTAATAAATAATTATAAGTGAAAAGAATTAGTGTTTATAATTATAATTCGTTTGAAATTAGTATTGAAATTAATTGGCGATAAATTTATTGAAATGTTTCAATTAGAATGGGAAAGAGGAATTAAATTGTAATGATTGAGTTTAATATAAGAACTTGCATTTGTGTCAAAATGGAATAAACATTTTAAATAGAAATAAATGCATGTTTTGAGATAAATGAAATAAACTTTTCATTTTTAAATATATGTATGGTTTATAAACAGGGAGTTTGTTTTGTTACAAAAAAGGAAAAAATAATATATATAAAGTATATTTAAAAAGAAGGCATCTACTTTTATAAATTTGAAAAGTGAAGATGACGATGTTCAAATAAGATGGGTTATTGTAAATGAGAGAAAATGTAACCATATATTTATAAAAAAGAAGGCATTTAATAAAATAAACGTTATATTTTGAAAAGAAAAGGCAAGAGTGTATTATGGTAGGATTGCATTTCTTACAGATAATATAAGGTATGTTATTTCTTTGTTAGTAAGGAATAAGGGACCGTTTGGTTTTTGAACATAAATACATTTATACCAATTAATTAATGTAATTGATTGCTCAATTTAAAGGTAAATAATAAGGTTACTAATTAATACACAACATATATACACATTTGTGGACATATGTTATTTATCTAATTACAATAGATGTGAATATGGAAAAAAATGTAGATATAACAGTTCACATGTTTATTTATTTATTTCAGATGTAAATGTGGAAAGATATTGATATGTTGTTTATTTATTTATTTTAGACGTAAACATGTAAATTAAATGGGATGTTGAAAACTGAAATGAAACATGCGAATAAAAAGAGACGCATGGAAATTTAACCTGAAATAAAATGCACAAATTAGAAATTAACTAAGGAGAAGAAAACGTTTATAATTTGTATATTATTGAGGGTGTAATTAATTGAATTAAATATAAGATAAGGCGCTGACAAGGCACATTGTAAGATTTGACACAGCAATGAGTCAGCAGTGTAGGGTCGATTTCACCCTAGAGTGGGGGGGGGGGAGTGAATAAGGTGATACTATTAATTACCAAAATTATTGCGGAAGTATATAAAATAATTTCAACATAGATCACAGCAGAATAATAGCAGCACAGATATAGCAGAATATAAAAAGCAGAAAATAGAACATACAGATTTATCCAACTTCGGCAAAACCCTGCCTACGTGCTGCCCCCAAGGTTTCTACTAGAAATTAGATAGTCAGACGCTTACACACGTAAACTCGCGACACCCGCTATCGACTAACCTAACTCTATGCTCAAAACCCTGCCACAACTCAGTCACTGAGTTGTGAATTCTCAAACTACGCCACGTAGTTTGTCCCCTAGTCACACGACTAGAAATTACAACTGTTTAAAAGAAGAATTTAAATTAAAAAAAAAACAATAAAACCCTAATTTTAAATTAAAAGCCTTATATAATTATAAACCCAAAAACTAATACAAAGACCGGCCCAAATATTCTTCCCCTCTTTCCTTTATCTCTATGTCGGCCCGTTCCTTTGTGTTTGTGATAATGGCGGCTCTTTTAGCTCGTTTGTTCGTTCCTCAATCTGAAATTAGGGCTTCGTGGAATTGGTGAAGTCAGCTGGTTGTTTGTCGATTTACAATAGCTATTCCTCTAATTTTCTTCGGTAATTAACTGTTCCTTGATTCGAACATGGCTCCACCTCCTTGATAGAGTTCGGTGATTTGGTATGTGATTTTTGCTTTTCTGTTATTCTTGTTAGCTTGCTTGAACTCGATGATCAAAATGCCGATGATGTTAATTGCTTATATAGGGTTCGAACCCCTATATTTTCGTTCGTATATTTTATACGAATTCTCTGATGATTTTATGTTTGGTCATTCGATTTTATTTGAATGCTGATGATTAATCACTGACTTGTTCAAATTTGTGTATTTGTGACTTGATTCCTACGGTGTTGATTTCTGACTTGGTTCGATTTCTTGGTCATCACGGTTTTGGTTTTGGTTTGGCGATGTTGATTTATCTTGACTCGTTCCGTGAATTTCTGAAGACTTTGGCCACTTGATCTCGTTTATGATAAACTGCACTTGATAATTTTGAAACTGCTTGTGATTTTCTTATGTTGGTTTCGTGATTTTTTTTTGATCATTCCGGCCTTGTTGACTTCGGCTTGTGATAATGTTTGTTTGACCTGCTGCTTGAACTTGTAATATATATATATACATATATACAAACATTCATGTATGTATGTATGTATGTATATATATATATACACATACATGAATGTTTGTATGCATTTTTGGTTTGTGGTCATCCTGCTTTGCCTGGATTGTGTATATATGTGCATTTGTCTGGTTCATGTAATCTTGGTCGAGTCTGAGTTCATATGCACTTGAATATGCATATACATGTCTGTGTTATAGTTTGTTATTTGATGTTGTGCTTGATTGAGCTCATGTGGTCTTCACTTTTGTATATGATATCTCCTCTGGCCTTGGTTATTCATATTGTCCACTGTTGCATTCATGTGTACATTACTTGTTTGCCTCCTTTATTGCCCGTTCATCCCTTTTTGAGTTGAGTCAGTGGTGGTTATACTTTGGTATTGATGCATTTCATTGTGTACTTCACTTGAACTTGCCTTTCTGGTGTTGTTTGATTCTATATGAAGTCACATCTGTACCATGGTTTATTCCTGAGCATTACAGCCCTTTGTACATGTGTGGTCTGCACATATTGATTTTGTATATTTTGATTCTGGATGTCGTACTTCACTGGTTCATTCTTGAACTGTTGTTGGTGGTGTACAATTCTGGTTCAAATGGAAGTCTTTTTGAACTGTTTTTGCCTTTGTTGGTTTAGTGGTGCACTTGCTTTGAGCTTGAGTTTTTTTCATGTGTATGACTTGAACTTGGTTATGGTTATGTTCATCCTGCTTTGATCACAGTCCATATCTAGTTCATGGTGTCTTTGAAACTGTTTTGAGCTGCACTGATGGTTGCATTTGTTGGTGATGTTGTACTTCACTATGTTGATGATTTTGGAATTCGTCTTGCATCCTCCAGTGTATACTTGGTTCTGGTTACTTGTATATGTATACATATGTGTTGTTGAACTTGTAGCATATCCAGCTCGGTTGTCTCGACCACATTTTCTTGAACTTGTACATTTTAATTTCACCTGTGTTGAATCCAAATTTAAGGCTCGGGTTTGACCTTGTGCTCGTGTCGTGATTTTATTTGTATTGCACTTGAGTTGAACCCGGCTTTTCATTTGGGTTTGACCTGTGCTCACCTGTCCCTGTAATTTTATCAAGTGTATATCGGTGTGCATGGCCTTGTGGCATGTACAGTGATACACTGTGCATGTCACAAGCTGTTCATTTATGATGAATTCAAAAATTAAATGATGACGAAAAACCCAAATAACTGAGGCAAATAAAATTTTCAAAAACACATTTTATTTTATACTGCAAAAATATTTCTTTTACAATTTTACTGCGTCAGCATGTATTTTTGTAGATAGCTCAGATGCTGGATTCAATCTGGACTGGAGTTGAAGATAAATACGAGTGAATGAGTGATGTAGTGAGGTGCATTTGTAAATGTGAATCGTATCTGAAAATTGTATATATATAGTGAGAGCTTGAATTTGTACTTGTTCAAAATTGTAATAAATATTTATTTAAATAAAATATCTGTTTGAATTTAAATTTTGTGTTATTTATTCTATTCAGCAAATATTTATTAATTATGTGAAAAATAAAATAGTACATTAACAAATACATTTAAATGAATATATATATATATATGTTTATTATCATCAAACAAAAATCATATACTCGCATATTCAACAAGCAGAAGTTTCATACGCGTCATTTTTCATTCTTCTATTCCATCTGGTCCTTTCGTGCTCCCATCCAGTGGCTCCTATTCAGCCTATGATGTCGTTGCATCCTATTCAATCTTCAAATCCAACGGTCTGAGATCCACTTCTATCCCTATAAATAGAACCCTAGGCCTAACGCTTTTTCTCATTCTAGATTTTCTCCGCTTGGGTTCACCTTTTTAGGAAGGACCCAAAAATGAATAATTTTCCAAAGAGAGAACCTTTTTAATAAAAATATTTTAACAACCCCAAGTGGATCCGTGAAAGCCTAAAGGGAAGAACTAAGGACCAGAGGTGAGTGATTGTAATTATTTTAAGATTTCTTTAAGTAATTTAAAATAATAGGGTTTCCAATAGTTGTAATTTTACTACGATGTTGGAATAGCCTTTTTATCAGTTTCAGATTTATTTTCCAGTCTATTTCTTTTTAGTTATTATTTTTCAGTTAATTATATTTTTTTACCGTTAAGCATAGCTTTTTATTTATTTATAGTATTTAAGTTTATTTACTGTTATTTATGGCTTTATTTAAATCTTTTTCTAGGTTTTGGATTTTATGCAAGCGTCTATTCTCTTCTTCCTCCTTTTCTTCGCGTATGGATTAGAATAAATTAAATGCAAATAGATTATATAAGTGAGAATATTGAATGAAGAAAATAAGATGTAAATTATAAAGATTGTAATAAATAATGGAATTGGATTATAATAAATAAATTGGACTGAAATTATGCTTAATTATGACATTAATTGGACTGGATTAAAAAGAAATTGGCCTAGTTATAACTTAGGATTATAACTAAAAAGAGTAAAAGATGAAAGAAGCTTATTTTCACACTTAGACGTTGGGTTAAGTAATAAGCATGATTATAACATAGGTTATAATAAGAAAAAGAACAGATTGAGGCTTATTTCAAGACTTAGGATAAATTAATAAGCAAAAATAGCAAGAATAATAGTAAAGGCTTATTCAAATAATTTATCTAAGTTAATAAGCAAAGATAGAAGTAAGATCCATACCGGCAGCATTTCCCTTATGCTATTTAGGGTAGATAGGCGATCAAAAGTTAAAGAGGAAGATCCGTACCGGTAGCATTTCCCTTATGTTGTTTAGGGTAGATAGGCGATCAAAAGTTAAAGAGGAAGATCCGTATCGGCAACATTTCCCTTATGCTGTTTAGGGTAGATAGGCGATCAATAATTAGAAGTCCGAATCATGGGGATTTGGACAAGGGGCGCAACTACATTTTATTTAACAGGGACTAGTACCAACATCATCCCCTATTATTTCTATGGACACGGTGATCTCACATTAGCCTGAAGTGAGATGAGGGCGTGCTTATGCTCTCTAGGGTAAATAAAAAGTCAAAAGAGGGAGCAATAGGTAGTGCGAACCGACGGTGACCGAGCGTGTGGCGTCGATTAGGGGAGATAAGTCGCTACTGAGTTCCGAAGAGCTTAGTATGTGTCTTCCTAGACACTGGTGTCTTCTGTTTAGGGACCATAGGGTCCGATCCACAGCAGACACATTAGTAGGAGGCCGATCAAAGGTTAGAATTAGGACTTTAGCCTAATTAAAGTAGGATTGGGAATTCAGCCTAATCAAAGTAGCTAGCAAGGACAAGTGCAAACAATCAAAGTTAACCTATCTTATAATTTGAGCAATATTTAATCATATTTATTTCCAATTTATCTCTTTCCTATTTCCTTTATTATCCTTATTTATGCTAGAACTGTTGTAGAGTGTATTACTTTTATCTTGCTTAAAGACTCTAGTAATTACTATCATTCACCAGATTTTTAGTCTTACCCACTCCTTTATTTTCCCCTTTCCCCCCATAGGCAATCAAGGGAGAAGTCAGTAGATTGTTGTTGCTTGGCGGTTTTTTGAAGGAGTTCTCTACTATGTATTTCTTTTATTTCAGCTTTTGTTCTTTCTATGTATTCTATGTACTAGCTTATTATGAGGCATATTATGTACTCTGATTTTGAGACTATGAGTTTTTGTTTCATGAGACATATTAGATCTTTAAATATGTATGAGTATTTGGTATTTGACTTATTTATAAAGCAATTATGAAGCTTTGTTTTAATTAAGTTATTATTTTAAGTTTCCGCTGTTTTTATCTATATTTTTCTTGTGAATCTTGGTCTCTGTTAGCTTTAGTTATACCTACAACGCACCACACCTTTTAATGTGTCTTTTTGGGTATATTAAGGGGTGTGGGGTGTTTCACCGACAGGTTATGTGGTACTCTCCTATTGGACTAAATGTGTCATATCATCGTGGAGAAGCTAGAGAAAGATGGCGCCACATGTCATCCTGAACATGTGCCATAGCAGCAAATCATGATAGTTCATTTTCCCAAATGACACATGTCATAAATCTAAGGACTGGGGTTCTCTACAAATAGGCATGTACCTCCTACAAGAAAGGGGTGAATTTTGAGTAGATCTTCTTCTTTATTTCCATTTTTTTGTGCATAATAAATAAGCTTAAGTTTGGGACTCTAATGGTCGTTGGGTCATACTTGAACTTGTGACTTTCTAGCAAAGAACTCTAACAAAGAACTATTTGCATAATGGCTTATCATGGACTCGACGACGGCACACTTGACTAAGTGTTCAAAATTACTCAAGTGTAATTTACTCTTTGTGATTAAAGCAAATTAGGTTGAACCAAATTTCTACCTAACAACTACCTTTTCAATAAGCAGTAAAATAGTAAAATAGAAAAATACATTACCATAAAATATATAACAGTATTTTTGCATTATCATAATTAACACAACAAACTAAGTTTCCTTTTGCAAAAAGAAATCATAATAATGTGTTTAAAAATAATTAATCATCCAAACTATGCAACAAAATAAATAACTACAATTTTATTTTTGTAGTTATATTTATATCGACATTAAAAATATCTATATCAAGTCGTTTATCTCCATCTTCTAAGAAAAATAACTACTATCGAGAAAATTCAACTCTTGTATTCTGGTTTCGGTTAAAAATTATCTATTATAATTGAATCATTTTGATACAAATAGCATTGCTTGTCATAGACAATTTTAACCGTATTATTCAGATGCAGCTAAAATTCTATCCCTTATACAATTTTGAGTAGATTTAAGTGGTGTAGTGGCCGACGAGCTGTTTATCATAGGAAATTATAAATTGTTAGACATAAATAACCACTTTTCCAATATGTAGTCATAATTCTTTACACATTTGGTATGTAGTTAAAATTATAACCGCTTTACATTAACGCAGTTATAAATGCATTTTCTTAAAGCTGTTAAAATCAACATTAAGATCAAATATAACTATGTTTTCTTAATACAGCTAATTTACAAAGGGTATTAAGATAGAATAAAATTATCAAATGCAGCTAAAATTATTACTTCATCATATGAATAAACTTAAATAAATTCAATAAACGATGTTAAATTGTAAAAGCATTTAAATATAAATGCGTTTTCTTAATCCAGTTAAATTATAAAGTGCATTAAGATTGAATAAAATTATCAAATGCATCCAAAACTTTTAGACATAAAATAACTGCTTTTCCAGTATACAGTCTTATTTTTTTGTCATATAGTCAACACCAAAAAACTAAAAAAATAAAACAAATCTAATACCATCGAATATGCAGTCAAAATATCCAATTATAACTTCCTTAATATAATGCTACAGAAGAAATTCTTTCAACTCGCATAATGAAACAATAATCAGTTATATATATCGAAAATGGATCAGTCTCTAAGACATAATCTACTACAAAATCCAAACACAATCTAATCTTCCAAATTACACAGTCAACAATTAATCCATAACTATACATCAACTTTAAAAAGTTTCATACCAACACATATTCTTGAATAATCAGTTATCATTTTATACAACTTCTTGAATAACAAGTAAGAATACGTTTTTATCCTGCAATTATCTGATAAAGCGGACTCACCACTAATTTTTGAAATGCAAAAACTTCTTGGATAATCAGATAGCATTTTGTATGACAACCTACTTTTGTCCAATCTGACATTGTCTGGTGACATATTTTTGGAATTTCACCAAATTTGACTTCATGAAACATGAATCTCATAACATATAAAGCACAATCGTTGCTGCAGTCAAAAAATAAAAAACCAACAAAAAATAATTAAATGAAAAACATAAAATATATTCGAACAAGTATATTACCTATTTTTCTACCAAGGACAAACTACAAACTCGGTAGATGCTGCATTTTTTGAACTGCCCAAAATTTTCTTTTCTTTTCCCTTTCTTCTTATAAGAGGATCAATGAATTTTTCTATAAACTAACAAACATAAGAAAACTTATAATAATTAATTTCATATATACAATGTAATAGAACATGTTCATTTTTAATTGCTTTAAACTTAAACAATTGTATAAATAGTGTAATTTAATTAAAAAGTATCTATACTTCTTGCCTTAAAAATAGTTAAAATTCCAACTGTATTAGAAATGCAGCAAAAAAATAAATATATTTGCAAATAATAACCTTTAGGGTATATTGTTCATATTTAACCGCATTAGCTTTATTGAGTTAAATTATCAAAATAAATTAATTCAAAATTTTTATCTTTCTAGAATTAATAACATATAAAATTTTAACTACACTTTAAAATGCAAAAAATAAAAATAATTATAATTTATAACCTATAAAGTTTATTGACCATGTTAACTACATTAGACTGTTACTGTTAAATTATTGATGTACCTTAATTCAAAAGTATTTATACTTTTAGCCTTGGAAACAATGAAAATAATAACTACAATTTAACTTAATTATATGAAAGTTTCACCTAAAAATACAAAAATATATTTGAAAAGTATAAACTGTAGAGTTCCCTGTTTATATTTAACTACATTAGACTTATGCAGTTAAATTTATAATTAACTTAATTGAAAAATATTTGTACTTTTACTTTTAAAAATAGTAAATTAACAGCAACTTCATATGCAATATGATCATACCAAATAAAACAATATATAACACACTTACAATCTATATTGCTGATTATTCATGGATTACATGGACTAGTCCTCTTAAAGAGTTGAAAAATATCCATTTTCCAACAGCATTATCAAAAATTAGCAATGTATATTGACTAATATTGACAATAGGAAAAACAATACTATGAATTTCAATTGAAGGATCATTAGCTTCAATCACATATTCAAGATATGTCTTAATATAATAAGATCACAATATTTAAGACATTATACTATTAAAAGAAATTAGTTGATATTTGTAACAAATAAGAAAAAGTAACTGATTAAATATAAACAACTATATTGCTGCAAGTTTGAAAAAAAATGTCCATCATATCTTTTTTCAAGATAATTAGCACACAAATCAATAGCCTGCAAAAAAAATTTTCATACAAAATATAAGTAAATATAACTACATTATAAAAATGCATCTAATTATAAAAAGGACCAAATGTGTTTATAACATGCGAAAAGCCAAAATATAAAATGACTATACAATCCAAATGTAGAGTATAATTAAATATACCTACATTAACCAAATGCAGCTAAAAAAAACCAAAATCAAGTGCAATTATGAACATCATAACATAAATAATGCAAGAATAAAATGATAACATATAATTATAACAAAAAAAACTAAACACTAAAGAAATTATGCACCACACAATCAATATATTGATTAGTATCAAGAAATCACCTGATTTCCATCAATTGAAAGTAAACCATCATCTCTTTGCCAAATAATTTCCCTATACAACATAAAGATATACATAGATAACTGCATAACTAAAATGCAATTAAAACTGTATTATTCAATAATAAATTTTGTTGGATCATTCGATTAGTTAAAAATTAATATTAATATAATAATTATTAGTTTAAGATAAATAAACTTATGAACAACAAACCAAGTGAAGATAAGTATTGATCACTTTTTTCATATGTTCATGAAGAATTTCAATTAAAACATTCTTTAACAAATCTGCCATAGAAATTTTTATTCTCTATGATAACTTACTACTAATATTTTGCTCAAAATTTTCAGTTGCTTTTATTTCTTTAGGCTTTTCGATCTTATTTTTCTACACATTATTTTTTTCCTTATCTTTTAGATTTGTCATCATACTCATAGTTTGGGTTAACTTTCCTTTTTCTCTAACATTTTCCACAGCATCTGACGATAAACCAAGACTAAAATTTAGTGGCATCATTGTTGCATATTTCTTATTCTCCAATTCTTCCTTTAGTTTATCCCTTTCTTCTTTAATTATTTTAATTCTACTTTCAAAATTTCTTTTTATTTCTCGTTCTCATTTTTTTCGAAGTGATCAACAAAACCTTTCAGTCTCAAAATCTCTTTCTCATAATCATCATTCTTTTGTTTCAAATCTAGAAAATTTTGACTTAAATTCTTCTTCTCTATCTTTGCATTCTTTGTTTTCAATTCTATGATTTGTTGACTAAGAAACCCTTTTTGCTTCGCATAGTCATTTCTCTCTTTAATCTCAAGCTTTCAACAACTTATATATTTTCTTTCTCAAAATCTTTACCTTTAGAAAAAAATTATATAAAATCTAAAAATAAAGTATTATTAATCCAAAAAAAAAATTAAACATTAAATTTTAATTATTCATACCTTTTCCAACTCTTCATTATTTTTTTTCTGGCTTCAATCTATCCTCCGTTCCTATGGGGAAATACTGGCACATATTCCTTTGGTTGTTATGCACTTGCATTCTGCCTTACATTCTTAGCTCCAGAATCATCCGTTCTTGCCACCTAGCTTACTCTAAGCTCAATCAAACATTGCCTCCGAGTATATTCCTCTTAGGGCCAAGAGGATTATAGTCGACACCGAGTGGTCTTGGTTGTGGGGGCAATATTTTAGTTGTTCTGCTCTAAATCCAGATGTTCCTACTTTTGCTCCTAGTCCTTGGTTATGACATCTTCAGCTATTCCTTGTTGTCCCATTCTTTGGAAAAATCCATCTAGCATCTCCTATTGTCGGGCTATTATTCCATCTTGCATTTTGTTTCATCATTCTCTCCGTCTCCTCTTTGGTCATGTAGATGGAATAGTTAGAATATAAGGACACCTCTTAGCTGCTCCAATGCTCTGGTTGACTTCCTCCAATCCTAGATCTAGTGTTAAGCCTCTTCATCTTTTCCAAATTTCAAATCCAAGCTTTAGGTTGTGAGATCTAGCCCTTTCTCAGTGAAAGCACTAAAAATGTTGACATCAAAAATGACACTAACACCTAATTATCAGACGAAAGCACCAAAGTGTAGAGAGTCAAATCAAATAAGCAAAAATAGCAGGAAGGTAATGTGAGACACAAGAATTTTATAGTGTTTCGGCAAATTCACCGGCCTAAGTCCACTTTAATCTTTGTTATTATTTGTTTTCTCTCCAGATTACAACTAGTTTTTATCAGATCTGACCACAATCTAGTGGATCTCAGATTTACAATGGAGTTTCTAGAGTATGTTTAAAGAGGAAGGTAAGAGCGAAGAAGACGCATAGTGTGAATCGGAGTGAATATCCCTATTTAGTTGTAGTAGGCTGATATTTATAGAGAAACAACTACATCAGGAGCTATTAAATGTTTATCATTTGATTGTAATGATGGTTAGTAGATGTTTGGTTTGTTGCTTGAAAAATAGTCGCATTTGAAAGTTAGTTAGCGAATCATTGGTTATATGGAAATCTAGTGGTTAAACTTATGCCATTTTTATTATATGTTTATTGTAAATCATCATGTATCCATGCTCATACCTTGGTTATGTGATGTGTGGTTGTGTTGCAAATGTCATATGCTCGAATTCTGAACTGCTCGTATAGCGATAGTCGCTATATCGGCACTTTCGGAAAAATCACCTTTTATCGAAAACGTTTGGTTTCATTATCGTGCTTGGAATTATTTCACAAGTTAAGCAAGTTTTAATTAATGATTTTTCCAAAAATAATTAATTATTTTAATAATGATTATGTAATTATTTATTTAATTAATAAGGATTAAAGTTAACTAATTACCTTATTAATGATGTGTTTTAAATTTAACTTACTACTTAGTTAATTATGTTTTAATTTTAATTAATCATTTTATTTAATGAGGTTTAAGACTAATTAATCTTTAGATAATTGTAACGACCCAGAATTTTGAACAAATTAAATTGAGAATATTTAATTAATTTTAAATATTTGAATGATGATTTGATTTGAATCCCGAATATAACTTTGAATTTGGCGATTAAATTATAGAATTTAATCTATTGAAAGTTGAATAAAAAAAATTGAATCTTCAGTTTTAAGCTGAAGAAAAATATTTTGAAAGCTTTTAAAATTCGTATTGATAATACTGAAGATGATTGAAGCTTCAGAATCGAATTTGAAGATGATTTGTTCAGTTTTGAAATTAAATCGTTCGAATCGATATTTAAAAATAGCCGTCCGAGGCGCAGTCTCGGAATTCGACGAAACCATTTCCATTGGGTCCGGAATATTGTATTATTGCCGGGTTTCAGATTTCGTATTTTTCGAAGTTGATTTGTGACCTTATGGTGAGATAACGCGTTGGAAATTTGAATTGAATTCAATTTTAAATTTAATTTTTAACTGGGTCAATATCACACCACCACGTTGTCTCCCATTGAATACGCCTATAATCACGGAAGGAATCGTGAAGGCACGTTCCCCTGTCTTCCCCCTCTCTTTTTAAATTACCCAAATTTCAATTCCACCTCCAGTTCAAAACGAAGAAGAAAATAAAAATCGACCGCCTCGTTTGAAATCGCGAGCGACCTATTCTCCTTCCTTTCTACTTCAATTTGATTCACGAAATCGAATCGTTGTCTTCGGTCAGGTCGCGATCTGGAAGAGTCTGCGAGGGTTGTTGGCGGCGATTTAGGCTTGGGATCGGAGACGTAGTGTTCAAGGGGGGCGGTGCAAGTGGTGTAGGGCTGCAGGTGGATGGGCTCGAGGCCGGCATCGCGACTTCGTGGGCGAGCGAACTGGCGCGCGCGTGGATTCTCGAGCGCGATAGGGTATGGCGGCGGCAAAGCGGAGGGAGGCGATCGAATTTCGGGGCCGGTCGTTCGACAAGGCTTTGGGTTCGCGATGGTGAGCGCGAGCAGACTGGAAGGCGACTCAGGCGATGGTGGCGACATTCGCAGTGAGGTATATTTCGTTTATTCTTTGCACTTTAAAAATTTAACTCAGTTTTATAAATATACAGGAAAATTTATTTATATATGTATAAATCTGGATAAAATATATAGATGTAATTTAAAGAGTATTAAAGAGTCTTAAAGTAAGAATATAGATATATATATATATATATATATATATATGTAGAATTTTATATGCAGAAATTTAAATCCAATTTTTATTCTCTAAAAACAGTGAATATACCTATATATGATCTCATGAAAATAAAAATGATAATAGATATATTATAAAGGTAGTTTTAAGTTTAATAAAACTTATTTGATTTTTTTTAGTAAAGATATATTGGAAGATTTATAAATACGAAAATAGATAAGGTTTGAAATTACAGAGATTTTTGAATATTGAAAATTTGTATAAAATGAAAATAATTGACTAAGTTAATTCCTTTTGTTTAAGTAACTTATTTAAAATTTATATTAGCTACTAAAAATAATTTAAAGAAAGAGAACTTAGTTTTAAAATTTTAAATTGAAGATTAGTTAAATTATTAAAGGAGAAGTTGTTAATTAAAACTATCATAACGGAAATTCGATAGTTCGATTTAATTTGAATGTTAATAAATTTATATGATTGTTATACAAGGTATAAATCAAGAAAATCAATCTGGAATGGAAAATGGATGGCAAAATTAAAAGCTAAGGTGAGATTTTTCTCACTCGATTGAAAAGTGGATTTTGCAGTTATTTATTGATTTATTTGATTGCTATTTGGATGTGATAGTAGATATGGTAGGATATATCTATATATATAGCAATATATGCATATTGGCATATGTATATATTGGATTGATGATTTCCCGCCTCGTATAGCAGATGAGACCCTATTGCGCCGTTAGTAAGCGGATTATTTTTATAAAACCCATATACCGCGATATTCCACCTCGAAGTGGAATTGGTATTGTGCTAACATCTGTGGATGCAGGGAAACAGGTTGGAGGGATCCAACTGGATTCCTCACCAATATTATTATTTGCAGATATTTGTTGTATATGCTGTTATCATATTGATATATGATATTGGATGTTATGATTGACTAATTGATGCTGTTGCATCATCGGATTCAGTTTTGAAATTTAAAAATAACAACTTTTATTTTAAAAGGGTTTTTTTAAAGTGATTTTTGAAAATATACGTTTTATGGAATTTTTGAATTGATTTATAAACGTTAAAATTGTTAAAGTTATAAAAGTTATAATTTTTAGTGGAATATAACCAAAGTGTCATTTTTGACATAAAAATCGATTTATTTATAAAATGGTTTAAGTTGGGATTTTTGAATAACTATAAACGATTTGTATAAAAAGATTTATACAAATTGATATTTATAAATCAAATGTTGGAATTATAAAACGAGTTTTTTTTAAGTGTTAAAATGAAGTATAAATTGGATTTTGGCATTTTAATTGGGCTTTTTTGAACAAGTATGAATGGTTAATAGATGAGATTTATAAATAGTATAAAAGTAGTTCGGGTATGGTTGAAAATAAGGTTATAAATGAAATCTTATAAGTAATAAGATTTAAAATCTGTGAAGTTTAAAAGAACGATTTCTTTTAAAATAAATGAATTGTAAGTTATTAACTTATAAGATGGACCTTTGGTATATACATTGAGTATAAATTGAATAGGTCATTAAAGAAGATTTATAAATCAAATTGTTAATAAAGGAGATTTATTAAATTGAAGTTGTTAGAAAATAGAAATAGAATTTATAAACGTTGTTTTATAAATTTGAGATCAATTGAATTTGATAAATTAAATATAGAAGATTATTAAAGGAAATATATTCGCGATTTTGGATAGCGAATTATCCTTGAAATAAATGTGTAGAAAAGACTGGAATTGGGTTAAATGAATTATATTCACGATTTTGGACAGTGAATATATTATTGAATAAAATGGATTTATTTTTGAAGAAGTGATATTAAAAATGAAGTTAAACATTTTAAAGAAGTTTTAAAATGTATTATGAACCGAAAGCATAGATTTCAACAGTTCTTATTGAAATAGATGTTTTCGAGAAATAAGGAAATGATGGACTATAACACTGTTGTTATAGTAAATGATTTTCGAAAGAAAATGTTTTTGTCTAGTATTGGGATTTATATATCTATCTTAATTTCAAATCCCTATACTAGTGATTTTGAGTCGTCGTAACGATGTTTTACGTAACATTCGTTTTGACTCAAATAAATGTGCTTAAGAGAATGATTTCCTTAAAAGAATGAAATATATACTTAATATTGATCTAAGTATATCGAATATTTTCAAATGTTGAAAATAAATTGATTTGTGAATTACTTATAATTAAATAAGTATGGAAATACTTTTCCAATATGAAACGAAGGGTTTGAAATTTTATCTTTTGAAGATAAATTGAAAAGTGAATATTTGAAAATTTCTTTCGAACGGTTAAGTGTGGAAATTTTATATCTAGTAAAGATACTTTTTTTTTGAAGATGAAATAATTTGGAAAATTATTTGGAATCTGATGATGTTGCGCATCTTTATTGATAGTTAAATAACCGACTATCAATAATTACCTTGAACGATATTTGTTGTGAATTGGATGAATTTGAATGCCACACTTATTTTTGAATAAGCGCTCACTATTCGGGTTAGCCGGGAAAGGACCCTGGGGTCGTATAACCCATTCCGAATATGTGATACGTCGTTATGAATTGCATTCGAAGACCGGTGTTGAAGACCGGATATTTTTGAAAACGGAAGGATTACCGTCGAGTTACTCTACATCGGCTGATCTCCGGTTTAGAGGTTTTATCACCCTTAGTGACGGGAAGTCCGGACGTGATTAGAAATTTATCCGGATATGCAAGGGCTTTGTGAGAAGTGCCTTCGGTTCTGTTCGATCCCGGAACAGACTTGTATGGATTTTGTGTATGACGTTACAATTTGAGATATAAAGCTGATTTCTTTCAAATACATTTCTGTTGGTGGCGGAGAATTTATTCTCTTAGCTTAACACCCTTCTCTGAGACGTACGAGCTCAGAGGTTATGTAGTTGAAATTTATCAGCGATATACTCCCAATTTGGTAACGTGGCATACTGAGTGTTGCTGTGAAATGATCAGTGTTTGATCATTTGTGATATGATCATTTGTTTGATCTTATATCATTGTGATCATAGGTTGATCATTTTGTTTGACCCGAAGCATGGCTTTGTAGAAAGCGTAGCTTTGTGGACGAGACTTCATCGAGCCTCACACCCCGGAAATGGTCAAAACAGGAAGGATGCGGCAAGGTTCTAGGGAGTAACGCCCCTTAGTGTATGTCATTCCTTCTAGATAGAGGTGGTATCATGGTATGGAGCCCAGATACTTAACCTATGTGGTTGCTGCATTATTATTTATGTGGTTTGTTGGAAATCGGGGATCCTCGGGAAGATCGGTTACGATCGGGGGATGGCATACGCGTGTCAGTAGTTACCTATTTTTGCAGAGGTAACCCGGCCTTGTGTTGGCAGAGATCTAACCGTAATGTTAGGTTATTTCTCGGGTCGTCTATTCCAGGGACGTACCCATCGTGGAAAAGGAAGTTCCTTAGCCTGACCATTTGTTGGAAATCCAAACTCCAATACGTGACTTGTACGGTTTTAGTTGTAGAACCTGCCATCTAATATGGCAGCTATAGTAAGCATACTATAATGGTACGTATGCTGGCTAAGATTTATATTGTACTTTCGAAATGTTTTCTACACTATGCACTAATAATAATATCGAAAAGAATTTGATTTTTGCGTAGTAAGCATCTTTGACTATCATAAGAAGAAATCTCCTCCAATTCTGCGTTTGCATTGTGTGTGTGGCAGGAGGTCTTATGGTAGTTTCATTTTCCAAAAGCATTGCGAATTTGTTTTATTTTCCTTATGAAAAATAACTGTTTTAGGATCTCACACCAGTCATCATGACTGACTCGGAGTTTATTGTTCCCTTCTAAACTCTGGGTGCCCACCAATTTCCACACGGGCAGCCTAGAGTTATGTTATCAGGATATTCTGGAGCTTTGGAGATAAGCTGGATGGCGAGACGTAGTATTTGTATCTGATATATTTATTCCGCTGTGTATTCTGTATGAGGACAAGTTTATATAACTGTCCATTGTTGTATATCGACTCTGATGATTGATGTATGTATAAACTGATATAGTTCTTTGTTTTAAAAGACTAGTGTTTATTTATTATATATTGTTCCGCTGCGATGTGTAAGATTCTGATATTGTTTTCTGTTCTGATGTTGTTCTGTTGTTTTTCTTCTTCTTCTATCTTCTTCTTCTTCTGCCTTTTTCTTCTTTTTAAAACCCTCACTATTGGAGTTTCCGGCACTCGATTTCTCGGCAGTCGATAAAGGGAGTATCGATGTCGAATTTTCGAAAGTCGAAAATTCTTGTACGTGACAGCGTGGTATCAGAGCATATGGTTAAGCGACAACCCTGCTCTGTTGGGTGTTACTCATTAGAGATAGAGTCAGTAGTACTCTAGAATGAGTTGAGTGTAATAATAGATACGAGTGCGTATTTGTTAGTGAATATAAAAATGTTTTATATTGTGTTTGCTTATCCGTTGAGATGTTTGTGAATTTTGGTCGGTATGTGGGACGCCATATTATCGATAGGGATTTCTAAACACTTAAACGAGACAAGACGACATAGTATCATTTTTAAATAGGGTAAATGAAATAATTTTACCCAAACTATTTTTGTATGGAAAAAAATCATTTTCTATGAATTATCATAATATTTGGATGTTTGGTTGTTAGGAAATAATAATATTAAACTATTATATGAAATTGGATAAGAAATTGAAATCATAACTCCAAAGTTAAGAAATAAATTCATATACAAATGAAATTTAAGAATGTAAATTATAAATGTGACTTATAATTGGAAGTAGAATTCCAGAGAAATATTTGGAAAGGTTTCGAAAAGAATTTGAAAATTTTGGAGATTTGGAAATTTAAATTTCTTTTTGATTTGAAAATGAATTTCAAAGGTTTTGAAAAGTGTTTTGAAGGGATAAAAGCTCTAAACTCTTTTAGGTCGCTGGAAAATAACTTCGGTAATGACTGCAGCATTATTGATGTCCATTTTCGGGTTTCCAAAAGAGGAATTGCTGCCAAATTGTTATAAATGGAAGTGTTTGGAAAATTTGGTTTTTGTTTTGGAAATTCAAATGGAATTTGAATTGTTTTCAAAATGGCTTTGAAATGTTGGTAAACTCTGGAATGCTATATAAAGATATTTATGAAATATTACTAAGTTGATAACTTATACCAATTGAATTTTGGTAGAATAAATTTAACTTAAAAGAATGAAGTTAAATCAAAGCAAGTATAAGTGAATCAATTAAATGAAAATGAAATTGAATGTTAAAATTCATTTTGAATTTGTAAGTGAATAAAACTAGAATTGAATTTAATTTGTGAAGTATTAAACTAAAATGAGTAAGTGAAGCTAATTGAATATTGACCAAATGGATAAGGTATTGAACGAATTAAATTCAATGATTATAAAAGAAAAGTAAATTGAATTCAAATGAATGTGAAATATAAAATTGAATTCAAATGAATAAAGTGTAACTTCAACAGTGAGGTAAAAATGTATAAGAAGCAATATTGAAAAATTTTGTAATAGAATGTGCAAAATAGGTTGAATGCTGTAACTAGATATTATGGCTAGTAGGATATACAGGTGTTATAAAGGAATTGGAATTGAATTGCAAAGATAAATTTGAATTGCTCGACAAAAGGTAAGTATTTAAATTTCGATATGAGATTTGCTGATTTCTTGTCTAGCCGCTTGGCTTTTTCTTTTTCTTTTTGAAATCTGAGAGTCCGTAGGGACGTTTTGTAGTCGTACCGTATTAGCTGCGCAAAGGAGACGCTGGCGAAATTTTTCGAAAATTTAGGGCGTTAGAAAATTTTTGAGAAATTTTGAAAGTTAAAATTTGAATTTAAGTTTAAATTTGAATTTTGGAGTAAAACAATTGTAACGATCCGGATTTTCGCGCTCGAAAATCAACATCCGTACTTCACATTGTACTCGAATGCCGTAGATTCGACCGTTCAAATCCGATTCGCCGGAGCTATAACAACATTAAGTAAACAACACAGCGGAAAAAGAATATATCAATTACATAACATTGATACAATGACAGATACAAAATCTGATACGACAGAATGATACAACAGATATCAATATACATCAGAGATATGATACAAGAAATAGCAGCGGAAAAGGAAATAGATAACACCAGCAGTGGATAGAATATCTCCAATAGAATGCTCCAATCCATAGCTAGCGGAAAGCAAGGTCAGTCGTCCATAGACTGACTAGCTCCAGATAATCTACTCAACCTGAATATCTGAAAAGAAACCCAACTCTAGACTGCTCGTGTGGAAAATTATGAGCACCCAGAGTTTAGGAAGGGAACAATAAACTCCGGATCAGTCATGGGACTGGTGTGAGCAACAAAAACAGTTTATCTTTAAACAAACACAAAAGGTTGTTTAACATTGAAATCCGCAATGCTTTTTGAAAATGAAACTACCATAAGGCCTCCCGCCACACACACAATGCAATCGCAGAATTGGAGGAGAGTTCTCCTTATGATAGTTAAACATGTTTACTACGCAAAAATCATTCGATATTATTATCATCAGTGCATAGTGTCGAAAACATTTCGAAAATATAATATCAATCTTAGCCAGCATACAACATTTCATCGTATACCTACTATAGCTACCATGTTCAAAAACAGGTTACCGCCACATTCCATGGCAGGTTATACAACTAAAACCGTACAGGGTTCGTATTGTTTCTTTGGATTTCCAACAAATGATCAGGCTAAGGAACTTCCTTACCGAAATAGAAACGCCTCTGGAAAGACGCCCCGGATCCTAACCGGATCTCTGCAAACAAAAGGCCGACGCTACCTCACGCTCTAACCGAGCTGTAACTAGGTAACTAACACACGAGTCATGTCATCCCCCGGTCGTTACCGACCTTTATCCGAGGGCCCTCGATCATAAAGCAACAACCACAAAGTATAATAACTGTGCAGCATCCACATAGGTAAAATATCTGGGCTCCATACCATGATATCACCTTTTATCCAGAAGGAAATGACATACCCTAGGGGCGCTACCCCTACAAACCTTTGTCGCAACATTCCTGTTTTGACCATTACCGGGTTGTGAGGCTCGACGAAGTCTCGTCCACAAGCTACGCTTTTTCACAAAGCCACGCTTTTCCACAAAGCCACGCTTTTTCACAAAGCCACGCTTCGATCAACAAATGATCAGCATCACTTCGTATGCCACATTACCAAATTGGGAATGTATCACTAGTAACCATCAACTACATAACCTCTGAGCTCGTACGTCTCAGAGAAGGGTGTTAAGCTAAGAGAATAAATTCTCCGCCACCAACAGAAATGTATTTGATAGAAACCAGCTTTACATCTCAAAGTGTAATGTCAGACACACATCCATACAAGTCTGTTCCGGGTTCGAACAGAACCGAAGGCACTTCTCACGAAGCCCTTGCAAATCCGGATAATTTCCAATCACGTCCGGACTTCCCGTCACTAAGGGTGATAAAACCTCTATATCGGGGATCAGCCGATGCAGAGTAACTCGACGGTAATCCTTCCGTTTTCAAAAATATCCGGTCTTCACCACCGGTCTTCAAATGCGATCCATATCGTCGTATCACTATTCGGAATGGGTTATATGACGCAAAGGTCCTCTCCCGGCTAAACCGAATAACGAGCGCAATTAAAAATCATATGGATACTGGGGTCTCAATTAAATCACAGCTTAAAGCCCAAACTTTTTCATTCGAATGGTTAAAACAAATTACCATTTCCAATCTTTTAAACAAAAAGATTCAATTCAAAAACCTTCAATGGTTTAAACAATTTCCACACTTTTAATCTTTTAAACAAAAAGATTCAATTCACAAAGTTTACCCCGTTCACAAAGATTCATTCACAGATTTTCAAAACAATTTCCATTTCACTTGGATTAACTCGTTAAATCTTTAAATCAAGATTTAACTTATAGCTTTTAAAAAAATTCCATTTCAAGTTGGATTAACTCGTTCGGTCTTTGAAATCAAAGACTCATTTCATAGTTTTCAAAACAATTCCAATTCTATTTCAACTCGAAACCATTCAACACAATTTGGAAATCCTTTCTTATGTGAAAGCTTTTACTATTTGAAAACAAATAATTTCGTTTTCAAAAAAATCCAGTTATATTTACACGAGTTAAAACCCTTGAATAAAAATTCAAATTTCCAAATCAATATCTTTAAAATGGTTTAACCCATATATAATTTGTACAGCATCTTTAATCCTTAGTTTCAAATCATAGAATTCAATTTCAAACTTGAATTCAAATTTAAATCAAGTTATTTAAATTTTCAAAACTCGATCAAGTTATTCGAAATAACTTTTATCTTGAAATTCCATTTCGAAAGCTTTTCACTTCAAACCCAAATTTCCAATTTCAAAATCAATTGAAATTAAAATTTCAATTTCAAAAACATTGAATTTAAATTATCTGTTACTTAACCGATTTCCACGTGAAATCCATATTTGTGTGTGTAAAAGTGTAGTCCAGGGGTTTCACACACAATAGTGCAACATCAATCATCACAGATATATCGATAAGCGGTATAATCGCTAACGCTTATCTTCATTCACAGATTCATAGATAAAATAAATTTATCAGTCACAAAGATTCATCATTACAATTCGATGTGGGTTTCGGATAACCAACTGGAATCCGACTCCCTGTCGCATCGAAATTCAAATGTCGTTCTATGGGTCAAGGGTTTCATATTCACATAGTAATATATCATCACAGATATAGAAATTTCAGATCACAACATAAATCAGGGTATATCACAAAGCATCATATATCAAGAATATCAAACAAACGAATTATTCAATAGAATTCAAACATTCATAAGTAAGGTCAGTTAATTGTTTGATTTATTCAATTCAGATTAATAAATTACTAATCCTGGTTAATTACAAATCATTTGATTAATTCTTTCTTTACTCATTAATTAACCATTTATAATTTATAAATCAACCTTTAATTTCTTAATTAATAAATTTCCAATTCATTTATCTCTAATTATTAGTAAATCAATCATAATCATTAATTAATTAAATTACTTAATTATTCTTGAATTAATCAATTAATTAATCTTTATCCTTAATTAATTAAATTAATTAATTATACTTAATTCCCTAATTAACTTAATTAACTCCAAGATAATAAAACATCTTTAACTTAAGATAAACATTACCTTAATTACCATTTACATCTTAAAACCCCTTTATCTTTATAATTATCTTAAAAACAAATTTTAGATTAAATAAATTTTAAAAACTCCTTAACAAATTACCCGGATGCTATAATTAACTATCCTTAATTATTTTAATTAACTTAGGATAACCCAAAGGTTTTACAGTTAATTTGTCAAATCGCTTCTTATTAAAGTATTCAATATACTTATATTTGACACTTTGTCTAATAATGGCTATGAGAACTTACCCATTTCAACTTGTTTTAGAAACTGGATACAATTCTCTTTATTTTAAAACCTTAAATTTAAGCCCACATAATCATCTAAGAAAATACCCGATCCACATATCAAAACACTCGGTCAAATCTCGAGTTAACCCAAAAACCCAGTCTTCAAGTTAAACACAAAAACTCTTCAAGTTAATCACAGTAAGTCCATCTTCCACTGTTCCTCTTCCATACCCAGCTCCACCGTATCCGCGTGCACCGTGCACGATGATCAATCCACTGTTGATCAACTCTGAAGCCCTTCGTGAGTTGCCCCAGCCTGCCTCGATCCCGTTGACCACCCATCACCGTTAATTAGGCCGGAAATCAAAATCGAGTCACTCAGCCCAACCTGGAACCAAAACTGGAATCACCACCAAAGCCTGTCACCACCTCGTTCTCGCGCCTCCCACCACCGTTACATCGGAAACTCTGGCCAAACACTCGCCAACCTCCCCTCTTCCATCCACCAGAACCTCGTCGAACTCGGTCGATCGAAGAGGACCATCGAATCGAAATTGACAGCCTCTCACAAATTAGGTTTAAAAATTTTAAACCTCCACCACTGCCACCACCGTGCTCCAGCCACCACCGGTCCATTTTTCCCAACATCCCTGGTCGCTCCTCTACCTCTCGACCAAGACCCAACATCCCCGGTCGACTACATCGACCATGGCGACTCAAAACGTTCAAAACATAGAAGTAAAACTGCTCTTCACTCCTTTGTTTAAAAATTGTAATTCTTGTCTTAAAAATCATAAATTCGTATATAGTTTCAATTTATATTCTTGAATCTTTAAAATCAGAAGTTTGAATTTAAACATATTTGAAGTTGTATATGTTTTCCTAGTTCTACAGAGCCTTCTACCTGCTAGTTTAACTCATTTAAAATTTTAACATCTAGATTTTTGTTAAACAAACAATTGTTGTTTATACCATACATTCAAACAATAGCTAGATTAAGTGATAAAGGTTCATCTTCATATTCACTCAAAACTACTACAGACAACAGAGCATACAAGAAATAAGTGTGTCCAGACTTTTGCACAACATATATATATACAAAGTATACATCTGCACAGAGAATAGTATGTACCATATTCACTTAAGATTAACCTTTTAAAATAAAGTGTTACTCACAGTTTTTATGAAAAAGAAGAACAGAGACTTCCAGATGAAACAGGCTTTGGAATATTGCAATTGAAGTTCTTTTCTTTGATTTTCTTGTTGATCTCTGGTTTGTTTTAATTGTGTTTTGTTTAAATTGAATTTTTGTTTGAGTTTTCAAGAGGATGCTTGCTTCAGTTTTCTTAGCTTCGAATGAATGAGACTGAGATGAAAAGGCTTGATAAAAGAATAAGTTTACAAGTGATAAATCTTGTACAGGTAATCATATTTTGTTGTACAAAGTTTATATTTTTTTTCCTTCCTCTGGTACAATTATACGCAGAGATTTTCTTGCTTGTAGGCTGATGATAATTTGTTGTGTGTACTTAGAGAGGTAAACATTTAATGTTAATGTACCTTGTGTTTTGCATTTGCAATACTTCGGCTGATATGAAAACCTTTTGGTGGCTGGTAAGTATTACATTTTGTACTTTATGTCTTCCTTTCTTTAACTTTGTTTCTTGTTCCATACTCCAGCCGTATACATATATAAAGATATTTGGTGGCTAAAGATACTTATCTACATATATTTCTATTTCTTATATGTTGTTTTAAAGAATTGACTTATGTATTGTTTTATTTCTATGCTTTTGTTCTATTATTTTAAATAAGATTCTATAATTATTTTACTTCATATTTATTGTCTTATATTATTAGCTTAAGTATTTTGCATTTGTTTTTATTATTTTATTTTCATTTATTTTTCATTCGTTTATTTTATCACTTTTATATCGTATATATATATTCACACATATATACAATATTTAAAATTTTTATTCAAATCAATTATATACATATATTTATAACTTCAAATTTTCTCATATATGCTCAAGTATACAATATTTTAAATTTAAATGATTTATACAGAATATATTTGAATCCGGGGAAACTCACAATCTATTTATCGTTTTATTTCACTATTTTAATTCAAAAATTCATTTAATTATTAATTTAAACTTAATCAAAATTCGGGGTCGTTACAGACTTCCCCCCTTAAAAGAATTTCGTCCTCGAAATTACCAAGGAGACAAAAAGATAGATGAAGAATGTTCCATGAAATCAAACTGAACAGCTATTCTGCATTTGGCTTACCAAATCAGAATATCACGAACGAATCTGTTTTAACACTTCACAAGATACTCGGGTTATCCAAATTTACGAAATATGCAGTGGCATCGGTTAGTTCGAAGGAATAACTAACCATTCGTAGAATATATCCGGACCCAAAGAATAGATAGATGTATGGATACAATTTCAAAATTTTCCATTTAGAACTAAAGTATACCTATCAACCATAGCAATCAAAGCATCCAATACATCCATACAAACAATTTTGGCTCTGTTGGAGTTTATGTCCCATATTAACACATCAAATTTCTTCTTCTTGGATCTACCAGAAACTATCGAAGAATTGAGAAGAGATGACGAGCGAAAGAGATTGATAGAGAAAAGATTGTTTCCTTGTTGTTACAGAGTATTGACCATTTATAGTCGTATTCCCCTGTCCCCTATCTCGTCTTCTTCTTGCACTCATACTTACTATCAGTGGATAGCAAGAGAATTTACTGAGGCACACGAACGGATATCTTAAGGATACTCATTCTAGAGTTTACTTCACTCTATCTCTAATGAGCTACTTAATGTGTTATACTCCTGAGCTAAAGTTCAACCTTAGCTCTGATACCACATGTAACGATCCGGATTTTCGCGCTCGAAAATCAACATCCGTACTTCACATTGTACTCGAATGCCGTAGATTCGACCGTTCAAATCCGATTTGCCGGAGTTATAACAACATTAAGTAAACAACACAGTGGAAAAAGAATATATCAATTACATAACATTGATACAATGACAGATACAAAATCTGATACGACAGAATGATACAACAGATATCAATATACATCAGAGATATGATACAAGAAATAGCAGCGGAAAAGGAAATAGATAACACCAGCAGTGGATAGAATATCTCCAATAGAATGCTCCAATCCATAGCTAGCGGAAAGCAAGGTCAGTCGTCCATAGACTGACTAGCTCCAGATAATCTACTCAACCTGAATATCCGAAAAGAAACCCAACTCTAGACTGCTCGTGTGGAAAATTATGAGCACCCAGAGTTTAGGAAGGGAACAATAAACTCCGGATCAGTCATGGGACTGGTGTGAGCAACAAAAACAGTTTATCTTTAAACAAACACAAAAGGTTGTTTAACATTGAAATCCGTAATGCTTTTTGAAAATGAAACTACCATAAGGCCTCCCGCCACACACACAATGCAATCGCAGAATTGGAGGAGATTTCTCCTTATGATAGTTAAACATGTTTACTACGCAAAAATCATTCGATATTATTATCATCAGTGCATAGTGTCGAAAACATTTCGAAAATATAATATCAATCTTAGCCAGCATACAACATTTCATCGTATACCTACTATAGCTACCATGTTCAATAACAGGTTACCGCCACATTCCATGGCAGGTTATACAACTAAAACCGTACAGGGTTCGTATTGTTTCTTTGGATTTCCAACAAATGATCAGGCTAAGGAACTTCCTTATCGAAATAGAAACGCCTCTGGAAAGACGCCCCGGATCCTAACCGGATCTCTGCAAACAAAAGGCCGACGCTACCTCACGCTCTAACCGAGCTGTAACTAGGTAACTAACACACGAGTCATGTCATCCCCCGGTCGTTACCGACCTTTATCCGAGGGCCCTCGATCATAAAGCAACAACCACAAAGTATAATAACTGTGCAGCATCCACATAGGTAAAATATCTGGGCTCCATACCATGATATCACCTTTTATCCAGAAGGAAATGACATACCCTAGGGGCGCTACCCCTACAAACCTTTGTCGCAACATTCCTGTTTTGACCATTACCGGGTTGTGAGGCTCGACGAAGTCTCGTCCACAAGCTACGCTTTTTCACAAAGCCACGCTTTTCCACAAAGCCACGCTTTTTCACAAAGCCACGCTTCGATCAACAAATGATCAGCAGCACTTCGTATGCCACATTACCAAATTGGGAATGTATCACTAGTAACCATCAACTACATAACCTCTGAGCTCGTACGTCTCAGAGAAGGGTGTTAAGCTAAGAGAATAAATTCTCCGCCACCAACAGAAATGTATTTGATAGAAACCAGCTTTACATCTCAAAGTGTAATGTCAGACACACATCCATACAAGTCTGTTCCGGGTTCGAACAGAACCGAAGGCACTTCTCACGAAGCCCTTGCAAATCCGGATAATTTCCAATCACGTCCGGACTTCCCGTCACTAAGGGTGATAAAACCTCTATATCGGGGATCAGCCGATGCAGAGTAACTCGACGGTAATCCTTCCGTTTTCAAAAATATCCGGTCTTCACCACCGGTCTTCAAATGCGATCCATATCGTCGTATCACTATTCGGAATGGGTTATATGACGCAAAGGTCCTCTCCCGGCTAAACCGAATAACGAGCGCAATTAAAAATCATATGGATACTGGGGTCTCAATTAAATCACAGCTTAAAGCCCAAACTTTTTCATTCAAATGGTTAAAACAAATTACCATTTCCAATCTTTTAAACAAAAAGATTCAATTCAAAAACCTTCAATGGTTTAAACAATTTCCACACTTTTAATCTTTTAAACAAAAAGATTCAATTCACAAAGTTTACCCCGTTCACAAAGATTCATTCACAGATTTTCAAAACAATTTCCATTTCACTTGGATTAACTCGTTAAATCTTTAAATCAAGATTTAACTTATAGCTTTTAAAACAATTCCATTTCAAGTTGGATTAACTCGTTCGGTCTTTGAAATCAAAGACTCATTTCATAGTTTTCAAAACAATTCCAATTCTATTTCAACTCGAAACCATTCAACACAATTTGGAAATCCTTTCTTATGTGAAAGCTTTTACTATTTGAAAACAAATAATTTCGTTTTCAAAAAAATCCAGTTATATTTACACGAGTTAAAACCCTTGAATAAAAATTCAAATTTCCAAATCAATATCTTTAAAATGGTTTAACCCATATATAATTTGTACAGCATCTTTAATCCTTAGTTTCAAATCATAGAATTCAATTTCAAACTTGAATTCAAATTTAAATCAAGTTATTTAAATTTTCAAAACTCGATCAAGTTATTCGAAATAACTTTTATCTTGAAATTCCATTTCGAAAGCTTTTCACTTCAAACCCAAATTTCCAATTTCAAAATCAATTGAAATTAAAATTTCAATTTCAAAAACATTGAATTTAAATTATCTGTGACTTAACCGATTTCCACGTGAAATCCATATTTGTATGTGTAAAAGTGTAGTCCAGGGGTTTCACACACAATAGTGCAACATCAATCATCACAGATATATCGATAAGCGGTATAATCGCTAACGCTTATCTTCATTCACAGATTCATAGATAAAATAAATTTATCAGTCACAAAGATTCATCATTACAATTCGATGTGGGTTTCGGATAACCAACTGGAATCCGACTCCCTGTCGCATCGAAATTCAAATGTCGTTCTATGGGTCAAGGGTTTCATATTCACATAGTAATATATCATCACAGATATAGAAATTTCAGATCACAACATAAATCAGGGTATATCACAAAGCATCATATATCAAGAATATCAAACAAACGAATTATTCAATAGAATTCAAACATTCATAAGTAAGGTCAGTTAATTGTTTGATTTATTCAATTCAGATTAATAAATTACTAATCCTGGTTAATTACAAATCATTTGATTAATTCTTTCTTTACTCATTAATTAACCATTTATAATTTATAAATCAACCTTTAATTTCTTAATTAATAAATTTCCAATTCATTTATCTCTAATTATTAGTAAATCAATCATAATCATTAATTAATTAAATTACTTAATTATTCTTGAATTAATCAATTAATTAATCTTTATCCTTAATTAATTAAATTAATTAATTATACTTAATTCCCTAATTAACTTAATTAACTCCAAGATAATAAAACATCTTTAACTTAAGAGAAACATTACCTTAATTACCATTTACATCTTAAAACCCCTTTATCTTTATAATTATCTTAAAAACAAATTTTAGATTAAATAAATTTTAAAAACTCCTTAACAAATTACCCGGATGCTATAATTAACTATCCTTAATTATTTTAATTAACTTAGGATAACCCAAAGGTTTTACAGTTAATTTGTCAAATCGCTTCTTATTAAAGTATTCAATATACTTATATTTGACACTTTGTCTAATAATGGCTATGAGAACTTACCCATTTCAACTTGTTTTAGAAACTGGATACAATTCTCTTTATTTTAAAACCTTAAATTTAAGCCCACATAATCATCTAAGAAAATACCCGATCCACATATCAAAACACTCGGTCAAATCTCGAGTTAACCCAAAAACCCAGTCTTCAAGTTAAACACAAAAACTCTTCAAGTTAATCACAGTAAGTCCATCTTCCACTGTTCCTCTTCCATACCCAGCTCCACCGTATCCGCGTGCACCGTGCACGATGATCAATCCACTGTTGATCAACTCTGAAGCCCTTCGCGAGTTGCCCCAGCCTGCCTCGATCCCGTTGACCACCCATCACCGTTAATTAGGCCGGAAATCAAAATCGAGTCACTCAGCCCAACCTGGAACCAAAACTGGAATCACCACCAAAGCCTGTCACCACCTCGTTCTCGCGCCTCCCACCACCGTTACATCGGAAACTCTGGCCAAACACTCGCCAACCTCCCCTCTTCCATCCACCAGAACCTCGTCGAACTCGGTCGATCGAAGAGGACCATCGAATCGAAATTGACAGCCTCTCACAAATTAGGTTTAAAAATTTTAAACCTCCACCACTGCCACCACCGTGCTCCAGCCACCACCGGTCCATTTTTCCCAACATCCCTGGTCGCTCCTCTACCTCTCGACCAAGACCCAACATCCCCGGTCGACTACATCGACCATGGCGACTCAAAACGTTCAAAACATAGAAGTAAAACTGCTCTTCACTCCTTTGTTTAAAAATTGTAATTCTTGTCTTAAAAATCATAAATTCGTATATAGTTTCAATTTATATTCTTGAATCTTTAAAATCAGAAGTTTGAATTTAAACATATTTGAAGTTGTATATGTTTTCCTAGTTCTACAGAGCCTTCTACCTGCTAGTTTAACTCATTTAAAATTTTAACATCTAGATTTTTGTTAAACAAACAATTGTTGTTTATACCATACATTCAAACAATAGCTAGATTAAGTGATAAAGGTTCATCTTCATATTCACTCAAAACTACTACAGACAACAGAGCATACAAGAAATAAGTGTGTCCAGACTTTTGCACAACATATATATATATACAAAGTATACATCTGCACAGAGAATAGTATGTACCATATTCACTTAAGATTAACCTTTTAAAATAAAGTGTTACTCACAGTTTTTATGAAAAAGAAGAACAGAGACTTCCAGATGAAACAGGCTTTGGAATATTGCAATTGAAGTTCTTTTCTTTGATTTTCTTGTTGATCTCTGGTTTGTTTTAATTGTGTTTTGTTTAAATTGAATTTTTGTTTGAGTTTTCAAGAGGATGCTTGCTTCAGTTTTCTTAGCTTCGAATGAATGAGACTGAGATGAAAAGGCTTGATAAAAGAATAAGTTTACAAGTGATAAATCTTGTACAGGTAATCATATTTTGTTGTACAAAGTTTATATTTTTTTTCCTTCCTCTGGTACAATTATACGCAGAGATTTTCTTGCTTGTAGGCTGATGATAATTTGTTGTGTGTACTTAGAGAGGTAAACATTTAATGTTAATGTACCTTGTGTTTTGCATTTGCAATACTTCGGCTGATATGAAAACCTTTTGGTGGCTGGTAAGTATTACATTTTGTACTTTATGTCTTCCTTTCTTTAACTTTGTTTCTTGTTCCATACTCCAGCCGTATACATATATAAAGATATTTGGTGGCTAAAGATACTTATCTACATATATTTCTATTTCTTATATGTTGTTTTAAAGAATTGACTTATGTATTGTTTTATTTCTATGCTTTTGTTCTATTATTTTAAATAAGATTCTATAATTATTTTACTTCATATTTATTGTCTTATATTATTAGCTTAAGTATTTTGCATTTGTTTTTATTATTTTATTTTCATTTATTTTTCATTCGTTTATTTTATCACTTTTATATCGTATATATATATTCACACATATATACAATATTTAAAATTTTTATTCAAATCAATTATATACATATATTTATAACTTCAAATTTTCTCATATATGCTCAAGTATACAATATTTTAAATTTAAATGATTTATACAGAATATATTTGAATCCGGGGAAACTCACAATCTATTTATCGTTTTATTTCACTATTTTAATTCAAAAATTCATTTAATTATTAATTTAAACTTAATCAAAATTCGGGGTCGTTACAACAATGCTATTAAAACTTATAATTGAAGTTGGAAATTTAATTGAATTAATAACGAATCTTTAGTAGAAAGATTTGTTTCGATAAATTGATAAAACTATTTGAATTGTGAAAAATACTAGACGAGTTAAGGACCATTTTTCCTAACTTGTAATTTCAGGACGAAATTCTTTTAAGGAGGGAAGTTTGTAACGACCCAGAATTTTGAACAAATTAAATTGAGAATATTTAATTAATTTTAAATATTTGAACGATGATTTGATTTGAATCCCGAATATAACTTTGAATTTGGCGATTAAATTATAGAATTTAATCTATTGAAAGTTGAATAAAAAAAATTGAATCTTCAGTTTTAAGCTGAAGAAAAATATTTTGAAAGCTTTTAAAATTCGTATTGATAATACTGAAGATGATTGAAGCTTCAGAATCGAATTTGAAGATGATTTGTTCAGTTTTGAAATTAAATCGTTCGAATCGATATTTAAAAATAGCCGTCCGAGGCGCATTCTCGGAATTCGACGAAACCATTTCCATTGGGTCCGGAATATTGTATTATTGCCGGGTTTCAAATTTCGTATTTTTCGAAGTTGATTTGTGACCTTACGGTGAGATAACGCGTTGGAAATTTGAATTGAATTCAATTTTAAATTTAATTTTTAACTGGGTCAATATCACACCACCACGTTGTCTCCCATTGAATACGCCTATAATCACGGAAGGAATCGTGAAGGCACGTTCCCCTGTCTTCCCCCTCTCTTTTTAAATTACCCAAATTTCAATTCCACCTCCAGTTCAAAACGAAGAAGAAAATAAAAATCGACCGCCTTGTTTGAAATCGCGAGCGACCTATTCTCCTTCCTTTCTACTTCAATTTGATTCACGAAATCGAATCGTTGTCTTCGGTCAGGTCGCGATCTGGAAGAGTCTACGAGGGTTGTTGGCGGCGATTTAGGCTTGGGATCGGAGACGTAGTGTTCAAGGGGGGCGGTGCAAGTGGTGTAGGGCTGCAGGTGGATGGGCTCGAGGCCGGCATCGCGACTTCGTGGGCGAGCGAACTGGCGCGCGCGTGGATTCTCGAGCGCGATAGGGTATGGCGGCGGCAAAGCGGAGGAAGGCGATCGAATTTCGGGGCCGGTCGTTCGACAAGGCTTTGGGTTCGCGATGGTGAGCGCGAGCAGACTGGAAGGCGACTCAGGCGATGGTGGCGACATTCGCAGTGAGGTATATTTCGTTTATTCTTTGCACTTTAAAAATTTAACTCAGTTTTATAAATATAAACAGGAAAATTTATTTATGTATAAATCTGGATAAAATATATAGATGTAATTTAAAGAGTATTAAAGAGTCTTAAAGTAAGAATATAGATATATATATATATATATATATATATATATGTAGAATTTTATATGCAGAAATTTAAATCCAATTTTTATTCTCTAAAAACAGTGAATATACCTATATATGATCTCATGAAAATAAAAATGATAATAGATATATTATAAAGGTAGTTTTAAGTTTAATAAAACTTATTTGATTTTTTTTAGTAAAGATATATTGGAAGATTTATAAATACGAAAATAGATAAGGTTTGAAATTACAGAGATTTTTGAATATTGAAAATTTGTATAAAATGAAAATAATTGACTAAGTTAATTCCTTTTGTTTAAGTAACTTATTTAAAATTTATATTAGCTACTAAAAATAATTTAAAGAAAGAGAACTTAGTTTTAAAATTTTAAATTGAAGATTAGTTAAATTATTAAAGGAGAAGTTGTTAATTAAAACTATCATAACGGAAATTCGATAGTTCGATTTAATTTGAATGTTAATAAATTTATATGATTGTTATACAAGGTATAAATCAAGAAAATCAATCTGGAATGGAAAATGGATGGCAAAATTAAAAGCTAAGGTGAGATTTTTCTCACTCGATTGAAAAGTGGATTTTGCAGTTATTTATTGATTTATTTGATTGCTATTTGGATGTGATAGTAGATATGGTAGGATATATATATATATATATAGCAATATATACATATTGGCATATGTATATATTGGATTGATGATTTCCCGCCTCGTATAGCGGATGAGACCCTATTGCGCCGTTAGTAAGCGGATTATTTTTATAAAACCCATATACCGCGATATTCCACCTCGAAGTGGAATTGGTATTGTGCTAACATCTGTGGATGCAGGGAAACAGGTTGGAGGGATCCAACTGGATTCCTCACCAATATTATTATTTGCAGATTTTGTTGTATATGCTGTTATCATATTGATATATGATATTGGATGTTATGATTGACTAATTGATGCTGTTGCATCATCAGATTCAGTTTTGAAATTTAAAAATAACAACTTTTATTTTAAAAAGGTTTTTTTAAAGTGATTTTTGAAAATATACGTTTTATGGAATTTTTGAATTGATTTATAAACGTTAAAATTGTTAAAGTTATAAAAGTTATAATTTTTAGTGGAATATAACCAAAGTGTCATTTTTAACATAAAAATCGATTTATTTATAAAATGGTTTAAGTTGGGATTTTTGAATAACTATAAACGATTTGTATAAAAAGATTTATACAAATTGATATTTATAAATCAAATGTTGGAATTATAAAACGAGTTTTTTTTAAGTGTTAAAATGAAGTATAAATTGGATTTTGGCATTTTAATTGGGCTTTTTTGAACAAGTATGAATGGTTAATAGATGAGATTTATAAATAGTATAAAAGTAGTTCGGGTATGGTTGAAAATAAGGTTATAAATGAAATCTTATAAGTAATAAGATTTAAAATCTGTGAAGTTTAAAAGACGGATTTCTTTTAAAATAAATGAATTGTAAGTTATTAACTTATAAGATGGACCTTTGGTATATACATTGAGTATAAATTGAATAGGTCATTAAAGAAGATTTATAAATCGAATTGTTAATAAAGGAGATTTATTAAATTGAAGTTGTTAGAAAATAGAAATAGAATTTATAAACGTTGTTTTATAAATTTGAGATCAATTGAATTTGATAAATGAAATATAGAAGATTATTAAAGGAAATATATTCGCGATTTTGGATAGCGAATTATCCTTGAAATAAATGTGTAGAAAAGACTGGAATTGGGTTAAATGAATTATATTCACGATTTTGGACAGTGAATATATTATTGAATAAAATGGATTTATTTTTGAAGAAGTGATATTAAAAATGAAGTTAAACATTTTAAAGAAGTTTTAAAATGTATTATGAACCGAAAGCATAGATTTCAACAGTTCTTGTTGAAATAGATGTTTTCGAGAAATAAGGAAATGATGGACTATAACACTGTTGTTATAGTAAATGATTTTCGAAAGAAAATGTTTTTGTCTAGTATTGGGATTTATATATCTATCTTAATTTCAAATCCCTATACTAGTGATTTTGAGTCGTCGTAACGATGTTTTACATAACATTCGTTTTGACTCAAATAAATGTGCTTAAGAGAATGATTTCCTTAAAAGAATGAAATATATACTTAATATTGATCTAAGTATATCGAATATTTTCAAATGTTGAAAATAAATTGATTTGTGAATTACTTATAATAAAATAAGTATGGAAATACTTTTCCAATATGAAACGAAGGGTTTGAAATTTTATCTTTTGAAGATAAATTGAAAAGTGAATATTTGAAAATTTCTTTCGAACGGTTAAGTGTGGAAATTTTATATCTAGTAAAGATATTTTTTTTTGAAGATGAAATAATTTGGAAAATTATTTGGAATCTGATGATGTTGCGCATCTTTATTGATAGTTAAATAACCGACTATCAATAATTACCTTGAACGATATTTGTTGTGAATTGGATGAATTTGAATGCCACACTTATTTTTGAATAAGCGCTCACTATTCGGGTTAGCCGGGAAAGGACCCTGGGGTCGTATAACCCATTCCGAATATGTGATACGTCGTTATGAATTGCATTCGAAGACCGGTGTTGAAGACCGGATATTTTTGAAAATGGAAGGATTACCGTCGAGTTACTCTACATCGGCTGATCTCCGGTTTAGAGGTTTTATCACCCTTAGTGACGGGAAGTCCGGACGTGATTAGAAATTTATCCGGATATGCAAGGGCTTCGTGAGAAGTGCCTTCGGTTCTGTTCGATCCCGGAACAGACTTGTATGGATTTTGTGTCTGACGTTACAATTTGAGATATAAAGCTGATTTCTTTCAAATACATTTCTGTTGGTGACGGAGAATTTATTCTCTTAGCTTAACACCCTTCTCTGAGACGTACGAGCTCAGAGGTTATGTAGTTGAAATTTATCAGCGATATACTCCCAATTTGGTAACGTGGCATACTGAGTGTTGCTGTGAAATGATCAGTGTTTGATCATTTGTGATATGATCATTTGTTTGATCTTATATCTTTGTGATCATAGGTTGATCATTTTGTTTGACCCGAAGCATGGCTTTGTAGAAAGCGTAGCTTTGTGGACGAGACTTCATCGAGCCTCACACCCCGGAAATGGTCAAAACAGGAAGGATGCGGCAAGGTTCTAGGGAGTAGCGCCCTTTAGTGTATGTCATTCCTTCTGGATAGAGGTGGTATCATGGTATGGAGCCCAGATACTTAACCTATGTGGTTGCTGCATTATTATTTATGTGGTTTGTTGGAAATCGGGGATCCTCGGGAAGATCGGTTACGATCGGGGGATGGCATACGCGTGTCAGTAGTTACCTATTTTTGCAGAGGTAACCCGGCCTTGTGTTGGCAGAGATCTAACCGTAATGTTAGGTTATTTCTCGGGTCGTCTATTCCAGGGACGTACCCATCGTGGAAAAGGAAGTTCCTTAGCCTGACCATTTTTTGGAAATCCAAACTCCAATACGTGACTTGTACGGTTTTAGTTGTAGAACCTGCCATCTAATATGGCAGCTATAGTAAGCATACTATAATGGTACGTATGCTGGCTAAGATTTATATTGTACTTTCGAAATGTTTTCTACACTATGCACTAATAATAATATCGAAAAGAATTTGATTTTTGCGTAGTAAGCATCTTTGACTATCATAAGAAGAAATCTCCTCCAATTCTACGTTTGCATTGTGTGTGTGGCAGGAGGTCTTATGGTAGTTTCATTTTCCAAAAGCATTGCGAATTTGTTTTATTTTCCTTATGAAAAATAACTGTTTTACGATCTCACACCAGTCACCATGACTGACTCGGAGTTTATTGTTCCCTTCTAAACTCTGGGTGCCCACCAATTTCCACACGGGCAGCCTAGAGTTATGTTATCAGGATATTCTGGAGCTTTGGAGATAAGCTGGATGGCGAGACGTAGTATTTGTATCTGATATATTTATTCCGCTGTGTATTCTGTATGAGGACAAGTTTATATAACTGTCCATTGTTGTATATCGACTCTGATGATTGATGTATGTATAAACTGATATAGTTCTTTGTTTTAAAAGACTAGTGTTTATTTATTATATATTGTTCCGCTGCGATGTGTAAGATTCTGATATTGTTTTCTATTCTGATGTTGTTCTGTAGTTTTTCTTCTTCTTCTATCTTCTTCTTCTTCTGCCTTTTTCTTCTTTTTAAAACCCTCACTATTGGAGTTTCCGGCACTCGATTTCTCGGCAGTCGATAAAGGGAGTATCGATGTCGAATTTTTGAAAGTCGAAAATTCTTGTACGTGACAATAATGATGGATTAAGATTAATTAATTTATTAATTAATAATGTTTTAACATTAGTTAACCTTTTCACTTAATGACTTTTAAAAGTTAATAAATTTGTTTAACCTTAAATAAATATTTTCTTAAATAAAGATTGAGTTAATTAATCACTTTTAAATAATGATATTTAATTATTATTTAATTTAAAATTAATTAATTATATTATTAATTGAATTAATGATGTTTTAAAGGAGCTTTACCTTTTAATCAATGATTATTGAAGTAAATTAATTAACTAGATAACGAAGTTTTAAACTTAATTAATCAATGTTATAAGGATGTTTTAAGTGGATAAATCCTTTTTATAATGAGGTTTCAAAACCATTAAACTCTTTCAACAAAGTGTTTTAAAGCTAATACTTGTAAGGGAAAGCCAAGTACGAATTCGGGATTTTAAAAGAAAAAGGTTTGAATTGTTTGTGGAAATGAATTAATTTCTACAAAGCGATTCACTTATATGGAAACGATTTATTTGTATAATTAGCACAAAACATCGGAGAAGTAGACTTGTTATTATTTTGAAAGATAATAATAATCGTGAGACATGACTTTGAGGTAACACTACTTTGACTTGTCCGGCATTATTGTTAACCAAGAAATAATACAAGTTTGAATTCGATGAGTGGTGATAAGTAAACAAGACTTAATTTCCATATACGATCGATTTATATTGATGTGCACGTAAATGTGCATATATTTACATCCATATTTTATCTCTTTTTATTTAAATAAACATCATATTTGGGCATTTGTACATGTTAAAACCAAAATTCAATTATTTTCAAACCATCATATTTTCATCTTCATTCAGGGGCAAAATGGTCATTTTTGTGCATGTGTAAATTTGAGAATTTTTACTTGGACATTTTTGATGTTTTTTATAGGAATTTGGATGCATATGGAAGAGGCTTATATGAAGATACATGCATGCACAAATGAATATAAAGGAAAGAAGAGGGAAATAATTCAAAGTGAAGATCATGGAGGACCCTACCTACCCACCTACCTTAATGTACAAATTAGAGGCTAATGAACATGCTTATGGAATTATTGGCTTCATGTACACTTAAATTATGATTAGTAGAAGCTAATGATTACTTGGCCTCCACACTTCCTAAGGGGTATTTTGGAAACTCCCCTAAAAATAGAATTAGGGTTTTATGCATGTATAAAGAGCTCTCTTATGTACATGTAAATCATCTTCTACCTTTCATATTAGTTAGGAAATGAAAAATACAAGTTGTAATGGCAATGTTACATGAAAAAAAAAGGCTTCCAAGCCTCTTTCTTCTCTCTTTTCTACATGCTTTTCTTTGTTTAATTGTTAATGTTTATTTCTATGCTCTCTTTCTCTTAATGTTCATAGCTTAGATTTACATTTTTGCACTAGTCTAATCAATTTTCTTCTAGTAGTTAATCTTCCTTTTCTTTGTTTATTCTCTACTTTCTTTCATTTTCAATGTTGAAACTTACATGTGTTGATTTAATAACACAAATGAGTAGCTAAATCCCTTCAATTTAGGGGTAATGAAGCTCTCAAATATTATGTAATTTCAACATTTTTTATGATTTATGATCTCTTTGTTTGTGCTTCATGAAAGTGAATTTTGATGCAAATTTATATAAGTGGGTTTGATAGCTTATATTGCTTATGCAAATGAGCTATTCTTATTCAATATAAACACAATTTGCATCATCATTTGCTAATCCATTTTTGATTGTGAAATTAAAGTAAAAATGAAATTTGATGATCTATATTACTAGTTACAATAGTAAATAGATTATACTTAAAATAGCTTTTGCTTTGGCTTCATTTTCATGAGAATTATAAGTGGTTTATTTTTTGTATTATAGTTTGATGATTTGAGTTATGTTAATTAATAACATAAACAAACCATATAATAAATACAACAATATTTCACTTAATATCAAAGCTAGAGATCACAAATTGTTTGTTTGTTGATTTACAAAAATATGAGAGTGGATTTGCCTCTAAATTGTTCTCTAATTCAATAGTTTTTAAATCAAATTTTAATTCTAGTTTTAGCTTCATTTTATTTCTAGTTAACAATTTCTCCTCCATTTGGTCTAATTTGATTGAATAGATTTTTAAACTCTAACAATTCTCTACGGATCGACCCATATTCACCACGTACTGCAAAAGGTACGCCGTGCGCTTGCGGTTATTTTAATTTGAAAATTTTTCGACTATTTTCTAATCGATAGAAAATTAGTCGTTAAACAAGTTTTTGGCACCGTTGCCAAGGAATTGTCTTGATTTTAATTTTCTATTCTTCGAATTATTTTTCTTTGATTTTTGTGTGATTTTATTTGTGTTTTTATTTTGTGTGTTTGTTTGCAATTTAAAAAAAATTTGTTGTGTGTGTAGTTTGACTTTGTTGTTTGCATTTTTTGTTTTTGTTGTGTTCATTTGCATTTGCATATATAAAAAATCATACACAATACAAAAAAAAATTAAATTATTTTATTTCATCATCATTTTCACTTTACAATTTTTGCTTTCTGTTCACAAATTTTCACTTACATTTTACAAAATTGCCAAAATTTCAGTTGTGCATTGCTGTGTAGTGTAGTTTCTTGTTTCTGCCTTGCTTTACAACTTCACCATCCCTCTATCATAACTACCATACTCCTCCACTTACACCTCTACAACCATCAACAACTTACCAATCTGCTGCCTACTGCCATCCACACAATCCCTGCCTTACAAAACTACCTACAAAACTTCACCTCTGTTACCAAACATATTGCCAAAACCCCTGCCTTCCCTTGTACAACAATACTGCTCCTCCGTGCCATCAAGTAGTTCACTCCCTCATAACAACAACAACATCATCAACTTGCTTCCATCAAGCATCTTTCCATTCACACAACATAACCACCCACTTGCTTACAACACTTTCAACCATTACTGCCATTCATTTGCCAAAATTCATTACTGCCAAAATTCATTACTGCCAAACTGTCATTTACACTGTCTCCACTCTTCACACACCTCGAAGTCGAGACCATCACACCTACCACCACCAGTCCTCCATCTCCATCCACATCACACTGAACAGTACACTTCTACAACTCAACATTCATCCCACTGATCAAGTTATACAATCTCCAATTCATCTCCCATTCAACATACATACAACTACAATCCTTTCTAACAGCAGTTACAGCAGCGACCATCCACTGACCACCTGACAAACAACAAAACCACTTCCATCTCAATCATACTATCTTCACTCCCCCGCTTCATACCACAACACTGACCACACAGCATTCAAACGCCCTACCACTCTTTTAAGCAACATCATACTTTCTCCTCAAACTAAAACTCACTACAATACCATCAGCAAGCCATTGCCAATCGAACTTCGCCTCCATCCACAAAGTCGCACACCCTGCACCCGAACCAGCCAACTGCAGTTCATCACCACTATTCAAATCGACTTCGAACAACAACTTCACTGTCGCAATCCCCTTCCAGACCCCCATATCCTCTTCCAGCCACCAACTTCAACTTGCCTCAAACTACCCATACAAACCAATCCCAAAAACTACCACTGCAACCAGACATCACGAAATCATTTGCGGCTCCATCATCAAACCCAAACGCTAATCATCGATATCGCTACCAAAAATACCTCGCATTCAATCACCTTCAATCGCCGAAACCATACTTCATAGCTTCCCAATTCAACCAACACTACAACACCAACGGCAACCAAACCTCATCGAACACGCAGCCGGCAACCATTCACGAACCTCTGCAAGCAATCGGCGGCTCCATCCCACAAACAATCGAACTCCTGCAATCGCGAACCATCACGATCCAAATCCCCTTTGATTTCTAACCACCAACCTATGACTTCATCTGACACTTTCGAATGTTTGATTGAATTTGACTAGACGTGATGATAATTTAATTGAGTTTGATTCAGAAATTTTAAAATCTCGAATTGGGAGCAATTAGTAAATTTCTTTGTTTTAAGAATTTTATTTAATTGAATTTTGTTTGTTTTGAACAGAATAATGAAATTTTGAGTAAGCGGTGATTTTTGTTGAAAGTTTGTTTTATTTCATATTGGGCCGGGTCGGTTTGGTTTAGTTTGAAATTTTTTTCCTCTTACCTTTTTGTTTTCCAATCTTCTTTTTTTTAAGGAAAAAAAAAACAAACAAAACAAAAACTAAAAAAAAAAGGTTGTTTTGATTTCATATCTTTCTTAATTTCTTCCTTGAAAAGCTTTTGAATTATTTTGAGTTTTTGAATAGTTTTTTTTTCATTTAAAAAAAAGAAAAAAAACAAAAACAAATTTCTTTCTTTTCTTTGTTTAGATTTTCCTATTTATTTTAGTCTTCCTTATCCTAAAAACTTGTGTTGTTTAATTTGTTTTGAATTGTTTTAAGTCCATCCTTATTTGAAAAAAAACCTTTGTGTATATATTGTTTTCCTTTTCAGGTTGCCAGAGCAGAAAATTGCAAGGAAAAGAGGGATTTGCTTGCTAAAAAAATTTGCCTTGCTTGCTTTAAATAAAAAAAATCACTGCTTTCAAATAAATTGCTAATAATTTGCACGCTCTGGTATTGTGCTTTCTTCTCTTGTTTTATTTTGAATTGCATTGTTGGTTGCTTGCATTTGCATTTATATATAAAAAAAAATTTCAAAATCCAAAAACAAAAACAAACTTCATTTTAGTTGCATTGTAAATTCATGTTTAATTTTTGCTTTGTATTCATCTCATTTTATTTTCTTTTCTAAGGGCAATACCCCAATTCACATAAGGTGAGGGATTTCATCACCCTTTCCTTAGCCCACAAACGCATTTCATCGTAGAATTTGACTGGTAATAAAGGTTAGACGTTGGACCTAAGGGTGTCACGAGCTCATTTAGGGCTTAATTGTATTTTCACAATTGTTTTCTTTGAATAACTTTATTTTTTGGTGTCTAGGCAATGGCAGAGTAATAACCAGTTATAAAAATTACGGTGATCTGTAAATATTATACCAGTTGTTCCTCTGAAGGTACTTAAACTTTCGGTTGCATTCTTACGGTGATTCGTGGTGCACCGATAACCCCTGCCTGTTACCTGGCTGAAAAATATTTTTGTTGATTTAAGACAGAGTGTGATTATACAATTTTGGGTTGGGAGCTACTAAGGACAGAAAACTGTAATTAAGTCATTTGCATTCATTTAGTTGCATTAGTTCATGCATATTTAAAAAAAAATCAAAAAATCAAAAATCCAAAAAAAATGTAAATTTTACTTAACTTAGTTTTTAATCCAAAAAAGAAAAAAAAAATTCCATTTTTCCTTTCCTTTGAAAATTTTCAACCAAAAGAAAAAATCCAAAAAATAATAATATATATATATATAAATAAAATCTTTTCAAAAAGAAAAAAAATTACAAAATTAAAAAACAAAAAATTTGAAAATTCAAAAACAAAAAAAAAATTACAAAAACAAAAAAAACCATATAAAATTTGAAAAGACAAAAATTAAGGCCCCGTTTGGTTTGCTATTTTTAGTTTTGTGTTTTCATCTAAAGAAAAATTCGCATTTATTATGTATTGTTAAAAAACACACAATTTTGAAAAATGAAACTAACATAGAAAATAGAAAACAAGTTTATTTGATTTTTCGTGTTTTGAGACATAACAAAAGGATGGAAAACAATTCATCTCCTTCGTTTCCCATCCATCGTCGCGATGGCTAAGAATTGTAAAAAATTTCCCACATTTTCTTGTATTTTATAGTGTATGTTGAAAACACAAAACATAAAACTCAAAACGAAACCAAACGGGGCCTAAACTTCTCTTTTGAAAATAAATTTCACTTGGTAAATATTTTTCTTCCTTAAAAAAACAAAAACAAAAACAATTTTTCACTTCATTTCTCAAATCTTCACTAAACTCGATTCTAATTTCTTTCTCTTCTCGACTTTCACTTGTGCATGAGTACTTGGACTCATGACACAACAACAAATCGTTGGACTCGCGACCCTTCTACAAATCGTTTAACTATAATAGACGATCCTCCCGAAATGGCAAACGAGAACGCCCTTCGAACTCTTATGGATAAAATCTTTCCCGATAGAGTTTCTATTCCATCTTGCATCACGTTACCCACCCTTACGGGTAACCATTTCGAAATTCACTCGAACCATATTGCAACGCTTCCGAAATTTGGCAATTTCGAGCACGATGATCCATACATCTTTTTAACGAAATTCGAACAAGTTTGTGCAACCATTAAACTCCAACAACTTTCTGATGACGGAATCAAACTTCGATTAATCCCATTCGCTCTTACGGATTACGCTGAAAAATGGTTGTACAGCTTACCATCGAACTCGAGTAAAACGTGGGAAGAATCTGTAAAAGCTTTCTTAAAAAAGTTCTACCCCTTGGAAAAACGAGTAGAATCCAAAATGAAATTGTAAACTTTCATCAATTCAAGGGAGAACCATTCGAAAAATATTTTGAAAGATTCAAAGAGCTTTTGATAAAATGTCCACACAATAACTTTGAAAAATGGACGATTTGCCAAATCTTATACGATGGACTCGAAAATAGCTCACGTACCATGCTCGAATCAATGTGCCAAGGCAACTTTCTTGCCCAACATCACAACGATGCTTGGCAATTTCTTCAAAACCTCGCCGAAAAATCATCCCAATGGGAACGTTCGAACAAAAAATCAATTTACTCTCGATCGAGTGCACGATCGTTAGGATCTTCTTTTGCTTTGGAAGCTAAGATCGACGCAATGATTAAAAAATTCGATAACATTTTCTCATCAAATCAAATGAATCAAGCTTCCCAACCGATGTGTTATAAATGCAATGATCCTACTCATATAGCCGATTAGTGTCCCAATTCTATCAAACAAATCAATGCTTTCAATAAAGCCAAAAACGACCCGTTTTCTCCAACATACAACCCTGGTTGGAGAAATCATCCGAATTTTGCGTGGAACCAAACCAATCCTAACACGAATATGATTTGTCCCAATTTTCAAGCATTTTCAAATAATGCTTCGAAACCTTCCTTTCAACCCAACAATTTTCAACCAAACTTTGCGGGCCCGTCCCATAATCAACCGCAACAAACAAATTTTCAACCAAATTCTGCTCATCCTCCCCAAGACGATAAACGTTTAACTTTGCTTGAGAAAACTCTTGAAACGTTGGCTAAAGCAACTACTCAAAGCCTTCAATCAAACAGCAATTCGAAAAATTTATTGACTTCATATATGCAAACACGAACCAATCAATTGCAAAACTCGAAATGCAAAGGAGTCAATTAGCCACGTCTGTGAGCGAACGTGAATCCCAAGCCAACCCATTTCAAATCCCAGAAATCAAAACGAAAATTCAAATCAAGCACATGTTGTTCAAGATAGCAACGTCACCCAATTGAATGCTATCACAACTTTACGTTCTGGTAAACAAATCGATAATCAAGTCATTAACCCAAACGATTTACTGGAAACCTCTCTCGATACTTCTAAAACAACGAACGAATCTGAACAGAACGTGGAGCCAAATGTTGAATCGAATTCCAATCAAAACTCTTCTTCTTCTACTCGAGTAGACCCACCTATCGAGTATCGTGTCCCATTTCCACATCGTCTTCGACCAAAGAAACACTCAGACCAAATGGAAAAGATGTTGGAAATTTTTAAACAAGTCAAGGTTAACATCCCGCTTCTTGACATCGTTCAACAAGTCCCCACTTATGCGAAATTTCTTAAGGACTTGTGTACCCAAAAGCGACACACTCAAGTGCCGAAGAAGGTCTTCTTAGCCGCCAGTTTGAGTTAAGTCTTGTCCCAATCCATGCCCGTAAAATACAAAGATCTTGGCTGCCCTACGATTTCGTGTATAATTGAAGACAAGACGATTAACAAATGTTTGATAGACTTAGGCGCGAGTGTCAATTTGATTCCATATTCCATGTACGAATAATTAGGCTTAGGTGAGCTCAAACCCACAAAAGTCACGCTTCAGTTCGTCGATCGCTCCATTAAGAAGCCCGTGGGAGAAATCTAGGACGTGCTCATTCGAGTAGGGCAATTCATATTCCCCTTTGATTTTATCGTTCTCGAAACACAACCCGTGATGAATCCCTCGAGTCAAATTCCATTGATTTTAGGCCGACCATTCTTAGCCACCTCAAATTCCTTAATCAATTGTCGTAACGGTTCGATGAAAATTTCTTTTGGAAACATGACCTTGGATTTCAAGATTTTCAATCTTGAAAGCCAATCGAACGAACCTCATGACCAAACATTAGAAGTTAGTGCCATTCACGAAAACTTTGAAAATGAGACACTTGTTCTTGACGATGAACGTAAGGCCGAGTACGAAAAATTGTTTCACGAAATTCCCAACGAGATTGAATACACTCTTCCTTTTGAATCGCTTCCAGTTGAGTCCGAATCTCAACCCAATTCTTTGATCGAAAAATTCCCGAAGTTGGACCTCAAACCACTTCCCGATCACCTTAAGTATGCATACTTAGGTGATAACGAAACGTTGCCCATCATAATTTCCGCAACTCTTTCTCTTGACCTAGAAGCTTCTCTTCTCTGTATTCTTTTGAAAAATAAGGAAGCAATTGGATGGTCCATCTCCGATATTAAGGGAATTAGCCCTGCTATTGTTCAACATCGCATTCATTTAATCGACGATGCCAAGCCCGTTCGTGACGCGCAACAAAGGCTTAATCCAAAAATGAAAGATGCGGTGCATGATGAAATTCTTAATCTTCTCGACAACAGAATCATTTACCCAATCTCTGATAGTTCATGGGTTAGCCCAATTCATGTTGTACCGAAAAAGTCCGGGCTAACAATTGTCAAGAACGATTCAAACGAACTTATTCCAACTCGTACTCAAACGGGTTGGTGTGTTTGCATTGACTATCGAAAACTAAATGCTGCAACATGAAAAGATCACTTTCCTCTTCCCTTCATTGACCAAATGCTCGAACGTTTAGCCGGCCACGAATTCTACTGCTTCCTTGATGGTTATTCCGGCTATAACCAAATTCCAATCGCTCCCGAAGATCAAGAGAAAACAACTTTCACGTGTCCATTCGGTACCTTTGCTTATCGACGTATGCCATTCGGACTTTGTAACGCCCCTGCAACATTCCAACGATGCATGGTTGGAATCTTTTCCGACATGATTGAACGCTTTCTAGAAGTTTTTATGGACGATTTCTCAATCTTTGGCGATTCTTTTTCCCAATGTTTACATCATCTCGAGTTGGTTCTAAATCGATGTAAAGAAAAACATTTGACTTTGAATTGGAAAAAATGCCACTTTATGGTCAAACAAGGCATAGTCCTTGGACACATCATCTCAAATAAAGGCATTGAGGTAGATAAAGCGAAAATCGACGTAATTGCAAACCTACCCATTCCCAAAACTGTTAAGGACATTCGATCATTTCTAGGACACGCTGGCTGTTACCGACGCTTTGTGAAAGACTTTAGCAAAATTGCTCGTCCTTTGACAACTCTTCTAGGAAAAGACGTTCCTTTCGATTTTAACTCTGATTGTATCCCTTCTTTTGAACGTGTTAAGAATGAACTCATTTCTGCTCCAATCATTTGTGTGCCCAATTGGGATCTTCCTTTCGAAATAATGTGTGATGCTTCGAACTTTGCCGTTGGTGCTGTCTTAGGACAACACATCAACAAGATCCTTCACATCATTTACTATGCGAGTATGACTTTGAACGACGCTCAACTTAACTACACAACAACCGAAAAAGAGCTTCTAGCTGTCGTTTTTGCTCTTGAAAAATTCCGACAATACTTGATAGGGTCACACATTACTTGTACACGGACCACTCTGTGCTTCGATATCTCTTCGCTAAAAAGAATGCCAAATCCTGCTTGATTCGTTGGATCCTCTTACTTCAAGAATTTGACCTTACAATTAAAGACAAAAAGGATCCGATAACGTCATAGCCGATCACTTGTCTCGTCTTCCGAACGCACCATCTTCTTTGCCGATCAATGAAAACTTCCCCGATGAACAACTCCTTTCAATTTCTATCGACCCATGGTACGCTGATATAGTGAACTACTTAGTCACTAAAGAAACTCCCTCATCGTGGTCCAAACAGGACAAATGCTAATTCATGTCTCAAGTGAAGTATTTATATTGGGACGATCCATACTTGTTCAAATATTGTCCCGACCAAATCATCCGACGTTGCATTCCGGATAATGAGATTAGGAGTGTTCTTTCATTTTGCCACGATCAAGAGTGTGGTGGACATGTCGGTCCTCGAAAAACTACAGAAAAAGTGCTTCAGTGTGGTTTCTATTGGCCTTCTCTTTTCAAAGACTCGTTTGAATTTTGTAAAACTTGCGATCGATGTCAAATGCTTGGATGAATTTCTCGACGAGATATGATGCCTCTAAACCCCATTCTTATGATCAAAATCTTTGATGTATGAGGTATAGACTTTATGGGACCTTTTCCCAATTCTTTTGGAAACTTGTATATCCTTCTTGCTGTCGATTACGTTTCAAAATGGGTCGAAGCCGTTCCTTCCAAAACCAACGACCACAAAATTGTTGTGAAATTTCTCAAAGAAAACATCTTTTCGAGGTTCGGCAACGGGACCCATTTTTGCAACCGTTCTTTTGAAACTTTAATGAAAAAATACTCGATAACCCACAAGTTATCCATATTTCATCCTCGGACTTGTGGCCAAGTTGAAGTTTCAAATCGACAAATAAAACAAATCTTGGAGAAAACTGTCAATAAAAATAGAAAAGATTGGTCTCAGAAATTGACCGACGCACTTTGGGCTTACCGTAATGCTTTTAAAACTAACCTTGGGATGTCCCCATTTCATTTAGTTTACGGTAAAGCTTACCATTTACCCATTGAAATCGAACACAAAGCGCTGTGGGTAATTAAGAACTTAAACTTTGATCTTGAGAAAGCTGGCGAAAACCGAAAACTACAACTCAACGAACTAGAAGAACTTAGGAACGACGCGTATGAAAACGAGAAAATTTACAAAGAAAAAACCAAAGTTTTTCATGACAAGTCAATCCTAAGGAAAACGTTTTCGCCTAACCAAAAGGTTCTTTTATATGACTCAAGACTTCATTTATTCCCTGGGAAACTTAAATCGAGATGGACCGGACCATTTGTGGTACGAACTATTTTTCCACATGGTGCCGTAGAAATAGAAAACCTCGGGGATGGATCGGTTTTCAAAGTCAACGGTCATATCCTAGATCTAGTGTTAAGCCTCTTCATCTTTTCCAAATTTCAAATCCAAGCTTTAGGTTGTGAGATCTAGCCCTTTCTCAGTGAAAGCACTAAAAATGTTGACATCAAAAATGACACTAACACCTAATTATCAGATGAAAGAACCAAAGTGTAGAGAGTCAAATCAAATAAGCAAAAATAGCAGGAAGGTAATGTGAGACACAAGAATTTTATAGTGTTTCAACAAATTCACCGGCCTAAGTCCACTTTAATCTTTGTTATTATTTGTTTTCTCTCCAGATTACAACTAGTTTTTATCAGATCTGACCACAATCTAGTGGATCTTAGATTTACAATGGAGTTTCTAGAGTATGTTTAAGGAGGAAGGTAAGAGCGAAGAAGATGCATAGTGTGAATCAGAGTGAATATCCCTATTTAGTTGTAGTAGGCTGATATTTATAGAGAAACAACTACATCAGGAGCTATTAAATGTTTATCATTTGATTGTAATGATGGTTAGTAGATGTTTGGTTTGTTGCTTGAAAAATAGTCGCATTTGAAAGTTAGTTAGCGAATCATTGGTTATATGGAAATCTAGTGGTTAAACTTATGCCATTTTTATTATATGTTTGATATATGTTATGTTATTGTAAATCATCATGTATTTATGCTCATACCTTGGTTATGTGATGTGTGGTTTTGTTGCAAATGTCATATGCTCGAATTCTGAACTGCCCGTATAGCGATAGTCGCTATATCGGCACTTTCGGAAAATCACCTTTTATCGAAAACGTTTGGTTTCATTATCGTGCTTGGAATTATTTCACAAGTTAAGCAAGTTTTAATTAATGATGTTTCAAAAAATAATTAATTATTTTAATAATGATTATGTAATTTAATTAATTATTTAATTAATAAGGATTAAAGTTAACTAATTACCTTATTAATGATGTGTTTTAAATTTAACTAACTACTTAGTTAATTATGTTTTAATTTTAATTAATCATTTTATTTAATGAGGTTTAAGACTAATTAATCTTTAGATAATGATGGATTAAGATTAATTAATTTATTAATTAATGATGTTTTAACATTAGTTAACCTTTTCACTTAATGACTTTTAAAAGTTAATAAATTTGTTTAACCTTAAATAAATATTTTCTTAAATAAAGATTGAGTTAATTAATCATTTTTTAATAATGATATTTAATTATTATTTAATTTAAAATTAATTAATTATATTATTAATTGAATTAATGATGTTTTAAAGGAGCTTTACCTTTTAATTAATGATTATTAAAGTAAATTAATTAACTAGATAACGAAGTTTTAAACTTAATTAATCAATGTTATAAGGATGTTTTAAGTGGATAAATCCTTTTTATAATGAGGTTTCAAAACCATTAAACTCTTTTAACAAAGTGTTTTAAAGCTAATACTTGTAAGGGAAAGCCAAGTACGAATTCGGGTTTTTAAAAGAAAAAGTTTTGAATTGTTTATGGAAATGAATTAATTTCCGCAAAGCGATTCACTTATATGGAAACGATTTATTTGTATAATTGGCACAAAACATCGGAGAAGTAGACTTGTTATTATTTTGAAAGATAAGAATAATCGTGAGACATGACTTTGAGGTAACACTACTTTGACTTGTCCGGCATTATTGTTAACCAAGAAATAATACTAGTTTGAATTCGATGAGTGGTGATAAGTCTACAAGACTTAATTTCCATATACGATCGATTTATATTGATGTGCACGTAAATGTGCATATATTTACATCCATATTTTATCTCTTTTTATTTAAATAAACATCATATTTGGGCATTTGTACATGTTAAAACCAAAATTCAATTATTTTCAAACCATCATATTTTCATCTTCATTCAGGGGCAAAATGGTCATTTTTGTGCATGTGTAAATTTGAGAATTTTTACTTGGACATTTTTGATGATTTTTGTAGGAATTTGGATGCATATGGAAGAGGCTTATATGAAGATACATGCATGCACAAATGAATACAAAGGAAAGAAGAGGGAAATAATTCAAAGTGAAGATCATGGAGGACCCTACCTACCCACCTACCTTAATGTACAAATTAGAGGCTAATGAACATGCTTATGGAATTAATGGCTTCATGTACACTTAAATGATGATTAGTAGAAGCTAATGATTACTTGGCCTCCACACTTCCTAAGGGGTATTTTGGGAACTCCCCTAAAAATAGAATTAGGGTTTCATGCATGTATAAATAGCTCTCTTATGTACATGTAAATCATCTTCTACCTTTCATATTAGTTAGGAAATGAAAAATACAAGTTGTAATGGCAATGTTACATGAAATAAAAATGGCTTCCAAGCCTCTTTCTTCTCTCTTTTCTACATGCTTTTCTTTGTTTAATTGTTAATGTTTATTTATATGCTCTCTTTCTCTTAATGTTCATAGCTTAGATTTACATTTTTGCACTAGTCTAATCAATTTTCTTCTAGTAGTTAATCTTCTTTTTCTTTGTTTATTCTCTACTTTCTTTCATTTTCAATGTTGAAACTTACATGTGTTGATTTAATAACACAAATGAGTAGCTAAAGCCCTTCAATTTATGGGTAATGAAGCTCTCAAATATTATGTAATTTCAACATTTTTTATGATTTATGATCTCTTTGTTTGTGCTTCATGAAAGTGAATTTTGATGCAAATTTATATAAGTGGGTTTGATAGCTTATATTGCTTATGCAAATGAGCTATTCTTATTCAATATAAACACAATTTGCATCATCATTTGCTAATCCATTTTTGATTGTGAAATTAAAGTAAAAATGAAATTTGATGATCTATATTACTAGTTACAATAGTAAATAGATCATACTTAAAATAGCTTTTGCTTTGGCTTCATTTTCATGAGAATTATAAGTGGTTTATTTGTTGTATTATAGTTTGATGGTTTGAGTTATGTTAATTAATAACATAAACAAACCATACTTATAATAAATACAACAATATTTCACTTAATATCAAAGCTAGAGATCACAAATTGTTTGTTTGTTGACTAACAAAAATATGAGAGTGGATTTGCCTCTAAATTGTTCTCTAGTTCAATAGTTTTTAAATCAAATTTTAATTCTAGTTTTAGCTTCATTTTATTTCTAGTTAACAATTTCTCCTCCATTTGGTCTTATTTGATTGAATAGATTTTTAAACTCTAACAATTCCCTATGGATCGACCCATATTCGCCACGTACTACAAAAGGTACGCCATGCGCTTGCGGTTATTTTAATTTGAAAATTTTTCGACTATTTTCTAATCGATAGAAAATTAGCCGTTAAAGATATATCTTTGATGGTTGGTTCCTCAGCTATCGGTTACTTCATCTTCTTTATTTTCCTCATTCTAAGACGATTTTTTGCTCCGTTGAGCATTAATATCCTTTGTCTATAAATGACTGAGTCCAAATTGTGGAAGGACGTCCAGCTATGTGGGGTTGCACCCATTAGGGTATTTCACATCTCATCTAGATCGGATTCATTTGTGCATTTAGATGTGAAATATTCAGATTCTCGGTAAGGTCTGGCAGGGACCGATTGGTACATTTTCGAGAAGTGTCATGGAGTATATGAGCTTCTCAGGAGTATATTACTAGAGGTATACTTCAAGGGTGGTGCACCTTCCTAGTCATTTGTTAGAGATTTTCCTTTTCTTATTTGATTTGAACCTTCAAATTTCATCTCCTCACTTTCACTGAAAAGAGTCAACCACTCTTTATGGTGTTTAATTACCTATCCATTCTTCATATTTGGATATTTATTTATGTGAGAGTAAACCTGTTCCGTGTTCAGGGGCATGATCTCCCATGTTCGTGTTTAACTACATACATCTGTTTAAAGTTTTACTCATACCAGACATATCGTCTGACCCGAATTGTTTGTTTCCATAAACTCTTGGGTACTTATTTTTATTTGAGTAGTCCAAGAGTAGCAGGTCTTTGTTGGACTCTTTTGAAGACGGCGTCTCAGCTGGAGGCTTTCCATCTTCTTATTTATTTATTTATTCCGTTGTACTATTTAGTTTGTGTAAGTGTATTCTGTTTCAGCATTTGTAAAGGCAGGATGTTATAACTGCCTAAGCTGATTTGTAGTACTTTTTTGTAACTCTGATAACTTCCTGTTAAGGAGTAACCTGATGTACTAATTACTGTTATGTTATATTTTAACAGTTTCATTGTGGGGTTTTCTATTCTGTTCTTTATTTCACCCCATGACGATTCATCTTTCCGATGCTTGGTCAACGACACACAAACACCGAGGATGTGTTAAGTGTCATTCCTAGGGGTCGGTAAGGTGGGTCGTCACAGTTAGTATCGGAGCTATGATTGAGCGAATACCTTAGCCTGATTGGGGTACAACTCATTAGAGATATTTGAGTAGAGCCCTAGAATGAATTCATCTTGAGAGAGTGTTTCCTTTTCTCCCCTAAAAGTATGGTTTTAGATCATTTATTGCAAGTTTCCCTTTTATCATCTTTGGCCCTATCTTTGTATTCTAATGATACCTATCACTTATCCAGGTTATTGAAAATGAGTACAAGAGGAAGAAAAGGGAGGGGATCTAGAACCAGCATGGCTACAAATGGCAGAGCTCCTAGAAATGTGCCACCTGTAGAGCCAGTAGTAGAAGTAGTGATGCAAGTTCAACCGCCTCAAAACTTTGCAACCTTATGTAAGAATTACACTGCTTTAGGTGGTAAGCCTTTTTACGGAACTGAAGATATTTTAGGAGTTCAGATATGGCTCTGCTCTTGTGAGAGGATATTCGGGGATCTACAGTTGGAAGATGTTAGGAAGTGATTGTTAGCATCACAACAACTTCAAAAGGCAGCAATGGATTGGTGGGATTCAGTCACCATGAATACACTAGATGAAGATTTCTCTTGGGCGTAGTTTAAGGAAGTTTTTGAAGCTCAATTTATCCTAGAGGTGGGAAGGACTCGGTTGTTCGGAAGTTTCATGGATTTGAAATAGGGTGAGATGAAAGTGGCACAGTATGAGCATAGGTTTAATGCATTGCCTCGCTTTGCACCAAGACTGATTGATAAGCCACTCAAGAAGAATGAGATGTTCGTGAAGGCAATGCGACCAGAATTCCATCGGGAAATGACCAATCATCTCAATGGTACCTTTACCAATTTGATCTATATGGCTTTGAGATTCAAAATGCTGGATATTGAGCAAGGAGATTAGAAAGGAGTAGTACCGGTAGTTAATGCCCAACCTTTATCAGTTATACCTGTTGCTAGTAAACTATTTTTCAAGCGCAAAGGGAAGAAGAAGTGGCCGAGAAAGAAGGCTGGAGGTGGAGCTCCAGCTCAGATGAAGCAGTTAGACTTGACTAAGATTCTTTGTTATAAGTGCAACAAAATGGGCCACTATGCAAATTATTGCATGGAGACTGATCTACATGTATGCTACAATTGCAACAAACATGTACAAATGAAGAACTAGAGCCCTTTTCCAAAGAAGGGATCATAGGGATGAGCTTTTACTATTGCAGAAATACCATCTACTTCTAGGGATCCAAAAGGAAAGTAAGTGTTGCAAGGTACACTATCCATTTCTGATATTCCTATTACAGTGTTATTTGATACGGTGCATCCCATAGTTTCATTTCATAAGATCTTGTTGATAAGTTTAACCTCAAACCCATTCTTTTAAACAATTCTCTTTGTGTGTCGAACCCAATTGGGGGTCCGACCAATTTTGACACTATGTGTCTGAATGTGCCTATTTCTTATCAAGATTGGCACTTCTTGTTCGATTTATTCATTCTTGGGTTCATGGTTTTTGGGTTACTTTTGGGGATGGATTGGTTAGCTAAGTTCAATGTCATCCTAGATTGTAGTAGAAGAATCCTTGTGATAAAAGATGTAGTAAGCCGAAGCATTAATATATGTTGTGGAGAGCCTAGGGAGTTGATGAGCAGTTTTCTCTATTCGCTCGAAGTACCTAAAGAGGAGATAAGGGGTATACTAGTTGTTTGGGACATCAAAGATATTTTTGAAGAAGTGCAAGGTTTACCTCCTCATTAGGAAGTAGAGTTTCGCATTGATTTGATTCTAGGAACCATACCTATTGTATAACCTCCTCGAAGGTTGGCTCCAAAGGAAAGAAGAGAACTAGAGAAACAGACGTTTGATTTGTTGCAGAAAGGTTTGATCAGACACAACATATCGAGTTGGGGATCTCCAGTTGTGTTCGTTACCAACGCTGATGGTTCTCTTAGATTATGTGTAGATTATCGAGAGTTGAATAAGAGGACTATCATGAATAAGTATCCTTTACCTAGGATTGATGACATGTTTGACCAGCTCCACGGAGCTCGAATATTTTTTTAGTTAGATCTTGCCACTGGTTTTCATCAATTAAGGGTAGCAGAGGAGAGTGTACCCTTAACAGATTTTCGAACCCCTGATAGTTTTTACAAGTGGTTAGTCATGCCATTCGGATTGACTAACGCACCCGCTTATTTTGTTGATTTGATGAATAGAGTGTTTCGAAACTTTCTTAACAAGTTTGTTCTTGTTTTCATTGATGAAATCCTCGTTTTTTCTAAAACGGAGGAAGAGCATAAGTTCTATCTTCATGTTGTTCTTAGTACTATAAGACGTCATGTTTTAAGGGCTAAGTTTTATAAGTGTCATTTCTGGAAATCCGAAGTTAGATTTCTAGGGCACGTAGTTTCGAGAGAAGGCATATCAGGGACCCAGCTAAAGTAGTTGCGGTTCAAGTTTGGAAGAAACCTTAAAGTGAGACTGAGGTCAGAAGTTTCTTGGTTTTGGCAGGTTTCTATAGAAGGTTCATTAAAGACTATTCGATGATTGCTTCTCATCTAACAAAGCTAATGAAAATAAAGACTAAGTTTGTTTGGACATCCAAGTGCGATCAAGCATTCAATGAGTTAAAGGAGAAATTGACTAGTGCTTCTGTCTTGACTATCCTATATGGGAGTGAAGGATTAATAGTTTACATGGATGCTTGTGGGACTAGATTGGGAGTAGTTTTGATGCAAAATGGTAAAGTTATAACATATGCAAGTCGACAATTGAAACCTCATGAGAAGAATTACGCTACGCACAATCTGGAGCTTTTAGCAGCTGTCTTCGCATTGAAAGTGTGGAGGCGCTATCTTTTGGATGCAAAGTTTGAGTTATTTACGGATCATAAGTCTTTAAAGTATCTTTTTACCCAAAAGGACTTGAACTTGAGGCAGCAGAGATGGCTTGAGTTTCTTGCGTCTTACGACCTAGAGATTCTATATACCCTGGGGAAAACAAACGCCGTTGCAGATGCATTAAGTAGGAATGTGGCGATGATTGCGAATTTGGAAGTTAAATTAGTACTAATGGAGAGGATTTCATATTTCCAGAAAGAAGACCTTATTCTAACTCGGCTTAAGAAGAATGTTGAAATGGAATTAATTCTAGTTTTCAAATTGACTCTCGAGGCATTTTAAGAATGAATAGACGGATTTGTGTGCCTGCCGTTAATGGAATTAAACAGCATATGCTGAGAGAGTGCCATCAGTCAAAGTTATCTATCCATCCAGGAGTAACTAAAATGTTTCAAAATATGAAGAAAACCTTTTGGTGGAAAGGGATGAAAGAGACATTTTGATCTTCATGAGCCGATGTGCAAATTGTCAACAGGTCAAGAGTGACCAGTAGAAGACCGCTAGGTTACTCCAACCATTAGAGATACCGAATTAGAAGTAGGAGTAAGTATCCACGGACTTTATCGATGGGTTGCCCAGAACTAGAAGAGGTAATGAAGGCATTTGGGTAATTGTTGATCGATTAACAAAGAGTGCCTACTTTATCCTCATGAAGTCTACTAGAATTGCAGCTTCTTTGGCAGAGATTTATTTGACGGAGATCGTTCGACTGCATGGAATTCCAGTAAGTATAGTAAGTGATCGAGATCTAATCTTCATCAGTCGATTCTAGGGAGCATTGCAAGCCGCTTTAGGAATGGAGTTGAATTTGAGCATAGCCTATTACTCATAGACAGACGCACAAACCGAAAGGGTGAGTCGGATTTTGGAGGATCTCCTGAGAGCATGTGTTTGGGATTTTGGAGGTTCTTGGGAAGATCATCTGCATATGGTAGATTTCTCTTATAACAACAATTACCAAGCTAGCATTGGCATGGCATCCTACGAGGCTTTGTATGGACGGTCATGTAAATCACCTTCTTGTTGGGTGGAGACTGGAGATGTTTAGTTCTTGGACCAGAAATGATTCGAGAAGCATCATAGAAAGTGACTATGGTCAAGGAAAGGATGAAAGAAGCTCAGGATCGACAGAAAAGTGATGCCAATCAACGGAGAAGGGACTTAGAGTTTGCAGTCGGGGATTTGGTATTTGTGAAGTTTCCCCGATGAAAGGAGCTATTAGGTTTAGAAGAACAGGCAAGCTAGCACCCAGATTCATTGGACCATTTAGAATCCTTGAGAGGATTGGATCATTGGCCTATAGAGTAGAATTGCCTGAAAGATTGTCAGAAGTCCATAATGTTTTTCATGTATCTCATTTAAGAAAGCATGTTCATGATCCGTTGCTGATTGTAGAGACGTCTATGTAGGAAGACTTGGAGATAGAATCAAATTTGATGGTAGTCCGACAACCAGTTCACATCGTAGACCGGGATGAAAGGAGATTGAGGAACAAGGTGGTTAAGCTTATAAAGGTTAAGTGGAGTGATGACCCTCGCGATTGTACTTGGGAGATTGAGGACCATATTAGAGAAACTTATCTTGATGTAATGTTAGGTTAGTTGTTTGAATGCATTATGAATGTTCTTCTATAGATTAGTTGCGTTGCATTGTTATATTGATTTCTGGGTATTAATTTCGGGGATGAAATTCTCCTAAGGGAGGAGAATGTAACAACCCGTAAATTAATCGCTTTATATTTAAATATTTAAATAATTCTTTAAATATTTAAATAATGGATTTTAATAACCAAATAAATGTATTTTAAATATTAATTAATAATATTAAAATCATTTTTATTTTTTTTACAAAAATAAACAGTTCTAATAAAAATAGAAAATGTGACCGAAAAACGTTTTTCGAAATTTTGACTTCTCGGCTTCGGAAAGTCGTTGGAAACGTTGTGCACATTTTTGTATCACTCATGTTCACATGCACACACATGCACATATGTCATGTAATAGGTTAATAATAGTGTTAAAATTAATAAACCATGTTAGAAATAAATAAAAACAAGATTAGACTTTAAAAAATATAAAATAAAACCTTGGTAACCTAAAGGAGTATATGCCATCACCCAAGTAAGCTAGGAGAGTACAAAGCATGGTGCAAAAGGGGGGGCCCAAAGGATGCGTGTGCAGCTAAGGGGATGGAGAGGCGTGGCCTCCACTTCTCATGACAACTTATATTATATTTTAATGTTTAATTTAAATTTAATTAAATCCTATATTCATGTCTATAAATACCTCTACCATAACTCCTTATCTCACTTTTTTCTCACTTTATACATTCACTTACATACTCACTTCTCTCTTCTTCATGTTCATATACATCCCTGGCTTCCAAGTCCATGTTTAAAGTTGACAAAATATAATTCTTTTCACTACAAAACTTCACATACTCATCTACAACCCCTCCTCTTGCCAAAACAAAACCATTCTCTACAAAACAAGACCCTACACCCTACATATCCACCATGGCCGATCCCCTCATGCTCTAGGCCAAGCCCAAAAGCCCATTAGAGGTCCACCAAATCAAGTTAAAGCTTAGTCCAAGCGATTTTCGAAAAGTAGTGTGATTTTCATTCAAGTTAGTAAGTGTTACGGTGAGTATAGCTTCCAACTTTGAACCACAAAATTTAAACTACATCCATGCCTATACTTGTAGCTATTGAATGTTTATCATATGATTGTAATGATGTTTTGGTCGATGTTTGGTTTGTTGCTTGAAAAATAGTCGCATTTGAAAGTTAGTAAGTGAATGATTGGTTATATGGAAATTTAGTGGTTAAACTTATGCCATTGTTACTAAATGTTTGATATATGTTATTGTAACATCCCGCTTCTGGAGGCTCAAAACTAACTGCTACAATTGCTGTAGTCATCCATAGGTGTTATTTCTGAGTGACCAAAATCGGAATCTTGAAACTATTGGCAAAACAGAAACAAAAGAATATGAAAATTTTTAAACTTCAACAAAACAGAATTTCTCATTTCTTATGAATTTCAATTTAAGATTTAATTACATAATCCCAGACGTTACCCACGTTCAGATCACATATACATGTACAAAATATGATAAGAGAGATATATGAAGATGTCCACTTAAGATGATCAGAGAACTAATAAATATGAACTTTATGATTCTTAGTACATCACATCGAAAAACACAAAATAGCTCCTATATAGCTAACACTGCCTCCTGCTATTCATCCAAAAACCTGAAAGTCTCCCACTCTCAGACTACTCAAATTAATTTTGAGTACCCGAGAATTTGTGGAGAAACACAAACTTTGAGTCAGACAATAAGTCTGGTATGAATAATTCCCTATCATCTCTTATCATAAATAGATAGCCAGTGAGACCACGCCGCATAACGGAATGGGTTTTCCCCTCACTAGTATCCAAAATAAACATGCAAATCATTTACTATGTCCCTGCACCCAAAATGAATAGTCTTAACAAAATATGAAATAAAGCCATAAATCACATGTATTGGATATCCCATCCACCCATTTATTAGATATCCCATGTAAAAGCAATTTATTAGAGTTCCGCTCTAAAATCTTTAAAATGACCATCCGTCATAATTTAATAGGACTGTCCGTCCCAAATCCCTTTAAAATAAATGTAGATTATCCATCATACATTGTTTTATAAAAGACGGTGTGGGCTATCCGCCGCATACTCCATAGTTTTCCTAGGATGACTATGAACCGTTGGATGCCAAATCCAGAGGCTAACCACCTCTGGCAAAACATTCTTTAATTTAGAAATTTGATGTGGGCTATCCACCGTACATTCCATGGTTTTCCTAGGTTAACCAACAACCCATCACTTGGCCAATTAAAATATCATGATTCCTATAATTATTTATAAAATTCATGATCTCCATGATTAATTATTTCCCCAGGTATACCACCTGTTTAACCTATTCCCATTGGTAGCCCCAATTAGGTTAAATTAAATAAAAACACATTGATAGCCCCAATGTATATTTTCGAAAGCATATTTCTGTTTGTAACCCCAAACTATGTATCGAAAACATTGTACCCACCCCGATGTCCCCAAGGTTTATTAACATTCATTTTATATAAGGATCTCCCTTACATATTCAAACAAAGATAAGTATTTTATGCTAAAACCCTTCGAAGTAACCCCTTCGACTTAGCAAAGTTTTACTTAAGAAAAATGGCCAAAAACAGCCCTTTAAAACCCTTCGAATGAAGTCCCATTCGAAAGCAAATAAACATCCAAAGTTAGCCTCTTCAGAAACCTTTCTTTTGAAAGCATCACAAAATCATACCTTTCGACCTTGTTGAAAGGTCTTATCTTCCGACCGGAAGGTTTCTTTTCGGCCTACTCGAAAGGTTCTACCTTTCGACCTTGTCGAAAGTCTAGGGTATCCCCCCTTATAAAACCATTTATAAACCTTTCAAAAGTATTCAAACTCAGGCCCTTTCGCAATCATTGAAGATAAACCCTTCAAAACCTTTCGAAATCAAACCTTTCGCAATCAAACCTTTCGAAATCAAACCTTTCGCAATCATGGAAGATAACCCTTTCAAAACCTTTTGAAATCAAACCTTTCGCAATCATTGAAGCTAACACCTTCAAAACTATTCGAAATCAAACATTTCAAAATCAAACCTTTCGAAATCAAAACCTTCCGAAATCATTGAAGTTAACCTAGTCAAAACCATTCGAAATCAAACCTTTCGAAATTAAAACCTTTTGAAACCATTCAAAACAATGAAGTGCTGGTATTGGAGCCAATCCTTCGAAAGTATACTTCCAACCATGTCGGAAGGTTAACCCTTCGACTTTGCCGAAAGGTATTAAAACACCTTTTTAGAAAACATTTTAAAACAATCCACTTGAAGGTTTAAGCTTTCAAAGATCCCCTTCAAAACCCCTTCTTGAATACATAAAATTGTTAGTCTTTTGTAAAATAATAGAGTCCAAGGATCCCCCTTCAACTTATCCAAAAGCAATTATGTTTCTATTCGAAAGCAAAGGAAGCAGCCTCCCAATCCCTTCTCCCTTCTTCCCTTTGACGTTGTGTCTACCTTTCGATTTAGGCAGAGGGTAGTTGTTTACCTTCCATCTTAGAAGAAAGGTGCCTTTTGATTTCATCAAAAGGGTAAAAGCGGGCTTGTTGGAGTCGAAGGCAGAACTGGGCCTATTGAAGTGATGTTTTTATCCTGCTTGTCTAATTTTGATTGGCTGAGGAGCCTTCTTCTATACTTCCAAATAGTAAAAAGTACAAAATAGTCAACATTTTTTATAAAACACTATATTCTTCCCCAAATAAATTTTTGAAAGCAATTTCCCTCCGCCTTTGACCAAGGCGGAAGCAATATTATAGTTTAACCCTTAGGCTTAATTAATTTAATTACCTTAGTTAACCACTAAGGAAAAATCCCCAAAAATCAGCAAAAATCTTATAAATCATATACTTCAACATATTAAAATTTCAAAGCATATGAAGATCAAAACAACTTGGAATTTAACCAAAACCGAATAAAACGTGTTAGTTAGCCCATTAACATTTTAAAACACCTAAGTCTTATCCGAACAAAGGTTTAAATGGTTATATCCTAACCAAAATCACAAACATGAATCGGGTATAACCCATAACCGATCCAAACGTAGAAAATGAGATGATAAACATGATTATTCACCTTGATTAGTTAATTGGAGAATGAGATAATTTCGTAGCTTTAATTCCTTAGCTTTTTCTTTAATTTAAACTCTTTCCGGAGCTTTTTAATGGCCGACCGAAATTTGATGAGGAGTTAAGATTAAGAAAGTGGAAATTTATTCAAGTGGAGGAAGAGATATATACTAAGAAATGTAGCCCCATTTCCAAGTTTGCCCCTTCGAAAAATTCCTCCTTCTTAATTTATTTAAGTCCTTTTATTTTAGTTCATTCTTTTAGACACAACCATTAGATTAATCTCATCTCCCTACTTATTCACATCATTCTATTTAATTTATCCAATTAAATATCCCGAATAATGTTAATTAAAATTTAAGTTCATTACAGACTCCCTCCCCTAAGGAATTTCGTCCCCGAAATTCAGTAAGGACAAAACTACAAGCATATAGCCCATGCAAGCAAAGCTAGTATAACCTACCGGCCAAATTCTATATAAACCCTATATAGAACATACCATCTAAAACAGCCCAGGAAAAGTAGCCCTAATCCTGTCTTCTGTCTCCCAAGTACAGTCCTTCACGTTGTCGCTCCACTGAACTTTCACCAACCTGACTGTCTTATTCCTTAGCCTCTTCTCATCTTTTGCCACAACACGAACTGTTTGCCTCACAAAAGTCATATCCGGTTCAACCACTAAGTCCTTCAGTGCCGTCAGAGTGATACTATTTTCTGGATCATGAACATACTTCCTAAGATGAGAAACATGAAACACATTGTGGACCCCGGCCAAACTGCTCGGCAATTCTACTTTGTATGTGAATCTCCCAATCCTCTCTGATATAGGAAATGGTCCAACATATCTCGGTGCTAGCTTCCTAGTCTTCCTAAACCAAACCACACCTTTCATCGGCGATACCTTGATGAAAACTCTATCTCCAACTGAGAACTCTAGGTCCTTATGCCTTTTGTTTGTGTAACTCTTTTGCCTAGACTGAGCTTCCTTCATTCTTTCCCGTATCAACTCGATCTTTTCCATTGCCTCTCTCACCAAATCTGGACCAAGGACCAATCTATCTCCGATCTCTAACCAACATACTGGTGATTTGCATGGCGTTCCATACAAAGCTTCAAAAGGCGCCATTCCTATAGTAGTCTGATAACTATTATTATAGGAAAACTCCACTAAGTGCAAGTGATCTTCCCAAGAACCACTAAAATCCAGCACATAAGCCCTCAACAGATCTTCCAGTACCTTGTTGACTCTCTCTGTCTGCCCATCCGTCTGAGGAAGATATGCGGTACTCATCTTGAGCTTAGTGCCTAACACACTATGCAGGCTCTTCCATAACTCGCTAGTAAACAAAGCATCTCTATCACTGACGATACTACTAGGAATTCCATGTAGTCTAACGATGTTCTTCATGAACAACTTAGCCAAAACAGATGCCGTTCTGGTTGACCTTACCGAAATGAAATGGGCACTTTTGGTTTATCTGTCCACTATGACCCATATACTTTCATTACCCCGGTTTGACCTTGGTAACCCGTCAATAAAATCCATGGATATCGAGTCCTACTTCCAGACTGGAACACCCAAAGGCTGAAGCAAACCACTTGCCTTCTGATGTTCGGCTTTAACTTGCTGACAGTTCAAACACTGTTTTACCCATAAGCCAACATCACCCTTCATTCCTTCCCAGAAGAAACTTCTCCTCATGTCCTGATCCATCTTGGTTCCCCCAGGATGAATCGTAAATTTTGATCGATGACATTCCCTATGAACTTCCTTCCTAAGGTTTCCAACATTCGAAACACATAACCGTTCCTTCTTTCTCAACCAACCCCCACGGTCAAGAATAAAATCCTTTAAGTCATCAATCTCGGTTCCAGTTTCTAACCTTCTAATCATCTCGGCTAAGACTGGATCCTCTTTCTGCCTAGAAGCAATTCGTTCGATCACAACTGGTCGAACTTCCAAAGAGGATATCATGGCAATATTCTGACTAGATCCAGCAGTTGACCTCAACTGCACACTGCAAGCAGCCAGTGTTTTCAAGTCTTTCCATTCCACCAACAAAGCTAACACCACATTCTGATGTTTCCTGCTAAGCGCATCCACCACCTTATTTCCTTTTCCTAGTGTATACTCGATGCTAAAATCATAAGCTGCAACAAACTCCAGCCATCTCTGCTATCTCATGTTCAGCTCCTTCTGGGAGAATAAATACCGTAGAGACTTATGATCCGTAAAAAGCTCAAACCTTTCTCCCAAAAGATAATATCTCCATACCTTCAATAAGAAGATTACCACCGCCAACTCCAAATTATGAGTAGGGTATCTCACTTCATGCGGTCTATGTTGTCTAGAAGTATAGGCAATAACCTTTCCATTCTGCATTAGCACAGCACCTAACCCAGTACCACATGCATTAGTGTAAACTACCAACCCCTAATTCCCATCTGGAACTACTAACACAAGCGCATTGGTTAACAAATGTTTCAACTTAAGGAATGCCTCCTCACATTTGTCAGACCAAACAAACTTCACGTCCTTCCTGGTTAGCATAGTCAAGGATGCCGCTATCCACGAGAAATACTTAATGAACCTTCGGCAGTAACCTGCAAGACCAAGAAAACTTCTAATCTCGCTTAGTGTCTCTGGTATTTTCTAATTGTTAAAAGCTTTGGTCTTATCCGGATCAACTGCTAACCCTTCCTTGGAAACTACTTGACCAAGGAACTTCACCTCCTTCTTACAGAAATGAACTTGGAGAACTTCGCCTTCAGCTGATGTTGTCTTAGCGTCTCCAACACTATTCTAAGATGATTCGCATGATCCTTCTCATTCTTAGAATATACCAAAATGTCATCAATAAAAACCAACACAAACCTATCCAAGTGCTCTTGGAAAACCCGGTTCATCAAATCCACGAAGAAAGCTGGCGCATTAGTAAGCCCGAGTGGCATACCAACCACTCGTAAGACCCATATCTGGTCCTATAGGCCAACAAAGGAATACTGTCCTCTACCACTCTTAGCTGATGGAAACCTATCGCAAAATCCAGCTAGGAAAACACTCTGGATCCACTTAACTGATCGAATAAGTTGTTGATCCTCGAAAAAGGATACCTATTCTTGATCGTTCTCACGTTCAACATACGATAGTCGATACACATCCTTAACGACCCATCTGGCTTCTTCACGAATACTATGACCATTCCCCAAGGAAAACTGCTTGGCTGGATGAAATTCTTTCCTTCCAATTCCACTACCTGCACCATCAATTCTTTCATCTCGGTTGGTGACATCCTGCTAGGTGGTCTACTTACGAGTTAAGCTCCCGGTATGAAATCTATCCAAAACTTGATAGCTCTTTTCGGAGGCAAGCCCGAAAGTGGTTCAAACACATCCGCAAACTCTGTTGCTACATAAACCTACTTCAACTCTACTTCCGTTCCCATTGCACCCAATAACGCATAAGCATTTCTGTCTGAAATCCATACTGAGTAAATAACTCGGTTATGACTATTAGGGTGTCTCAATGATATTTCCCCCTCCTAGCAAAATATCCTAGCATTATATCTATCTAACCAATCCATACCCAATATGATCCCGAAAACCACGAAATCAAAAACATATAAACTGCATGCAAACATATGACCTAACAAATCAAGTTCTAACTGGTCATATCTCATTCCCAGAGTTGCTTACCCTCCTATAAGATTCGCAACCCTTAAAGAAGTAATAAGGTATAAAGGTTCCGGACATAACCAATTTACCAAATACTGAGATATAAATGAGAGCGATGCACCAATATCAAATAGTATCCTAACCAGAGTACTATGAATCATAAGCATAACTTCCATCACATCTTTTCCTTTCTCAGCAGCCGTTGGTCTAGAGGATGATGGTTCCAATGCAAAGACCTTTCTCTTTCCAGCCTTAGCAGCCTCAGGACACTTGTCTTTGTAATGCCCCATCTGGCCATAGTTGTAGCACTTCACATTCGGCCTCACTGCAACTGCTCTTCCATCACCTGAGCGACACTCATTAGCATAGTGCCCCTTCTTGTCACACTTTTAACAAACAATATCAACCTTGCTCTTCTTAGCTGCTACCCTTGAATGGGCACCTTTCTTCTTGAAGAACTTCCGCTTCTTACCCTGAAAATTCTGAACCTCAACCGGTTTCCCTTTTCCAAAAGTAGAAAGCATTTCTACATTCCGAATAGCCATCTCCACAACAATATGACACAGATCCCGGAGGTTTGGCGTGGTTGATCTGGCAATCTTAGGATTCAACCCCTTGATAAACTTATCATTCCTTCGAATGACAGTATCCACAGTAGCATATTCGTAACTGGACAGCTCATTAAACTTCGTAGCATACTCAATCACCGATCTATCCCCCGGACTAAATCTGTAAACTTCCTCAGCAATGCTGATTTATCAACCTTCGATAGAAATCTTTCTTCGAACCTCCTTCGAAATCCAGCCCAAGTCAGGTCTTCCTCTGGCTCTCCCATGGTAACTCCGTTCCACCAAAACAAAGCTGCTCCCTACAACTACCTTGAAGCAAGTCTCCTCTTCTGCATATTTGTCAAGTCGAGATCTGCAAATATCCTTTCACAATGCAATAGCCAGTTCTCCACTCCTACTGCATCCTCGGTTCCTAGAAAAGGCTTTCCTCCAAGACTAGCGTAATCCCTACTCAACTTGGCATAATTATTGCCAACTAGGGCCACCGGATTAGCTCCTCCAGCATTCCCTACAGCCACTCCTGCAGCTGCTCCACCTTGCATCATATTCACGAAGAACTGATACATTATCCCCATATCAACAGGCAGAATCTTAGCACCAACATTAGCATTTTCATCTGGGTTTGCCTTTGCCTATCCACCCTGGTTGCTCCTAGTATTGGGTCGAACATTTCCACGTGTTGTGGTGCGTCTCCCACCTTGATTCACTCTTCCGTTTCCTGCCTCCATATCTTACTTTCCTACTACCTGAAATCCAATCTTGGTAAGATACAGAAGAACAGGCTAAGAGAGTGGAGAATGCATACTTAGGTATTTATTGCAAAGTACACATACGTTACTATAACGCTCACCCAAGCCTAACCATATTTTAGATTCATTAGATTATGCTTTAAAAATCATTTAAGGTTTAAATTCCTTTTAAGTACATAAACCATGCTCTGATAACAACTTGTAACATCCCGCTTCTGGAGGCTCAGAACTAACTGCTACGGATGCTGCAATCATCCATAGGTGTTATTTCCGAGAGACCAAAATCAGAATCTTAAAACTATTGGTAACATAGAAACATAAGAATATGAAGAATTTTAAACTTCAACAAAACAGAATTTCTCATTTCTTATGAATTTCAATTTAAGATTTAATTACATAATCCCAGACGTTAACCACGTTCAGATCACATACACATGTACAAAATACGATAAAAGCGACATATGAAGATGTCCCCTTATGATGATCAAAGAACTAATAAATATGAACTTTACAGTTCTTAGTACATCACAGCGGAAAACACAAAATAGTCTTATATAGCTAACATTGCCTCCTGCACGTCTCCGAAAGCTTATTCATCCAAAAACCTGAAAGTCTCCCACTCTCAGACTACTCAAATTAATTTTGAGTACCCGAGAATTTGTGGAGAAACACAAACTTTGAGTCAGACAATAAGTCTAGTATGAATAATCCTCTATCATCTCTTATCATAAATAGATAGCCAGTGAGACCACGCCGCATAACGGAATGGGTTTTCCCCTCACTAGTATCCAAAATAAACATGCAAATCATTTACTATGCCCCTACACCCAAAATGAATAGTCTTAACAAAATATGAAATAAAGCCATAAATCACATGTATTGGATATCCCATCCACCCATTTATTAGATATCCCATGTGTTATCCCGCCTTTTGGCAAGGCCGAGATATCAAGGAATTGACTAAAAACCAAGGGTCGCTCATTCTGGATATCAAGTACGCATAGGATCACCATGGATATCGACGAATTTTGTCGGAGTCCGGATCAAGCTACAATTGACATGACACGACGAGCAAAGCCATGAAAGTCAACGTTCCAAATTTCAAGTTAATCCAAGTTCGTATGCTCAGGTTATGATAGATGCAAACAAAGGAGGTCAGTCCATTCGTATCCATCATTTCGAATGGATCGAAGTCACAACCCATTATTTCACATCGGTCAACTTCGTATCCATCGGCAGATAGTCTCACTTCGTATCGATCACCATTTGACTACTTCGCATCCATCGACGAACATCTTTTCGTATCCATCGGGACGCGCCACTTCGTATCCATCAGATAACCTTTGTTCGTATCCATCAGGTGACCTTAGTTCGTATCCATCAGATAACCTTAGTTCGTATCCATCAAGTGACCTTAGTTCATATCCATCAAACAATCAATACTTTGTACCCATCGAGCAACCACTGTTCGTATCCATCACTATGTCGCTTGTTCGTATCCATCAAGATTGAAGCTACCTTAATCGATGCGAACAATGCCACCCTCATCGGTACGAACTAAACAACTTCCATCGATACGAATTGGCAACAGTCTTCGATACAATTGAGGCGAAAGTTTTGGAACGACTCGGTCAACACGGCATAAAAAGTGGATCGATCTGAAGAGTGCGCGCCATGTCATCACCTGAGCATGTGCAACCATCGATTCAAACAGATCAATTCGAAACCATCGATTCAAACCAAACAGTCTACCGAAGAACATCAACTCGCATCGATCATATCTCGCAATCCACAAGTCCAAATGCTATGAAATTTTCACAGGAGCTTACGTACAAGCTAAAGAATGTTCACACCAAGTTTTGACTCCATTGGACAAAATCTTGATCGATACGAATTACGTTCGTATCGATCACGGATCGGGCCGAAACTTCGTGGGATCGATCGCGTGGGCCCACCCACGTGCCAGAAGAAGTCTCGCGAGATCTGAGCGAGATATTTGCATCCTACGCCTATAAATAGAGCCTCAGGGCCTACAGAAAAAGGATCTTTTTGGCTCTTGAACGTCCAGACTCTGCCGGATTCAATTTCATACTTCATTACTGCTGTTGTACTCGAATTTCATAACTTTAATTCGCTGTAATCCGCTGCAATCAGTTGTAATCATCAAAGAAACATCAATAAAGTGATTAATTTCATAGTGGACGTAGGCAACACGCTGAACCACTCTAAATTCTTGTGTTTCCGTGCATTTTTATCATTTATTTTTGAAGTGTTTGTTAGATAATCCTCGTTTTCCATTTAATTTCTTCATTTTTATCTCTTCAAACTCTTCCGAAGAGTGTTGTGCCTAATTTTGGTACAAACACCATGTAAAAGCAATTTATTAGAGTTCCCCTCTAAAATCTTTAAAATGACCATCCGTCATAATTTAATAGGACTGTCCATCCCAAATCCCTTTAAAATAAATGTAGATTATCCATCATACATTGTTTTATAAAAGACGGTGTGGGTTATCCGCCGCATACTCCATAGTTTTCCTAGGATGACTATGAACCGTTGGATGCCAAATACAGAGGCTAACCACCTCTGGCAAAACATTCTTTAATTTAGAAATTTGATGTGGGCTATCCACCATACATTCCATAGTTTTCTTAGGTTAACCAACAACTCATCACTTGGCCAATTAAAATATCATGATTCCCATGATTATTTATAAAAATTCATGATCTCCATGATTAATTATTTTTCCAGGTATACCACCCGTTTAACCTATTCCCATTGGTAGCCCCAATTAGGTTAAATTAAATAAAAACACATTGATAGCCCCAATGTATATTTGCGAAAGCATATTTCTGTTTGTAACCCCAAACTATGTATCGAAAACATTAAACATACCCCGGTGTCCCCAAGGTTTATTAACATTCATTTTATATAAGGATCCCCCTTACATATTCAAACAAAGATAAGTATTTTATGCTATAATCCTTCGAAGTAACCCCTTCAACTTAGCAAGGTTTTACTTAAGAAAAATGGCCAAAAACGGCCTTTTAAAACCCTTCGAATGAAGTCCCATTCGAAAGCAAATAAACATCCAAAGTTAGCCCCTTCGAAAACCTTTCTTGTGAAAGCATCACAAAGTCATACGTTTCGGCCTTGTCGGAAGGTTTCTTTTCGACCTAGCCGAAAGGTTCTACCCTTCGACCTTGTCGAAACTCTGGGGTATTCCCCTTATAAAACCATTTATAAACCTTTCAAAAGTATTCAGACTCAAAACATTTAGCAATCATTGAAGATAACCTCTTCGAAACCTTTCGAAATCAAACCTTTTGAAATCAAACCTTTCACAATCATTGAAGATAACCCCTTCAAAACCATTCGAAATCAAACCTTTTGAAATTAAAACCTTTCGTAACCATTCAAAACAATGAAGCATTGGTATTGGAGCCAACCTTTCAAGAGTATACTTTCGACCATGTTGGAAGGTTAACCCTTCGATTTTGCCGAAAGGTATTAAAACACCATTTTAGAAAACATTTTAAAACAATACTCTTGAAGGTTTAAGCTTTGGAACATCCCCTTCGAAACCCCTTCTTGAATACATAAATTTTTTAGTCTTTTGTAAAATGATAGAATCGAAGGATCCCCCTTCAACTTATTCGAAAGCAATTATGTTTCTATTCGAAAGCAAAGGAAGCAGCCTCCCCATCCCTTCGCCCTTCTTCCCTTTGACACCGTGCCTACCTTTCGATTTAGGAGGAGGGTAGTTGCTTACCTTCCATCTTAGATTAAAGGTACCTTTCGACTTCATCAAAAGGGTAAAAGCGGGCTTGTTGGAGTCAAAGGCAGAAACGGGCTTACTGAAGTGATGTTTTTATTTTGCTTGTCTAATTTGCTTGGCCGAGGAGCCTTCTTCTGTACTTCCAAATAGTAAAAGTATAAAATAGTCAACCTTTTTCTCAAAACACTATACTTCTTCCCTAAATGAATTTTTGAAAGCAATTCCCTACAGCTTTAACCAAGACAGAAGCAATATTGCAGTTTAGCCCTTAGGCTTAGTTAATTTAATTACCTTAGCTTACCACTAAGAAAAAATCCCCAATAATCACCAAAATCTTATAAATCATATACTTCAACATATTAAAATTTCAAAGCATATGAAGATCAAAACAACTCGGAATTTTACCAAAACTGAATAAAATGTGTTAGTTAGCCCATTAACGTTTTAAAACACCCAAGTCTTATCCAAACAAAGGTTTAAATGGTTATATCCTAACCAAAATCACAAACATGAATCGGGTATAACCCATAACCGATCCAAACACAGAAAATGAGATGGTAAACATGATTATTCACCTTGATTAGTTAATTGGAGAACGGGATAATTTCTTAGCTTTAATTCCTTAGCTTTTTCTTCATTTTAAACTCTTTCTGGAGCTTTTTAATGGCCGACCAAAATTTGATGAGGAGTTAAGAATGAGAAAGTGGAAAATTATTCAAGTGGAGGAAAAGATATATACTAAGAAATGTAGCCCCATTTTCAAGTTTACCCCTTAGGAAAATTCCTCCTCTTAATTTACTTAAGTCCTTTTATTTTAGTTCATTCTTTTAGACATGGCCATTAGATTTATTAATCTCATCTCCCTACTTATTAACATTATTCTATTTTATTTATCAAATTAAATATCCCGAATAATGTTAATTAAAATTTAGGGTCATTACAGTTATGTTATTGTAAATCATCATGTATTTATGCTCATACCTTGGTTATGTGATGTGTGGTTGTGTCGCAAATGTCATATGCTCGAATTCCGAACTTCCCGTATAGCAATAGTCGCTATATGGGCACTTTTGGAAAATCACCTTTTATCGAAACCGTTTGGTTTCATTATCATGCTTGGAATTATTTTACAATTTAAGCATGTATTTATTAGTGATGTTTCCAAAAATAACTAATTATTTTAATAACGAATATGTGATTTAATTAATTATTTAATTAATAAGGATTAAAGTTAACTAATTACCTTATTGATGATGTGTTTTAAATTTAACTAACCACTTAGTTAATTATGTTTTAATTTTAATTAATCATTTTATTCAATTATGTTTAAGACTAATTAATCTTTGGATAATGATGGATTAAGATTAATTAATTTATTAATTAATGACGTTTTAAAATTAATTAACCCTTTTTACTTAATGACTTTTAAATGTTAATAAATTTGTTTAACCTTAAATAATGTTTTCTTAAATAAAGATTAAATTAATTGATCATCTATAAATAATGATATTTAATTTAAAAAATTAATTAATTATATTATTAATTGAATTAATGATGTTTTAAAGGAGGTTTACCCTTTTAATTAATGGTTATTCAAGTAAATTAATTAACTAGATAACGAAGTTTTAAACTTAATTAATCAATGTAATAAGGATGTTTTAAGTGGATAAATCCTTTTTATAATGAGGTTTCAAAACCATTAAATTCTTTTAACAAAGTGTTTTAAAGCTAATACTTGTAAAGTAAAGCTAAGTATGAATTCAGGTTTTTAAAAGAAAAAGTTTTGAATTTTTTATTGAAATGAATTAATTTCCGCAAAGCGATTCACTTATATGGAAACAATTTATTTGTATAATTAGCACTAAACATCGGAGAAGTGGACTTGTTATTATTTTGAAAGATAAGAATAATCACGAGACATGACTTTGAGGTAACATTACCTTGACTTTTCCGGTATTATGTTAACCAAGAAATAATACAAGTTTGAATTCGATGAGTGGTGATAAGTATATAATACTTAATTTCCATACACGATCGATTTATATCCTCGATAGTTGGTTCCTCGGCTATTGTAACACCCCTAATTTTAGTGACATTATTCAAGAGATTTAATTAGAATAAATTAAATAGAATAATGTAGATAAGGAGATAGAGGTTGATTAATAAACTAGGTGGTCGTGCTTAATTAAAACAAATGAACTTATAAAAATGATTAAGTAATAGAACACAAGGGCGTTAAGGTAATTAGTCGTCCATATTTCCTATCCTTATACTATCCCCTTAGTCATACACGTTTATTTTTATCTCAAACAAAATTTTAAACGTAAAAAGAAGGCAAGGCCGGCCATTAGGAAGAAGAGAAGAGAAAATGAACTTAAAGCTTAGGATTCAAGTTAGAAGGAAACAATCTCAACTAAACTTCAATTTCCTTATCTAATCTAAGGTGAATAACAATTTCTACATCTCTATTTTAGTTTTATGATCATATGGTTTTAGATTTTAGTGTAAATATGTTTTTATGATATATTGAATGATGGTAGGCTAGATTTATGATTTATATGGATTAAACAAGGTTGTTTAAAAGGAGATATACACGGCTTTAGGGTAAAATCAAGATGAAATGATATTTAAATGCTATGGGAAAATTATATGTTGTAGAAAATATGATTCTAGAGATGGGTTTCAATTTTCATAATTTTCTGAATTTATGTGGATTTTATATTTATTTTCTAGTGAAGAAAATGATTTATTGGCTTATAAATTATTTATGGCAAAAACGATAATTATTTGGGTTTGAAATTTTTATGTGTTGGAAAACATATTAAAATAGATTTTCTGGAAATTTTCCAGATTTTTCCTAAGTTATTTGATGAATATATAAAATTATTTAAGTTATGGGACTTTAATGTTTTATATATTTAATTAAGGAGAATGGGCATTTTGTAAAATAAAATTATTATCTGTTTCTGAAATTAGTGGCAGCACTTTTTTGAAAAATATTTGTTAACCAATAAGATTTTGACAAACAAAGGTAGGTTAGTTGAAAAGTTATCCTTTTTAAGTTAAAAACAAAGAAATCATACTTTTAGCATGTTTCAGCCAATTCTCGCACTAAACCTTCTGACCCAGACCTTCCGACAAGGTCGAGAGGTTCAAAGCTTTCGACAAGGTCAAACCAATGCATATGTTATCAAGTTACTTGGTACATAATGAATTGGACAAAGTCGAAGGGTTCTTAATCGAAAGGTTGGTTGCCAAAGAGGTTGGGGTATGTTTGTTTTATAAACTAAAGCTTTCACCTGCTTTGCTTTCGAATTAGAGCTTTCGACTTGGTTGCTTTCAACCAGGTCAAATATTTGAAATAAAGGTTTTAAACTTTTCGACACACTCGAAAGGTTACTACTGCTTTACCAATATTTTGTTTTGAACCCTTTCGACACGGTCGAAAGGTTATTGCCACTTATCATTTTTCTGTTTTGAACCTTCTGACACAGTCGAAAGGTTGTAGCCACTTATCCAACCTTTCGAAGTCGTTGCTTTCGACAAAGATTAAAGGTTTACTTGTTTTAAAACCAGCCACTTCTTCCATTGCTTTCGAAGGGTATCAAAGCCTTCGACTTAGATGATTTACTCTTGTTTAATAATTGAAGTATAACCCAAGTTTTTGAAGGAGTTGTTTTAAAAGGCGGAGGCCTATTGTTTTAAATGAAAAGTTTTAAAGCTTTCGAAGCAGACCTTCCGACAAGGTCGAAAGGTTGCTACCATTGTTGTCGAAAGGTTTTTAAAAAGGACCTTCCACATTTTTTAACTTGAACCCAGTAAGTTTTCGAAAGGTAAAATCCAATAGTTTCGAAAGGTTTATATTTTAAGAGTTCAATGCTTTTGAAAGGTTTAAATTGCTGAATATTTCCAATGGTTTCGAAAAGTTAGGATTCAAATGGTTGTTTTAAAGTCCTTTCGACAATGTCAAAGATTTGGTTTTGAAAGGTTTGAAAATAAACCCATACTCTAAATTTTTAAAGGAAAAACCCGCGGCTTATATAAAGGAGTTTTGTAATGGCTTTAAGTATGAAATTTTGAGAAAGTATTGCCTTGATAAAATATAAGTTAAAGGTGTTAACTATGTTATGATATGTAATTCAAGGACTTTAAACCCACAGGAGTGGTATTGTTAAATTATTGTTTTGCTTCTTCAAATATGAATATATTCACACAATACCCATAACTGTATTTTGGGAGAAGGGGTACAAGAACCAGTAGGTTAACTCAATAGTGAATATAAATGGCTTAAACTCCTAAATGAGTAGAATTACATCCATGGAGTCAGGGTGACAAAAAATATAGGATGCCTAAACTTTGTAGTTATTGGTGCATACTAAAAGGTTTATAGTAAACCCATGAAACTATGATAAGGTAGTTATTGGTGTATACCAAAAGGTTCATAGTAAACCCATGAAAACTATGGTAAGGTAGTTATTGGTGCATACCAAAAGGTTCATAGTTAACCCATGAAAACTATGCATTAAGGACAGTTGGCAGAGGCTAATTGGTTCATAGTGAACCCATGAAAACTATTTCCGGATTAAGAATTAACATCAGTCAATAGGTTCATAGTAAACCATGAAAACTAGGATAAAAGAGTGGCTAATGGAAGTATCAGTATGTTCCTAGTCAACCCATGAAAACTAGGATTTGAAATGAGTTACTGGATAAGTCCATAGGTTTCTAGTCAATCCATGAAAACTAGGATAAGGTGATTAGTTAGTGGAATGACTAACAGGTTCAGGAGGACCCATGAATTAATTATGTTAACTGGCAGAAGACTATAGGTATTTAGTGATCCCATGAAAACTATGAAAAGAATAGTGAGTCTATTAATTATAACAAGGTTATTAGTAAACCCATGAAAACTAAAAAGGTTAACAGTGACCCTAGAAACTATAATTATGATAGGGTGTCAAATTAAATTGGTAATGGGAAATCCTAATTATTTTTAAGTATGCATATCATCTTAATATTTTGAAAATGTATGTTTTAACCACAGTGGATGTAGGAGCACAGTATATGGCTTTATAAAGGTTTTAGAATACTAGTGAGGGGAAAAATCGTTCTGTTAAGCGGTGTGGTCTCACTAGATATCTAAAAAGGATTGAGATGTTAGATTATTATTCATACCAGGCTTTATGTCTGACTCAAAGTTTCTTTTTCCCCTTAAACTCTCGGGTACTCAATTGATTTTGAGTAGTTTGAGGTTTAGGGTTTTCAGGTTATCTTCTTAGACGAATAAAACTTCCAGAGGCATGCAGGAGGCAGATAGTTATTTAGAGTTTTTCTTTTTGCTGTGTGTTTTGTTTGTAAAGGCAGATTTATTAGCCTTACTATATACTCTAATCAACCAAGGGGGCATCTTCATATGTCGCTCTTGGCGTATTTGTAATAATTATATTTTGCTGAACATGGTTAACGTAATTTGGGATTATGTAATGACCATGAAATGTTTTCATTTGAATGTGAAAATATATTTTGAATTATTAAATTTTTTCCATATTTCTCTGATCTGTGTATCAATGTGTCTAGAACCGCCGTATTTGGTCACCGAAGATTAATAACTATGGATGACTGCAGCATCCGTAGCCGTTGGTTTGGGGCCTCCAAGTAGGGGGATGTTACATCTACTGGTTACTTCAACTTCTTTATGTTCATCATTCTAAGACGATTTATTGCTTCGTTGAGCGTTAATATCCTTTATCAGTAAATGACTGAATCCAAATCGTGAAAGGACGTCCAGCTATGTGGGGTTGCTCCCATTAGGGTATTTCAAATCTCATCTAGACTGGATTCATGTGTGCATTTAGATGTGAAATATTCGGATTCTTAGTAAGGTATGGTGGGATCCGGCTGGTACATTTCCGAGAAGTGTCATGGAGTGTATGAGCTTCTCAGGAGTATATTACTAAAGGTATACTTCAAGGGTGGTGCACCTTCCTAGTCATTTGTTGGAGATTCCTTTTTCTTATTTGATTCGAACATTCAAATTTCATCTCCTTACTTTCACCAGAAAGAGTCAACCACTCTTCATGGTGTTTAATTATTTATCCATTCTTCACATTTGGGTATTGATATGTGAGAGTAAACTCGTTCTGTGTTCAGCGGCGTGGTCTCACATGTTCGTGTTTAACTACATACATTTTTTTAAGTTTTACTCATACCAAACACTAACCCAAGTTATTTATTTCCATAAACTCTCGGGTACTCATTTTTATTTAAGTAGTCCGAGAGTAGCAGGTCTTTGTTGGACTCTTTTGAAGACAGCGTCCCAGTTGGAGGCTTTCCGTCTTCTTATTTATTTATTCCGCCGTACTATTTAGTTTGTGTAAATGTATTTTGTTTCAGCATTTGTAAAGGCAAGATGTTATAACATCCTAAGCTGATTTGTAGTACTTTTGTGTAACTCTGATAACTCCCTATTAAGGAGTAACCTGATGTACTAATTACTGTTATGTTATATTTTAACAGTTTCGTTGTGAGGTTTTCTATTCTGTTCTTTATTTCACCCCATGATGATTCATCTTTCTGTGCTTGGTCAATGGCACACGAACAGCGAGGATCTGTCGTTCCTAGGGGTTAGTAAGGTGGGTTGTCACAATCTCATTTACGAGCCGTGAAAAGAATTATGTGTTACATAACCAATAGAAGAAATTATGGACTTTTTTATCCAAATGATTATCTCTTTGAACTTGTATCGTATAGTGCAGTTGATTTTGGAGGATGCAAAATGGATAAAAAAGTACATGTGGAACATGCCACTTCATCAGTCAATTTCTTGTTTCATGGTTTAGCAAAAAGCAAAACCATGTTTTGCTCTCGACGTATAAGACAAAATAAATTTCTACTACTTTGGGTTGTGCTCAAGTAATTTACATGCAACAAACTTTACAGGACTATGTTATTAATCTAAGTATTGCACCAATATATTGTGATAATACAAGCGTTATTAATCTTTCTTAAAATCCTATTAATCATTTAAGAACAAAACATCTAATATAAGACTTCATTTTATACGTGACAATGTTGAAAAGAGAATCGTGTCTCTAGAATTTGTAAATTTAGAAAATCAACTTGCCGATATTTTCACAACTCTTGCTGAAAATAATTTTATTGATTTAAGATGAATGTTATGAATTTGTTCTCAAAATGATATTCTTTGAAAACTAAAATAACAATGACTATTTTTTACCTACTTAAAAATTGTTTGGTTTTCAATTAATCTCAAATACAATAACATAAATATTTTAAGAAAATAAGTTAATTTTAGCATATTTTTTTCACTTATCTATGGTATGGCTTGCATTTCTAAAAAAACAAATTTTTGTAAAATGGCTTTTAATCAAACTTCATCCATTCACATCATCTCCTTGTCATCTTCATCCTCCGAAGAATCAAATGAATATACATTACAAGGAAAAAGAGTCAAGGAAGCGATTTCTTTTGATGGCTATTTGATAAGAAGGCATGGCGAAAAATTTGAAAAAGTTTAAGAACACTCAATGAAAACTACAAAAAATAGAATGTTGCTACTATATTCGAACAAAGAAAAATTATCTCGAAACAACAAAGGCTAGGTTAAAAAATTAACTATCATTGAATCAATGATTTCGGCCTTTTGTGGAGACACTCAAACAAGGAATAGCATAAGCAACCACCACTCCGTGAACTCCAGACCTTTGGAAATATATAATCCATAAAGATTGCTGCTATCCAACTATGATCTGACGACTCCTTCTGGCTATCATGAATGAAGAAGGTCATTTGATCACTAAATTTTGTCATAATTTATTTATATGTATATACAAATAAAAATAAATTTATATCAAATCTTGTATATTTTTTTATTAATAAACAGTTAGACGTCTTCCTAATCTATTCAAACATATGAACATACCTTAGGCGTCTGTTTAGGACATCTTAGACGTTTGATGGGATTTCAGAATTTAAAAAAAAAAGGAAAATTCAAATTTATTTCCCTCATTTATTGTGCACCCACCCCACTAACTCTACCTATTCAGTTTATTACATCTCCTTTTCCCTTCCTCTTCATTTTTACTTAGCGGAATTTTTTTAGAAACTACCCTAGTTTTTAAATCTATTTTAATAGCACCAAAACCCACTTCAAAATCCAAGAATCCCAAGAAAAGAATATCAGAGGAATCTTCATTAGAGCAGCCTTTAGCCTTCACTCCCGATCAGTTAAAAGCATGGCATCATCCTGATGATGAAAGCATTAAAAGGTACAAATTCCTTACTGAAATGAAGTTGTTCAAAGAATTTTTCTATAATATAAATGAATTTTCGGCTTCTAACTTACATGCATTAATGGATAGAGCACAAAATCACTTTACTTATTCAATTTGCTCTAAATAATGTTCAAATTTATACCCTAGAAATCCATCTATTTTATGCTAACATTGTTATGAAAGGAATAACTCTTCATATAGACGAGGGTTATCTTTGGACTAGCATTTATGGTAAAGTGATTAAATTACACTATAATCACTTTAGGCAAATACTAAACACAAGCTATAAGGGAACCGAACATCAAGATATTGATACCAAAAATTGTAAACGAAATGCTATAGACTATCACATTTGGGAAAATCAAGTTTCAAAACAAACTTCTGAATATTTATGCCCTAGGCCAAGGCTTTTGGAATGTATGCTTATAAACACAATAATTCCTCGAATCGGTAGTCACGAGTAGACTTATGATAAGGACTATAAAGTTTCTATGTAATAATTGGGGGTACTGAAGTTGATTAGAAAAAATTTACACAAGACGAGATATTGTCATTTTTTAACTATGCTAGAAAACAATTTTCTTCGTGCCACACATCACTTGTCCTTTGATAGCCAAAAAGGTTCCTTTAATGCTTAATAGTCATGACTATGTTTCTAATGCGGATAAAAAGTTCTTCCCTTATGCTTTTACCATCACGAATTCCTTAATATATTTTGTACGAAGATTATTTGCAACAATTACACCAACCTACTTCTACTACTCCAGCAATGGATAAAGGAAAAGGTGTAGAAATTCATGATATTCAGGAAAAACGTAGTGAAAAGATGATAGTGATGAGCCTATTAAGATTATACCTTCCAGAATTCCTAACTTTGACATGCCACAAGTCAACTAAACCTAAGTAATTTTATGTCAAAACTCAAAGATTCTTAAACGATGTCTTTTTAAAAGAAATTCCAAAATGAAATCACTAGAGAAAGAGTTACCAGGAATTAAAAACTTTTTGGAAAATTTTGGAAGAACTCATCTAGTAAATCTAGGTCACCATCACCCTTTACTCCTCCTCCTCCACCACTACATCAAGGAAATGGACCATCGACTACCCAACCAACCAAGGAGGCAAGTGAGGAATCCGGGAGTGAATATGAAACGGAGAGTGAAGGTATGACAGGGACTTATCACCACTTCATGGCTTAAAGTGAAGGTATTACTAGACTTCTTATTAGTCTTATACACCTCCTATTGTTTTTAATTAATTTTTTTTTCTATATTGGTCATTTGTAGTTTGCTTGGTGAAGTTCATGGTGTTATCATGCATGTTTGGTCTTACATTTCTCTCGTATGCATGTTATTATTAGATCATGTTACTATGGTTGTTAGTTCATGTTGTTGGTGTTAATTCATGTTGATGTTATTATTGTAATCTTATGAACAATTTGTCGGTTTGTATAATTTGGTTACTAAACTTATGCACCTTTTGAAAGTATCTCTGTATTGATAAAAACTTATGGTTCATGTTTATATATCGCCTTGTTTATTGGGTTTTGTGTTTACATTAATATGTTATTGCTTCTTTTTAATAATAACAAAAGGGGAGAATGATAGCAGGCATATTGATAGGGGGAGCTATTATATATATTAGTTGTCATCATCAAAAATGGAAAGAATGTTGATTCCTACCTTTTTAGAGTTTTGATGATACAACTATACACACACACACACACACCACATAATGTTATGTATATAAAGGAGATATTCGATAAGAAGACAACTTGCTAATGAATTGAAGATCATATCATTAAAGAAATGTTGCCATTGTAAGTCTAGAAACATATGTACAATATCCCTTAATGATTACACACACTCGAGCATGATAGAAATTTCAACAATTCATCGTCCTTAAAAAAAGAAAAGTTTATCTTAGAAATTAATAGAATCAGATGTCTGCGTATAAAATCCAAATGTCTGCGTATAAAATCCAGACGTCTAAGAATATAAAATATGATAAATTTTTACTGGACCAGACATCTGACTATAAAATCTAGATGTCCGAGGAATTCAATTTTAGCATGGAATATTTCAGGTTGAAACCCTGCATAGATTTAGACATTTGAATAAATTTTTCAGATGTCTGACTATACATTTTTTATCTTCTGAACCAAGTCAGATGTTTGATAGGTTCAACCAGACGTCAGATGAAGGTATTAGACATTTGGTTAAACCTATTAGACATCCGACCCTTTAAAATTCTATTTTTATATAAACTTTACTAAGACATCGTACCTCTAGACTAGACTTCTGAATCATGTTCAAAATGAACGTGTTCCTCTTTAGAAAACATTCAGACATATGATCCATAGACCCAAAAGTCTGAACTCTTTCAAAACAATTTAAACAAGTCAAACATCTGATTTTACCGTTTAGAGGTCTGGAATAAACAAAAACCATTATATTTGGACAGACACCTATTTTTTGAAGAGAAGCATCTTTCCATACAAAGTCATACCTCCTTAGAAGATCAACACCTTTCGATTAACCTCTTCAAACTCTATAAATATACTCTAACTCCATTGATTGCATTCATCCAGTTCTAGTTCTAAAATCTATATTCTATCTATTTCTCTCTTATTTCTAAAGCAATCAAATTCTTCATATTTGATTCCTATAACACTGCACATACAATTTACAATCATCAAGGGATATTATAGGAAGGGTGCACTAAAGTTTGGCTTATTTGTGTTATTAAGAACACATCAAAGTCACGATTAAAGCTTTTGCTTCAAAATTATTGAACGTCCTGATCGGTTGCTCGAGCGATGTTTGTAAACCTGTTCCTCTGGATAAAGTGAGGGTTGTTGATTGACAAATTCCTAAGTGGAGCTTACAAACTGGATGTAGGATGGGTGGTCCGAACCAATATTAAATCCCAGTGTGATTTTACCTTTTTGTTTTCTATGATTATTCGCTTGGATATACATATATATATATATATTATACCCGGTACCTTGACCCGGCTACACAAGGATCATTACGAAAGCCAGACTCGACTTGATGGGAAGGATGGTCACGAGACAACATCCATATGACCAGAGTATAATGTCCAAACAGTTGTATCCATCCCAGGGTAAATAAGGTCGATAGATAGATAATACATGATGTCGGAATTATGGAATTTAGTTTGGTTGGAATAGGGGATGACATGGATGTTTGACAAATTGAAGGAAGTATGGATGGGTCGACATAACTTGTAAAACCAATGGGATCGACACACTAATGGCGTATGCAAAAGGGGTCGGCATAGTGTGTTTGGCTCAGCATAATATTGATGAAGCACAGATGGATCGGCATAGCATTTAGGAAACCAAAGGGGTTGGAATGGCATGTTTGGTTCAGCACAACTACACTCCAGGGATATGGATCGGCACAATGTGAATGGATCAGCATGGGTTATGAAACCAAAGGGGTTGACATGGCTCATTCGTAGGATATGTGTAGGCACAACACGTTTGTATCGAATTTGCATGGTATATAAGGAAGGGATCGACATACGTTGCAAGATCAGACAGGATCGGCACAACCCAGACTGAGTCAAGGTTCCAACTAAAGTATTACAAGAACCATAGCTCCACACGTCCAAATGTCATGATACTTGACGTACCATCTTGTCACATAATAAAAGAGCTACCATAGGGATCGCTAGCCCAAACTCAACCCATGGAGGGGCCGGTACCGACCCCTATCCATTGAGAGTTGGGCCTAGCCCTCTCTATGGTGGGCCTATGTGGTTAAGGGGGTCCAGGTGCCGAAGTTTCAGTCAGATTAGAGGCTGCCTTCATTTATAAATATAGGGGCAGGGGGTTATGAGGTTTTTGTTGGCTCGCAAGTGAAACTCTACCATTATTGCAACCAATCTCTTTTTATTCTTTCATGATATCTTGCTATTTTTAACTGATTGTAATTGTAATCAAGTGAAATTATGAAGCAATAAAGAGAGCATTCAAAGTGAACGTAGGCAATCAACACCGAACCACTATAAATCTTGTTGTTTTTTCTTTCTGCTGCATTTTTCTTGATATCTAATGTTATTCCTCTGTTTTCATTTAATTTCTTCATTTATTTCGCTACTTAAACCTATCCTTAGGTGTTTGTGGCCAATTTGGTTGAAAACATTTTGGTGTTTTCACTGAGAATGTTGATTCTCAGGCTATTAGGATCACCTTTGTTCCTACTGGATTGAAGAAATCCCCCGAAGGAGATCCAGGTTCATTTTCAGAAGCTTGCAGATGTTATTCAGATTTTTCAAGATCTAAGCACAGGAATCTAAGATGGTAAGGCGCGCCAGATCTACTTTCCACAATGTTGATGCTAACGAAACTGCCAGTGTCCAACAAGGGTGTCCAAGCAACCAACCTGCTAATGTGAATATGGAACCTGTTGCAGTTCGAAACCCCACCGATTCTATTACCTGAGCCGAATTTAATGACTTGATGAGGGAGTTGATGGAAAGTTGTAGGCAGCTAAACCAGCAAATCTAGGCTAATGCCAACCTGATGAACCAGATTGCTCAACAGCAACGCCAAAGCGCCGGAGGAGGTCTCGCTTCGTACTCGGCGTCAAATAGTTCAACTTCTTCAGATGAACATCATAGGCAAAGGCGCCGCAGAGTCGAAGCAGCACAAGCAGGAACATCGGAGCAACACTTGGTAGACCACCATGGCCTGCCAAGTCGGGTCGGTGCCGATCCCTCCCTAGGGGTCGGTACCGGCACCAATCCCTCAACTAGGAGGATGACTCCTCAACTGCAGCTGGGGGGTCATACTCGAATTGAATCCGGGAACTTGGACACTGGAGCATGCTTCGATGCTGACCAACTACCACTTCAGAATGTTAATGAAGTGAATGCTCAGAAATTTACATCAGGAAGATGGTAGGCCAAGGAGGTGTGACATGGCCCAGAGACACCAACCAGAACATTCACACAAGGTGGAGTGCGACCATCACTTGGTGCCACCTATCCAAACATCGGATTTATCCGCAATGGTCAGACAGCTAATGAGGGAAAACCAGAGCTTGAAAAACGACGACTGGGGAATTTCTAGGAGTCATACCCCATTTACCGATAGTATTTTACATGCGGAGTATCCCATATGGTCTAACATGCCTATGATGCCTACTTATGAAGGGAAAACTGGCCCTAGGCAGCACATCATGAGGTACAAATGGTTGATGGAATCGGCAAGAGCGAATGATGCTACCAAGTGCAGATGCTTCCCCATAACCCTTTCTCAGATCGCTACGATGTGGTTCACAAGACTGCCCCCGCGATCAATCTCGAGATTTGATGAGCTGGCAACAAGATTTGTGGAGCAGTTCAGGATTCATGCTACTCGCCCTAAAGATGTGATGTCATTGTCCAGTATCATCTAGGCTCCGGGGGAATCGCTGAAGGACTACTTGCAGAGATTTCACGTTGCTGCCACTGAAGTTAGTAACCCTAATGACCACGTGATACTTGTGGCCATGATAAGAGGGGCTGACCTTGAATCCGAGTTCGGTGATTGGCTAGCTGGAAAACCGCCGGCCACACTGGAGCGCATCTACTCAAAGGCAAACCATTTTATGAGAAAGGAAGAGGCCAGGTTGTCTAGAAGAAGGAATGCTATAGGACCAAGCGGAGAAGCGATACAGAGCAACATTGCAGTAAAACAATCTGGCGAGAGTTCTGGAAAGGTTCAAGTCAATGTTCAAAACAAGCCGGGTCAAAAGTAAAGGAGTGGAGAAGGAAATCCTGATCGGAAGATGGAGCCCGGAAAGTGGAGGTCAAGGCTTCCTATGTATAATGACTATACACCTCTGAATGCATCTCTGGATAACATCTATCTTTCTATAATAAATACTTTTAATACAGGAAGCCACATCCAAAAGAATTGACTGAGGAACAAAAGCAAACCGAGGAGTACTGTCGATTTCATGAATGTTACGGGCATAATACTAACGAGTGTAGGCATCTGCATGTTGCCATTGAGAAATTGATTCGGCAGAAAAGTTGCAGCAGTTTGTCAAGAATCCACATGAGGGTGGACAAGGAATGTCTGATCCCAATCGAAGGCAAGCTCCGCGCCGGTCTGAGGAGCCTGCTCAGACTAGTGGGAGGTTGGTAATAAACACGATAGTTGGTAGACCGCACCCGGCAGACCGGAGTTGGCAGGAAATGGAGCATCATGCTAGTTCAATGAGACATGTGAACTTTGAATGTTGTTCAAATATGGAGGATGGAACTCTGGCTAAGCAACATCGTATAATGACGAATGATATAGTATTCAGAAGCAGAGATGTCGATAGAGTAGAGGCCCCTACTATTGGTCTGATGGTTATCTCTGCCATGATTGGCCCCGCTCTGGTGAGAAGAATTTTGATTGATTGCGGAAGCTCTGTGAACGTTATCTTTAAGAAGGCATATGATCAAAGGAGGATGGAGGCTAAAGATTTGAAGCTGTCTAAAGCTCGTATACATGGTTTTAATGGTGTGGCAACCGAAGCCGTTAGTTATGTTGAATTGCCAGTAGAATTAGGAGAAAGTCAGCATAGGAGGGTGCAGATCATACCGTTCATTGTTTTGGATGTGGATTCACCGTACAATATCTTCCTGGGCCGTCCGACCTGGCCGAATTTCGGGCAGCATTGGCCCTATGGTGTTTGCCGTTGAAATTTCTAACAGATAATGGAGTAGGTGTTGTGCATGGTGATTAGACAACTGGTCGTGCCTGTTATGTGGCTGAGTTAAGAGAGGCTCAGCGGAAAGAGAAGGGAAAGGGTGTGGACAAGTCTGTCCGCATCCAAGTTACTGAAGATTGACAAATAGCGCCTAAGCCTTGGCTTGGGTACCACAGTCGGTTCTATAGAGATATAGATCCGAAGGATGATGAGGAGGAACCCAAGGAGGCCAAGGCAGCGCCGGCTGAACTGACGATCCCGAGCCATGCATTGAATATTGATCTGAAGTATGTCCTTGTGAAGCAAAAAAGACGAGAATGGATCCGGAGAGATCCATGGTTCTTAAGAAGGAGGTGGATAAACTTAAAGCCAACGGGTTTATTCGCAATGCCCTCTATCCCGAATGGATATCTAACCCCGTGCTGGTGAAGAAGGCAAACGGGAAATAGAGAATGTGTATTGACTATTCGGATCTGAACAAAGCGTGCCCTAAGGATAGTTTTCCCCTGCCTAGAATTGGTCAGCTAGTTGATTCAACTACAGGGCACAAATTGCTGTCATTTATGGATGCGTACTTGCGGTACAACCAAATCCTGATGCACTTCCCAGATCAGGAGCACACCGGTTTTGTCACGGACATTGGGTTATACTATTATGTAGTAATGTCGTTGGGATTAAAGAACGGAGGAGTGACCTATCAACGGCTGGTTAATCGAATGTTTAAAGATCAGATCGGGACGACGATGGAAGTCTATGTGGATGATATGCTTGTGAAGTCACAGCGATCAAACGACCACATTCAAGACGTAGCGGAGATGTGTATCCTTCGATTTTATAACATGAAAATAACCCTCTGAAGTGCTTATTCGGTATTGCGTCAGGGAAGTTCCGGGGCTTTATCGTTAATGCACAAGGAATTGAAGTGAATCCAAAGAAGATTCAAGCCATTCAGGATATTCAAGCACCCAGAACTATTAAGCAGGTGCAGAGCCTGAACGGGAAGGTCGCTGCTCTGAGTCGGTTCATCTCTAGGGCGACCAATAAATGCATTCCTTTCTTCGATTTGATAAGGAAGAGGAATTTCGAATAGACGCAAGATTGTGAAGGTGTATTTCGTTTGGTGAGTCATTTGGAGACCCCCAATTTTGTCAAAGCCCGTAGATCATGAGGAGTTGTACATTTACTTAGCTGTATTGCCACATGCCATAAGTGCCGCATTGATTCGTGAGGAGAACCGGATCCAGAGACTGGTGTACTATGTCAGCAAATGATTAACAGGAGCAGAATGAAACTACCCGAAGATAGAGAAATTGGTGCACTGCTTGGTGGTCGCATCATGCAAAATTCTCCCATACTTCCAGGCACATCCAATTAATGTCTACACCGATCAGCCTTTACGATAGGTTCTGTAGCGACTCGAGATGTCTGGAAGGTTGCATAATTGGAACATCGAGCTCAGTCAGTTCGACATCACATATGTTCCTCGAAGAGTTATCCAGGGACAAGCATTGGCAGACTTCATAGCAGAGTTTACCATGCAGGACGAGACCCTAGAGAGTGGTGTAATCCCTACTGTACGATGGAAGATATATACCAATTGAGCATCCAATGTTCATTGTTTCGAAGTGGCCATCGTCCTTATAACCCCTGAGAGCTGGTCGATTTGCTATGCTTTGAAGCTTGATTTTTCCGTTACGAACAACGAAGCCGAGTATGAGGCATTAATTGCTGGACTTAAACTTGTTAGAGAGCTCGAGGTGAAATCTATCGAAATCTTTTATGACTCACAACTGGTAGTGTACTAGGTTAGAGGGGATTACCAGGCAAAGGGACAATGGCTTGCCCCATATCTTACCCGAGTTCAGGAGTTGTTGGCAGGCATCAAATACTATGACATTTCGCATATCCCATATGAGCAAAACGGAGAAGCCGACTCATTAACGAAGTTTGCGAGCACTGGTGATGCACAACAGATGGGGTTGGTTCTAGTCAAGACACTATATGCCCCAAGTATAGCTGTGATGGAAATTGATCAAGTACCGGAAATGGAACCCGAAACAGAATCATGGATGACTCCATTTAAAGAATTCATGTTGCATGGAATCTTACATAAGAAGAGGAATAAAAAGCGACAAGCCCTTTGTAAAGCTTCGCGGTATATTATGCAAGAAGGAACTATGTATAGAAAAGGGTTCTCTGTTCCCTTACTTCGGTGTATCGCCCATGACGAGATAAAGCGTGTCTTGAAAGAAGTCCATAAGGGAGAATGTGGTGATCACATTGGAGGGAAAATCCTAGCAAAAAAGATACTCCGTTACGGGTATTACTGGCCGACTGTGAACCAGGTTGCTGCCGATTATGTGAGACGATGTGACAAATTCCAGATATATGCGAAAGTCCCAAGAGCACCGCCGATAGAGATTACACAAATGGTTAGTCCATGGCTATTCGCTTTGTAGGCAATCAACATCATCGGCTCTTCGCCAATTTCCAAAGGTGGCATAAAATATGCAATTGTCGCAGTTGACTACTTCACCAAATGGGCCGAAGCGGAGCCGTTAGCTACGATCACAACTAAGAAGGTCACTTCGTCGTTTGGAACATTGTGTGTCGTTTCGGTCTCCTGCGAACTATCGTGACTGATAATGGACTCAATTTGATAATGCTGAGTTTAAGGAGTTTTGCTGGAGCTATCACATTGAAAAGAGCTGCGGCAGTCGCTCATCCTAAGGCAAATGGACAAGTTGAAGCTGTAAACAAGATTATAAAGTCTATCCTGAAAAAACATTTGGAAAAGGCTAAAGGCATGTGGGTAGACGAACTTCTTATGGCGCTCTGGGCCTACAGGACCACTCATAAGTCTACGACTGGCCACACTCCATTCGCTCTTGCTTACGGAGCCAAAGAAGTCATTCCTATAGAACTCAAAGTCCCTTCCCATCGGGTGACTTACTACAATCCCAAAACAAACCAAAATCTCTTATTGGAGTCATTGGACTTTATCAATGAGAAACATGAGGACGCCGATTTGAGAGCAACTGCACATCGACACCGAATCGTCCGATACTATAATACTAAAGTCCGGTACTATAATACTAAAGTCCGACTAAGAACCTTTGAAGTTGGCGACCATGTCCTGGAACGAATTTTTTTGGTCCCGTCGCACATGAACCCGATATAGGAAGGGCCATACGTCATTGGACAAAGGCTTGGAGAAAGAACTTTCAAGCTAGTGACTGTTGATGGTGTGACACTTCCAAGAGCATGGAATAGCGAGCATTTACAATGCTATTTCACCTAGACTATTTCTTTCACATTTAAGTAGTATTTGCTTTCAATATTTTTTTGGTATTTGACTTTTTTGATATGTAATAAGTCAAGTTATTCTGTTCCTATTTTTATAATGAATAAAAGCTTGAAGCTTCCTTTGCATAAACTACTGTTATTGCATGTTATGCTAAATATGTGTTGGAACTGATTGATATCGACATCTGCGATGTATGAATAAATGCGTAGAGTTAAAAATCAACCAGTTATACTGATCCCCGATGAGAGTGAACAAGGGGGGGTTTTGTAAGTTTGCTCGGTTGGCGATTTCCGTAGACAAATCAAAAGGCAATTTTCGCAATGAGGAACAAAGGCCAATGACGGTGGGAGAATGACAAAAATCTCTAAGTCCCTGATGCGGACTAGAGTACTCTAAGTCCCTGAAGTGGACTAGAGTATAAACGATTTGACGGAAATCTCTAAGTCCCTAATGTGGACTAGAGTACTCTAAGTCCCTGAAGCAGACTAGAGTATAAACGATTTGACAAAAATCTCTAAGTCCCTGATGCGGATTAGAGTACTTTATGTCCCTGAAGCAGACTAGAGTACAAACGATTTGACAAAAATATCTAAGTCCCTGATGCGGATTAGAGTACTCTAAGTCCCTGAAGCGGACTAAAGTATAAACGATTTGACAAAAATCTCTAAGTCCCTGATGTGGACTAGAGTACTCTAAGTCCCTGAACCTAACTAGAGTATAAACGGTTTGACAAAAATCTCTAAGTCCCTGATGCGGATTAGAGCACTCTAAGTACCTGAAGTGGACTAGAGTATAAACGATTTGAAAAAAACCTCTAAGTCCCTGATGCATACAAGAGTACTCTAAGTCCCTGAAGCGGACTAGAGTATAAACGATTTGGCAAAAACCTATAAGTCCCTGATACGGACTAGAGTACTCTAAGTCCCTGATACGGACTAGAGTACTCTAAGTCCCTGAAGTAGACTAGAGTATAAATGATTTGACAAAAATCTCTAAGTCCCTGATGCGAACAAGAGTACTCTAAGTCCCTGAAGCGGACTAGAGTATAAACGATTTGACAAAAATTCTAAGTCCCTAGACCACAGGCTAAATCGAAAACCCAATGGGTGGATAGATGAGCTTTCAGTCATTTGCTATCCCATGGGTTCCGATCCCAAATCAAAGGAAGAGGCTCAAGTTGTCAGCGACAAGATACAAGTGTTAGTTACAATTCCGGCTTGGCATCGCTTACAACTTAACATGGAGCATATGGAGAGGTTTTGAGATCGAGATAGCAAGTTATTAATGAAACTTGTGAAAATTATTACAAGTACTTGAAATGGTAAGAATTTGCTCTACTGCTGGAGTAATAATTCGCATGATGATTAATAAAAAAATAAAAACTTTTATTTACAATCCTAAAAATTCCTTACAAATTATTCTAAAGTTTGGGATCCACACCCGTACATTTGCTACTAGGAAAAGAAACACATGTCTAACTTATCTAGACTATGTACAATGACACAAGACGCTAACTACTTCTTCGATTTCTTTTCCTTCTTCGGTTTTGCAGGAGTTGAATTGGTCGAGCATCTCTTTCGAGATCCTTTGTTGCCCTTAGTGGAGGCACTTGAGAAAGGAGGAGGAACCTCAATAGGAGTTGTCCCACCAGGTGGGATAAATTGCAGAGGCTTGAGGAGAGGATCTTCAACCACCACGATATCGGGATCACCCTTGACTTCACATTTCGACTTTTCCTCTTCTTTAATTTGTTCTTTCATGCTGAGTTTAGTGGTATGCTTCGAAGCACCTGTGACCACAACGTCATCAAGCTCTTCAGCAAATGATGGGTCTTCAGGCTTGTCCTCATCGAGTGCCCCAATCACTTAAGCGTCAGACCTCAAAGTATCTATAGCAGTCGGATCCTCGGCCATTTTTCCTTGATGCTCCGTGGCGACATCGCTCCTAGGAGTTAATTCAAAACCGAGATTACCTGCAAAAATTCATCAATGCGCAAGCATTAGTCTATAGTCGTTATATGCCGGAAATAATAACTTTTTTAGTTTGAAGGGGTTCAATACGGTACTAGCATCCGGTTGGCTCTTAGTAGTCATCAGGGTACTCCCTTTAATGATGGGAGACAGCATGTGCGAGCCAAGTCCGGGGCTATCTGGATCATAACCGACGTGTTGCTCCATGGGTTGTGAAGATGACGTTCCGGCCGGCAGAATAGTAGGAGGACCTTTTCGTTCAATCCCGAAAGGTCATATGATATCTTCTTTTTTCCTTAGTTGGTGCGGGAGCTTTGCATAATTGAAGTTTCGTGGCATCCAAATCAGGATGGCTCGTTTCCCCGAAGCACTTCCTGTTCAAGTGCCTCTTCATCAAGCTCTGTTGCTCCCAACTCTTCTTCCTTGATTTTTGTGATGATCTCCCAAGCTTCGGCAAGCGATTCGAGATAGCCTTCACCTAGAAAAGTCAAGTCACGGTGAAGGAGAACGTTTGCATTGTATTCGGCAATGAGCGGATCGAACAAGCACTTGATTTCTTCTATGCCGGACTTAGTCGCTGCCTCAAAACGGGTGTTGGCTTCTACAAGCACCTCTTTCTTGCCCTCTTCATGGGCGTCTCCTTTCAAGACTTCGATTTGGGCAAGTTGTTCATCGAGTTTCGTCTTTAAGTTCCTTGTTTCAACAATCTCTTCAAAGTATTTCTGCGACCCTTCTTGTGCCTCAATTTTTTCTTCCCTTTCTTTGAACAGTAATTTTTCTAGCTCCTCAATGCGACGGGATAAGACATCTTTCTCCTTTTGTAAGGATTCTTTCTCTAAAGCCAAAGTGCCATTGCGTTGAAGACCAGCATCCTGTTCCCTCTTATGCGAAGTCTCCAGGCGACTTACTGCCTTAGCCATTTCCTTTGCATTTTTCTTTGCCTCGACAAGTTTAGCCTTACATTCGAGCAGCTTAGCATCTTGATGTTTGATAATATCTTTGTCATGAATGGCCTCTAACTTAAGGCGATCAATTTTATGCGGGCGCTTGATGGAAACTTCGAAGACTTTTTCAGCTAAATGAATGAATGCTTCATGCTGGACGTACACATCATTCATGCATGCTAACGAAATTTCTTTGGCACTTCCAGGAATGATGTGTATAGAGGGAAGAAACTTAACCCGTCGAAGAAGATTTTTGAGAAAGTAGCTTTGAGTTCAGCTAGTTTCTCGACTGTGGTAGGATCTTGGGCAGGAACCAGGGGGATCTGTTCAGATGAAACCAGTGGATGTTTGCGAAGCTCGTGAGATTGCCTTGTGCTTGATGACCCGGAGTGTTGGTCATGGGGAGCAGCAGCTTGGGAACCCCGGTGTGAAGATTTATCTCCGCTATGAGCAGGAGGGTTTGATGGATCGCCTTGGCGCGGAGCGTGTGTCTGAGACTTCCATTTAGATGAAGAAGAATATTCTTGAGAATAATAGTCTCTGTCCCGTCTTCATCTTTGTCTCGATGTCTTCTAGATTTGGAATCCCGACCTGAGTGGTAGTAAGTGGAAGAGCTGCGGAGACGATTGAAAGCATGCGAGTGAGACAATGAACCTGTAAAAAAGCCAAATAGGAGCATATTTGGAGTTGTTATGTGAAGAGTTAATCTCAAGTGGATGGTGGAGTGCAATTGCTTGTGTGTGTCCTAGTGTTTTTCCCCGACGGACCAGTAACATTAACTTTAGTCAGAGTTTCTTCTCCTCTGTAAGAAGGTTGCACTCCTTCGCTGCTTTCTCATGGGTGAGTTAAGCCCTTCGATGTCAAGATCGGTGAAGTTGTAATTTAATAAATCATCCGGGATCGGAATGTCAAAGAGTCCCTTCAACGAGCACTCCATCTGTTGAGAAGACGATTATTTTCCAATCGGAGTTATGACAAAATTTGGGGTTGCCCCGACCTTCCTTTTCGTATTTTGTATGCCAAACTTTTTCCCCTCTTCGTGGGAGGTTGCGATTGGCTAGTATGTGGCGCTTTAACTGCTAGCGTTCTTCCAAGACCTATGTCTTCATTTCTCAGCCCTACATCTTGTGATTCCTTTATCTCTCCCTCTTTGGTGCCTTCTTGGGTTCCCTCAGCCAGGGGCACTACGGGGTCATTTATTCTTCCCTTCTCTCGACGACAGTCATCGGAACCGCTCTGCTTCCAAGGAGACCAATTCTGTGGCCGTCTTCTAAATGATTAAATAACGAGAGAAACTCATCGGTGACGAGGAGCTTGATGTCCCGATCCTCCACCGAAGTAGCGCGAATGGCCACGACAGCCCTGGAGTATCCGACGCCTTCAGGTCGAGGGCGGACACCTAAAAGAGTTAAAGTTATTAGTACGATTAAGGAAGAAGCTGCGACTTGAATCTTTGAACTAAAGACGAAGGTAGAAGTGGCACTTACGTCCTTCCAACCATATTCTCGCGAAACCGAGAGAACACCGTACATAGAACCATTCATGTTTGAATAAGGAAAGCTTATTCCATGCACCCGTTAAGACCTGGCATTTGGGCAGGGATTCAAGAAAGACATACGATTGTAAATAGATCGGATGTCTTCAGGAGTTGGCAGACGAAATAGGACGTTCATGAAGAGGAGAAAAGTGCTATGGATACAGGCATAGCTATTAGGGTGTAGCTGTGTAGGAGCGATTCCCATGAATCTCAGCATTTCCCAAATGAAAGAGTTGAACGGTGGCATGCATCCGGCCCAGCAAAGTAACTTGTTGCATGCTATATATCTGGCTGGGGGCAAGTGAAATCTATCTTGCCTTGATGGAACTAAAACATCTTCAAAGGGAATCCCATGGATAGAACATAAACGATGAAGAGTGGCTTCGCCAATTCTGGATGCTTATGAATCAGCCAGATTGTTCTGAATGATGGCATCCTCCGCAACGTCGGGAGCTGGGTCAATGGCTTCTGTAGGAAGAACTGGGATGTTGGAAAAAAGACTCGCTTGTAGGTCATATGCCCCTACTTGTTCTGTTTTTTGACTCGGTGCAGGCTTATCAGATAAGGTAGTAGAACTTGATCTCGCGGCTGATTCAGAAGATATTATGGTTGAGCGCTTCGTTTAACTTAGGGTCTGTGTTAACTATACTCAGCGGATAATCAATGTTAGAAATAATAACCTGTCTCTGTGTTAACTATACTCAGTAGATAATCAATGTTAGAAATAATAACCTGTCCCCCCCGTGTCGTGTGTGAACTAGTGCAGTGTAATATGAAATAAACGTGAGCAGTTTGAAACTAAAGAAACAAAAGTAAAATGTCGAAGCTTCAAAGCTTCAACCAGAGAGACCGTCATCGCTGACCGTCTCAATTGACATGAAAATTGATCAGCAACCAAAGCTTCAAGACCGAATGTTGACATTATGAGTTATGAAGTCCGTTGTTTAAGTATATTTGGATTTTATACTTAGTTCATGTTAATTAGACTGGAAATTTGTTCGTTCAAACTTAAGTCCGTTGGTCCAAGTATGCAAGTCGCGTTGTTCTTAGTCGTTTTATGTCCGTTCAAGGTAGTATGTAGTTAGATGTTTGAACGACTTAAGTTAAGATGGTCATTATGGTCAACACCGATCCCTGCCTTAGATGCCGATCCCTTGCTCTCGTAGCCGACCCCTACACTTAGACTCAGTTGGCAATATCGACCTCTTCACATTGGCCTACATACCGATCTCTATGTTTTAACCTTCATTACTGAACCCTGAAATCCCTTCTAGCCTAGATGCCGATCCCTAAACTTAACTTTTTAGGATGAACCCTCCTTTTCAATTCTTATACCAACCCCTATAAATAAGCCTCTATACCGATCCCTCCAAATACCCTTATTTACACCGATCCCTATATCTAAATTACTAACACCAACCCACATCTAACAACTACGTACTGATCCCTCAAGCAAACATATTCCCTACCGACCCTTCCCATCTCTAATACCGACCTCTCTCTGGCTACCTCTCACTGATCCCTCACCTGACAACATCACAATATCATGCTGATCCACCTCCTTCTTTTTCATCCCCTTCTCCCTTTCCTTCCTCTTCTCCTTCCTCTTCCTCCTTCTCCTGCTCCTTCACCTTCTCATCCTCTCCCGCATAACATAATCAATCCCACTAGATAATACACCTAACGAACACTCAAACACGTTCAAGCTCGAGATTCATGACCAAACCACTCAAATGAGGAAGAGATTATACCTATTTGATTTGAATAGTAAGGCCAAAGCTTGGATTAGGAACGAATTGATGTTAATGGAGGTCGGATGTATGGTCTTGCACTCAAATTCAAGTTAAAAGAGGGAATTTTGTCATGCTTCAGAGTGTTCGGTTGGGCAGAGAGCAATAGATTTTTTTTAAGTGTTGGGAAGTTAAAGTAAAAAGAGTGAGAAGGGAGGAGTGAGTTTTTATATAGGCGAGAAAAGTGGGGAGATGAACCGGTCACACCATAAGGTTGAAAAGGGGTCGGCCTCGAGGCCCGCCGACCCCTATCCAAGCATACTAGCCAATGGATCTGCCGAATCCTTCAAAAAAAAGGAGAGCGTAATAAAAGTGCAAGAATAAAAATACATATGCACGAATGATGAATATGAATGAGATAAGAAGGAGAGCAAAGGGCAATAGCAAATGTCTAAAAACCCAAATGGCAACTGATATCGTGAAGGTTAGGTTATAATAAAAGCATGCAAAATAAAATACTTTGGTAAAGGCCAACGAATGTCCGAACACGTTCGAAATTCAACAACAGAAACATGTGTATGAACATGCATGAATTCAACCTTTTGAAAGGTTAAATTAGAAGAAAACCTGAAGATTTCATATGACCAAATCTGTGCATTCTAATGGAACGAGACGTCGGACCTGTTTCATTGAAGGTCAATAAAGGAATAATGATCGACCGGGGACTTGGATTGGTCTTTTATCGGGAAACAAGGTTTCTCCAATTCAAAGCACGTCATGTTATTCACAAGACGTACTTTAGGGGGCTAGTGTTACCCGGTATCTTGACCTGGCTACACCAGGATGATTACGAAGGCCAGACCCAACTGTTGATGGAAAGGATGGTCATGAGACAACATCCATATGACCTGAGTATAATGTCTGAACAGTTGTATCCAGCCCAGGGTAAATAAGGTCGACAGATAGATAATACAGGATGTCGGATGTATGGAATTTAGTTTGGTTGGAATAGGGGTCGACATGGATGTTTGACAAATTGAAGGAAGTATGGATGGGTCGGCATAACTTGTAAAACCAATGAGATCGGCACATTAATGGCTTATGCAAAAGGGGTTGGCATAGTGTGTTTGGCTTGGCATTATATGGATGAAGCACCGATGGATCGGCATAGCATTTAGGAAACCAAAGGGGTCGACATGGCATGTTTGGTTCGGCACATCTACACTCCAGAGATATGGATCGACACTAGTGTGAATGGATTGGCATGAGTTGTGAAACCAAAGGGGTCGGCATGGCTCATTCGTAGGATATGGGTCGGCACAACACGTTTGGATCGAAGTTGCATGGTATATAAGGAAGGGATCGGCATATGTTGCAAGATCAGGCGAATTGGCATAACCCAGACCAAGTCAAGATTCCAACTAATGTATTGCAAGAACCATAGCTCCACATGTCCAAATGTCATGATACTTGAAGTACCATCTTGTCACAACATAAAAGAGCTACCATAGGGATCGCTAGCCCAAACTCAACCCATGGAGGGGTCGGTACTGACCTCTATCCATTGAGAGTTGGGCCTAGCCCTCTCTATGGCATGCCCATGTGGTTAAGGGGGTCCAAATGCCGAAGTTTCAGTCAGATTAGAGGCTACCTTCATCTATAAATACAGGGGCAGTGGGCCATTTTGAGGGATTTTTTGGCTCGCAAGTGAAACTCTGCCTTTATTATAACCAATCTCTTTGTATTCTTTCCTGATCCCTTACTATTTCTAACTGATTGTAATTGTAATCAAGTGAATTGTGAAGCAATAAAGAGAAGATTCAAAGTGGACGTAGGCAATCAACGCCGAACCACTATAAATCTTGTTGTTTTTGTTTTCTGCTGCATTTTTCCTGATATCTAGTGTTATTCCTCCGTTTTCTTTTAATTTCTTCATTTATTTCGCTACTTAAATCTATCCTTGGGTGTTTGTGGCTAATTTGGTTGCAAATATATATATATATATATATAAAAATATAAGTATCGATCTCACTCATTTTCATGTATTTCATCAAATAATCTAGAAAAATCAATATCAAAATAAACTTGCATATTACTTTGGATTGAAAATAATAAAAATTCTTAAACTACTATATGCATATGTAAGATGCCATTTTAACAGCGTAACTCAAATCGGTTATAATTACAACTCGTATATTTTTTAATTACATCACTAAATGAACTTATAATTGCGCATCTCGAATGCAGTTATAAATATAACGAATTTTCAATTGCATTTGTAAAAATGTAGTTTTAACTTCATTCAAGCTAATATATAGAACTTATTATTAATACAATTTTAACTTCATACAAACAAAATTATATCTTAATTAATTATAAATAAATAAAAATATAATTAAAACAAACAAAAAACTGCATTCATAACTTATCAATTTTTTCAACATCAATTCTACCACTGAATTTCTTGGGATTTCCATTAAATCTCACCTCTCAGCTTTAGGACGTCATTCTTTATATTTTTTTCCTAGCTCTATTATATTAAATTTGTTGCAAAAATAGTGCGATAAAAAAGACAACTTCAGAAGAAAATCTAAAATTAATTAAATAAAAATAAAATTATTACCAATAAAGCAATTGCACAAGAATGTATTTTCCTTAGCTTATTCTTATTTTTCTTCAACTGCTCAATCAATTTAACAGTACAGCTTGAGCCAAACATCTATTGTTTTTTGAGAGAAACGGGTGTGCAGCGCGTGGCTACACAGCCGGTTAATAGCTGAAATAAATAAGTAGTAGTGTTCGACCAACAAGCCTGGTCGATGGCCAAAATAGAGTTCCACAACCCAGTGTGCAATATTTACAAGAACAGTAGCATTGTTTACTCAGTAGCATTTTTTACACAAGTGTTAAGATAAGCATACAGCAATAGAGTGGATTATTCCGCATTAGCATTGTCCGTGGATGACAGAACCCGATTGAAGGGCCTCCTGCGCGTAGATCCTGTCCAGAGAGAAAATAAGTGAGAGATTTGGTTACATATCCCATCAATATTGCAGTTAGGTTTATTGAATATGCGTGCATTTCTTTCTTTCTAGATACACCAACTGTAGATGGCAATGAGGGAGTCAAGATTCCTGTCCGGAGGGTTGTACTGCCAATAATCGAAGAACGAGCGAAGAACAGGGATGTGGCCAAGGAGGGTAGCACTGGTCATGGCCTAAATGTGATAGGAGAAGTCGCAGTCAAAGAAGAGATGGGTGGCGGATTCATCTTGCATGGAGCACAAGGCACATAGAGGGTCAACAGAATATTCTTATGCCTGAGTGTATCTTTGGTGTTGATACGAGCGTGTATGAGGCACCATTGGAAGAATAGAATGCAGGGAGGGAGCTTACATTTCCACAGTCTTGCGAAAGAGAATGACCTGCCAGGATGGTTGAGAAATGAGTAACATGAGGCAACGGAAAAGCCTTTGTCAGGAGATAAGGCCCAATTGTAGTGATCTGGTATGTTGGAGAGTAGGAGTGAGAGAAGCATGTTCGAAGCTAATGTAAGCTCATTTAAGGTGTTAAGATCAAAGAGAGATTGGGGACATAGGCCGTGCGGGCCTGTGTTTGAGGTCTCGCCAACAGTTGCGATGGAGTGGGAGGAATGGGAAACAAGGTTAGGGAGAGAGCGGGTAAGGGGGGATTGATCCTGCCATATGTCAAGCCAAAAAAGACAATTACCTCCATTGCCCAAAAAGACATGAAATAGATATTTGACACGTGGAATGGTTCATATGACGCCAGCCCATAAGGGAGAAGGTTTGAGATGGGGGGCGGAATGAAGGACCAGATGAGGGTTAGAGTGGTAGTGGAGTTGAAGTATCCATTCTTTCCAGAGGAGATCGCCCGGTGTAATAATGCGCCAGATCCACTTGGATAGGAAAGCTGTGTTGAGAGTGTCGAGATTGGCAATGCCTAGACCCCCATGATCTTGATCCAGACAGTTTTCCAGTTGATCAAGCATTTTGCTTTATTGCCATTCCAGAGAAAAGATCGCCGAATATCGTTGATTTTATTAATGACCCAGTTTGGCAGTCTATGAAACGACATCCAGTACGACGGGAGGGCAGATAGGACGGATTTGATAAGGACAAGGCGACCAGCCATTGATAGAGATTTAACCTTCCAAGTCACAAGACGAGACTCGATCTTAGAAATAAGAGGGAGCCAGTCCGGGCGTGCAAGGTTAGTGGGATGTAGGGGGATTCCAAGGTAGGTGATTGGGAAATGGCCTAGGTTATAGTTGAGAAGTGAAGCGGAAGAGGGACCGCGGTGATGGGAGTTTCCAAGCATGATGATGGAGCTCTTGTTAAAGTTGATGGATAGTCCGGAGATAAGTTCATAGGCATAAAGAAGGACTTTAAGACAGTGAATGTGAGTAGGATCAGGGGAAACTAGCAGTATGGTGTCATCCACAAACTGGAGATTAGAGACTAATAGGTTCGAATTTGGGAGCTTAATGCCTGCTAAGAGATTGTTGGATGTTGCAAGCTTGACCATGCGGTTAAATACGTCTGAGATGAGGATAAAGAGAAGTGGCGATAGGGGATCGCCTTGCCTCAATCCATGAGTTGACTTTATATGACCACCCAGCGAGCCATTGATGGAGATTGATGAAAGACTTGTATTGAGAATGCACTGTATCCATTTACACCAAGTGTCAGAAAAACCTCTGTGTTCCATAAGGGCTAGCAGAAGGTTCTAGTTAACAGAGTCAAAGGCTTTGGAGAAGTCAAGCTTGAGTAAGGCTCCAGGGGTGTTTGAGAAGTGACAGTAAGAGATGACTTCCTGTGTGGCCGCCACACAATCAAGGATGTTGCGGCCAAGGATGAAGGCCGATTGCTCGACCCCAACCAGAGAGCCAATGACACTTTGGAGGCGATTGGCTAGGATCTTAGTGATGATCTTGAAGGTGGTGTTGAGGAGGCTGATGGGTTGAAAAGAAGGGAGAGAGATTGAGCCTGGGGTTTTGGGGATCAGGATGATGTTAGCATAGTTTATACGAGCGACTGTGACGGGGTTGTTTTGAAATTCATAGCACATTTCAATGATATCAGATTTAACAACACCGCAGAAGTGTTTGAAGAAAAGAGGGCCAAAGCCATCCAGACCTGGAGCTTTGTCGTCAGCCATATCCTTCAGGGCTAGCCAAATTTCATCTTTGGAGAAGGGATGGTCGATGGAAATCGGAGTGGGATTGGGGTAAAGGAGGTTCCAGTCAATGGGCGGGAGCGAAGGAGACGATTTGCCTAGAATGTTTCTGTAGTAATCAGTGAATAAGCGGAGGATGTCAGAATGTTCGGAAAAGATAGTATCATTATGACAGATTTCAGAGATGAAGGTGGATCTGCGACGGCCATTGGCAAGTCGATGGAAGAAAGCAGTGTTTTTATCTCCCTCATCAATCCATTTAGCTCTACAGCGCTATTCCCAGCTAATCTCTTCCTGCCTAATAAGCATGTCCAATTCAAGTTCCAGCTCTCGGAGGTGGTTAGATTCAGAGGCAGATAGGGGGCGGGATTCTTCCAGAATGTTAAGGTGCGGTATGTTTTCTTGGGTCGCCGCAATGCGAGTCCGGATCGAGCCCCAAATGGATTTGGCCCAAGGCCGGATTAGCTTTCTGAGTGATCTGAGTTTGAATACAATTCGAGCAGTAGCCGACTGAATTCGGGAGGTTTGGGACCATGATGTCTTAACAAAATCATCAAAGGAAGGTTCAAGGAGCCAAAGGCGTTCAAATCTGAATGGTCGCTTAGAGGTTGGATTTGAGCCTGAGTCAAGAAGTAGAGGGCAGTGGTCGGACAAGGTGGTGGTGAGGCCAGTAACAATAAAGAGGGGGTGGAGGTCATCCCAGGTTGGGTTGAAAAGGAAGAGGTCCAATTTTACTAAGACAGGATCAGCTCTACGGTTAGACCAGGTAAAAAGTCGGTTGCTGATGGGTGGGTCAATGAGGGCGCAGGAGTTGATAAAGTCATTAAAGGCCGCTGATTCTTGTGAGGTGTTTCCGGAGTTCCTTTTAGAGGGGGATCTGGTCGTGTTGAAATTGCCACCAATGATCCAAGGACCATTGATATGCGAGGCGAAGTCTACACAGTTTGCCCAGAGAACAGATCTGTCGAGGGTGTTTTGGGGACCATAAATATTGGAGAAGAAGTAGAGTATGCCCGAGTGAAGGTGTCGTAGGATAACATGTAGGGAAACAGGATGAGGGATGACTTGGCAGAGGGACCAAAGCAATTCATTTCATGCAGTAATAATGTCACCCCTTATTTCAGAGGCGTCTATGTGGGCCCAGCCAGTCAGGTAGGGACCGCATAATAACCTGAGATGAGATGGGGACGGGTTTGCAAGTTTGGATTCTTGAATAAATAAGATGTCGATTTTTTGTGGGGTTAGGATAAGATTGATAGCCTGACATTTAGACGGGTTCCCCAAACCCCGAACATTCCATGAGACAATTTTCATTGGGAACGAGATAGACGCTCAGTTTCTAACGATTGCATGGCCGAATGGTGTTCGTCAGATAGAATAATACCCATGCAACGTGCAATTTTTTTATTTAATTTAGAATTAGCAGAGGAAAACACAACAGGTTTAAAAAAACTACCCGAGCTACCAGGGAGAGAGTCTGTGTAGTTCAGTCGATTGCTTCGTCGGACGAGGGTCGGAGAGAGTGATGCAAATCGCTGAGGAGCAGATGGGGGATCATGGTTGGATGCTTGAGCTGCTGGCGGGGGGATGACGGCTCATGCAGCTGGGGGTCTGGAGGTGCATTGGGACGGAGAGGTCCAAGTCAGACAGTGGGTCCCAGCGGGGCTCGGTGTTAGGCCAATCATCCCATCTGTTTGGGGCCACTACTTCGAAAGAGTCATCTAGTATGTTGTTTTGGGGGGGAATAGGGGGATTTGGTGGTGACATAGAGGCTTCATAGTTCATAGCATCAAAGCGATCGTCCGGGTCCGACTGATCCGAGGGGAGTTTGAGAGGTTCAGAGAAACATCGCCACTCACGATCGAAGTCAGTGCCCATAATGAGTGTCTCAGGCCGTCTCCTAGGGTGCTCATGATCCCATCGCTCCACCGTAAGTAAGTGATCCGCGTTGTTATGTCTAGCAACGAAAGTAGATGGAGTGATAATGCCTCTGAAGAATTGTTAAACACCTCAGCAATTGTTGAGACATCTATTATTAAACACCTCAGCATCCATATTAAGTGGAATCAACTGATTATGTACATAATAAGTACTATTTGCTAAGAAAAATGTATCAATTAAGTACATAATCATAAGCCTATAGAAATTAACACATTGGTTTCTCCAATCCTATTTTTAATCAATAATTGCCAAAAGTTCTTTATAAACATCTATTCCAGTGAATCCATTCTTTGATGTCATATAACAACCAATCCATGTTTGAGTCTCCACACGAAATGAAACAACTCTAACTTTTTCTCCCAAAGGAAACACTGATAAACCTTAAAAAGGTAAGAATAAAAAGTTAGACTCATTTATTAAATATAATATCAACACTTAACTATACATAATTAATAAACAAACAAACCTTTTTTTCCAGTCCAAATATATCGGTAATATCATCTTTAAAATAGTTACTTGTCTATCTCCAAAAACAAAAACATTTTGACTCCAATTATAATAAGATATGATTTAGTCAATGTCACCATTGAATTTCCTTGCTCCAGAATCATAGTAATTATCAAAAGACCCTCCAAAAATTCCAGCAAATAGACCTTTTAAATATATTAGGTCATTGTCTTCATTTGTCATCCTTCTCTTGTAATACTTAAACAAATCTAAAAGTGATTTCAATTACATCTATAAGACTCCTTTGATGAAAAAACATTTTTTAAACTTCTTCAACACTTCATTCTGATTTTTCTACACTACCAACATATGCGAATTCTTTATTTCTAAAATGGATTCCATATTGTGAAGCAAAATCTTCGGTACTAGTTTCTTCAGAATCATAAGATTTTTCAGAATCTACATCTTCTTCAACAATTTTCTTAACCGATTTATATTGAAATATTAAAAATAATTAAATTCAATAAATCAACCAAATCATACAAAGAATATATCAAAATAATAACACAACATAATATTGAAACATCTATTTAACATCGCAACATAACATAAAAATTTCTTCATTTTGTAAATGCAGTAATTATTAAATTTTAATATTTTTTAACTGTAGTTGCATTTTTTACTGCATATATAATAAACTAAAATTATTAAAAAACTAAGATAAAATACCTGAAGACATTTTTACTCATCGAAATAATGGTGACCTCGCTTAAGCCCCTTTCTGCCGCCGCCTTACCTAATCCACTCCTTTTTTCCTCTCGCTTCTTCTCCCATGAGGAAGTGTTCTTCGAATCCCTTTTAAGGCCACCATGTCATACTCTGTCTGGAACCCAATGACGATGATATCTGGTAAATCGTTTAAGCCCCCATCTCTGATCGATCCCGACTTCTATACTCCTTTGGCCCAAGCGAAGTCCCAAGCTAAGCATAAACAGAAACCCTAAGCCCTAGATCTAAATCCAGTGTCTCCCTATGACCATGCCACTTTTCCGCAATTTTGCTATTACTTCGTGTGGTCCAAGCAATAAAGCTTCTGCTTCTAATGTTTCTGCTCCTGTAGATGGTGTATTTAAAGATGTACTTGTAACTGGTTTCACGCATTCAGCTCCAAAGCCCCTCGTGCAAATTCTGGTCCTCTGCCTACTGTGTCGCCTGCTGTTGGTTTGAGCACTAATAGTAATGTTAACACATATATCGTCCATGATTAGGTTGTGGATGCTTTGCCATTCCACAAGGTTGTTAAGGGAACTTAGTGCCAAAAATCTTGGTACTCTTTATTCACCAGCAAGCCTAAGAATGTCGATAGGTGTACATCTAAATGGTTCAAAATATCTGGTAATATTAATGAAGTTCTCGTTCCTCCCCAAGAAGTTGTTCCTATTGGAGTTGAGTTTTGGAAAAATAATCATAGTTATTTTCTTTTTAGATGATGGTTTCCCTATAGTGTTGTAAATAAATTTTAATCTAATCATCGGAAACTTAGGGGATCTCTTAAAGTGTGCTATGATAAGGATATGTATTTCTTTGATTTTGGTAATGAGGAAGAGCAACGTATGGTTTTGGAATCAGACCCTTGTCTTATAAATGGTAAAATGCTTATAATCACCCGTTGGAGCCCCATGGTTGATTCTGCTCATGAGCATGTAATGTCCATTCCAGTCTGAGCTAAGTTCACTTGTATCCCCTTCTCTCTTCAATCTCCTGAGGGTCTAGATTGGTTAGCTAGTAATATTGGAGAAGTGATTTGTTTTGATGAAAATACCGAGCATAGAGATCGTCTTGAGTATGCTATAGCTCTAATTGAGATCATTCCTGCTAGGCCTCTTCCTTCACAATTATCTGTTGCTATTGCTGGCAATAGATCCATCTCTATTTCAGTATCTTACTTATGCAACCTTCAATATATTCTAATAACCACTCTTTTGGTCATACCGAGAGCTCATATATCCACCTTTCAGATTCAATTGATTCTGATCCTTTTCCTGAAAAAGTTCCATTGTAGAAATCCTCGCTCAGGAAATGGAGACTAAAAGCTGTCCCTGCCACTATGGTTCCTTTTTCTCCTCCCCCTCCTCTTGATCCTCCACCCCTCCTGCTGCTTCACCCCCTTCTACCATGTCTGATTCAACTGAACTAGCTAATCTTGATGCCTACCTAACCTCCGCCTTCTCTTGCGATACTTCTCATAATGCCAAATTCTCCGAAGTTAAGCTTTTGTCCTCTGCTACCACTTCTCCTGGTTCGAAGCTACCAACCAGAGAAGGTGATCTTGATGTTAGAATTGAATATGGTATTGCTGATCTACTCCTGTTATAGGTTGTTGCTGTTCTTGTCATATTGTTCGTGTGAGTTGTAGCTGCTTTGGTACTTCAACCAAGTACATGTTTTAAAAGTATAAATAAAAAGTGGACAGGCCACTCTTAAACCGATTGCTTTTCAAAAAAAATATTAAAAAGGAAACAATAAAAACTAATGAAAATTTAATTTTTGGTTGCATTTAATAACTATATAAGAACCTAGAATTCAAATAGCAGTAATAATGCTTTAAAATTTAATTGCATTTTGTGAATTTAGTGATTATCAAATTCTACCTTTTTTAAATTGTAACTGCATTTTATAACTGTATATACATTTTAACTAATAACTAAAATAATTGCAATTTAAATTTTAATTGCATTTTGTGAATGTAGTAATTATAAATATCTAATTCTTTTTAATTCCATTAAATTAACAACTACTTCTATATTTTTCTCATCAAACTAAAATATAACTACATATTTTAAATGTTGTTGCTAAATACCATTACTATATGTAATTACATTAATATGTAATTGAAAAATAATTACTAAATGCAATTAAAATGACAGAATAATAATAAAATTAATTTTGACTACATTTTATTACCGCATAAGAATCTTTCATTCAAATACCAGTAATATAACTTTTAAATTTGATTGCAGTTTATGAATGCAGTAATTGTCAACTTCTAGTCGTTTTGAATATTATAACTATATATAATACATGCATTAATAACATCTAATAACATCTAATAATAACAATTTAAATTTTGATTGCATTTAATGAATGCAGTAATTATCAATATCTATTTTTTTCAATATTATAACTAAATGTAATTCCATTAATCTATGATTGAAAAGCAGTTATTAAATGCTGTAAAATTTAAAAATATACATAATTATCTGTATCCAACCGATAACCTTTTCAATGATAACTATTAATAATACCAATTAACTAATTATCATAATTAAAAATATACTACATCACCCTAATGGAATAAAATATGAACAACTAAAAATTTATTCTACTAAAAATATAATTGCATAACCCTAATGCACTAAAATATGAACAAAATCAACCATATTAATTATCATGACCCTAGTGCAATAAAATATTATTGCATAGTCCTAATGCACTAAAATATGAACAATTAACTAATTATCATGTTGAAAAATGTAACTACATAACCCTAATGCACTAAAATATGAACAAATTCAACCATATTAATTACATAATCCTAATGACTAAAAGGTAACGAACCAAAATATGAACAGCTAACTAATTAAATGAATAATAACTGCGTAAAATTAATCAAATATAATCTTAATAAAAATAAATCATTATACCTTTTTCGTACCATACTTTCTACGATGTTTGCCACAATAAGCATCACCTTCTTGAGCGTTTTCATAGCATAATTTAACTTTACATTTCAAAAGAGTATGAGATTGAAAATGCTGAGAACTCTTGATCTAAACAGTAGTTTTAGCAACTTTGCTCTTAGCTATGTAGTTAAAGCCCAGCTAAAGCTCCGCAAAGTCTCTATTATAACGCATAGCGCTCTTCGATTGCTATGCCTTTTCAATTTAGCGCTATTTTCCGCTACACCCACTAAATCAAGTTTTTTAGCACCTGGTTAGCAACATCAGTTTAAAATGGTTAATTTGATTAGTTCTATAACCAAATCAACAAAGTCAGGGTAAAAACCTAATTTTAGGGCATATGTGCTCAATATAAGTTTGAAATTCACTGTGGTCAACAAACCTATACTGCATAAATTATGGTATTGTTCAGTTTTGTTATATAAGACTAAACAATATTTCTTTTTTCCAGACAAATGATGTGAGAATGAGAATAAATTTACTTTAAATATTTGGTTTTATATGGAATGAAGCCTTTTACATCTCCAATATTTTCTGCTATATTCCTACTTTAGCCCCACTATTAACTTTTGTACCTCCACTGCTAAAGAACTGCTAATCACTTTACTACATAGTCTCTTGGTCATCTTCATTCCAAATTTAAATTTAATTTATATGGTTAAATTTGAGTTGCAAATAGATTTTAACAAGAAATAGAATAAATTTGATTTAGAAAGTTATTTTAAAGAAAAGGGATACCCTTTTGTACAAAAACAGTTCAAATTCGAGAATAAATATGGGTTAACATGTGGCTGAAAAAATTTGGGGGCGGATTAGTAAAAATGTATAGAGAGGGACCTAATTTACAAAAAAATGAATGTAAAGGACCCGCTTTAGATTTAAAACAACAAATAGGGACCCGAGTCTAATTCCAAATTTTTAAGAAGGAAAATAGTGTGAAGAAATTAATTTTAGGCATTTTTAGTCAGTAGGACAACCCTCTTATTTTTTCTACCGGAGGACATGCTCTGAAAGTTTTTGTTTCAAAACCTAAATTTTAATCTATAAGATATCATGCTTTTTCCTACTTCGTTACAAAACCAATACATATTCAATTCATATCTCCTTATTCATCCCAGCTACTTCTGATTAAATCATCTATTATTATTTTTGATCGTCACCATACGTAGGGTTCGATTCTTCTATTTTCAAATTTCAATTATTTTGATTTGTATACTTTGATCTCTCCGCATCTTTGTTAGGTTAATTTTTTTAATTTTAGGATTAGGGTTTTGTTGTTCTTTAATCTATGACAACTTTTGGCAATAGTAGTAGGTTGGGTCTTTTTACTATTATGTAGTATTATTTTTATTACATTTTAGTAATGTTTCATGCTGTAATGAATTATATTTGTTGTATCCCTATTTGGTGATCAGTTTGGATTACATTTTATTTTTATGTAGTATTATATTTTTATTTCTATATATCGTAATGTATGAAGATAAAAATTTTTGGTGTTAATGTTTTAGTTTGACATTTCACTTATTTTCTTCTTTTGCAATGATGATAATAGCCATCTTATTGTTTGTATATTTGATGATAATACTTTTAGTAGTTGGCTTTCTGTTGACTGTTCTTTTTATGATGTGAAGAATGAAATTTATCATCATTGGTCTCAACTTATTCGTATGTCCATTGAGGTTTCTTATATGCTTGAGAATAAAGTTATCGTGGTTGATACCGATTCTGATATTCATAGTATACTTTGTTATCCATTATGTATAAAGCATGCATTTTTTACTTTCATTATTAAGTTTAAAATTCTTTGTTGGAGTTTCATGTTGATACTTCAATTTCAATTTCATCTAGTTTTCTTAGTAATTTATCATGTATTGGTTTTTTTGTCTTCTGATGTTTTTTCAAGTAAAAGTTATTTGAAAGATATGTTGAAAAGAGGATCAAAGATATGTATTTTAGATTTTATTGGTTACTTTGAAGGTGTAGAAGATTTTTGAGAACATTTGATGGCATATTATATTCAAAAAGGATACAAGCTGATGTTTTTGGAAAGTTCTTCTAGTAAGATTACTGTTATTTGTTCTTCATTCAAGGATGGTTGTCCGTTTAAGGTGCATGCAGTTAAATCATTTTTTTTAGAACTTTTCTTGGTGACCATTCTTGTAGGGTTAGTCTTAGAGATGCAAAAAATCCTTATATTTCTAGCAGATTGGTGAAATCATCAATTATGGATTAGATTCTTGATTATCCTACTAAAAAGGTTAAAGGTATAATTGATGATTTTAGTAAAGAACACAATTTTAATTTATGTTATTATTTTTCTTATTACGGGAAACAACTTGCTTTAGTGGAGCTAGATGGTGATGATGTTATGTCTTATAATGGTTTAAATTGGTATTCTGAGGCACCAAAGAAGTGTAATTTGGGTAGTTATGTTGATATGGATGTTGATACCCATAGAGTTAAAGGTATGTCCTATGGGCATTTATGTAATTACTACATATATCTAACTCGATAACTAATCTTGTTCAAAATAAAATATGTTTTCCTTTCTATTATACACTTGTTATATAGTGATATAAATAAATCAAGTAATTAATTTATAGTACATAAATAGAAAATCCTTAAATGTTATGTTATATGATAGTAATTGCAATGTGTTGTAATCATAGGAATTTTAGATTTAAAATAACATATTATTTTAAATAGAGGGAATTAGTCATAAGGGAAAAGTTTGAAAAAAAATTAGGCTGAAGGACACCAAGTTTTATTTTTGGACTGAAGGACAAACCTTGAATGAAAATTAGACTAAAGGACAATGCTAGTTATAACTAGCATTATTTTCAATTTTTTACACCATAAAAAATGCTAGTTATAACTTGTATTATATTCAGTTTTACACTATACAAAATGCTATTTATATTTAGCATTGTCCTTCAGCCTATTTTTTTTCAAAGTTTTCAGCCTAAAAATAAAACTTGTTGTCCTCCAGCCTTAATATTTTTCAAAGTTTGTCCTTGTGCATCCACTTTTAAATATTCCTTGTCAAGATATTTCGAAAAAGGATATTGATTTACCCATCGAGACTTGAGTATATAAGGCTCTCCAAATGTTGGGCGGTGTATTTCTCATGGCCGCTTAGGGAACTAAGGGTTGAAGTTATTGGATAATAATGAAATGACCAACTCAAGAGTTTTCTATTGGTCAATATAACTAAAGTCAAAAAGTGAATCTCAAAGTGATGATGTTACAATGTTCCCTCAACTTGAGTGTATCAACTTGAGTGTAACAACCCATATTTTAACAAATATTTTAAAATTAATTTATTTGAAACTTTGATTTTTAAATCATAAAAAAATTGAAATATTGGAATTTTCCAATGTAATTTTGGGATTTGTTAGTAATTTATTTTCCAAATATAATAAAATAACGATTTTCTGGAAATTTTATATTTTGTTCAATTTTTGTCAAACTTTGATTTTCAGTTGAAATTTTTTAATTTGAATTTTTTAATTTCTAATCTTTTTCTTTGAAACAGTGTTTGTTTCTGATATTCGTTCTACTTTTCGTTTCGTCAAATTCTGTTTTATACTTTGTAAATCTGATAAAATCCAACGTTTTACACGCAATTATTTTCTGTATTTCATTAACCTATTTTCTATCTCCATTTTTCTATATTTTATTTTTGGTTTGGTTTGATTTTTCTATTGGGTTTTGGCTTGTTTTGGATTCGGGCTTTGGTAAATGGACTTAGGAAATTCAAGAGGCATAAGTTTCTTTTCTTAAATGTGAAGTGGTGCCTTTTCCTTACCTTAGCCGTTCATGTCCATGCCTATAGCCATACATCTCACATTTGTTCTCATCCCCTTTTCATTTTCATTTCTAATAAAAAAATTTAAAGTAAGTTTTTCCCATGGCTTCTCCTCTCCTTTTATTCTTTTCTCCTCTTTTAATTTGCAAGTGTGTTCGGCCTCCATCCCTTTAGCCAATTCCTCCACCATGTCCTTCACCACCACCATCACCTTCCATGGCCAGCAAACCCTCACCATGATCTGATCTGATCAGGCCGTGACCACCATGATCCAAAAAATCCATCTCAAAATTGCCTTGAAAACCCTAACTGAATTCCACTATATTCATCCCCTTCCTTTTGCTTGCCTCGGCCACCACTAGTCCCTCCTTCAGGCCTTGCCATGACTGACATGACCACTGGCCGCACCATCCTGATCATCAGACCACCTGACCATGCTATGAACCCATGGGCCGAGCCATACTTGCCTAGGACGAACCCACTTAAACCCATGACCATTCACCTACCATGTCTCTTTGCCTTCACAACTCCTACCTCTTTACATTCCATTGTGTTGCCTTCTTTTGCTGACCATTGGCCGAGCATTTCAGGCCTAGACCTGATCATGGCCGAGCCATTGTGATGGTGATCAAGCCCATTTTCTATGAGGCCGAGCCCACTTGCAATTGTCAAGTCATTTTGGTTCTCTTTGTCCTTGTTTTGTATTGTTTAATTCTTATATTCTTTTGTGTTTGAATCTATACTTATATTTGTTTTATTTTAATTGTTGTTGCAAGATCTGAATATTGGCTCATCATCTTCTCCTCGAATCCAGTCGTGCTTTTCATGCTTTGCGTAGTTTGGATTTGGGATTTGAATTTGATCTCTAGCTTTAGAAGGTGAGTTTATCACTCTTGACAAATCGTACTTATATAAATGTGAAACAATGTCACTTGAATTGCAGTAGTTGATATGCTATGTTATATGCTCACATCTGCCTGTTATCTGACATTATATGATGATATTACCTAATTATATACCTGTTGCATCACCTGACATCATATGATATGTTTTACTGTTTATTTATTTTCTGTTTCTCACACTGCAAGTTCCCTATTAGTATAGAATCACTATGGGTTGAAATGATACATACCCGAACGTACTTTAGAATAAGGAAAAGTTGTTATGAGCTGAAATGATAGGCTCGAGCGATTTTTATTTTATTTGACTTGGGATTGCGGGTTTGAAATGATAAAACCCGGGATTTTAATTCATTACGGATTGAAATGATATATTATCCGTATCACTTGACCTAGGTTAGAAAATATTATATAGACTCGTGGTTAATTTTAAATATAAATATTTTCTGAAAATTTTAAGTATTTGGAATATAAAATATATGAGATTTTAACTTAAATGGGATTTAAATGATTTAAATAAACTTTATAATGATTTTCTATAAGTTAAAAATTATATGAATTAATAAATGATTAAAATGTAAATTAAATGTGATTTAACTTAATAATTGAAATTTTGATTTAAAAATGGAAATTTTGGCTTAACTTGGTAATAAAATAATTTATTTATGAAATGGATATTTTTTAAAAGTAAATAAAATAGCTAGTTGTTTGTTAAATTAAAAGTTACGCAATTTAAAAGTAATTTTGACTTAATAAATGAATTATGCTTAATTGGATATTTTATTTTAAAAAAATTATTTTATTTAAATCATAAGTGAAATGATATCCAAATAAATAATTTTGAAAAGTGATATATGTTTTTATAAGTTAAAAATGGTGAAAACTGAAATTATAACGTTTCTGAAATGTTATAGAAAACTCAGATTTGTATTGGCAGCATTTCTGAAATGCTGTGGTTTTAAGGTAGCAGTTCATAAGTGCTGCTGTTTCTGTAAATGTACTGTTTTCTGAAATAATACTACTATCTACTGTAGCATTTTATAAGTGCTGCTGTTTCTGAAAATGATAATATTTCTGAAATACTATATCTACAGTAACATTTTCAAAGTGCTATGAATGCTGAAAATACAATGTTTTGAAAATGGATAATTTAATGAATGAACTTAGAAATGCTACAACTTTGGAAATGAATATTATTTTGAAGGATATTGACATTGAATTTAAATGGTTTAAATGAATTTGTTTTGATTTGAAATATAAACCATTTTGAATTTGTAACAACGGGTTATAATAACGATTGGTTGTTAAAGAGACCGGGATCGGATATGGACATACTCTCTGTCGATACCGAAAACCACTTTAACAACTGTGTACGCGGTGGAGATTCCAGAATGAAGTAGGATGGTGGCGACGATTCTATTTTGAGGTATAAACGTGGACCCGACTCCCGTGAGTTGGCATAAGGTAGCTAAAACAGGAGCAATCGACGGGCTAATGAGGTAGCACCTCTTATCGGACACATTCCATCGTATACCATTCTATTACTTTGTGATTGATTAGGTGCACCCCTTGATTTGGGAGTGTGGCTTGAGGTGGGCGATTGCTGCCGCTCTGCGTTACCACCGGCCAAGAAGTGTAATTGGTATATCTACCCTAGCATTGCCTAGTTGTGCTGTGTCACCTACCATAGCGTGCTTTACTACAAGTTTGTTTTGTACCATACCTATGGAGTGCCCTCTGACGACTCCCATTACGGGGGAGATTACAGTACTGTATAGACTATGGGAATATATAAAATGTGTTAAGGGGGATATGGGTAATGCCTTAATACTATTTTGATAGTTTACTTTACTTTAGACATTATTATAATAGCGTATCTTACTACATAGTAGATAGTTTAACGGATCCTTAGAGGATGGGCGATCCTAAGAATCCTTTAAGTTATTGATGCATTTCTATTACAGTTTACTTGAGTTGATTTACATTATATAAGTATGTATGTATGTCCTGACTCGAGTGTTTTGTGTTTTGCTTTACGCTCGGGTCAGCCTGAGTATCACAGCTTTGGAGTCACCTTCTGGAGCTAGAGATTGCTGGAGTTTATCTGTCTATCTAGTTGTCTTTCCATTTCAGTTATTTCATTCAGCTTTGATTATGTATTTGTGAACTTATGTATTCAGACTTCTGTTGTATCTGTTTTTTTCAGACTATGGTATTTTGTATCTGTTTTGAGACTATGTATTGTAGTGGCTTCATGAACCACTATGTACTTTTATTTTCGCTGCGAGTTATTCTGATATTCTGTGTCTGTGATTCTGTGATTTGTTTTATTTCCTCCAAATTTATTTACAATATATTGTTTTGAATTATTCAAGTCTGACATGTGTGGTTTTATTGTCGATTTGAATGGTCCAAAATAGTGGGTCATTACATTTGGTATCAGAGCTTTGGTTTTAGGCAAACCTTAGCCTATGGAGCAAAAACTCATTAGAGATAGGGTAGAAATACCCTAGAATGAGTGAAATCAATCTTAGAATCATTTCTTTGTGAGAGAACGTATTTTAAGTATAAATGATTTTCAAATGATTTTCAAAAGGATTTTAAAAGATTATTTTGGATATAAAATTTTCTTGTTTTAAAATCTCATTTTTCTTAACTCCATTCCTTTTGAATCCACCTTGTTTATTTGAATTCTTTGATTAGGATTTCCATTCTATTTGAATCTTATCTTTGGTTTTCTGTTTTACCTTTGTCCTAAAATTCATTCTTGATTTTTTCAGGATGAATCGTAGAAATGCCAGAGCTAGGGTTCGTGGTATTGCCCCAGTTCCCGAGCCTGTTGCACCCATCAGGTTCACTACTCTATGCAAGGAATTCACTCAGCTTGGTGGTACCAAGTTTACTGGATCTGAGAGCATCGTAGAAGCTCAGTAGTGGTTGAGGAGTCTTGAGAGGATTTTTACTGGTTTGGAGATTACTGAGGCTCAGAAGCGTCAGTTGACAGCTTGGCAACTTCAGGAGGCAGCTCAGTATTCGTGGGAATCTGTCACAGCTCAGACTGTGGAGGCAGATATTTCTTAGGAGCAGTTTAGGTATCTCCTTGTGTTGTCTTGTGTTCTATTCAGCTTTTTCTCTTTGAAATCTATCTTAAGCTTATCTATCTTTTTCCAGGGAGGCTTTTGTGGCAAAGTGGATGCCCGAAGCCGGGAAGTCCCAACTATACAGGGAGTTTATGGATCTTAAGCATGGGAGCATGTCATTTTCTGAGTATGAGTGGAAGTTCAATGAACTTTCCAAGTTTGGTCCTGGCCTGATTGACACCTCTCTTAAGAAGAATGAGAAATTTATAGCTGGAGCTCACCCATAGTTTTATGATCGTCTCATTTCTCATGTTCATGGTACCTTCACGGAGTTGATGGACATGGCCATTAGATATGAGAATCCCACTTCTAAGGAAGTTTATGTTCCTCATGCTTCTCTATATCAGCCTGGTTCTCGCAACTCTAAGAAGAGGAAGCCTAATTTCCATCAGCAGAAGCAGAATTGGCAAAAGAATCCTGGTTTAGGATCTACTCCTCGGAAGCATCCTATCGACCTATCTTCCATCACTTGTTTCAAGTGTTATCAGAGGTGACACTATGCCAATAGTTGCCCTACTTCAGTTGGTGTTGCTGTTCCTCCACCTCAGGATACCAGGAACAACCTCTATCATGTCTGTCTGCAGCCTGGTCATTTCAAGAATAATTGTCCTTCGTATCAGAAAGGCAAGACATCTAGAGTCTTTGCCATGACTTCTTCCACTCTTGCCCCATCTGCTCCATCTGCTCCTAGTGATTCCCTAGGTACTCTTCAGGGCACTTTTTCTCTGTTTAATTTTCCTGTTTGTGTTTTATTTGATACTGGAGCTTCGCATAGTTTTATTTCTGTGGATCTTTGTGATAATTTTGAGCATCTCCTTTCTCCTAAGTTTGCATCTGTACCTTTGTGTGTTACTAATCCTGTTGGGGGTCCCGCGAACCTTAGCAGGATTTGTAGAAGAGTGAAACTCTTCTATTCTGGTCATCGATTTTCTGGTGATTTCTATGTTCTTGGTTTCGATGCTTTTGATTTGTTGCTTGGAGGTGATTGGCTAAAGAGGCATGATGCCGTTATCTCTTGTATAACCCGAACTGTTTCTCTTGTTGGTGATAAGGGTGATCCTTTTGTAATTCAGTGCCGTATGTCTCAGGATTTTGATGGTAGTTTTATTTTCTCTTTGGATTCTTCTCTTGGTGATCTTGATTCAACTCCTATGGTTAAGCTCTATCCCGATGTATTTGGTGAAGTTTCTTCTTTGCCTCCTAAGCAGGAAATTGATTTCCGTATTGATCTTATTCCTGGAGATCGACCTGTAGTTCTTCCTCCCAAAAGAATGGCACCCCGTGAGAAGGTTGAGTTGAGGAAGCAAATTGAGGACTTGTTCTCCAAGGGTCTGATCAGACCTAGTCATTCCGAATGGGGAGCAGCAGTGGTTTTCGTCACTAAGTCCGATGGTTCTTTGAGGATGTGTGTTGATTATAGGGAGATGAACAAGCTCGCTATGAGGAACAAATATCCTATGCCTCATATCAATGATATGTTCGATCAGCTTCATGGAGCTACTGTTTTCTCTCAGCTTGATCTTGCCACAGGTTTCCACCAGCTCAAAGTTGCTGAGGAAAGTATTCCTAAGACTGATTTCCATACTGAGAATGGTTTCTATGAGTGGTTAGTTATGCCTTTTGGTTTGACTAATGCCCCAGCTTTCTTTGTTGATTTGATGAATCGTGTTTTTCATGATGTTCTTAATAAGTTTGTTCTGGTCTTTGTTGATGATATTCTGGTCTTTTCTAAGACCGAGGAAGAGCATGAATCTCATTTGAGCTTTGTTCTGGGGACTCTTAGGAGTCATCAGTTGAAAGCTAAATTCTCTAAATGCCATTTCCTGAAGGATGCAGTCCGATTTCTTGGGCATATTGTTTCTAGTAATGGAGTTTATGTTGATCCAGTCAAGATCGCTACGATCAATGTAAGTATACCTTTTCTCATCTTTTTTTGTAATCTAATTATCCTATCTTTCTCTGTAGTTCTTATTTTTCCCTATTCTATTTCAGGATTGGGAAACTCCTAGGACTCCATCAGATATCCGTAGCTTTCTGGGCCTCGCTGGTTATTATCGGAGATTCATTGAGAATTTTGCTAGGATTGCTGCACCTCTCACTGCTTTGACTTGTAAGAATGCTAAGTTTATATGGAATGATAAGTGTAAAGCTGCATTCAATGAGTTAAAGCGCAAGCTTACTTCCGCACCAGTTCTTACCGTTCCAAATGGAAATGAGGGATTAATGGTATACACTGATGCTAGTCGTGAAGGTTTGGGAGCTATTCTTATGAAGGATGGGAAGGTCATTGCTTATGCCAGTCGTCAGTTGAAGGCCCATGAAGCCAATTATGCTGCTCATGATTTGGAATTGCTTGCTGTGGTTTTTGCTTTGAAGCTTTGGAGGCATCATCTTTTGGGAACTAAGTTTGAGCTTTTTACGGATCATCAGTCTTTGAGGTATATTTTCATTTAGAAGGATTTGAATCAGAGACAGGTTAGGAGGTTAGAGTTCCTTGCTTCTTATGACCTCGACATCAACTATACCCCTGGGAAAGCTAATGTTGTGGCCGATGCTTTGAGTCGGAAGAAGGCGATGTTGTGTCAGCTTGTTGTTTCTTCTCCTCTTTTGGATCGTATCATTTCTAAGCAGGATGAGGATCAGATGCTTAGGCTTATGAAGGAGAGTGTCCGTAGTAGGGTTGGTGGTAGTAGTCTTGATGGTAGTGGAGCTCAGATCGATGATAGAGGTATTTTGAGGATTAATAATCGGATTTGTGTCCCGAATGTTGATGGATTGATACAGGAGTTACTTCGGGAAAATCATCGATCCAGACTTTCTATTCATCCGGGAGTGACCAAGATGTATCATGATATAAAGAAGTTGTATTGGTGGAAAGGTATGAGGCGTGATATCTCCATTTTTGTTAGTAGTTGTGTGACTTGTCAGCAAGTCAAGGCCGATCATCAGAAGACCCCTGGTTTGTTGCAGCCCCTTGAGGTTCCCAATTAGAAATGGGAACAAGTTTCTATGGATTTTATTGATGGATTACCGAGGACTAGGAGGGGTAATGAGAGTATTTTGGTTATTGTGGATAGATTGACTAAGTCAGCTCATTTCATTCCGGTCAAGTCTACCCGTTCTACTTCCTGTTTGGCTGAGATCTATTTGAGGGAGATTGTCCATCTCCATAGTGTTCCTGTCTGCATTGTTTGTGATCGTGATCCTATCTTTACCAGTTAGTTTTGGAAAGCTTTTCAGGAATCTTTGGGTACTCACTTGAATCTGAGCACTACTTACCATCCACAGACCGACGGTCAAACGGAAAGAGTGAATCAGATTTTAGAGGATCTTCTTCGTGCTTGTGTTCTTGATTATGGAGGATCTTGAGAAGATCATCTCCATCTTGTCGAATTCACCTATAACAACAGTTATCAGGCATAATCTCAATCTTTTATTTGAATCTTGTCTTAATCCTTTATCTATCTAATTTCATCTTTTGAATTCAGGCTAGTATTGAAATGTCTCTGTTTGCTGCTCTTTACGGATGACCTTGCAGATCTCCATCTTGCTGGATTGAATCCAGAAATCGTTTGGTTCTTGGTCCTAATATGATTTTGGAGGCTTCTAAGAGAATTGAGGAGATTAAGAGGAAGATGAGGAGTGCTCAGGATAGGCGGAAGAAGTACGCAGATAGGCGTAGAAGGAGTTTGGAGTTTTCTATTGGTGATCTGGTTTTCCTTAAGGTCTCTCCCTTAAGGAATGTGATTCGGTTTGGTCGTAGAGGGAAACTTGCTCCTAGGTTCATTGGGCCTTTCCGCATCTTGGAGAGGATTGGTTCTTTAGCTTATCGTCTGGATTTGCTCGAGAAGTTTTCTGGAGTGCATAATGTATTCCATGTTTTGATTCTTCGCTAGTATCTTCATGATCCATCCCTTATTATTCAGCCTTCTGCTCTCGAGAGTTTAGATATTCAGCCTAATCTGACTGTCGAGAGGAAGCCACTTCATATTGTCAATAGAGGTACGAAGCAGCTGAGAAGGAAATCTGTCAATCTAGTCAAAGTGCAGTGGAGTACTGATGATCGGGATTGTACCTGGGAGACGGAGGAGAGCATGCATGCTTCGAATCCGGAATTGTTTGTTTCAGGTACTATTCGTTATTCTTATCTTATCTTTCTTTGTCTTTCTGTGTTTCGTTCCTTTTGTAGGACGAAAAGTTTTGAGTGGAGGAGAGTGTAACAACCCATATTTTTAACAAATATTTTAAAATTAATTTATTTGAAACTTTCATTTTTAAATCATAAAAAAATTGAAATATTGGAATTTTCCAATGTAATTTTGGGATTTGTTAGTAATTTATTTTCCAAATATAATAAAATAATAATTTTCTGGAAATTTTATATCTTGTTTAATTTTTGTCAAACTTTGATTTTTAGTTGAAAATTTTAAATTTGAATTTTTAAATTTCTAATCTTTTTCTTTGAAACAGTGTTTGTTTCTAATATTCGTTTTGCTTTTCGTTTCGTCAAATTCTGTTTTATACTTTGTAAATCTGATAAAATCCAACGTTTTACATGCAATTATTTTCTGTATTTTATTAATCTATTTTCTATCTCCATTTTTCTATATTTTATTTTTGGTTTGGTTTGATTTTTCTATTGGGTTTTGGCTTGTTTTGGATTCGGGCTTTGGTAAATGGACTTAGGAAATTCAAGAGGCATAAGTTTCTTTTCTTAAATGTGAAGTGGTGCCTTTTCCTTACCTTAGCCATTCATGTCCATGCCTATAGCCGTACATCTCACATTTGTTCTCATCCCCTTTTCATTTTCATTTCTAACAAAAAATTTTAAAGTAAGTTTTTCCCATGGCTTCTCCTATCCTTTTATTCTTTTCTCCTCTTTTAATTTGCAAGTGTGTTCAGCCTCCATCCCTTTAGCCGATTCCTCCACCATGTCCTTCACCACCACCATCACCTTCCACGGCCAGCAAACCCTCACCATGATCTGATATGATCAGGCCGTGACCACCATGATCCAAAAAATCCATCTCAAAATTGCCTTGAAAACCCTAACCGAACTCCACTATATTCATCCCCTTCCTTTTTCTTGCCGCGGCCACCACTAGTCCCTCCTCCAGCCCTTGCCATGACTGACATGACCACTGGCCGTACCATCTTAATCACCAAACCACCTGACCATGCTATGAACCCATAGGCCGAGCCATACTTGCCTAGGCCGAACCCACTTGAACCCATGACCATTCACCTACCATGTCTCTTTGCCTTCACAACTCCTACCTCTTTACATTCCATTGTGTTGCCTTCTTTTGCTGACCATTGGCCGAGCATTTCAGGCCTAGACCTAATCATAGCCGAGCCATTGTGATGGTGATCAAGCCCATTTCCTATGAGGCCGAGCCCACTTGCAATTGTCAAGTCATTTTGGTTCTCTTTGTCCTTGTTTTGTATTGTTTAATTCTTATATTCTTTTGTGTTTGAATCTATACTTATATTTGTTTTATTTTAATTGTTGTTGCAAGATCTGAATATTGGCTCATCATCTTCTCCTCAAATTTAGTCGTGCTTTTCGTGCTTTGGATTTGTGTTTTGAATTTGATCTCTAGCTTTAGAAGATGAGTTTATCACTCTCGACAAATCGTACTTATATAAATGTGAAACAATGTCACTTGAATTGTAGTAGTTGATATGCTATTTTATATGCTCACATCTGCCAGTTACCTGACATTATATGATGATATTACCTGATTATTGTAACAACCCGGGATTTAGTTTCAACTTATAATCGTCAATTATCGATTTAAACAAGGGTAAATCGCTGTTGGAAATGTAATCAGTTTGAAATTCTTTTATAAAATTTGTTAAAGGGTTTGTGGACTTAGAAAAATATTTGGCCCATTCCCTTTTCAAATTATTCAGCCCGTTTCCCTTTTTTTTTTTTGAGATAAGGGTTTGTAACCGATCCCCCTTAATTCATTTTTCGTTCAACCCTAAGTCATAACGAAAGGAAAGAAAATATGGCGGCTTCAAAATTTTCTTCGTTCGCTCTTGCTAGAATTAAGGTTTTCATGACTTTTCGAAGTGCCGACTTTAAGTAGAGATTGGGTTCGATTCTCTTGCTCCATTCATCGATAGCCTCTCGGGATGCTCGCGACTGCTGGTTGAGCTCGCCGTTACTTCGATCTGGTCTACTTGCCGATCGATTGTCGTGTGCTAGAAATAAAGGTGAGTGATATTATTTCACTCACATCTAATTCTACTATGCTTTATTAGTTCAATTTTGGTTGATGTCGATGATTTCTCTGAGTTTATCGGGTTCGTATAATTTGATGAGTTTCGGCTTTGATGATTCTTTGATTTGAGAGTGATGATGTTGTTTAGTTCGACTTGGGTTATATTGTTTACTGCCTCTAGTGGCACTTCCATTCTTGTTCGTTTGATAATTTCAAAAGTTTCATAATTTTATACCCGATAATCCTTGGTTTAAAACTGCTTCGATGTTGATAAGACCTCTGGGATGACCGCAGCTTGATTGTTTGGTTTGATTGCAATTCCGGAGCTCCATTTCACTTTGCAGTTAATCGCTGTCCATAATTGTTTGACCACTGCTTGGATTCATTGTGCACATTTTGTTGCTAGATGTCACTCATATGCTGTTTGCTTATATCCCTTTTGACCTGTTTGCATCAAGTCAGTTTGAACTTGTTGTTGTATTTTGTTGTTCACTTGTAGTCTGCACCATTTGATCTGATATACTGATATTTTGAGTGTTCGAGTGATGTTGGCATTGTAATATAGCTCGAACTGTAGTTGTTGATGTACATATTGAGGTTCTAGTTGATTCACTGTCTCATTTGCCATAGCTTGATCCATTCAGAAACATTGTTGCATTTGTATCTCACTGTGTTGCATTTAGCTTGACATCTGCATTATTGTGATGGCTGACCATCCTGTAGCATTGTCGTTTTGCCTCCATATTGATACTGTGTGCTTTTCTTCAGGTCAGTTTGAATTCCTTGTAGTCTCTTGTGTATACACTTTGCATTCACTTGTAGTTATCATCAGTTGCATTCATTCCTCTACATTCATTGTTGTCCAGTCTGGTTTTCTTTTGATCCATACTGTGCACTGTGTGTTTTTGAGATATATGCATGTTGACTAGTTGTACTTGAATGTCTTGACTTTGATGTTCTCTGCATCGGCCTTGAGTCTTTCCTTGTTCACGTTGGCTATCTTGGTTCATTGGGGCACTTGACACTGTCTTGTTTCCATACTGAAGTTCACTGTTGCAGTGCTTCATGTTATAGCTTGACCATTTGTGGGTTGATGTGCAGACCTGAGTGCATTTTCATGTGGCATCACTTGAGTTTTATGATGCATTTTTGAACTGGTGTCTGCACTGTAGCTTTTGTATTGTTGCTGTAGTCTTGATCATTTGAGTCATTCACTAGACATTGATTTACTTGAACTACTTGTGATAATTGTAGACTGGTACATGATGCCTTTGACCGTCACTTGAGTACTGCATTTGTCACTGATTGTTAATGTTCACTGGATATTGGTATATGTCTGCATTTATGGTCCTTTGCAATTGTGAAATCGTTTCATATCTGGTTTCATTGTAAACCTGAGCTCTTTGATCATATCTGGTTTATGTTCCATATATGTATTGTGCAGTTTGCCCCTCGTATTCATTGTGACTGCAGTTTAGTTTTATATGCAGTTTTGCCCTTGTTGGCTTGCATTGTATTAATGCAATTGAGTATGTTTTCAAATTCACTTGTGTTGAACCCGACTTCGGGGTTTGACCTTGCGATCATTGTGACTTTCACTGAGCTTTTGTGTATCTCATGCGATAGTGGCGAGGCAGTACACGCGTGCGTGTACTGCAGCCCTATCAGATTTGACAGCTTTAATTTGATGTTTCGATTTGTTGAATTGTTTCGTGGGTTCAATCCCATATTTTGAAGTGGTATCGATTTGGATTTACTGTTTAGTGGATTAACACTGCTTAGTGTTATATCTACCGTTATCCGGTTCTCTTATCGAGAAGTTGGGTAAACGAGATTTCTGTGACTTTCGTCTATTTGATATTTGATTATTATTGCTTCTGTGCACTAATAAACTGGTTTGAATTAGACTGACCTGGGTATTATTTTCTTTTGAATGTAATACTCGGGTCAGACCCGAGTATTTCAGGTTGTAGATTTCTTTCTTTGAGTTGCTGTTCGGGATTGAAGACTTTTCACATCTTCTGAAGTTATCAGTCATTTTGTAGTAGTCGTGTCATTGTATAGAATGATATGTATTCATGTATATTAGTCGATAATGTACTTGTATATATAACTTCTAGAGTCGACAGTTGTAGTTGTATCATATGTATGGTGTCAACTATGTATTAACTGACATCAGTTATATATATATGAGACTTTTGTTTTTATCTGTGTTCCGCATTTATATTATCGGTGTTATTGTTATATCTAATGTCCTAAACTATTATGAACTATCGTAGTTTTTTTTATACTGATAATTGGATATGTCGATGGGAGTAAATAAATAATAGATGAAAATTAAAAAGTATATACCACTCCTATCGAGATAACCAATATTAGTGTAAGGCCAATTATGGATGGTCGCTCCTATCCAGCCTTATTCTTCGTAATAATAGACAGTATTTCTTTTAATACTCTTTGTTATTATGAGCATAGAGGTGGGGCGTCACAGTTGGTATCAGAGCTTGGGGTTTATGGACATAATATAAAACATAACTTGGATGGAACATATGTTACAACTATTAGTCGACGTTTTATCTGTGATTTGAGTCAAAACTAAAGTTTTGAAATTTTGATGAAATTTTTAAATATCGTTATTTAAAAATAAAAGTGGGATTGTGTTTTGTTGTTTGGATAAAATTGTGTTCTGATGATTTGATTGATTTGTGTTCTATTTATCAGAGTGCGCAGCGGAAACAGTGAAACTGTCTTTGCTGAGTACAACTGATAATCTTTTTGATTTAAGAATCAAAATACGAAATTGATATGAATTCCAATTGTTGTTTACATAGCTGTAATTATTTGTTTCTTTGAGAATTTCGAATCCAAATTGAGGATTCGAAGAAATTGCAGTTATGTGATTTTTGTTGAAATTTCCGCTGGCTTTCTTTTGTACTAATCATCTATTGATTAGATTTTTGCTGTTTTAAATTATCTTCATTGAAGATACATTCGAATGATTTCTTTGTTCATTTTGTAGTACGTGCAAAAATTTGAATTGCACGTTATTGCATTTATTTTACGTTGAACCGATGCTTGGTTATGAAACGTATTTTGTTGCCGTTATTTTTATAACGGGATTTTACACCAATGCTATATTTTGAAGCACGGTGTTTTGTGGCATTTTGATGAATGAAAATTCTCTGATATTACATTTTGATGTAAATTGTTTTGATGTGATTTTGACGTTTTAAAATTACTGTCGCTTTGGCTTCAGTAACCGTCAAATTTTAAAAGTGGATTTTCAAGCGGTTATTCCGCAATGCTGTTTTGTGATCGTTTTTACGGTATTTTGAGAAGTACAATTTCCTTATCGAAATTGTTACTGATTTGCTGCTATAATCACATGATTGGAAAATCGTTTTTAAAATGAAAATTGTTTTATAAATTTTTAACAGTTTGCGTTTTCAAAAGAATGAGGAAGCGACTTAAACGATTCAGCAAAATCGAGGATTATGACCCCTTTCTTTTACTGTTTCGCTTAACTCCGGACTTGTCCAGTTGAGAATGTGAATTGTTATTTTTACAAAATAAATAAAATTGTTTTCAGAAATTTTAACAGTTTGCGCTTTCAAAAGAATGAGGAAGCGATTTAAACGTTTCAGCAAAATCGAGGACTATGACCCCTTTCTTTTACTGATTCGCTTAATTCCGGACTTGTCCGTTTGAGAATGTAAAGTGTATTTTTACAAAATACACAATTTTGCACTTTCAAGGAAACGATGAAGTGATTTAAACGATTTAGCAAAAGTGCGGAGTATGGAACCACACTTTTACTGTTTCGGTTAATTCCGGACTCGTTAATTGAATATCTGTTGTTTTGATAAATTTGATGATTTCACACTTTCAAGGAAACGATGAAGAGAATCAAACGATTTAGTAAAACACGTGGTATGGGACATGTGCGTTTGCTATTTCGGTTAATTCCGGACTCGTTAATTGAAACATTTTGATGCTTTCGTGTGCTTTCGAGCCACTATGAGGACCTTCGGGTCATTTGTTGGGCTTTCGGGCCACTCTGCGGACCTTCGGGTCATTTGTTGGGCTTTCGGGCCACTCTGCGGACCTTCGGGTCAAATACCAGTACTAGACCTTCGGGTCACTCTGCGGACCTCCGGGTCAATCTGATGGGCGCCAAAAATTATGTTGAGTACTTGGTAGGCTTCGGCCACTCTGAGATGCACGTGCGGCGAATTAAAAACTCGCCATCTGATGGGATCGATCCAAGCTTTTATGTTGATTTTCTAGTCTTCTTAATTGATTTCTAGATATTTGTTGCTTCCAATTATCTGCAGGTAATTGGATATTTGTTGATATGAGTTCTGATTATCGTTTTTGATGATCAGATATTTGTTGTTTCTAATTATCGCTTGTGATAATTAGATATTTGTTGATATGAGTTCTGATTATCGTTTTTGATAATCAGATATTTGTTGTTTCTAATTATCGCTTGTGATAATTAGATATTTGTTGATATGAGTTCTGATTATCGTTTTTGATAATCAGATATTTGTTGTTTCTAATTATCGCTTGTGATAATTAGATATTTGTTGATATGAGTTCTGATTATCGTTTTTGATAATCAGATATTTGTTGTTTCTAATTATCGCTTGTGATAATTAGATATTTGTTGATATGAGTTCTGATTATCGTTTTTGATAATCAGATATTTGTTGTTTCTAATTATCGCTTGTGATAATTAGATATTTGTTGATATGAGTTCTGATTATCGTTTTTTATAATCAGATATTTGTTGTTTCTAATTATCGCTTGTGATAATTAGATATTTGTTGATATGAGTTCTGATTATCGTTTTTGATAATCAGATATTTGTTGTTTCTAATTATCGCTTGTGATAATTAGATATTTGTTGATATGAGTTCTGATTATCGTTTTCGATAATCGGATAATTGTTGTTTTTAATTATCGCTTTAGATAATTAAATATTTGTTGATTTGAGATTTAATTATCACTTTAGATAATTAAATATTTGCTAATTTCGAATTTAATTATCGCTTTAGATAATTAAATATTTGCTAATTTCGAATTTAATTATCGCTTTAGATAATTAAATATTTGCTGATTTGAGATTTAATTATCGCTTTAGATAATTAAATATTTGCTGATTTGAGATTTAATTATCGCTTTAGATAATTAAATATTTGCTGATTTGAGATTTAATTATCGCTTTAGATAATTAAATATTTGCTGATTTGAGATTTAATTATCGCTTTAGATAATTAAATATTTGCTGATTTGAGATTTAATTATCGCTTTAGATAATTAAATATTTGTTGATTTGAGATTTAATTATCGCTTTAGATAATTAAATAATTGCTGATTTGAGATTTAATTATCGCTTTAGATAATTAAATAATTGCTGATTTGAGATTTAATTATCGGTTTAGATAATTAAATATTTGCTGATTTGAGATTTAATTATCGCTTTTGATAATTGAATAATTGCTGATTTGAGATTTAATTATCGCTTTTGATAATTAAATAATTGCTGATTTGAGATTTAATTATCGCTTTAGATAATTAAATATTTGCTGATTTGAGATTTAATTATCACTTTTGATAATTAAATAATTGCTGATTTGAGATTTAATTATCGCTTCAGATAATTAAATATTTGTTGATTTGAGATTTAATTATCGCTTCAGATAATTAAATATTTGTTGATTTGAGATTTAATTATCGCTTCAGATAATTAAATATTTGTTGATTTTAGGTTTAATTATCGCTTGAGATAATTAAATAATTATTGAATTTGAAATTTGATTGTCGCTTGAAATAATCAAATAATCGTTGATTTTGAAATTTGATTATCGCTGGAGATAATCAAATATTTATTGAATTTGAAATTTGATTATCGTTTTTGATAATCGAATATTTGTTGATTTGAGATTTGATTACCGTTTTTGGTAATTAGATATGTGCTGATTTGTTTCCTGATTATCTACTTGATAATTAAATTTTGTTGAAAATTGGTGAATCCCTTTTATAGGAATTAAAAGATTACTTTGGCAATTGAATCCTCGACTTTTATTTTTCTAGCTTAACCAGTTTGTGTTAGAAGAATAATTGTGGTTGACGACCTTAATTATGAAAATTGCGAGGACGCAATTTTTATAAGGAGGGGAGTCTGTAACAACCCGGGATTTAGTTTCAACTTATAATCGTCAATTATCGATTTAAACAAGGGTAAATCGCTGTTGGAAATGTAATCAGTTTGAAATTCTTTTATAAAATTTGTTAAAGGGTTTGTGGACTTAGAAAAATATTTGGCCCATTCCCTTTTCAAATTATTCAGCCCGTTTCCCTTTTTTTTTTTGAGATAAGGGTTTGTAACCGATCCCCCTTAATTCATTTTTCGTTCAACCCTAAGTCATAACGAAAGGAAAGAAAATATGGCGGCTTCAAAATTTTCTTCGTTCGCTCTTGCTAGAATTAGGGTTTTCATGACTTTTCGAAGTGCCGACTTTAAGTAGAGATTGGGTTCGATTCTCTTGCTCCATTCATCGATAGCCTCTCGGGATGCTCGCAACTGCTGGTTGAGCTCGCCGTTACTTCGATCTGGTCTACTTGCCGATCGATTGTCGTGTGCTAGAAATAAAGGTGAGTGATATTATTTCACTCACATCTAATTCTACTATGCTTTATTAGTTCAATTTTGGTTGATGTCGATGATTTCTCTGAGTTTATCGGGTTCGTATAATTTGATGAGTTTCGGCTTTGATGATTCTTTGATTTGAGAGTGATGATGTTGTTTAGTTCGACTTGGGTTATATTGTTTACTGCCTCTAGTGGCACTTCCATTCTTGTTCGTTTGATAATTTCAAAAGTTTCATAATTTTATACCCGATAATCCTTGGTTTAAAACTGCTTCGATGTTGATAAGACCTCTGGGATGACCGCAGCTTGATTGTTTGGTTTGATTGCATTTCCGGAGCTCCATTTCACTTTGCAGTTAATCGCTGTCCATAATTGTTTGACCACTGCTTGGATTCATTGTGCACATTTTGTTGCTAGATGTCACTCATATGCTGTTTGCTTATATCCCTTTTGACCTGTTTGCATCAAGTCAGTTTGAACTTGTTGTTGTATTTTGTTGTTCACTTGTAGTCTGCACCATTTGATCTGATATACTGATATTTTGAGTGTTCGAGTGATGTTGGCATTGTAATATAGCTCGAACTGTAGTTGTTGATGTACATATTGAGGTTCTAGTTGATTCACTGTCTCATTTGCCATAGCTTGATCCATTCAGAAACATTGTTGCATTTGTATCTCACTGTGTTGCATTTAGCTTGACATCTGCATTATTGTGATGGCTGACCATCCTGTAGCATTGTCGTTTTGCCTCCATATTGATACTGTGTGCTTTTCTTCAGGTCAGTTTGAATTCCTTGTAGTCTCTTGTGTATACACTTTGCATTCACTTGTAGTTATCATCAGTTGCATTCATTCCTCTACATTCATTGTTGTCCAGTCTGGTTTTCTTTTGATCCATACTGTGCACTGTGTGTTTTTGAGATATATGCATGTTGACTAGTTGTACTTGAATGTCTTGACTTTGATGTTCTCTGCATCGGCCTTGAGTCTTTCCTTGTTCACGTTGGCTATCTTGGTTCATTGGGGCACTTGACACTGTCTTGTTTCCATACTGAAGTTCACTGTTGCAGTGCTTCATGTTATAGCTTGACCATTTGTGGGTTGATGTGCAGACCTGAGTGCATTTTCATGTGGCATCACTTGAGTTTTATGATGCATTTTTGAACTGGTGTCTGCACTGTAGCTTTTGTATTGTTGCTGTAGTCTTGATCATTTGAGTCATTCACTAGACATTGATTTACTTGAACTACTTGTGATAATTGTAGACTGGTACATGATGCCTTTGACCGTCACTTGAGTACTGCATTTGTCACTGATTGTTAATGTTCACTGGATATTGGTATATGTCTGCATTTATGGTCCTTTGCAATTGTGAAATCGTTTCATATCTGGTTTCATTGTAAACCTGAGCTCTTTGATCATATCTGGTTTATGTTCCATATATGTATTGTGCAGTTTGCCCCTCGTATTCATTGTGACTGCAGTTTAGTTTTATATGCAGTTTTGCCCTTGTTGGCTTGCATTGTATTAATGCAATTGAGTATGTTTTCAAATTCACTTGTGTTGAACCCGACTTCGGGGTTTGACCTTGCGATCATTGTGACTTTCACTGAGCTTTTGTGTATCTCATGCGATAGTGGCGAGGCAGTACACGCGTGCGTGTACTGCAGCCCTATCAGATTTGACAGCTTTAATTTGATGTTTCGATTTGTTGAATTGTTTCGTGGGTTCAATCCCATATTTTGAAGTGGTATCGATTTGGATTTACTGTTTAGTGGATTAACACTGCTTAGTGTTATATCTACCGTTATCCGGTTCTCTTATCGAGAAGTTGGGTAAACGAGATTTCTGTGACTTTCGTCTATTTGATATTTGATTATTATTGCTTCTGTGCACTAATAAACTGGTTTGAATTAGACTGACCTGGGTATTATTTTCTTTTGAATGTAATACTCGGGTCAGACCCGAGTATTTCAGGTTGTAGATTTCTTTCTTTGAGTTGCTGTTCGGGATTGAAGACTTTTCACATCTTCTGAAGTTATCAGTCATTTTGTAGTAGTCGTGTCATTGTATAGAATGATATGTATTCATGTATATTAGTCGATAATGTACTTGTATATATAACTTCTAGAGTCGACAGTTGTAGTTGTATCATATGTATGGTGTCAACTATGTATTAACTGACATCAGTTATATATATATGAGACTTTTGTTTTTATCTGTGTTCTGCATTTATATTATCTGTGTTATTGTTATATCTAATGTCCTAAACTATTATGAACTATCGTAGTTTGTTTTATACTGATAATTGGATATGTCGATGGGAGTAAATAAATAATAGATGAAAATTAAAAAGTATATACCACTCCTATCGAGATAACCAATATTAGTGTAAGGCCAATTATGGATGGTCGCTCCTATCCAGCCTTATTCTTCGTAATAATAGACAGTATTTCTTTTAATACTCTTTGTTATTATGAGCATAGAGGTGGGGCGTCACAATTATATACCTGTTGCATCATCTGACATCATATGATATGTTTTACTGTTTATTTATTTTCTGTTTCTCACACTGCAAGTTCCCTATTAGTATAGAATCACTATGGGTTGAAATGATACATACCCAAACGGACTTTAGAATAAGGAAAAGTCATTATGAGCTGAAATGATAGGCTCGAGCGATTTTTATTTTATTTGACTTGGGATTGTGGGTTTGAAATGATAAAACCCGAGATTTTAATTCATTACGGATTGAAATGATATATTATCCGTATCAGTTGACCTAGGTTAGAAAATATTATACTGACCCGTGGTTAATTTTAAATATAAATATTTTCTGAAAATTTTAAGTATTTGGAATATAAAATATATGAGATTTTAACTTAAATGGGATTTAGATGATTTATATAAACTTTATAATGATTTTCTATAAGTTAAAAATTGTATGAATTAATAAATGATTAAAATGTAAATTAAATGTGATTTAACTTAATAATTGAAATTTTGATTTAAAAATGGAAATTTTGGCTTAACTTGGTAATAAAATAATTTATGTATGAAATGGATATTTTTTAAAAGTAAATAAAATTGCTAGTGGTTTGTTAAATTAAAAGTTAAGCAATTTAAAAGTAATTTTGACTTAATAAATGAATTATGCTTAATTGGATATTTTATTTAAAAAAAATTATTTTATTTAAATCATAAGTGAAATGTTATCCAAATAAATAATTTGAAAAGTAATATATGTTTTTATAAGTTAAAAATGGTGAAAACTGAAATTATAACGTTTCTGAAATGTTATAGAAAACTCAGATTTGTATTGGTAGCATTTCTGAAATGCTGTGGTTTTAAGGTAGCAGTTCATAAGTGCTGCTGTTTCTGTAAATGTACTGTTTTCTAAAATAATACTACTATCTATTGTAGCATTTTATAAGTGCTGCTGTTTCTGAAAAAGATAATATACTGAAATACTATATCTACAGTAACTTTTTCAAAGTGCTATGAATGTTGAAAATACAATGTTTTGAAAATGGATAATTTAATGAATGAACTTAGAAATGCTACAACTTTGGAAATGAATATTATTTTTGAAGGATATTGACATTGAATTTAAATGGTTTAAGTGAATTTGTTTTGATTTGAAATATAAACCATTTTGAATTTATAACCACGGGTTATAATAACGATTGGTTGTTAAAGAGATCGGGATCGGATATGGATATACTCTCTATCGATACCGAAAACCACTTTAACAACTGTGTACGCGGTGGAGATTCCAGAATGAAGTAGGATGGTGGCGACGATTCTATTTTGAGGTATAAACGTGGACCCGACTCCCGTGAGTTGGCATAAGGTTGCTAAAACAGGAGCAATCGACGGGCTAATGGGGTATCACCTCTTATCGGACACATTCCATCGTATACCATTCTATCACTTTGTGATTGATTGGGTGCACCCCTTGATTCGGGAATGTGGCTCGAGGTGGGCGATTGCCGCGGCTCTACGTTACCACCGGCCAAGAAGTGTAATTGGTATATCTACCCTTGCATTGCCTAGTTGTGCCGTGTCACCTACCATAGCGTGCTTTACTACAAGTTTGTTTTGTACCATACCTATGGAGTGCCCTCTGACGACGCCCATTACGGGGGAGATTACGGTACTGTATAGACTATGGGAATATATAAAATATGTTAAGGGGGATATGGGTAACGCCTTAACGCTATTTTGATAGTTTACTTTACTTTAGACATTATTATAATAGCATATCTTACTACATAGTAGATAGTTTAACGAATCCTTAGAGGATGGGCGATCCCAAGCATCCTTTAAGTTATTGATGCATTTCTATTATAGTTCACTTGAGTTGATTTAAATTCTATAAGTATGTATGTCCCGACTTGAGTGTTTTGTGTTTTGCTTTACGCTCGGGTCAGCCTGAGTATCACAGCTCTGGATTCACCTTCTGGAGCTAGAGATTGCTGGAGTTTATCTGTCTATCTTGTTGTCTTTCCATTTTAGTTATTTCATTCAGCTTTTCTTATGTATTTGTGAACTTATGTATTCAGACTTCTGTCGTATCTGTTTTTTTCAGACTATGGTATTTTGTATCTGTTTTGAGACTATGTATTGTAGTGGCTTCATGAACCACTATGTACTTTTATTTTCACTACGAGTTATTCTGATATTCTGTGTCCGTGATTCTGTTATTGGTTTTATTTGCTCCAAATTTATTTACAATCTGTTGTTTTGAATTATTCAAGTCTGACATGTGTGGTTTTATTGTCGACAACTCAAAGTTAAAATCTTTGGCTATAGTAGCGCAGTTAAGAATAAATGTAATTATTAAACTAAGGACTTTGTTTATGGATTAACTAAGTTGAAAATGGATGATATTGAAATTTTTACCAAAACCAAATTCAATAAGTCCTAATGTGATATCATGTTGACGAGGAGAATTGATATGAATAATCATTGCTATAAGTTACTGCTTTAGAAAATATGAAATTTGATTTTACTAAAAAGACATGTAAGCGATGAATTTGACCAAACTGTCACACCTCTAACTAACGTGATGTGTGGACATTAATACTTGAATTTTTCGATGTTAACTGTTGACTGAATTCTCACCTCTGAGTCATACGACCGTATCTATGAATTCTCCAAAAAACCACATGATTTAATTAATTTATTAATATTTGAGAAATATTAATTATTATTTAATTTATTTGATATTTGGGAGTTATTTGGAATTGTTTGAATGCATATATAAATGTTATATTTACGCGCATCGACATATGATATATGTGTATTTTTAAACAAGTTTAAATAAAAAATAATTGCATGAAGGGATTTATGGAAATTTTGTAGCATTTGATGGAAAATAATCTCAGCCATATTAGGTGAATAAAGAGGAATGGGGAGAGAGAGAAAATCAAGGGATTTGATAGAGGAATTTTTAATTTAAAGAATGGAAAATGTTTCATTTTTTCAATTAAAAACAAATCCACTAATTCAATTTCTATGTATATTCATTTTTCTCTTCTTTACTCTTTACTTTTCGTAGCTAAAAATCAAATCAATATTTCCAAAATTTTATCAACTCAAATATCAAATGCAAACATTAAATAAAAAAAGCAGTTCATCCTTCTCTTCCAAAGCTAGGTAGTGATCTACTTGAGATAGACGAAGAAACCTCAAATCAAGGAGTTACAAAGGGCAAGACTTTTTCAAATTGTATATAGGATGATCTACCATTCAAGGAGTGATTAATGAAAACATCTTCAAAGTATATCTAGTATTTATATTTCCATTCAAATATATTTTTTGTTGGATAATTTATAGAATGATTTCATATTCGCATATGTTGTCTCATCCATTTATCTATGACTAAATTATTGTGTTTTACTCATTAGGTAATATTGAATTATAAATATTTGATTAAAAAAGATTTATAATTGGACTCAAATAAATATATATGTATATGATTTTCTATTTTAAAAGTCATCCAAAATATTTTTCAGTATCTAAAATCATCGTTTAATTTGAATTTCAAAACTACTATTTAATATGTTATTTTATAGAATGTCTTGATTCTATATCAATGGTTTGGAAGTTAATATATATAATTGAAGATTTCAAATGGCCTAATGAATGGTAATTATGATTCAAATGTTTTGAATTTATTATATTAAAATAATTCATGATCCAAAATATTGTTTAACAAAATATGTAGTAATGAATTTTGATTTTGATCTAATAAATGGTAATGAATGTAGTAGTGAATTAAGAAAAGTTATCTTATAAACTATTTTCAACACCAAAGTTAGATTTTATGATATTGAGTTTCAAATACAAAGTTTTGACATTGTCAAAATAAAATAAAAAATTGGTTGGAAACTTAATATATACATGTATATAAATTTACTTATTTTAAATAGTCAAGCAAGCATTTAAATCAATAGATCTGGATCTTGTAAATGGTAATAAAGTAAGGAGTAAATTAAGAAGAGTTTGTCTTTTGATATCCTTCCTTTAAAACCACCTATGCTTTCAATTTGTATCTTAACATATATCATTAGATGTATACATATTTAAATAATAATTTTAAGACAACCGATGCATATATGGGTGGTGAATGTGTCCATTACGGATGCAAAATCCTAACATCTATATGCGTACACATTAATTATGCATACTTTATTATATGTTGCACATGTACTAAATTTACACATGAGCATATTTTGATGTACTCATATAATATACAAAATTCCTAATAATTAAATTCACTGTCTGTCTAATTAAAAAGTTAAATAAAATTGGATTTTATTTAAAGTAATTAGATTAGATCTTATAAATGAATCTAGACTTGATACATCCAATAAAATCCAAAATGGATTTTTTTTTTGAAATTTACCCATTTAATCCGTTGCGTGTTGTCCCGGTTCCCTCGGATACTTCTAGTAATCAGTTTGAGAAAGTTTTCATTAGTTTTGGCGATTGTATACTTGGTTTTAAGCATTGTCGAGATTGGATATTTTTAGATGCTACTCATTAAGGGGGCGTCTAGGTGTTTTGATGGGTATTACCGTAAAAAACTAAACAAGATATATTTGTTCTAATATATTTTTTAGTAGTTCTACTGTTTAGCATCTTTTTTTTGTTAATGTATAACTGATTTTGGTATTAGTATAAAAAAATGATTATTGTGTAATATAATTTTCTATTCTTATGCATTTATTATGAATTTTTTAGGTTGTATCGTGCAATATTAGTTTTTTATATTTTGATAACCTTTTTAGCACTTTGTTTAATATGAATGTTTATTTTTAGTATTCCAATATACAACATTGGAATTTATTTTTACGTTGTTATATGCAGTTTTAATGACCTACTGTTCGTTATCAAAATTTAATTGTACTGCGCAATATCAAATTAATTTGGTTAACAATATGTTTTAATTATTTTAGGATTTTTTCGGTTAGCTATGAGTATAGTATTTCATGAGAATGGGGGTAATTGGACATTGTTTTTAAATTGTTTAAAACAAATGGTTTAAGAAGATTGTGAGTCGGTTATATACCGGATCGCCATCAAGGGTTGATTTTAGGGGTTCGTAATGCGATTCTTCGGTCTTTCATAGTTATTGTTATTAACTTATGGAAAAAAATCTTCTTTCAGTAGTAAAAGAAAAAATATGCAGATTTTTCTATTGTTGATTTGTTCAAAATGTGTTCTAGCGCTTTTATTGTCTATGCATTTGAATGTGCGATATTTAAATTTTCGTGAAATTGGTGGTAATGCTGCTATGAATTTTTTGAATGATAAATCTCATGAAAAGTAGGTTTATTTGTTTTTTTAGGGGAAACACTATGGCGTACATAGTTCAAATGTTTCTGAATGTTGCAGTAGTTGGATTTTGGATGAAAGAGCTTTGCCAATTATTACATATTTGGGTGGTATTCATGTCAAACTTATGAAACAAAAGGAAAAAATGAGAGGGGTACCATTTATTAACTACTATCCTCTGTTCTTATCAAGGTTCGTTTAGATGAAATGATTGAAGAAAATTTTGAATGGGATGTCTGTAATGATCCAAAATTTCGAACACTTCGTATTTAAATGTCTAAATTATTTAAATATTTAAATCTTGTACTTAATGTAATTAAATTGATTTAATGACCTTGTTAACCCTTTTTTTTATTAATAACTAATGATGGTAGACTTGGTTTTGAAAACCGTTTACAAAAATAAATAGTTCGAAGAAATATCGATAATGTGACCAGAAATCATTCTATCGATAAACAGCTTTTTTCTCAATAGAAATTGTTCAAACTTTCTACGATGTTTAAATGTAAAGCAACTAATAATATTTTCAATTTATGGCTAGTTAATTATGGATGATGTCATGCATGATATATTTGATAGATATTTTATAAAAGGGGTTGTTTAGGAATTTTCTAAGGGGAAGTGATGGTGAAGTGATGGGATAAAGTGAAAAGCATGCAAGGTAGATTTTTTTTTTGGGGGGGGGGAGGGATTCTTTTGACCAATAATAGAAGGGGTAAAGGGAGTCTTTTGCCTTTTCTAATGTCCAAACAACATATCTCTTTTGTTCATAATTTATTTCCTAAGGTTTGTGATTAAACCAAAGTATTCTCACCGCTTTTCTCCTCTTCAATCTTCATTTTCCTAAGCAAATGCACTCCAATCCTATTCAAACTTTAACCAAGACCATAGATCACCTTGAAGTATGGAAAGCAACTCAAATGATGAAGATGTGGAGCACAAAACCCTAGGCACTTTGGGCCGTGAGCATAAAGGAAGAGGAAAAAGGTTTGCTTGAGAATGAAGGGGCTAAAGCTTGGATCTTTGATGGTTTGGTGAAGGTAGAAAGTGGTTCTTTGATCTTTAGTGTTTATGCTTATGTTTGGCTTGGTGCTAGGTGAGTTAACTTACCATTTTTTATGTATATATTGCGTGTAAAAATATAAAATTAAGTTTATTCGTTAACTAAATAAAGTCATAACTTTAAAGCACCTTACTTTTAAAAGCAAATGACAACTTTATTGTTAGGGTAAATGTTTGGCAAGGCTATTTGTTGAAGGACGAAGTAAAGGAAAAGTAAATGATCATCATAATTGTATTCACAAAGTAATCCCAGCACATATTTAATAGAAGCAACTATGCAAATCATGCCAATGATCGTCTTTTATTGTAAAATTCTCAACTACAATTTGCCCTAACAGCCATGGATTCCCAAATTTAAAGCTTTCTTTACAAAGTGAGAAAAATTATGAAAATTGAGAAGAAGTTAGACTTGAGGAATTCAACCTTTTGTTGGAGGAGGTACCCCTATGTTTATAGAGAATTGAAGCTATTGGATTCTTCACACATGACATTCGATTAGAAGTCAGCAGTCACGATCAATCATCTGGCACACGACTCAGACGACATATGGCACATTTACTTAGTGGTAGTTGTAGATTCAGGACTGTATCCGATAGCACTTTTGGAAACTTCTCGCAATGTTTCCAACTTCCTCCTTTTGGAATGGCAAGTGGCAACTCTACTCATTGCTATATTTCTTGGTGGACTTTGGTCTGTGAATTGATCGCAATTGCATATTGGAAACCTTCTTTGATAGCTTAAACCTTCAATGACACGTTGAAACTCTAGAACTACTAGAAATAGCTCTATGGAACTTTTCGGGATGGCATCTTTACTTTGTCGAGTGTTTGTTCCCATAAACATGCCGCGATGGCTTTATATATAAAGTTTTCTCATAGAAACTCCCCCACAAATTGGTTTCTAATTTCTTCACAATAGCTTAAGGAGGAAACTTTCTTAGTGATAGCTCTTTGGAAACTCTTAGTGATAGCTCTTTTGAAAGATCCCCAATGATGGCTCTTTGGAGCTTCTCTTGGCGATAACTTTGCTTTATTACTTGAGAATAACCTGCAATGGTCTTTTGGTATTCTTAGCGGTGACTTTGTGGAACTTCTAGCGACGGCTATTCTATATTACTTAAGAACAATTAGCGATGTCCTTGAACTTCTAGCGATGGCTCTTCTTTATCACACAAAAACAATGAGCAATGGCCTTGAACTTCCAGCGATGGCTACTCTTTCACACTTAAGAATAACAGGAGACGGCCTTGTAATTTTAGCGGCAACTACCCTTTTACACTTAAGAATAACAAGCAATGGCTCTTAACTTTTAGTGATAGCTATTGAGATACATACTTGGCCCCCTTCTATTATAAATTTTCTTATACTTCAGTATAAGTGTTCGATTCATGTTCAAAAAAATGCACATCTTGGCTGTTGAATTTCGTTTTCTTCCAAATCAATAGTAATTTTACAATCCTTAAATAGCAACTCCTCTTTCTCTCTTTTATCCACATTTTCCTATTCTTATTATATTTTCGAAAGAAAAAAAACTGGATCTCTGCTATTTTAATTTTCATCTGGTAATTGTTTTGTTAACGATTTGCTTCTCTTATTGTTTTTGTTATCGCGATCTTAGAGGGTTCTTCATGTTTTCTTCTGTAATTGTTGTCTTGATCCAAGTTTAATTACTTCACCTACCCTCTTTATGTTTGTGGGTTTTGAATCTTATAAGTTACTTACCCATTATCCAATGAACCTAATCCATCGCTATGTGATGGCTAAGGCATCACATGCAATTTATTTCAAGGCTTTAATCTTATGCTTTGCTCGCAATGGCTATGTTTATACTTGTCATGAAGAGTTTTATACTCGATGCTTATGTATTATGCTTATGTGATGGCTAAGTCTAAAACCCTTTATGACGCTATGTTTAAAATCCATCGCAGAAAGTTTTTCTTCTATATACGTACCTTCCTTATGTCTTATTATGGTTAAATTTAAGTCTATTGTGCAGGGTTTTATACTTTAGACCTTTGTCTCGCGACGGCTTAGTTTAAAACCCATCACAAGGAGTTTTACACATATGGATCATGTTCTGCGGTGACTAAGTTTAAGCCCATTGCGAATAATTTGCTTATTAGAGTGTTGTCTCGCGATGACTTTATCTGAATCCATCGTAGGAAGTTTTATACATGAGAGTGTTGTAAGCCTTGTTTATGAAAGCCTTGAACACATTTTTTTAGATGCTTTACATGTGATGGCTTATTACTTAACTACTCCATACCTTATCACTTTTTGTATTATATATGTTTGATCATATATCTAAGTTCCTATATGTTATATCCTTGCACACTCATAATAATTGTTTGTTTAATAGTCTTACCGTTAGTCATTTTATATCTTTACATGTCTTACCATCGTTTATGTAACGACCCGTATTTTTGATAATTAAAAATATTAAATTTAATAAGATTTTGGATTTTAATATTGTGAGAAATTAAAATTTATGATTTATAAATGGAAAATAACTATTAGAATATAATTTAATAATGTTGATTGAATGAAATTTGACAACTGTTTAATGCAATTTCAAATAATGGTAATAATGAAAGTTAATAAGGAATAAAGTTGAACGTTGTATTAAAAAGAGAAATCAATGTTAGTTGATTTGGTTGGTTTTAACATGCAATAAGAAACCAATTATTTAGTACGTAGATTCAGTGACCTTTGTTGTAAGTAATAGATTTATAAATGTGTTTAAATTACTTAAATGTAAATATTGTTTTACTTGTCATCTTATTATTTAATCCGTTGAAATCAATTTGGAAATCAATGAAATTAATGTAATTAAATATTGCGGTTAATATAAGAAAAGATGTTAACCGTAGAGTTTGAGTGAAATAAAATGAAAACTTATGTTGAATAAATTCATAAGGTAATAGTTGATTTAATATGAGAACATTTAAAGAATAAATTCATAAGGTAATAGTTAATTTAATATGAGAACATTTAAATGAAAAATAAAAGAATAAATTGAATAAGTTTAGTAAAGGAGTAAACACATGTTTATTTGTTTGAATGTGTTTAGCTTCTAGATTAATTATAGGGATGAGAAAACCAAATTTAACGTTTTCATTTTTAAGGTAAGTATAATTCTATTTGTTATGTGTTGATAAAAAAATTTAAATGTGTACAAATTAAGTATTATTTTAGTTAATGACATTAATTTGGTTACGTTTCAAAAATTGTATTTCAAAGGTTGTGCAATGTACATGGTCCCTTCATTTCTTTTGTTATTAATTGTTGCTTATAAGTTTTAAAATAGTTACCTCATTATTAATACTTAATTCGTTCATTTCTCCTTATGTTTAATACATGAGCCTAGACTTTTAGGCTATATTTAATTCTTGCCATCTCATTTTTAGTTGTACAAAATTTCATTTTCCTTTGATTTGCAAACTTTCCCATTCCTACGTACATTTCCTTATGCATTATTAATGCCCGAAGGTTTCAAAACAAAACGTGACATTCATTTTTGTCCCTCCACCTTCATTTCGTTATTATTAAATAACCTGCAATTTTATTTCTTCATTTGCGTTTTGTTTCTCCTAACACCTCATACTCATTTAGTTCAAATTGTTTTTTGCTGAAGGTATATTCTTATTATAAAATTGTTCACATTTTAAACTTGTCCCTTCATTTTTTTGTCACCACCTCATTTCCTATGTTCAGATCTCCATTTCAAATCTTCCTTTCCCCGAACCATTCTAATGTGAGCTTGCAAATTCAAAATCTCTCATTTTTGCAAATTCAAAAGCTTTGTTTTATGAAAGATGAGTTTAATTTTTTTTCATTTTTCCTACACGTTCTTCCCTCATCTTAGTTTGTTCTTTCATCTTTGCCTGAAGCCTCATCTTGAGAAAAACGTAAGTATTAAACTTTGTTTATTTTTTTATTTAAACCTCTGTACCAATTATTATTTTAATTATATTTTTTATAACATGAATATCTTTTGCATATAAACTTCAATTCACGCGCGATTTCTTCTATTGGATTCATATTTAAATTCCGGACAACATGAAACTGATTTGGTTGAATTTGGAGACTGTTGAGATTTTGCACTTCTGTTTGGATTTTTATGGGCTAAAATCAAAGGTGAGTGATTTAACCAACTCACGCAATACTAAATCTTCTTACCTTTGTTGAATAAAATTTATGAAGTGATAAGAATGTTATTGGTTGCTGTTTGATAGCTTAAGTTGACATTTTAATTGAAATTGAATTTTATTGAACTAAATTGCCATTTAAATTAATATTGAAATTGAATTGCTAGTCAAATACCTGTTATTGATAACCAATACATTGTTGTGAATTATTGGCTAATTTGGATGTTGATTATGATGGATGTTCATTTGTTGACATTTTGGATGATTGGATGTTTATTTTTTTTATATCTCTGTTATCACTTTGTATATTAAGTGACAACATATAAACTGTTATTTGAACTATTCCGAATGAATAAAGAAATAGTTTGAAATGATATATACCTATGACACTTTGATTTGGATTGAAATGATATATGTCCATCCCTGAAATTAAAAATTGAAATAACTATTCACTTGGCCATATGGTAAAAAATTATATACGGACACTGTATTGGTTAGATTAAATGGTTTTAAAAACCTTGAATTTTGATTTGATTAAATAATATTGTTTAAAAGAAATAAATTTTGGATTTATACGAATTGAATTATTTTTTAATTCAAGCTTTGAAATTTTGAAACTGAAATTGGTTAAAAGGAAATTGTTTTAAAGAATTGAATTGGAAATGTGAAGTTGTAGTTGATATATGACTTTAATTTTTGGAATTGAATTATTTTAAGGATTTGGATCTTAAAATTGAACAATGGGGGTTAATTTTAAGTGTTTTAAGTCAGTAAATTGAAATTGGATTTGAAATTGATATAAATTGAAATGGTTTAAAATAAGAATTGAATTGAAATTTAAATCATTCAATTGGATTGTTGAATCAAAATTGAAATAAAAAATGAACGTTTCAAAACTTGAAGTTAATTCAAATAGAAATTGAAATCAAGTTGATTTGACATTAAATCTAAATTGAATCAATTGAATTGAAAGATTGGAAATTGAATTTGTTGATTGGAAATTTAGATATAGATCCAGATTGTTGAAATGGAAGAAAACAGTTTGATCTGATATTATTTTCAAAATAAATTATTTTAATATAAACTGTTTAAAAATCTATCCTTTTAATATTCAAATTATTTATATTTTCCAAACGATTTTAATATATAAACTATTTTCTATACTCAGACCATTTTATATTAAACTATTTTAAATCTCTAAACTATTTAAACTATTACAAACTATTTATAATTATTCAAACTATTTTCTAAAATTTCAAACTATATAAAGTTGGAATGTTTATATTTAAATCATTGATTTAAAATGCGAATGTAGTTAAATAAGGTTATAACCGAAGTTGGAATTTGAAATGATATTTTCTAGTGAAAATGACATATGAAGTAAATATGATGATTTTGAAATGAAGGATATTTTGAAGTGAACATGATATTTTGATATCAAGTACAAATCAGTTTCGAAATGTAAAAGAACCAACCGGTGTGAAAAATGACGTTTGGTTGGGCCTCTTATTAGCATACTCTTTGTCAATATTGGAACTCCTTTAACAACTATGTACTCAGTGGATATTATCCAGAATGAAGTGGTTGGATTTGGTGACGTTTGCTGGATTTGAAGAAAGAGGATGATGTTGGATGACCCCAGCACTTGTGCTAATTTGAAAAGACTAAAACAAGACGGCTTGTCAGCGTCAAGTAGGATAGCTAGCCCTAACGGACACACCTCTTCATATTACTATATTGATGTTGGCTTGATCGGTGCACCTTGATTTGATTTTAGGGGTGTTGGATGCGGTGGGCGGTCGTGGCTATGATACGTTACCACCAGCCTTGCAACCCAAACTGGTGGTATCCTACTGTGGGCATTGCCTTACATTCCTTGTCATACTTTTATCCTTATACGCACCCACTAAGATTTTATTTTAGTGTTTTCTTATCACGGTGCCTCTTTGGCCACCGACGTTACTGGTGATGCTACTAAGGCAAACTGTAGGACAATGCTTAAAAATGTATTAAGGGGGATTAATGTAAAGCCTTAACGCTATTTTAATACTTTACTTTACTGATAGACATTACTTATATAGCGTATCTTACCACATATAGATAGTTTAACGGATCCCTAGGAGATGGAAAATCCCGTAACATCTCTTAAGTTATTGATCACCCATTATACATTGGATAGGAGATGTAAAATCCCATAAACATCTCTGAGGCTATTACACTCATATTTACTTGTTATTGATTTAACTTACAAAAGACATTTTAGTTCTGACTCGAGTGTTTTTTCTTTTCATTACACTCGGGTCAGCCCAAGCATTTCAGTGTTGAAGACATTATTCCTGGAGGATGAAGATGGAGTTTGGTATATTATATTATTAGTATTTTTATGCTGCATCATTATTGGTATGTTGTTGTACTCTGATTATTGTTGTAAAAATTGTGTAATCAAATGTATATTGTAAAATAGCTTCATGAACTGTTTATTTGATTATTATATTTTGTCAATTCCGACGAGATTCTATGTTTTGTTTTTCTTCTTTTCTCTTGTTTTATTATTTACGCCATTGACAATCCTTCCTTTTGAATGGTTTGAGTTAGACATGCGTGGTTTCCAAAAAGGTGGGTCGTCACAATTTAAGTTATGATAGTTTAAGATCTAAAACCCTATTTTCAAAAACTTCATATGCATATAGTGTGTTTAAGTTCTTACTTACAACTTTTACATTGTACGTCGATATATTACCCCATGGGGAATTTAATAAGTTTTAATTCTTTCTATTCATGGACTTACATTTCTTATTATTCGAACACCACTTCGACATATGTGTAGTTCTTGTATGCTTAAGCGCTTAATCGCTTTACTTTTCATTTTTAACTTAGGAAGGTTCCATTCTTAGACTTTAGGAGATTTATGTAAATGGCTGAAATTACTTTGTTGTAGATTTCATGGCTGGAGGTAAGAAAACAGTTCCTAAGGAATCATTAAAATCCCTCAAGCAGCCAAGCCTATGGGCTTCTCTGAGGAAAAGATTTACGCCTCTTATATGTTTTGTTTTATGTAGTGGGAAGACATTGATTCTATCCTTTGTCTCTTTGGTACTTCCAGGATTGAGATAAGTGTTCCAAGCTTGGATGACCGAATCAACACTCCTCATGAAGGGTTCTTTGCTTTTACTCCCCTTTATATCTATCACTCATGTTATCCACCCTTCAATCCTATTATCTACAAGGTTTTGGCCTTCTTGAAGATTCCCTTATTTATTGATCCCTAACTGCTATAGCTATATCAATTCCTTATTTATTCTGTTCAAAGAGCTTGAGCTAAAAGGATTGACCCCTCCCATCCTTTGCTCCTTATTTACGCTTCAAAGTACAAAGAACTAGCCTATTGGCACCACTTACTATCTCAGTTCTGTTGGTAGTGGTGTAGTGACCGACTTTGTCAACAAGCCTCATGACCGGAGTAATTAATTTTTCTTCGTAAAATGCTTTTCCCCGGAGATTACTGCAAAATTCTCAAATCGAGGTATGTACTCCTACTAGGTTTGTTTTTACTTATTTTTTACATTAATTTCATCATCTTATGTTTTCCACATGATGAATGTCAGTTGCGAAGTCAAAGAATATTGACCCTTGAGTCTTGGCTAAGATTCCTAGTTTTAGAGGTGCACTACATTCTCAAGGAAATGATTAAGGCTGCCTACTGAAGAGAAGTTAAAGAAATACGCTTTGATTTTTCCTTCCTACCGAGTTTTGGGCGAACCCCCAATTATGAAATTGAAAAGGAAAAATCCGTAGGGCCTCGTTGTCGACAATTTGAACACATTTTCTACAAACACTCTAGTACAACATTCCACAAATGAGAGTCACGAATATTCTCCAGGTTTTGTTTCTTAACCTCCTTTTCTTTTGCATAATGAAATTTTTTTTTCAAATACCTTTCTTTTGTAAATTGGTTCCTCCGATGCACATTTTTTTTGGTGCGGATGCCCTACCGCCCCCTGAGGGTGTTCCGAGTTGTCCACTTCATCCAAGAGATAGAGAAAACGATGGCTCTAGAAAGTGGTCAATATTTGTTGTTTTTTATCGCTCAATACGGTACAATAATGGCCATGGAGGATTTGAAAAGAAAATGTTCTAAGGTTGATCTTGCTATGTCTGAGCTAACACTAAAGAAGTCCAAAGTGTTCAGATCTACCGTACCCCTATTTTTTTCTCCTTCCTCTAGTGTTGTTGCCATCATACCTACTCTTCTAGCAAATGACTCTACTGTTAAGGCATCCTACCCTACTCTTAAGGAGTTCATGGCCTCTTTACTTCAATCCTTAGGGCTTGACACTCTACTTGAGGAAGCTTACTCTTTTCTCCCTAGCTCGAGATCTCTCCGTCCTGTCGACTTCGTATATTTTCTTATGAAAGCTCTTCATTCCTATACGTTTATCTCTTCAAATTCCTCTAACTCTACCCCTTATTTTTCTTCAGATTCTTTGGAAAATAATTTATAGAATGTTATTCAGGTAAAGTTTTCATGTTTAATTACGGTCTAAGAGTTGGATTTAGTTAATGTATTGATTCCTGATTTCGCATTACTTATTCGTTTTAGATTGCTTGTGATTTACTTAACTTTCAATGGTCGAGCGCATCTTCTTCTAAAGATGTGTCCTGATTGCAAGAACCAAATTCTTTATTGTTTGGAAAAGTGTCCTCTCTCAAGGCTCAACTTAGCAAACTTCATTCTGCTAATGAGTCACTATCTTCTGAGAACAAAATAACCACAGTTTTGCTAGGCTAGAAAGGGAAAGGTCTTAAAAGTTAGTGAAGGAGGCGAAATCATTGGAAGAAAACTATAAGGAAAATCAAGAGTTGGAGGAGAGAGAAATCGACACCAATAAGTTCACTGTATTTCGTATTGAGCAATCGAATGCCGGGAAATCTGATTATTAGGTGTGAAAGAAAGAAAGAGAAAGAAAGGAACTATCAACACAAAATCTCACAATGGAACAAATAATCTACAATATACAACAAATCTTTGCACAAAGAAAAATTGTAATATACATACATCTGTCATAGTACACTAACCTATTTCAGCCTGGACAGTTATAACAGTCTGTCCTTACAACTGCTTATAAATACAACCAACAGACAACACAACGGAACATAAAGAATACATAGATACGTCTTGGACCTCCAACTCGTCTCCTAAACTCCAATGCATCCAAATCAATATGTAAATATGCTCGGTCTGACCCGAGCATTGAAAGGGAAGAACGCCCTGAACAGTCTGGTAAACCAGAGCGAGGAAAACACACCCAAATGGAATTAAATATTTATTAAAAAACTTTTAAATAAAGTTATATTGTAAGACCATGCCGCATATGAACACTGATGAGTTTTTACCTTACGATAACCAAAACATATTCTCTAGAAAAACCAATTATATTATAATAATGTCTAGGGGTCAAAGTAAAATATGAATATAGCTGAAATGCTTGCATCTCACGTTTTAGCATAGTTAGGCACAACCAAGTCTGTAAAGCTCATATTGGAGAATCGATTCCATACTATGACAAGGTAAGGGACTACCTTCCGATGGTACATCTATAGATAAAATGAACCGAGGTCTAAAAAGAATATCTTATAGCCCTACCACACAGGACTGGCCTACCACTTGACTAGTAGTATCGAATATGATCACGCCTTTTGTTAATGGGCCCCGAAGCATACATGAGTAGATAGTATCTAGATTTTAGGATAACCATGCCCTAATGGGAGCGACCTACATGGCCCTGCTGCATGCCTAATTTTTGTCATTTCCCGGTTGATGAGGCTTTAGGCTACATTTTACCTTTATATAGCACTTCTCACTTGGAATGCTAACACTTCCTCCTAAGCAATAATACAATGCCATCATTCATCTATACAAGTTGTTCAGGATATGAACAAACTGAAGGCACTAGTTCTACTACATCCATTTTGGAATCACCCTTAGAATTATTTGCAAGCAACCCTTGCACTTCAAAGAGCTTCGTCTCCAGTTCCATCTTTCAAGATATCTTCACTTCAAAATGCTTAAGTTGGATCGAAGTGGTTTTCAGAAAACATATCCGATCTCGGTCTCTTCGAAACAACTTTCAATATTTTCTGCTAAACTTAACCCCGATTATTTAGGAAATAAACAATCAAAGATAAGAGCAGAGATCACCTTTTAACCATTAGTGGACGGATTTCCTTATCATTTGTCCTAGGAGAACAAAACGAGATCTATACGCATAGTACAACATCATCAAAGATGACTGTGCCATATAACTCATGTTTTCCTCCTAGATATTTCCAAAGTTACGTTTTGGGTCCATATTTGATAGTCGGTTATTTAACTATCAATAAACACACATCCAAATCGAGGATTTAATTCCATAGGAAAAACCAACATGGATTAAGCACATAAATAACCACTGACCTCTTTAGTTAATCTTTTCATTGATTATATTCACCTTATAAATACTTGTACCAATATACCTTTACAAAGACTACCCACAAATCCTTATATTTTCAATACTTGGAAAATATCCATATACTAATCTCAATGGTATGAGTATATTTGCAAAACCGAGAAAGATTTCCTTTTTATACAATTCTAAAATCATTAATAAATCCCTTTATAAATCTCTAAACCCATTTATAAACTATTTGATAAATCTCTAAAAACCATTTATAAACATCTCTAAACCATGTCTCAAATCATTTATAAACTATTTATAAATCCATAAATCTAATTATAAATCTCCACTTATAAATCTGTAAACCCATTTCTAAAATTCATTTATAAATATCTAAACATTTATAAAACTCCATACCTTGTAAATAATCTTCCTTTAAGTCTTTGAACCATTTTATAAAACTCTATTTATTAATCTCAAAAACATTTATTAATAACTAATAATCATTTACTTCAAAAACACTATTATATATAATAATTATTATTATTATTAAACATTATAAATAAATAATAACTATTAACTTTAAAACATCTTAAAAATAATAATTAAAAATTTCAAAACATTATTAGTAGAATAATAAAAAATAAATCTTCAACATTATTACAAATAATAATAAATAATTTTCAAAACATTAGTAATGAATCATAATTATTAATTTCAAACCATATTAATTATTTAAATAACTAACTTTTCAAAATATTAAAATATTTATAAATAACTTTAAACAATATTAAATATAAAGAAAAAATCTTTAAAATAGTATTAAGTATAAATAAATAACTTAGAAAAGACGGATAAAAAGGTTGGGTAAAATAGAAGATAATTTTCTAAAACAAAATATTTTCGAAGTCTAATTTCATATTTAAAATCATTCCTTGTCTCAAAAACCAACTCCAACTCAAATGACTATTTATAGCATTTTAAAAATACTAATTTGAGGCCATTAGCTACAAACACTTAACCAGTATCGATATTGATTTTCTATCACTATAGGATTTTAAGTTGATCATATAACAATGTCATAACCCATAGGGTTAACAATTAGGTTTGATATTCCATAATGATTCAACAATAATATTATTGAAAACATTTCAACAATGGCAAGAAATCCCGTTGGATCTCTCCTACCTGTTTCCCCCAGCATCACAACTCATGTGTACATCAACACATATATACAAATAAAATTCAACAGTGGTGAGGAATCCTGTTGGATCCCTCCAACATGTTCTCTATCACAAACGGTACATAATGATAAAATATAGGTCATCCGCAACTAGGCAGTATATATACAAGGTCATCGCTCCAAGGCGGGAATAAATCCAAACCAACCGATAAAGCAGTAAATCATCCAAACATCCAATCAACATTTTTTATTAATTATATAACGTACTGGTTAGCCAAAAAGGTAAGTTTAACTCACCAAAATTTCAATTATTGCTAAAGCGTTCTGTTATCCATCTAAATCGAAGTACGTTCGATTTAGTGCGAAATTTCCAAAAGCTCTAATTGTTCCCATACCAAATCCATATTGTAGAATTCGCTGACACGAGTACAATACGACTCGTCATGCTTGATTCTAACCTCGTATGAAATAGTTATTGCATTACAGTCATAAATTAAATAATATAATTATATATACTCATTACATCATCAACAAATGATTACCCTAATTAATTCCTTTTCCCCCTAATCCTCTCTCCCGCATTCTATTTAATGCCCAGGCCCGCTGCTTTCAAACTTCAACCGCGACTTTGACGCCGCCACCTCGCTCCACCATGCATCACCACTCTTCACCCACGAATTGCCCCCACCTCGACCAGCCTACGCCTCAAACGCCGCCTGTAACAACCCGCTTTTCCGTACCATTCAAGCTGACAATAACCCACACAGGTCCAACCTAAATCAAACAGAAAGACGGATAGTTAAGGGAAAGAAAGAAGAAAGAAGAAGAGAAGAGAATGAGAAGAGAAAAGAAACTAAAACAACACAGAATCTAACAATCACAACGGAACAAAAAATAATATAATATCAATGATCTTTACAAAATAGAAACTGTTATATGTATATACATCCATTAGAGTACAACAACTATCAACAATTATCAGCCTGGATAGTTATAACATCCTGTCCTTACAATTGCTGATAATTTCGATAACAAAGCAGTGGAAAATAAACATATATGAGAATACAACTTGAAGACCTCCAACTCACCTCTTGAGCTCCAATGCACCTAAAGCAATCTGTAAATATGCTCGGTCTGACTCGAGCATTGTTATAAAATAACACCTGAGTCTGTTTGGAAAACCAATGTGAGAAAACACACCCAAATAGATTTTTAAGATATAAAAACCTTTGAAACAAAGGTATCTCACGAGACCACGCCGCACATAAACACGGACGGGTTTTTACCTTAAGTTAACCAAAAAATTTCATATGAGATCCTCAGATATTATAATGGTGTCTAATAAAAAAATACTTATTAATCATAGTCAAAAGTGTTACATTAATTAAATTCCAGCATACTAGGTTCTACAACCAAAACCGAAGGCTCGTATTGGAGAATGGATTCCAACTATGAAAGGGCAAGGGTCTACCCACCGAATCCATACACCTCTAGATAAAATGTACAGGAGGCTACAACACGTTGCACATCTGCTAATCAGGACCAACACTATCCCCTTCTCGAGTAGCACCGAATATGATCACCCCTTGGTTGCAATCAACAACCACACAATGAGATCCTGAAGCATACATGAATATCGCTCTAGATTTGGGATAATCATACCCTACTTCATGTCCCTACTTTATTTATTTCCTAGGTGTGAGGCTCGAAGAGGCTACGCTCTTACCATTTATATAGCACTTGCCACTTGGAATGCTAACACTACCCTATAGGTAACAAAGCAATATCAGAATTCATCCATACAAGTTCGTTCTGGGACTGAACAAAATAATTGAGAGCTCCGTCTCCAATTCCATCATCTTCAAGATGTCTTCACTTCGAACGCTTGAGTTGGATCAAAGTGGTTTTCAGATAACGTATCCGATCTTGGTCTCTTCGAAACAACATTCAACAGTTTTCGGTAAACTCAACCCGGTTCTTTAGTAAATAAACAGTCAAAGATAAGATTGGAGATCACCTCGTAACCATTAGTGGACAGATTTTCTTATCATTGTCCTAGGAGAACAAAACGAAATTTATACGCACAGTACTACATCATCGGAGATGACTGTGCCACATAACTCACGTGTTTCTCCTTGATATTTCCAAAGTTATATTTGGGTCCAAATTTGATAGTTGGTTATTTAACTATCGAATAACAAACTTTCAATTAGGGATTTAAATCCATAGCTAAAACCAATATTTGGTTAAGCTCCAAGCAAAACTAAGCTTCCTTAATTAATCTTTTCATTAATTAAAACCATTGTAAATGCTTGTATCAAAATACTTTTACAAAGATATATTCACAAACCCTTATATTTTTAGTACTTAGAAAATATCCATATACTTATCTCAACGGTATAAGTATATTTACCTAACACTAAGGAAGATCTCCTTTTTATAACATCCTATCCTCACAATTGCTGATAATTTCAATAACAAAGCAGCGGAAAATAAACATGTACGAGAATATGACTTGAAGACCTCTAACTCGCCTCCTGAGCTCTAATGCACCCAAAGCAATCTATAAATATGCTCGGTCTGACCCGAGCATTATATAAAATAACCCCCGAGTCATTTTGGAAAACTAGCACGAGAAAACACACCCAACTAGATTTTTAAGATATAAAAACTTTGAAACAAAGGTATCTCGTAAGACCACGCTGTACATAAACACGGACAGGCTTTTACCTTACGATAAATAAAATATTTCATATGTGATCCTCTGATACTATAATAGTGTCTAATATACAAGTACTTATTAATCATAGCCGAAATTGTTACATTAATTAAATTCTAGCATACTAGGTTCTACAGCCAAAACCAAAGGCACATATTGGAGAATGGATTCCAACTATGAAAGGGTAAGAGTCTACCCACCGAATCCGTACACCTCTATATAAAATGTATGAGAGGCTACATCAGGTTGCACCTCTGCTACTCAAGACCGACACTACCCTCTTCTCGAGTACCACTGAATATGATCACCCCTTGGTTGCAATCAACAACCACACAATAGGATCCATAAGCATACATGAATATCGCTCTAGATTTGGGATGATCACACCCTACTTGGGTGCGACCCACTTAGCCCTACCGCATATCCCCGCTTTATTGATTTCCCTGGCGTGAGGCTCGAAGAGGCCACACTCTTACCATTTATATAGCACTTGCCACGTGGAATGCTAACACTGCGCTCTAGGCAACAATGCAATATCGACATTCATCCATACAAGTTCGTTCTGGGACTGAATGAAACAATTGAGAGCTTCATCTCCAATTCCATCATCTTCAAGATGTCTTCACTTTGAATGCTTGAGTTGGATCGAAGTGGTTTTCGGATAACATATCCGATCCCGATCTCTTCGAAACAACATTCGACAGTTTCCAGTAAACTCAACCCCGGTTCTTTAGGAAATCAACAGTTAAAGATAAGATCAGAGATCAACTCATAACCGTTAGTGGATGGATTTTCTTATTATTTTCCTACGAGAATGAAACAGGATTTGTATGCACAGTACAACATCATCGGAGATGACTGTGCCACATAACTCACTTGTTTCTCCTAGATATTTCCAAAGTTATATTTGGGTCCAAATTCGATAGTTGATTATTTAATTATCGAATAACAAACATTCAATCAGGAATTTAACTCCATAGGTAAAACCAATATTTGGTTAAGCACCAAGCAACACTAAGCCTCCTTAATTAATCTTTCCATTAATTAAAACCATCTTGTAAATGCTTGTATCAAAATACTTTTACAAAGATATATTCACAAACCCTTATATTTTCAGTACTTAGAAAATATCCATATACTTATCTCAACGGTATAAGTATATTTACCAAACATTAAGGAAGATCTCCTTTATATAAAATTCTAAAATCATTTATAAACTCCATATAATTTCTAAAACCCCTTTATAAACCATTTATAAATTATTTCCCAAGTCATTTATAAACCATGCGATTATTTATAAACACTTTTATAAATTTCTAAACCCATTTCTAAAATTCGTTTATAAATATCCATCTATTTATAAACATCTTTACCTTGTAAATAATCTCCCTTTAAATCTTCAAACCTTTTTGTAACAACCGACCTTTCTTACCCCTAAGAATGACACTTAACACATCCTCGGTGTTCGTGTGCTGTTGCCCAAGCATCAGAAAGATGAATCGTCATGGGGTGAAAAAAAGAAAAGAATAGAAAACCTCACAACAAAACTGCTAAATAAACATAACAGAAATAGTACATCAGGTTACTCCTTAACAGGGAGTTATTAGAGTTACACAAAAGTACTACAAATCAGCTTAGGCATTTATAACGTCCCACCTTTACAAATGCTGGAAAAAAATACACTTATAAAAACTACATAGTACATCGGAATAAGAAGATGAAAAGCCTCCTGCTAGGACGCCGTCTTCAAAGAGCCCAACAAAGGCCTGCTACTCTCGAACTACTTAAATAAAATGAGTACCCGAGAGTTCATGGAAACAAACTATTCGGGTCAGATGATTTGTTTGGTATGAGTAATACTTTAAACGAAGATATGTAATTAAACACAAACATATGAGACCACGCGCTGAACACGGAACGGGTTTACTCTCACATAAATCAACATCCAAACGTGAAGAATGGATAAATAATTAAACATCGCGAAGAGTGGTTGACTCTTCCCGATTAAGGACACAAATTCAAAGGTTCGAATCAAATAAGGAAAGGAAAATCTCCAACAAATGACTAGGAACGTGCACCACCCTTGAAGTATACCTCTAGTAATATACTTTTGAGAAGCTCATATACTCTGTGACACTTCTCAGACAATACCAAGCCGGACCCCACCAAATCTTAAAGAGTATCCCAATATTTCATATCTAATAGCGCTACCGAATCCAATCTAGATGAGATGTGAAATACCCTAATGGGATCAACCCCACATAGCTTGGCTTTCTCTCGTGCTTTGGATTTAGTCATTTTCGACAAAGCATATCAATGCTCAATGGAGCAACACATCGGCTTAGAATGAAGATAATAAAGAAGTTAAAGTAACCGATAGCCGGGAAACCAACTATCGAAGATTTAAAATGATCGTATATGGAAATTAAGTCTTGTATACTTATCACCCCTCATCAAATTCAAACTTGTACTGTTTCTTGGTTAACAATAATACCGGACAAGTCAACGTAGTGTTACCCAAAAGTCACATCTCACGATTAATCTTAACTTTCGAAATAGCGACAAGTCTACCTCTTTGATGTTTAGTGCTAATTATAAAAATAAATTGTTTCCATACAAGCGAATCGCTTTACGGAAATTAATCCATTTCCATAAAATATTCAAAAAAATTCTTTTAAAAAAAACCCGAATTCGTGCTTGGTTTCACATTACAAGTATTAGATTTAAAACACTTTGATAAAAGAGTTTAATGATTTTGAAACATCACTATAAATAGGATTTATCCACTTAAACATCCTTATTATACTTATTAATCAACTTTAAAACCCTATTAATTAAGTTGATAAATTCACTTTAATGCCCTTTAATTAATAAGGGTAAATTACCTTTTTAAACATCATTAATTCAATTAATAATATAATTAATTAATTTTAAATTAAAGAATAATTAAATATCATCATTTAAAAGTGATTAATTAATTTAAACATTATTTAAGAAAATATTTATTTAAGGTTAAACAAATTTATTAACCTTTAAAAAGTCGTTAATTAAAAAAGGTTAATTAATTTTAAAATATCTTTAATTAATTAATTAATTAATTTTAATCCACCATTATCCAAAGATTAATTAGCCTTAAACATCATTAAATAAAATGATTAATTAAATTTAAAATATAATCAACTAACAATTAGTTAGATTTAAAACACATCATTAACAAGTTATTAGTTAACTTTAATCTTTATTAATTAAATAATTAATTAAATTAAATAATCAATATTAAAATAGTTAATTATTTTTGGAAACATCATTAATAAAAACTTGTTTAACTCATAAAGTAATTCCAAGCATGATAATGAAACCAAACAGTTTCGATAAAAGGTGATTTTTCCAAAGGTGCCGATATAGCGACTATACCTATACGGGCGGTTCGAAATTCGAGCATATGACATTTGCAACACAATTACACATCTCATATCTAAGGTATGAGCATAAATACATGATGATTTACAATAACATAACATATATCAAATATTTTATAACAATGACATAAGTTTGTTTACTAGATTTATAAATAACCAAAGGTTCGCTTACTAACTTTCAAATGCGACTATTTTTCAAGCAACAAACCAAAAATCGACCAAACCATCATTACAAACATATGATAAACATTCAATAGCTACAAGTATAGGCATGGATATAGTTTAAACTTGGTGGTTCAAAGATGGAAGCTTTACTCACCGTAGCGCTTACTAACTTGGATGGAAATCACACTAACTCTCCGAAAATCACTAGGATTAAGGTTTACCTTGATTTGGTGGACCCCTAATGGGCTTTTAGGCTCGGACTAAAGCATGTAGGGCTCGGCCATGGTGAGTATGTGGGGTGTAGGATCTTGTTTTGTGGAGTTTTGGCAAGAGGAGAAGTGTAGTGGAGAAAGAAGCTGGTTCTTAGTAAACTTGCTTAAGGAAGAAATGAAAAGAAATGATTTTTTTAATTTAAAAGTATTTACAAGCCATAAAAACTTAGGAAAGAATGTAAATGAAGTTTTGAAAGTGAAGATAGAAATGAGCAAGATAAGAAAAGAATTAGGAAATTAACTTTTATACTAATGGATAAATCAAATTACCAAACTACATTTAAAGGACATAACCTCCACTCCATGGTTGCCATGTCAACACCCTTGTCTCCCCCTTACCAACATGCATTTAAAATTCAAGTTGTCAAAATATCGAATCATGTCTAAACATGTTTCATTTAATGTGACATTTGCTTTTTGTTTTAATTTTAAACTTAGGAAATTGTCACATCACATTTTTTTTATATTCTTAAGTTATAAATAAATATGTGTTATCATTTGTAAATCATAATTTTTTTTATAAATGTTTGTTTTTATGTCTACTAAAATGTTCACAACATTTCGGACAACTTTTAGAAGATGTAAAGTCGAAAACTTTGAAAATGATTTTGGGTCACATTTTCAATTTTTCTTCGAACAAAATATTTTTGTAAACAAATTTGGAAAACTATTTCACCATCATTATTTATCACAAAAAAAGAGTTTTATTTTAGTTAAAATATGTTAATTAATTATTAAAAATATATTTAATATCCATATTTTAAAGAGGTTAAATTACGGGTTGTTACACTCTTCCCTCCTTAAAAGAATTTCATCCTCGAAATTTATACACAAAAAGGCAATCCAAAAGGTATATATTATACCCAAAAAAATATAACAATGGAAAGCAACTATGCCATAAAAGAACATACGTAATGCATTCAAACGACAAACAACTAACCCGATATTACATCAGGGTAAGTTTCTCTAATACGATCCTCCGTCTCCCAAGTACAATCACTTGGGTCATCACTCCACTGAACCTTCACAAGCTTAACCACCTTATTCCTCAATCCCCTTTCATCTCGGTCTACAATATGAACTGGGTGTCGGATAATAGTCAAATTCGGTTCTATTTCTAAGTCTTCCTGAATAGATGTCCCAACAATCAAAGATGGATCATGAACATGCTTTCTCAAATGAGATACATGAAAGACATTATGAACTTCTGACAGTCTTTCAGGCATTCTACTCTATAGGCCAATGATCCAATTCTCTCAAGGATTCTAAATGGTCCAATGAATTTGGGTGCTAGCTTTCCTGCCCTTTTGAATCTTACAACTTCTTTCATCGGGGAGACTTTCACAAATACCAAATCCCAGACCGCAAACTCTAAGTCCCTTCTCCGTTGATCGGCATAACTTTTCTGTCGATCCTAGGCTTCTTTTGTCATTTTCTTGATCATAGCCACTTTCTCTGATGCTTCTTGAATCATCTCTGGTTCAAGAACTAAATGGTCTCTAGTCTCAACCCAACATAAAGGTGATTTACATGGTCGCCCATACAAAGCTTCATAGGGCGCCGTGCCAATGCTAGCTTGGTAACTGTTGTTGTAGGAGAACTCTACTAAGTGAAGGTGATCTTCCCATGATCCTCCAAAATCCAAAATACATGCTTCCTCAAAATCACCCTTTCGGTTTGTCCGTATGTTTGCGGGTGATTGGCCGTGCTCAAATTCAGCTCTGTCCCTAAAGTGGCTTGCAATGCTCCCCAAAAACGACCAGTGAAGATGGGATCTCGATCACTAATTATACTTACTAGAATTCTATGCAGTCGAACGACCTCCCTCAAATTAATTCCCGCTAAAGAAGCTGCAGTTCTAGTTGACTTCACCGGAATAAAGTGGGTGCTCTTTGTTAATCGATTACCCAACTGCCTTCATTATCTCTTCTTGTTCTGAGAAACCCATCGATAAAGTCCATGGATACTTGCTCCCACTTCCAATTTGGTATCTCCAATGGTTGGAGAAACCCAGCGGTCTTCTGCTGGTCACCCTTGGATTATTGAAAATTTGCACACCGACTCATGAAGATTGAAATGTCTCTCTTCATCCCTTTCCACCAGAAGGTCTTCTTCATATTCTGAAACATTTTAGTTACTCGTGGGTGGATAGATAACCTTGACCTATGGCACTCTCTCAGCACATCCTATCTAATTCCATTAAATTCCGGCACACAAATTCATCTATTCATTCTCAAAATGCCTCGAGAGTCTATTTGAAAACTAGAGATAGTTCCATCTTCAACATCCTTCTTAAGCCGAGCTAGAATAGGGTCTTCTTCTTGGAAATATGCAATTCTCACCATTAGTGCTGGCTTAACTTCCAAATTTGCAATCGTCGCCACATTCCTACTCAAAGCATCTACAATGGCATTTGCTTCTCCTAGGGTGTAAAGAATCTCTAAGCCATAAGACGTGAGAAAATCCAGCCATCTTTGCTGCTTTAAGTTCAAATCCTTTTGGGTAAAAAGATACTTTAATGACTTCTGATCCATATATAACTCAAACTTTGCACCCAAAAGATAGTGCCTCCACACCTTCAATGCGAAGACAACTGCCAAAAGCTCCAAATCATGCGTAGCGTAATTTTTCTCATGAGGTTTCAACTGTCGACTCGCATACGCTATTACTTTACCATCCTGCATCAAAACTGCTCTATGTCCGGTCCTACAAGCATCCGTGTAAACTGTTAATCCTTCATTCCCATCTTGAATAGTCAAGACAGGAGCGTTGGTCAATTTCTCCTTTAACTCTTGAATGCTTGATCGCACTTGGGTGTCCAAATAAACTTAGCATCATTCTTCATCGACTTTGTTAGATGAGAAGCAATCTTCGAGAAATCTTTAATAAATCTTTTATAAAAACCTGCCAATCCCAAGAAACTTCTAACCTCAGTCGCACTTTCGGGTTTCTTCCAATCTTGAACCACAACTACTTTAGCTGGGTCCACTAATATTCCTTCTCTCGAAACTACGTGCCATAGAAATCTAACTTTAGATTTCCAGAAATGGCACTTAGAAAATTTTGCTTTTAAAACATCACTTCTTAAAGTACTTAGAACCATTCGAAGATGGTACTTATGCTCTTTCTTCATTTTAGAATAAATAAGGATGTCATCAACGAAGACTAGAACAAACTTGTTAAGAAAATCCTGAAACACTCTACTCATCATGTCCACGAAATAAGCAGGTGCGTTAGTCAATCTGAACGGCATGACTAACCGCTCATAAAAACTATTAGGGGTACGAAAAGCGGTTAAGGGTACACTCTCTTCTGCTACCCTTAGTTGGTGAAAACCAGTGGCAAGATCCAATTGAGAAAATATACGAGCTCCGTGGAGCTGGTCCAACATATCATCAATCCTAGGTAAAGGATACTTATTCTTGATAGTCCTCTTATTTAATTCTCAATAATCCACACATAGTCTAAGAGAACTATAGGCCATGGTAACAAACACTACTGGTGATCCTCAACTTGATGTGCTGCGTCTGATCAAACCATTCTGCAATAAGTCAAACGTCTGCTTCTCCAATTCTCTTCTTTCTTTGGAACCAACCTTCGAGGAGGTTGTACAATAGGTTTGGTTTCTGGAATCAAATCAATGCGGAATTCTACTTCTCGATGAGGAGGTAAACCTCGCACTTCTTCAAAAATATCCTTGAAGCCCTGAACGATTGGTATATTCCTTATCTCCTCTTTGGGTACTTCGAGGGAAAAAAAACTTCTCATCAACCCACTAGGCTTTCCGTAGCATAAATCAACGCTTCTACCTATTACATCTTTTACTACGATCACCCTTGTAACACAGTCCAAGACAGCTTTAAGCTTAGATCACCAGTCCATTCCCAATATTACTCCAAAACCCATGAACCCGAGGACAAACAAGTCAGAAAAGAAAGGTCGATCTTGATAAGAAATAGGCACATTCAAACATAAGGTGTCAAGATTGGTTTCACCCCCAATTGGGTTCGACACATAAAGAAAATTATGGAGAATAACATATTTAAGATTTAACTGGTTCATTAGGTCATACGAGATTAAACTATGGGATGCACCGGTATCAAATAACACTATAACAGGAATATCAGAAATGGATAGGGTACCTTGCAACACCTGCTTTCCTTTTGGTTTCGTAGAAGTAGATGGTATTTCCTTAAGAGCAAAAGCTTTTTCCTGAGATCCCTTCTTTGGAAAAGGTCGCTGGTTCTTCATATGTCCATGTTTGTTGCAATTATAGCAGAGTGGTCCACTAGTCGGGTTCGAGCACTGATTTGCAAAGTGGCCCATTTGGTTGCACTTATAACAAAGGATCTTGGTCAAGTCTAACTGCTTGTTATGAGCTGGAGCTCCACCTCCAGGCTTCTTTCCCAATCACTTCTTCTTCCCCTTATGCTTAAAAAAGGGCTTACTAGCAACTAGTATCACTGATAAAGGTTGGACATTAACTACTGGCACTACTCCTTTCTGAACTCCTTGCTCAATATCAAGAGCTTCGAATCTCAAAGCCATACCGATCAGATTGGTAAAGGTACCATTGAGATGATTGGTCATTTCTCGATGAAATTCTGGTCGCATTCCTTTCATGAACATTTCTTTCTTTTTAAGTGGCGTATCGATCAATCCTGGTCCAAAGCGGGACAATGCATTGAACCTATGCTCATACTATGCCACTGTCATCTTACCCTGTTTCAAATCCATGAAACTTCTGAACAAATGAGTCCTTCCCGCCTCTGGGATAAACCGAGCTTTAAAAACTTCCTTAAACTGCGCCCAAGAGAAGTCTTCTTCTAGTGTATTCATGGTGACTGAATCCCACCGATCCATTGCTGCTTTCTGAAGCTGACGTGATGCCAACAATCTCTTTCTAGAATCTCCTAACTGAAGATCCCCGAATATCCTCTCATAAGAGCGGAGCCATGTCTGAACTCCTAAAATATTTTCAGTTCCATAAAAAGGCTTACCACCTAAAGTAGTGTAATTCTTGCACAAGGTTGCAAAGTTTTGAGGCGGGTGAACTTGCATCACTGCTTCTGTTACCGGCTCTACAACTGGCTCATTTCTAGGAGCTCTGCCATTTGTAGCCGTGCTAGTTCCAGATCCCCTCCCTCTTCTTCCTCTTGTACTCATTTTCAATAACCTGGATAAGTGATAGGTATCATTAGAATACAAAGATAGGGTCAATGATGGAAAAAGGGAAACCACAATAAAGGATCTAAAACCAAGCTTTCAAAGAAGAAAAGGAAACTCTCTCTCGAGATTAACTCATTCTAGGGCTCTACTCACCCTATCTCTAATGAGTTATAGCCCAATCAGGCTAAGGTGTTCGCTTAACCGAAGCTCTGATACCAATTGTAACGACCCACCTTTCTGACCCCTAGGAACGACACTTAACACATCCTTGGTGTTCGTGTGCTGTTGCCCAAGCATCAGAAAGATGAATCGTCATGGGGTGAAATAAAGAACAGAATAGAAAACCTCACAATGAAACTGCTAAATAAACGTAACATAAATAGTACATCAGGTGACTCCTTAACATGGAATTATCAAAGTTACACAAAAGTACTACCAATCAGCCTAGGCATTTATAAAATCCCGCCTTTACAAATGCTGAAACGAAATACACTTACACAAACTACAGTACAGCGGAATAAAAAGATGAAAAGTCTCCTTCTAGGACGCCATCTTCAAAGAGCCCAACAAAGACCTGCTACTCTCATACTACTCAAATAAAATGAGTACCCGAGAGTTCATGGAAACAAACAACTCAGGTCAGACAATTTTTCTGGTATGAGTAAAACTTTAAACGAAGGTATGTAATTAAACACAAACATATGAGACCACGCCGCTGAACACGAAACGGGTTTACTCTTACATGAATCAACATCCAAACATGAAGAATGGATAAATAATTAAACATCGTGAAGAGTGGTTGACTCTTCCCGATTAAGGAAAAAATTCAAAGGTTCGAATCAAATAAGGAAAGGAAAATCTCCAACAAATGACTAGGAAGGTGCACCATCCTTGAAGTATACCTCTAGCAATATACTTCTGAGAAGCTCATATACCCTGTGACACTTCTCGGATAATACCAAGCCGGACCCCGCCAAACCTTTCCGAGTATCTGAATATTTCACATCTAATAGCGCTACCGAATCCAATCTAGATGAGATGTGAAAGTATCCTAATGGGAACAACCCCACATAGTTTGGCTTCCTCTCGTGCTTTGGATTTAGTCATTTCCGACAAAGGATATCAATGCTCGACGGAGCAACACATCGTCTTAGAATGACGATAATAAAGAAGCTGAAGTAACCGATAGCCAGGAAACCAACTATCGAGGATTTGAAATTATCGTATATAGAAATTAAGTCTTGTATACTTATTACCCCTCATCAAATTCAAACTTGTACTATTTTTTGGTTAACAATAATACCGGACAAATCAAGGTAGTGTTACCCCGAAGTCATATCTCACGAATATTCTTAACTTTTGTAATAGCGACAAGTCTACCTCTTCGATGTTTAGTGCTAATTATACAAATAAATCATTTCCATGCAAGTGAATTGCTCTATGGAAATTAATCCATTTCCATAAACAATTCAAACTTTTTTCTTTTGAAAAAACCCGAATTCGTGCTTCGTTCCACATTACAAGTATTAGCTTTAAAACACCTTGATAAAAGAGTTTAATGATTTTGAAAAATCATTATAAATAGGATTTATCCATTTAAAACATCCTTATTATACTTATTAATCAACTTTAAATCCCTATTAATTAAGTTGATAAATTCACTTTAATGCCCTTTAATTGAAAAGGGTAAATTACCTTTTTAAACATCATTAATTCAATTAATAATATAATTAATTAATTTTAAATTAAATATAATCATTTAAAAGTGATTAATTAATTAAAAATTATTTAAGAAAATATTTATTTAAGGTTAAACAAATTTATCAACCTTTAAAAAGTTGTTAATTAAAAAGGGTTAATTAATTTTAAAATATCTTTAATTAATAAATTAATTAATCTTAATCCACCATTATCCAAAGATTAATTAGTCTTAAACATCATTAAATAAAATGATTAATTAAAATTAAAACATAATCAGCTATGTAATTAGTTAGATTTAAACCACATCATTAACAAGTTAATTAGTTAACTTTAATCCTTATTAATTAAATAATCAATATTAAAATAACTAATTATTTTTGGAAACATCATTAATCAAAATTTGTTAACCTGTAAAGTAATTCCAAGCATGATAATGAAACCAAACGGTTTCGATAAAAGGTAATTTTTCCAAAAGTGCCGATATAGCGACTATCGTTATACGGGCGATTCGGAATTCGAGCATATGACCTTTGCAACACAACCACACATCATAACCAAGGTATGAGCATAAATACATGATGATTACAATAACATAACATATATCAAACATTTAATAACAATGGCATAAGTTTGTCTACTAGATTTACATATAAACAAAGGTTCGCTTACTAACTTTCAAATGCGACTATTTTTCAAGCAACAAACTAAAAATCGACCAAACCTTCATTACAACCATATTATAAACATTCAATAGCTACAAGTATAGGCATGGATATAGTTTAAACTTGGTGGTTCAAAGATGGAAGCTTTACTCACCGTAATGCTTACTAACTTGGATGGAAATCACACTAATTCTCCGAAAATCACTAGGATTAAGCTTTAACTTGATTTGGTGGACCTCCAATGGGCTTTTGGGCTTGGCCTGGAGCATGTAGGGCTCAGCCATGGTGAGTATGTGGGGGGTGTAGGTTCTTGTTTTTTGGAGTTTTGGCAAGAGGAGAAGTGTAGTGGAGAAAGAAGTTATTTTTTTACTAAACTTGCTTAAGGAAGAAGTGAAAATAAATGATTTTTTTAATTTAAAAGTATTTATAAGCCATGAAAAATTAGGAAATAACCTAAATGAAGTTTTGAAAGTGAAGATAGAAATGAGAAAGATAAGAAAAGAATTAGGAAATTAACTTTTATACTAATGGATAAATCAAATTACCAAACTACCCTTAAAGGACATAACCTCCACTCCATGCTTGCCATGTCATCACCCTTTTCTCCACCTTATCAACATGCATTTAAAATTCATGTTGCCAAACTATCAAATCATGTCTAAACATGTTTCATTTGATGTGACATTTTCCTTTGGTTTTAATTTTATACTTGGGAAATTGTCACATCACTTTTTTTGTATTCTTAAGTTATAAATAAATATGTGTTATCGTTTCTAAATCCTAATTTTGTTTTATAAATGTTTGTTTTTATGTCTACTAAAATGTTCACAACATTTCGGACAACTTTTAGAAGATGTAAAGTCGAAAACTTGGAAAATGATTTTCGGTCACATTTTCAGTTTTTCTTCGAACTAAATATTTTTGTAAACAAATTTGGAAAACTATTTCACCATCATTATTTATCACAAAAAAAGAGTTTTATTTTAGTTAAAAATCCATTAATTAATTGTTAAAAATATATTAAGTATCCATATTTTAAAGAGGTTAAATTACGGATTGTTACACATTTTATAAGCTCTTCTTATAAAAATCCAAGTCCGTTACAAAACTATACACAACTCTCGAAAATATCATAACTAAATAATTATTATTAACTTTTAGCCTTTTGAAAATAATAATTAATAATTCAAAACATTATGAATAAAACAATCGTTAATCTTTACCATATTAATAATAATAATAAATTACCAAAATATTATTAATAATCATTATTATTAATTTCAAACCATATTAAAAATTTAAATAATTAACCTTTCAAAATATTTAAATATTAAACACCAACTTTAACAATATTAATATAATTAAGCAACCAACTTTAAAATCTAATATATTTCCTTGATAAAAATCTATTCTTAAATTTTCAACCCAGTCATTTCAATATTTTATAAAACCTATATTTAGGAATCTCTTTCCATTTTACAAATTCCCTTTCATAAAACCATTTACTCATAAATTCCATTTATAACTTTATTTCCTTTATAAATCTCACTTATTCATAAATCATGTTTAAAAACATAAATCATCGTCCGTTTTAACGTTACTTTCATATGGATAAATTCATTTTATAAATCCCTTTCTATTTATAAAATATCGTTTAACATTACAAATTTACCCTTACCTTCAATTCCCAAAATAGAGTTAACTATTTCTAAAATATCATTCCGTATCTTAAAATAAATCCACCATTTGATTTATTCTCTAATTTATTAAACGATGATAGATTCCTTTAATTTATAAACCCCGTTTATAAATTCATACTTTTAATAACAATATACAATTTCACAAATCTTTACTTCCTTTGTAAAAATATCACTCTTGTAAATTTAGCCTATTTATAAATTTCACGTTTATAAATAAATCATAATATATGTACCTATATACATATGTATCACTTTATACAAAAATGATTAATAAATATTATATCAAAAATATTTCTATTTTGTTTTTAAAACATATCCCTTTATTATAAAAGATGGATTTATTCTCCAAGATTTTAAAAAATCTATATTGTACAGCTCGGAAATCAATATTTAGAATATTTTATAAACTATCAATTTATAATATCTAAAATCATACTTTCATTTTTGGAAAATTATTTAAAACATATAAAATTCCCAAAATCATTTTGAAATCCCTTTTTAAATCAAATCACTATTTTATAATATTTTAAAATGCCAAAAATGAGGCCTGGTGCTACTAAAGCACTAGTTTAGCAAATCATATCAATGTCATCAATATGGCATTCAACAAGTCATATATCACTATATATATGAAAATAAAATTAATAGTGTGAGGAATCCCGTTGGATCCCTTCAACCTATTCCCCTACATCACATATAGTATATAATATATAAATCAACCGCTTCGAGGTAGGATCCGTATACAAAGGGTCATCCGCTCTTACACGGGAACGTAATAGGGTCTTATCCGCTCCAATAGGCGGAATATATCCAATCCAACTAATAATAACTAGTAAATTATCCTAACAGTCAATAACTATCAATAATAAATATCCAAACATCCAATAGATAAATTTTATCGACTAATCTATTTCTAGTTAACCAAAAAGGTGAGATTAACTCACATTGATTTTAATTAGTCACCAAATGTTCCATTTTGAATTAAAATTGAAAAATTAAACGAACGTCCAATTTTATTCTAAAATTCCAACTAGCTCCAAATCCGTCTAATCCAAATCTATAGCGTAGCCTTCGTCGACACGATCGCAACGCGACTCGTCGCGTCCAAATTGGACCTCGTGCGAGTTAAATATGGATTAAGGAACTTTTTAAACAATTGAATTGTAATTAACTTTTTAATTAATATACTTATTTATATTAATTAACTTCGTTCTCCATCATGTCCTTGCTCAACGAAGAGGTCACACGCTCGCTTCCTTTATTTTTTCTAAAACTTACATGAACCGGTCGTGCAAACTATGACGTTGCCGCTCGCCGCCTGCACCCTACAGCCATGCCTCCGCCTCCACGCCATCAGCCACCATGCGCGTGCGCTCGCCAATCTTGAAACCGCAAAACCCATAACTACCGCTGAACACGGCTACTTTGTGGCCTCTACGGCTCAAATCAACACGATCCAGCCGTTCATCACCTTTGGCTTGTTGTCGCGCACCTTTGTCTAGTTAAAGCCTTCACCTGATATTGTGATAATTGCTCCGACCGTCGAAGGCCGTTGGATAGCCTATTCCAATTAGAGGGGAAATTTTCTTCTAAAATTTTAAAGGCAAGATTATATAAAAGGCAGTGAGTATGGCTGGGTAAGGGCATGGTAAGGGAAGGACATGGGTGGGGTATGGCTGATATAATAATATATATATTATTTTTCAATTTAAAATATCGAGTTACAAACGTCCGAAAATCTCGAACTCCAAATGGGGCGCGCTGCCTGGCATTTTTATATATTATACCCCTATTCCTAACGTAAAGGAATTAGTCTCGAGACCTAATTCGATCGTACGCAGAAGATAGCTTTTCAAACCCAATTATTATATTAAATTTTCGATATAAATTTCTACGCATTTCGATCCCACACGACTAAACGATTCGTCCGATTGCCATGAAATTCGACAGCATATAATAACCCACTATTACAAATCCGATGAAACTGGTTTCATCAAAATCTGAAATAGTGCCCCAAAAAGCTATTTTTACACGTTAATTAAAACGAGTAATTTCCAAAATTAGTTAAATCACTTTTAAATTCAATTTAAAAGTTTACTATCTTCATTCTTGTTCAAATAGAAATTAATTCAACTTTTGAAGTCGTTTTCATTCATATTAAATTCAGGTTCAATTATTTAAACAATTTCAAATATTAAATTTAATAATTTAATTACCCAATAAATCACTATATTTGAAATTCAAGTTATTTAACTTATAAAGATAACTTTTCAATATTTAAATCAATTAAATATTCTAAATTTGACTGAAATTCTAAGTCGTTATACCGCCTCCCCAAATGCCACCGTCGCCTCCAAAAAACCCCATGAAGTCGCGCCATTCATCTCAAAATTACCATTGCCGTGGTCGACCGTTGGCCACGAAACCTCTCCAGCAGATAGCCACAACCCCTCTCTATGACTTCCCTTTAGACGATATCACCCAAAAATCAACACAATCGCTGGAATCAACCAAAACTTGAACCACGTTCAACTCGAAATTGCTGCCACCTCGCCGTTTATCAGCCAATCCAACCGTTGAATGTACTCACCACCTCGATGCGAACAATACTTTAGTTGGCAACTTCCCTCGATATGGCTTCCGGTGGTCCCATGGAACTACGGCTGTTAGATGATGGTGATGTTTTAATTTGGTCGCGATTAATATAAAGGAGAAAGGTGTGGGTTAAACGTGGGCAAGGCATGGGCTAAACGTGGCTAGTGTATGGGTATATATATATATTATAATATTCAAAAATATTCAGCTCTACACGTTCGAAAAATCTCAAGCTCCTACCGAGGCGCACCTCCTGGCATTCTATACTAAATACCCCCATTCCGAATACAATGGAACTAGTCTCGAGACCTAATTTGATCGTATACAGAAGATAGCTTTTTAAATCGAATTATATTAATTTAATTTCCTTTAATTAATTTCTACGCGTTTCGACCTAGCCCGACCACACGATACGTCCAATCGTCACGAAATTGGACGGCATACAATAACTCACTATTACAGATCCAATGGCAGTCATTTCATCAAAATCCAAGACAGTGTCCCAAAAGGTTATTTCACACATTAATTAAAACGAATTACTATTAAAAGAATTTCGTCCCCAAAATTACTAAGTAAGAAAATGCCACAATGCCATTAACTTTCCAAAACCAATTCGTTGAAAATTTGTTATCACCTTTTCTGATCTTTAATTTCATTCATAAATTTAACTAATACCATTCCAAGTTATAACATAAAAATCAAATTTTATTTGACAATTTTTTTTTTCAAAATTTCTCAAAAATTTTCTACCTCTTAAATATTCAGAAAATTTCGACAGTGTCTCCTTTGCATGGTTCGATCGGAAAATTTTACAATACATATATAATCACAAATATACATCTCATCTTCAAGGATAAGGTATCCCATTTGGAAAAATATAAAAATACGATTTGTAATCCGAGATGTGTACCTTTTATTAGCATTAACAAGCATATACAATCAATATAATGCGAAACCGAGCTCCAAATGCGAAGCATACGCCATCCACACCTACTGATCACTCAACAACCAATGAGAACAAGCATAGGGAAAGTACTATCAATATATAACATGTACTAATACAATAACTATATGAAAATGTAACAAATGTAACAAGAGAAACCATCCAACAACTAATATCCATCAAATTAATTCATAACCATATCAATTTACATTTTCCAATATCAACATTTAATTTATAAAAGTCCATACGATTTACATATACCATGCATATGCAATACCATAACTGATTGCTCACTCGATCATACAATTTCACTTCTGAACTAGTATCGTTCACGTGACCACTCTATTGTGGAACCAGATCCGGTTCCTTGATCAAAAACCGTCATTCTCCTTGCACAGCCATATACTATGATAGAGAATCCCAGAATCAATCAAAAATCTATATCCAGTGTTTGCTGTTGAGAATCGAGTGAAAAATCCCAGCTCGGACCGATGTAAATCATCTCGAAATCGTGCACTCGAATGTGGATCAAACAGTTATGCGAATAAAATAATATACGTAGCACTTACATATTTATTTCAATTGGTTTCTCATTATTTAGATTCTTTTATTTACATTCATTTATTCATAATCATTATTCACATTGCTTTATTCACTTTCATTTATTGCTTAGTATATTCCTTTCAATTTTAATGTTACTTAAGAACCATCCCATCAAATTTTACTTAAGTTTATTATAAACATTTTATACAACACTTCTCATGTTTATTATCACTTCACAACTTATGTTCATATTCGTTTTAAATCAAATTCAATTTCATTTAACTCATTTCATTATTCAATTTCATTAATTCATTTCAAATCACAATCAATTTCATTTCAAATTTTCTTTTCTTATCATTCATATTAAACAATTTAAAACTTTATGGTAAATTATTATTCCTCAATTTAAAGCTACAAAACTGATTTCTTATAATTTCAACAAAATACTTAGATAAGAATCTTTAGAATTTAAACATATTTAAACTCTATTTTGAAATGATACATAATATGTATATATCTCGTTTTGTATAACAAATCATATCTGGGATTTAAATCAAAACTTGTTTTACCAAAACAAATCTCCTATAGTAGCAATTCCTCTCTTGGAAACCCGAAAATGAACGTCGATAATGCTGTAGTCATCATCGAAATTATTTTCAAATGACCGAAGTGAGTTCAGTTCTTTCTTAACACTTTTAAATTCCATTCTAAAATATTTCCATTCAAAAATATTTTCCAAATAATAGTATTATTATTTTCCAAAACTTTGAAAACCAATTTTCAAATTCAACGGGATTTAAATTCTCAAATTTTCAGCTTTTAATCCTTTTTATTTACAATCATATTTATAAATTTTCCTTATATACATAATTTTGCTTTGGTTACATAAAACCATTTCTTAATTGTTTATCTTTGTTTAAATTATAATAGTAACAACTTTTATTAGAACACAAACAATAAACAACAAATGACAATAACCAAATATTATCATTCACCAACAACCAAACACACACTATATACTACAATAATTTTTAAAAAATTATCCCTTTATATATAAAATATAATCAAGGTAAAGTTATTTCATTTACCCAATTTCAAAACAATACTATGTCGAATTGCTCTGTTCAAGTGTTTAGAGATCCCTATCAATAACGTTAATTACTCATATTGGCCAGAATCCATAAGCCACTCAACAAATCAACCAATACAATATAAAACATTTTTATATCACTAAAAAATACGCGCTCATACATATATACACACTCAAACTCATTCTAGGGTGCTACTGACCCTATTTGTAATGGTACCCTACCAAAGAAAAGGTTCTCGCTTAACCTTGCGCTATGATACCAAGTGTAACGAATGGAGATTTTCGACTCTCGAAAATCAAAACTAATAAGTTCACTATACTTCATGTCAAGCAATCGAATGATGGAAAACTCGATCGTTAGGGGTGAAAGAAAGAAAGAGAAAGAAGAAAACTATCAATATAAATCTCACAGCGGAACAAATAATCTATAATATACAACAAATCTTTACACAAAGAAAAATTGTAATATTCATACATCAATCAGAGTACACTAACTTATTTTAGCCTGGACAGTTATAATAGCCTTTACTTACAATTGCTAATAAATACAACCAATAGACAATATAGCGGAATAGAAAGAATACGTAGATACATCTTGGACCTCCGGCTCATCTCCTGAACTCCAATGCATCCAAATCAATCTGTAAATATGCTCGGTCTGACCGGAGCATTGAAAAGGAAGGAAGCCTGGACCAAGCTGGTAAACCAGTGAGAAAAACACACCCAAATGGAATTTAATATTTATAGAAAAACTTTTAAATAAAGGTATCTCGTAAGACCATGCTGCATATAAAAATGGACGGGTATTCACCTTATGATAACCAAAACATATTCTATAGAAAATCCATTTATATTATACTAATGTCTAGGGGTCAAAGTAAAATATGAATATAGCTTAAATGCTTGCATCTCACATTTCAGCATAGTTGGGCACAAGTAAGTCCGTAAGGCTCGTATTAGAGAATGGTTTCCATACTATGAAAAAGTAAGGAACTACCTTCCGATGGTACATCTTCAGATAAAATGCACCAGGGTCTGACAAGAACATCTTGTACCCCTGCCGCACAGGACTGGCCTACCACTTGACTAGTAGTACCGAATATGATCACCTCTCTTGTTAATGGGCTCCAAAGCATACATGAGTAGATAGTAATCGATCTAGATTTTGGGATGACTATACCCTAATGGGAGTGACCCACATGGCACTACTGCATGCCCATTTTTTGCCATTTCCTAGTTGATGAGGCTTGAGGCTACGTTTTACTTTTATATAGAACTTTCGATTTAGAATGCTAACACTACCTTCTAGGAAGCAATGCAATGTTAGAATTCATCCATACAAGTTATTCAGGATATGAACAAAGTGAAGGCACTACTTCTACTACATATATTTTGAAATCACCCTCAGGATTAGTGGAAAGCAGCCTTTGCACTTCAATGAGCTCCATCTTTAGTTCCATCTTTTCAAGATGTCTTCATTTGAAATGCTTGAGTTGGATCGAAGTGGTTTTCAGATAACATATCCGATCTCGGTCTCTTCAAAACAACTTTCGATAATTTTTGGTCAACTTAACCCCGGTTCTTTAGGAAATAAACAGTCAAAGATAAGAGCGGACATCACCTCCTAACCTTTAGTGGATGGATTTCCTTATCATTTGTCCTAAGAGAATGAAACGAGATCTATACGCATAGTATAACATCATTGGAGATGACTGTGCCATATAACTCACATGTTTCTCCTATATATTTCCAAAGTTACGTTTTGGGTCCATATTTGATTGTCGGTTATTTGACTATCAACACACATCTAAATCTGAGATTTAATTCCATAAGGAAAACCAACATGGATTAAGCATATAAATAACCACTAACCTCTTTAATTAATCTTTTCATTAATTAAATTCACCTTGTAAATACTTGTATCAAAATACCTTTACAAAGATATACCCAAAAATGCTATATTTTCAATACTTGAAAAATATTCATATACTTATCTCAATGCTATGAATATATTTACAAAACAGAGAAAGATTTCCTTTTATACAATTCTAAAATCATTTATAAATCCCTTTATAAATCTCTAAACCCATTTATAAACTATTTTATAAATCTCTAAAAACCATTTATAAACATCTCTAAACCATTTCTCAAATCATTTATAAACTCTTTATAAATCCATAAAACTAATTATTGAACTCCTCTTATAAATCTATAAACCTATTTGTAAAATTCGTTTATAAATATCTAGACATTTATAAAACTCCTTACCTTCTAAAAAAATCTTCCTATAAGCCTTTAAACCATTTTATAAAACTCTATTTATAGATCTCAAAAATATTTATTAATAAATAATAATCATTTACTTCAAAAACACTATTATATAATAATAATTATTAACAATAAACATTATAAATAAATAAAATATTATTAACTTTAAAATAATAATTAAAAATTTCAAAACATTATTAATAGAATAATAATATATAAATCTTCAACATTATTACAAATAATAATAAATAATTTCCAAATCATTATTGATGAATCATTATTATTAATTTCAAACCATATTAATTATTTTTTCTAAACATTAAATATTGATAAATAACTTTAAAACAATATTAAATATAAAGAAATAATCTTTAAAATAATATTAAATACAAATAAATAACTCAGAAAAGACAGATAAAAAGGTTGGGTAATATAGAAGTTAAATCTTTTAAAACAAAATATTTCAAAAACCGCAATTTCATATTTAAAACCATTCCCTGTCTCAAAAACGAACTCCAACTCTTTATACCATTTTTAAAATACTAATTTGAGGCCAATAACTACCAAATGCTTAGCCAACATCGATATTGATTTTCTATCACTATAGGGTTTTAAATTGATCATACAACAATGTCATAACTCATAGGGTTAACAATCAGGTTTTATATTCCATAATCATTCAACAATAATATTATTGAAAACATTTCAACAATGGAAAGGAATCTCGTTGAATCCCTCCAACATGTTTCCTCTGCATCACAAACAGTATGTAATCATATAATATAGGTCATCCGCTACTAGACGGGTATATATAGATGGTCATTGGCTCTAGGGCGGGAATATATCCAAACCAACTGATAAAGCAGTAAATCATCCAAACATCCGATCAACAATTTTTATTAACTTTATAACGTACTGGTTAGCCAAAAAGGCAAGTTTAACTCACCAAAATTTTAGTTATCGCTGAAGCGTTCTGTTGTTTGTCTAAATCAAACGACCTTTGATTTAGTGCGAAATTTCACTAGCTCCAATGGTTCCCAAACTAAATCCATATTGTAGAATTCATTGATATGTGTACAATGCAACTCATCGCGTTTGATTCTGACCTCGTATGAATTAGTTATTGCATTAATAAGATTCATAAATTAAATAATATAACTATATATACTAATTACATCATTAACAAATGATTATCCTAATTAATTCCTCTTCCCTTCTAATCCTCTCTCTAGCGTTCAATTTAATACCCATGCTCGCTCCTTTCAAATTTCAGCTGCAATTTTGACGTCATCGCCTTGCTCCACCATGCGCCACCACTCTCTACCCACGAGTTGCCCCAACCTTGACCAGTCTACGCCTTAAACGCCGCCTCCTCAAATGCCACCTGTAACGACCCGTAAATTTTAACTGTTTTAATAACGTAATTAGTTGAAATTTTGTGAAATTTTAAACGATAAAATTTTGAAATAAAAATTTGATATTTGGAGTGCGTCTATTTTAACATAGCAACTGGTAAATTTTCATCAGAAAATATGCAGGTAAATTTTATTGTGTAATTCTATTTCAATTCCAATCAGTTAAAATTGATGGTAATAAAATGTTTTCCAAACCTGAATATTTTTCTATAGAAAATTTGTAAATCATCTTTTGGGTGAGACGTCATATTTTGTTTCTCCAAATTTTGACTGTTATTGCTTCGTCGATCTTATTTTCGACGAAATAACAGCATTTTCGTACCGATATCGATTTTTTATCGGAAAATCGTACCACTAATATCTGTATACCGTTTTGATCATCTTGTTGTACTGATCTTCGTGGTATATTCGTTTGTGTGTTTCAAAGTCCGGAAGACAGCGAAATCTACGGAACGATTTCCATAACGGTTCGGCAATCTGGCCTTTTGATTTCCCATGACCATTCATCTTTCACCTGGTGAATTCAATTAGCCACTTGCTTTTATTGTTCTAGAAAGTTGTGCGTGGCCATTCCTATCCTCTGCTATTGATTGGTATAGTCTGGTAACTTCATTTGTTTGTCCTTCCCACTGATCCAATATACGAAATATAATGTTATTAATTGTTTTGCAGTCAAACCTGCTTTATCTTCTTCTAACTCATTCTCTTCTCTTCACAACTCAGTAGCTCCAAGTCCCTCCCAAAGCACGAAACCTGTGCCCCTCAACAATTCGTCGATCCCCTTGCTCATCCACTCGTCCATCACTCTGCGTTCCACCCTGACAGCCTTCCACTTCACCGCCTTCCATTCGGCCACGTTTCCCGGCCTTAGCAGTTCCTCCCTCCAGCCTCCAATCTTCGACCGCCTGTATGTTCCACTCGAGCCCAACCACAGCGCCACCTTCAAACCCGTATTCCATCCCCTCCTCCACCTTAAAGCATTGGCCGAGCACTATTTTTCTCCTCCCCTCAGTAGCCTCTTTCGATTCTTTTTATACAAGGTAATATATATTTATTAAATACTATTTTTTGTTATAAGCTACTGTATGTATGTATTGATTTTAAGGTTACAGTATATGCCTATATAACAGTTTCGTATATATATATATATTGCATATTTAGTGATAAGATGTCAATGTTATATTTCAGTTTATATACATCATATTATAAAGTTTGAGGCTGTTTCTGTTCTTTTATATAAAATAAGAAATGGGTATATATAAGTTACATTAAATATGTTCGTCTATACATACATGTTTATATTTTGAAAAGGGAATTATGTGTGAAATGTACTGTATATATATACACACACATATGAGCTATTGTTATAAAGGTTATAAAGTGTGTTATAAGTTATCTATATATAAGTTTTCTGTCTAAATTTGTATATAAGTTTATATATTCTGTTGATGTATAGTTGAAGCATATAAATGATTATTGAAACCACGTTCTGTTATATTTTAAGAGGATATAAGCATTACTTTTTTCAGTCGAAATAAGATTTGATATCTGATACTTGATTTTTTTTATTTTAATACCAGGAGAGTTGTGATATAAGTTAAGGTAATAAATAAGTTAGTTATCTCTGTCGTCTGTACCTAATTGATATATGATATGTTCTAGGTATATATATATAAATAGCTACAAGCTTTATCATGTTGTTCCATGCTAAAAATAATAATAAAAATAAAAATTTAAGTTATATATGTTTATATATTTTATTGTATATAAATATGTATACACGTGTTATGTATATATAGTATTTGGAAAGTAGTGTATTTATAAAAAATTATAAAATTATAAAGGTTATATACATAGTACTCGTATAAAGTATGTCTGCTTACATATATTTTTGAATGGATATAATAATATTGTTTGTTGCTTTTATATATAGTATATATATGGGTCGGTTGGTTTGTTTTGCTGTGTGTATCATATATGTTTTACTGTATCCATGTTGTATTTGGATTCTCGGCCTATATTTGTACGTTTAAAGAATATGTATATTTGTTTATATATATACTCGAGTTTGGATAATAATATATATTCTGTTATACGGTTGTGGGTACACGATATATATGGGATAGTTTATAATATATTTAGGTTTTGTCAATTATAATACAATGTTGGTTGTAATATGCTTAGCAGTATGTTCTGTTAGATATGAAAGTTTATATTTATTTTATAAAATATTAGTTATATTATTTATAGTTAGGTGTTGCGGATATAGTAGATTTATATATATATTTTATGTTGTTACATAGATTTTATATATATTGTTTTATAAGTTGTTGCATGGCAGTAATGTTGTATAAGATTTTACCAGTCTTACTTTGCTTTGAAATTCGTGCTTGGATCCGTAACTCCTCTCATTCTCCTTCATCTCTAACCTCGAAAGGTGAGCAATCACTCACGATTAACGTTCTTATAGTTATTAAATTTGATTTCAATTGAAACGTCAATTGAAATAGGCTGCTAGTAGTTATTTACATTGTTATATATGCTATTACCTGTATCAGTTCACCTGTGACATCTGACACCATTATCTGCCAATTTAAAATATGTTGATGTTAGTTATTCGCACTGTTATATATATATATGCTATTACCTGTATCAGTTCACATGTGACATCTGACACCATTATCTGTTATTTATATTGATGATATATGCCTATTATATTATTATCATATCTGTTATCGCTCCGCAAGTTCCTTGTTAGTATAGAATCACTATGGGTTGAAATGATACATACCCGAACGGACTTTAGAATAGGAGAAAATCGTTATGGGTTGAAATGATAAACCCAACCGATTTTCAAATTGAATTGAATTTGGGATTACGGGTTGAAATGATATATATATATATACCTGTATATATTTAAATTACGGATTGAAATGATAAATATCCGTATCACTTGACCATAGGGTAGAAAATTTTATACAGACACCGTTGGTCTATATATATAAATATTTTGAAAAATGATTTCTATGGTTTTGAAAAGAAATATATGGTTTTAATAAATATTGATTTTAAAGATTTATTAAAGTTGATTTAATAAAGTTGATTTGAATCAATATAAAATATGTTTAAGTATTTATGTAAAATTTATATTTTCAAATATAGAGTTTTTAATGTTTCAGGTTGAAAGATAAATTTGAAATTGATTTGAAATTCTTAATTATATAAGAATTATACTTAAATAAGTTTGATTAGAAATCTATTAAATTTGAAATTTTAAGATATGTTTTCTAACTTGAATTTGATTAAAAAGTGGCTTAAATGAATATTTCACACTTATATAAATTTAAATGGGATATTTTTTTATATAAATTTGTAAATTGAAGTTGTATTTAGATGTATTGAAATGATTAAAGAAATATCTCAAAAACTAAATGAAATGAAATTAAATTGAGAGATAAATGGAATTATCAAATTTAGTTTTTGAAATGTGGAATATTTAAAGCTTTGAAATATATTGAAATTTAATGGTTTATTTTGTGTTTCAAATCTGTATTTGAAATCGTTATAATTCAAAATTATTTATTGAGAAATTGAATTGAGTTGAAATTTATGAATTGAGATTGAATTAAGTTGAATTTGGAAGTCGAGTTAAATTGAATCGATTTGTGAATTTGTGGAAGCTATTTTATTTTATAAAGTATTTTTAAACTATATCTACAACTATTTATATTTTACTTTATAAATTATTTTAATATAAACTATTTTATATAAATCATTTTCAATATATATTATTTTATTATAAACTATTTTAACTTATAACTATTTTATATAAACTATTTTTATGTTATAAACTATTTTATTTTATACACTAATTTTAATATCTAAACTGTTTAAGAGGAAAGTGTTATGGATTCCGAATGTTATGATTTCAAGCTATAGTTTCAAAGTGTTATGAATTTCAAGGTTTTGATTTCCAAAGTATTTTGATTTTTAAAGACTTACGATTTTGAAAGCGATATAACTTTGGAAAGTGATATGATTTTGGAAATGGATTTATTTGAAGTGAAATTGATATCGTATGGATATGGTTTTGAAATGGCAATGATATTTCGGTTTTGAAATATAAACTATTTTGAAAGTTTATTAAATGACCAATCAGTGTAATAATTACGTAGTTATTGAAGAGTCTGGGATCGGTTAGGGACATACTCTCTGTCCAAACCAAAAACCACTTTAATAACTATTATACGCGGAGTGTGATCCAGAATGAAGTGGTTGGAATGATGACGTTGCTGGATTTGAAGAAAGAGAACGATAATGGATAGCCTTGGCACTTGTGTCAAATTGGAAATGACTTAAACAGGAGCCGTGCCGGGCCAGTGAGGTTAGCTACCTCTAGCGGACACACTTCTTCGTAAACTACTCATTACTTGTTTTTTATTGGTGCGCACCCTTGATTTAGGAGTGTTGTTTCGCGGTGTTGCGATTGTTGCGGCGATGCGTTCTCACCAGTCCGGATCAGGCAAACGGTAGTTTCACTACCTTGGGTATTGCCTCATGTGCCTTGTCATACTCGTATCCCTATGCGCGACCACTACGATTTGTTTTGTGTTATACCTATGGAGTACTCCCTGATAGCCCACTAGTTTACGGTGGATTTTACAGTGCTGTATAGACTATGACGCTCATATAAAATGTGTTAAGGGGGATAATGGTAACGCCTTAACGCTATTTTGATACTTTATATTACTGATAGGCATTATCTACTTAGCGTACACTACTACATAGTAGATAGTTTAACGGATCCTTAAGGGATGGTTATCCCAAACATCCTTTGAGTTACTTGTATTTCAGTCGTTATTTCACTTGAGTTGGATTTATTGATATAAGAATGTTAATCCTGACTCGAGTGTTTTGTGTTTTCTTTACGCTCGGGTCAGACTGAGTGTACCAGTATTCGAGGCTCACCTTTGGAGTTGGAGCTTCGCCTGGAGATCCAGCTATCTATCCAGCTTTCAGATATTCAGTTGATTCCAGTGATGTATTCTGATCTTGTATTTGACTATTGTATTGAGATATCTATTGTATTCGAGACTGCTGTTGTATCTTGTTTAACTCTGTTATATATATAGTAGCTTCATGAACTACTATTCTTTTGTTTCCGCTGCATTGTTGTTATATTACTCTGTGTCTGTGATCTGTGATTATTTTATTTACTGTATATGGTGAGTATTGCCAAATTTTATTTACAATCCATTGTTTTAAATTATTCAAATCCGGCATGTGTGGATTTATTGTCGATTTGAATGGTCCAAAATATTGGGTCGTTACACCACCATTACTTCCAAAAAACCCCACCAAGTCATGCTATTCATCTTGAAATTACCATCGCCATGGTCAACCATTGGCTACGAAACCTCGCCAGTAGATAGCCATGACCCCCCTCTACGACCTCCCTTTAGACGACATCCAAAAGTCAACACAATCGCTGGAATCGACTAAAACTCGAACCACGTTCATCTTGAAACTACTGCCACCTCGCCGCGACTAAGCCCAATCCAACTATTGAATGCACTCACCACCTCGACGCAAACAAAACTCTAGCTAGCAACTTCCCTCCATATGGCCTTTGGTGGTCCCATCGAATTACGGCCGTTGGATGATGTTTATGTTTTAATTTGAAAATGGCAAACTCCTTCTCTATGGTTTGGTCGCGATTAATATAGGGGAGAAATGTATGGGTTAAATGTGGGCAAGGTATGGGCTAAACGTGGCTAGGGTATGGGATTAAGTATTGGTATGTATATGTGTGTATATATATATATAGTAATATTCAAAAATATCCAACGCTGCACGTTCGAAAAATCTCAAGCTCCTATTGAGGCGTGCCTCATGGCATTCTATACTAAATACCCCTATTCTGAATATAATGGAACTAGGATCGAGACCTAATTTGATCATATACAAAAGATAGCTTTTTAAATCGATATATATTAATTTAAATTCCTTTAATTAATTTCTACGCGTTTCGACCTCGCCCGACAACACGATACATCCAATCGCTACAAAATTCGACGGCGTACAATAACTCACTATTATAAACCTAACGACACTAGTTTCATCAAAATCCGAGACAATGTTTTAAATGGCTATTTTCACACGTTAATTAAAATGAATTACTATTAAAAATAGTTTAATCACTTTTGAATTTTCAATTTAAAAGTTTACGATTATCATTCTTATTTTGAATAGAATTTAAATAAGTTTTCAATACCATTTTTATTTAAATTAAGTTCTTCACATATTCATATAAACCCCTATATTTGAAATTTAAGCTGTTTGGCATATAAAACTAATATCTAAATAAATTAAATATTTTAAATTCAAATGATTAAAATTCTGGCTCATTACACAAATCTGTAGAGGACTAACTTTCTCGAGTGCAATCAGAGAATTCTCTCTTTAGAGCATCTTTTGCCAAAGTTTCTAAACTGCAGAAAGATTTAGGCAAAAAGAAGATTGCTATTCGAAAGCTTAAATCATCTATCCATGCCATAATATCGAAGGTCTTCCCTCCTAGCATGGTGGAAAGGGCGGCATGCAAAGATAGTCTCGTTCACCACTTATAAAGACCGTTAATGCCTCAATTATTAATTTTGATGATAACAACCTTGATGACAATAAAACATTCATATAAAATATGGATACTAATATTTTGCCAAGTTATATAGTATATAGTGTAGGATATTATATAGGTATTGAATCGAAGACTGTACAGTATAAAAGACTCAAAGAATTGACATGAAGACTCATGCGTATAAAGACCAAGACATGAAGATCCCAAGACTATAGTATAGTGTATAGAGTCATAGAATATTGTTTAAGTCCCTGGTAGCAATCTATGACCTCTATTTTCCATTTTCTAAATCCTTTATCTTTAAAACAAAATATGTTTTTAATATATATTTAAAAATATTTTATAAAAGTGCTACGATTTTGTTCAACTATTTTACAAAGTATCAAATTATTTTATATAGTATAAGATTTTCAAAACATTTTAAATAAAAAAGTTTTCAAATTACACTAGCCTATGTCAACATATAGCAGATGATATGTCGACATATATGCCTTAATTTTGAAATTCAAATTTTGAATTGAAGTGTCTATTCACCGTAACTCTTTGCGAATGGACATGTCTATTTATTCTCTATATATAGGGGATTTTTCAAACTAATTTTAACAACTACTTGCCTATTATCTTCTCTCCTCTTACTCTGCCAAAATTTCTAGTGGAAAACTTATTCAAATCTACTCAATTTCAACCAGAATCAATTCAACGTTCAATGTATTGATTCTCTACTATTTACTATCTGATTTTAATCATCTTAGTCTCTCTCACTCAATCAAAGATCAAAGTGTTGTCCAAGAGGCTATAGGATCCATTGTATCCAAAGATCAAGAAATTAACTTTGGAAAAAACCATCAAACTCTAGTTGTATTTGCATGGGTGTTATTGTAGCCCATTCAAATCAATTGGCTATGCTTGGCAGCCTGAAAATCCAAGTGGATGTGCTTGTAGCTTATTTAAATCAAGTGGACATTCCCTAAGCCCGAAAAATCAGGAGGGTGTGTCTCGTAGCCTCGAAATTGAGATTGTAATTGGGTTTGCCTTCTACCCATTTAAAGATTGTCATTTGAAAAGTAATATGTACAAATAATTGCACGGGATTGGACCTAGGGTAACTCCGAACCAGCATAAAAATTCCTAATGTGATCTCTCTAATTCTCTACTTCTTACTTTATTGCATTTATACTTATCTATGTCTGCATCTGTGGTTGTTCATTTTGCATTGTTTAATAATAACCTTGAAATAATTTTAAAATAGATTCACAAAAATTAGAAAACACTATTCACCCTTCCTTTGGTGTTTAATTAGCTTTAAGATCCACAATTTCGCAACCCACATTTGGTATTAGAGTGTTAGGTTTTCAAAAACTCATAATTTGATTTTTGAAAAGTTTTAATAGCTAGCAACATTGTTGGTACATTTGTTAACACTTTTGTCGAAGGAGAATCTACTGCTAGATCCCTACTTTTTAATGGTAGTAATTACACTTATTGGTCATGTAGAATGAAGATCTATTTACAATCAAATGGTTAAGATATTTGGAATGTTACACAAAATGAGTACATTGAACCAAAAACTAATTTTGCACAATAGACTGCTAACCAAAAGGCACTTGCACAGAATAATTCTAAAGCCATGATTATTCTATTTTATTCACTAGATAAAAATGAATTTAATAGAGTCTCTATTTTTAAGTCTACATATGGTATTTGGAGAACAGTACAAGTTACACATGAAGGCACTAGTAAAGTGAAAGAACAAAATTTTCCATGTTAACCAATCAGTTTCGATCATTCAAAATGAATCCAAATGAGTCTGTTTCTAATATGTACTGTAGATTTCAAGATAAAGTGCATTCATTGTTTGCATTAGGTAAAAAAAATTCTGAAGAGGATCAAGTTAGAAAAATCCTCAATTCACTCTCTTCGGAATGGGATCAAAAGACACTTGCAATTGAAGAGGCTAATGATATTAGCACTCTGAAAGTTGAAAAATCAATAGGAAATTTAATGTCCTATGAAGCATAATTATAGGGCAAAAGAGGAAGCAAGGCAATATAAAAGAAATCCAGAAAAAGGAAAAGGGCTTATATAGCAAAATTGGATGACTCGGATACTTGTCTAGCGACAATGAACCAGATACTGAGAATGTGAATATGTGTTTCATGGGAACAATAAACCAGTGAGAATTGATCAACAAAAAGAAGAAAAAAATGGTACTATTTATTTAATAATTTCTATTTTATTTTTTTGGTTGATTTTGGTTTTTAGGAATAACGTATAGATTAATAATAATATTGGATGAATATAAGCATATAAGTATATATATAGGAATATAATAACATAGTTTTATTCTTGGAAATTTTGGACTATATGTCGACAAACCTCGACGTCATATGTCGACATATATGCAAGAAAACTGAAATTTGAAATTTCAATTCAAATTTCAAATTTCAAAATTCCCTCTCTTTTGCACTTACTCCCATGTTCTGAAAAGGTATCGTTTTGACCAGAGAACATGACTCTTCACTCTCTATTAATTAAATCTATCTCTATCCATTCATTCACTCACTTTATTTCAAAAGTCAAATATCTCTTCATTATCTTATCTCCTTAAAGAAACTCAAAAATGGCTTCCTCTAGTCAAAATCCTAAAAATATAAGGCTCTCCAAGAAAATTAAAAGTTTTCTCTTCAATGAAAATGATGTCATTGAAGCCTATATGGTGTATACCACTTCTGGAAAAATTTCTCCTAGAAGATATGCTAAATTCGTAGATCTTTCCTTCTAAGGTTTACATGATCTTTTTTTTGAAAATGAAATTCTTGGTTTAATTGAATCTTCTCAAAATTATTTTGTTTGTTATACAGATTTGGTCAAGATGTTTTATGCGAATTTAAACGAAACATTTTCTCAATGAGAAGAAGGTCAAGTTTGGGGTAGTGTTAATGGCACTCAAATCGTTTTAAATCGTGAACTTTTGGGTCATACCCTTGGTTTTAAATCTAGTGGAATTGACCTCTCCACTTTTTAAATTGATGAACAAAATCGTGAAGTTTTTTATGATGTTTTTGAAAATGATGAAGATTTTGAATTTAAACACAAGGATCTTCGACCATAATCGAGACATATGAGTCTCATATTACAATAAAGTATCAGGATTTATAATAACCCTACTCAAAAAGTTTTTAAAGCTCTTTTCGCCATTTATGATCATTACAACATCAATTGTGCACAAGTCATTTTAGACGACTATGTTCAAAAGATTATTTCTAGACATGAGAACACACTCTTTTATGGTGTGCATCTTACTAGAATTTTCTTATATTTAGTGTCAATTTTAGAGGAGAAAAATCCATTCCTCGAGAAGTTATCGACAAAGCTAACATCTCTTATATGCATATTCCACCATTTTTCAAACCATATAAGACTCATCCCAAAAAGGAGCAAACATTAGTATGGGAAGAAGAACAAGATATTCGACAAGACGAGGAAGAAGAAGGGGATGAGATGGAAGTGAAAGAAGAAGAGGAGGAAGAAATGGATTCTTCCTTGGAAAGTTTCGAAAAACCATCCCACCCTACCAAAAAAGAGATGCCGGTGAACCAAGAGATGCTTCTTAAAGAAGAAAAGAAGCTTCTTAAAAACCAAAAGAAGCTTAAGCATTCGTTTAGTAAAAAGTTTACTTCTCTTTCCAACGAAGTGGACAAATACTTTGGAAAGATCATTCGCAAGCTTGGTGGCTCTTAATTCATCATCGTCTACATCTTTATAAGCCTATCTAGTTGTTTCCTTATGATATTTAGCTTTGTCTTGTGTGCTTTTTAATTTAAACTCATGTCATTTTTATGTATTTTCTTGTATTAATCGTTGAAACCCATGTACCCTTTTATTCTAAGTAATGAAATATATTTCTTACTGTCTTAGATTGTTTATTAGTCTTTGGAAGTTATAAATATATAATGGTATAAGATAAAAAAATATAGCAAATACTCTTGTTTTGAAAATTTATGTATGTATGTATGTCAACATATAACGGGCAAAAAGATTTTTTTTTTAAATTTCAAAATATAAATAACTACCATCCATCCATTCATTCCAAATGACTTTCTACTCCTATATGAGCCAATTTCTTCCAGAAAACTCACTCATCATTTTATTCTATACTCTTTTTTCATTATCAAACACATTTTTACAAATATGTCTTCTCCACATAAAAAATTATGTGAAAATCTTGAACAAACTCTTCAATCATTAAAGTATATTCTCTCTTTTATCCTAAGAAATCAATGACATTTAGATTTAAGTCAAATACAGATGATCAAGCAACAAGAAAAGCATTTTGACACCGTTCGATGAATGATCACTTCTTTAATCAAAGAATAACCATCCAACAACCTAGAGTGCATTATTAACGGGGATTGGGATGCCATCAAAGCATATCCAATCTCCGGGTCCAACGGTTAGGTTGAATTTCCATGAAACGCCTAGTTATTAGGTTTGGATTTGATATGTAAATATATATAAATATACGTACTCTTCGGATTTAGTTTGATTGATTTGGTTTGACTATTGGGATTTTATTTGATTGGTTTGGATTATTGGAAATTGTGTGTTTGATTTGGTTTGATTGGCTTGAACACAACTGGATTTGTTTGTACATATATGTATAGTTTAAATTGGATAAATAAAGATTTACTTTATAGAGTCATAGAATATTATTAAAGTCCCTGGTATCAATCTTTGATCTCTATTTTCCATTTCCTAAATCCTTTATATTTAAAACAAAATATATTTTAAAAATATATTTAAAAATATTTTGTACAAGTTTTTTAAAGTTCAAAATGTTTATAACTATGTCTAAACTATTTTATAGAGTATCAAATTATTTTATATAGCATAAGATTTTCAAAACATTTTAAAATAAACAAGTTTTCAAATTACACTAGCCTATGTCGACATATAGGCAGATGATATGTCGACATATATACTGTAATTTTGAAATTCAAATTTTGAAATGAAGTGTCTATTCATCATAACAATTCCTAAAAGGACACGTCTGTTTATTCCCTATATATAGGGGTTTTCGAATGAATTTTTATCAATAACTTTCTTATTATCTTCTCTCCTCGTACTTTGCCAAAATTTCTAGTGAAAAACTTATTCAAATCTTCTCAATTTAAACCAGAATAAATTCTATCTTTACTGTATTGATTCTATATTATTTACTATCTGACTTCAGTCATTTCTCTCTCAATCAAAGATCAAAGTGTTGTTCAAGAGGCTATAGGATCCATTATATCCAAAGATCAAGAAACTGACTTTGGAAAAACCATTAAACTCTAGTTGTATTTACCTGGGTATTATTGTAGCCGGTTCAACTCAATTGGGTGTGCTTTGTAGGCCGAAAATTCAAGTGGGTGTACCATGAGCCTGGAAAATCAAGAGGCTGTGTCTCGTTGCCTCAGAATCAAGATTGTAACTGGGTTTGTCTTTTACATGTTTAAACATTGGCATTTGAAAAGAAATGTGTATAAGCAATTGTACGGGATGGAACATAGGATAACTCTGAACCAGTATAAAAATTCCTTGTGTGATCTCTCTAATTCTTTGCTTTTTACTTTATTACATTTATACTTATCTTTGTTTGCATCTGTGATTGTTCATTCTGCATTATTTAATAATAATCTTGAAACAATTTTAGAAAGATTTACAAAAATAAGAAAACACTCTTCGCCCACCTTTAGTGTTTAATTAGCTTTAAGGTCCATAATTCTGCAACCCACAAAGACAACATTAACTAATGCCCAAACATGGGTTTTGCTTTATTTAGTAGGTCAAGTCTGGACAACAGGAGGAGATTTGACATCTTATTAGGGCGTGCTTCCGGCAACTTCTCCAAGGTTATGGGAGAAGGTTTTATTGTTCCTGCCCAGTACTTAGCTTTTAATGACATTGTAACGACTCGGGTTTTGCCCGCTCGAAAATCAACATCCGTACTTCACATTGTACAAGAATGCCGCAGATTCGACCGTTCAAATCCGATTCGCCGGAGCTATAACAACATTAAGTAAATAACACAGCGGAAGAAAAGAATAATACATGATATCATATACAACTCCAATGAATACAATATCCAGTATGATATACAACAATGATATCAATATGATACAACAATATCAGAAATAACAAAAATGATACAGCGGAAGTAACAACAAATGGAAGAGATCTCCAAATGATCAATCAGAGAATGACTCCAATAACTCCAATATCAGCTCGAACCACAAAGAGAAGCAAGTGCAGTCCTGAACTCCAAGAACTGAACCAGCTCCAGATAATCTACTAAACCTGAATATCTGAGAAAACCCAACTCTAGACTGCCCGTGTGGAAAATAGTGGGCACCCAGAGTTTAGGAAGGGAACAATAAACTCCGGATCAGTCATGGGACTGGTGTGAGCAACAAAAACAGTTTATCTTTAAACAACAACAAAAGGTTTTAAACATTGAAACCCGCAATGCTTTTGGAAAATGAAACTACCATAAGACCTCCCACCACACACACAATGCAAACACAGAATTGGAGGAGATTTCTTCTTATGATAGTCAAAAATGCTTACTACGCAAAATCATTCGATATTATTATTATTATTAGTGCATAGTGTCGAAAACATTTCGAAAATATAATATTAATCTTAGCCAGCATACAACCATTGTTGTATGCCTACTATAGCTACTACGTTCAATAGCAGGTTACCGCCACATTCCATAGCAGGTAATACAACTAAAACCGTACAGGGTTCGTATTGTTTCTTTGGATTTCCAACAAATGATCAGGCTAAGGAACTTCCTTACCGAAATAGAAACGCCTCTGGAAAGACGCTCCGGATCCTAACCGGATCTCTGCAAACAAAAGGCCGACGCTACCTCACGCTCTAACCGAGCTGTAACTAGGTAACTAACACACGAGTCATGTCATCCCCCGGTCGTTACCGACCTTTATCCGAGGGATCCCGAAAACCAACAAAGCAACATCATACAGTAATAAATTACCGTGTCCACATGAGTTAAGTATCTGGGCTCCATACCATGATACCACCCTTTATCCAGAAGGAAATGACATACCCTAGGGGCGCTACCCCTACAAACCTTTGTCGCAACATTCCTGTTTCGACCATTACCGGGTTGTGAGGCTCGACGAAGTCTCGTCCACATATATTACGCTTTTTCACAAAGCCACGCTTTTTCACAAAGCCACGCTTTGATCCACAATTGATCAACAGCACTTCGTATGCCACATTACCAAATTGGGAATGTATCACTAGTAACCATCAACTACATAACCTCTGAGCTCGTACGTCTCAGAGAAGGGTGTTAAGCTAAGAGAATAAATTCTCCGCCACCAACAGAAATGTATTTGATAGAAACCAGCTTTACATCTCAAAGTGTAACGTCAGACACACATCCATACAAGTCTGTTCCGGGTTCGAACAGAACCGAAGGCACTTCCGAAGAAGCCCTTGCAAATCCGGGTATTCACAATCTCGATCGGACTTCCCATCACTTAGGAAATCTCTATACCGGAGCCATGATGCAGAGAAAATCGATAGGTCATCATATCGCTCTCGCAAATACCCGGTCTTCACCACCGGTCTTCAAATGCTATCCATATCGTCGTATCACTATTCGGAATGGGTTATATGACACAAAGGTCCTCTCCCGGCTAAACCGAATAACGAGCGCAATTAAAAATCATATGGATACTGGGGTCTCAGTTAAATCACAGCTTAAAGCTTAAAACTTTTCATTCGAATGGTTAAAACAAATTTACCATTTCCAATCTTTTAAACAAAAAGATTCATTTCCAAACCTTCAATGGTTTAAACAATTTCCACACTTTTAATCTTTTAAACAAGAAGACTCAATTCACAAAGTTAACCCCGTTCACAAAGATTCATTCATGGATTTCAAAACAATTTCCATTTCAATTGAATTAACTCGTTAAATCTTTAAGTCAAGATTTAACTTATAGCTTTCAAAACTCGTTTCCAAAGATTCATTCAGTCTTTCAAAACAATTCCACTTCAAGTTAGATTAACTCATCCGGTCTTTGAAATCAAAGACTCATTTCATAGTTTTCAAAACATTTCCATTCTATTTCAACTCGAAACCATTCAACACAATTTGGAAATCCGTTCTTATGTGAAAGCTTTTACTATTTGAAAACAAGTAGTTTTCGTTTCAGAAAAATCCAGTATATTTACACGAGTTAAAACCCTTGAATTAAATTCAAATTCCCAAATCAATACATTTAAAATGGTTTAACCCATATATAACTTGTACATCATCTTTAATCCCTAGTTTCAAATCATAGAATTCAATTTCAAACTTGAATTCAAATTTAAATCAAATTATTTAAATTTCAAAACTCGATCAAGTTATTCGAAATATCTTTTATCTTTGAAATTCCATTTCAAAAACTTTCCACTTTAAACCCCAAATTCCAATTTCAAAAACATTAAATTTAAATTATCTGCGACTTAACCGATTTCCACGTGAAATCCATATTTGTGTGTGTAAAAGTGTAGTCCAGGGGTTTTACACAATAGTGCAACATCAATCATCACAGATATATCGATAAGGGATAAAATCGATAACGCTTATCTTCATTCACAGATTCATAGATAAAATAAATTTATCAGTCACAAAGATTCATCATTACAATTCGATGTGGGTTTCGGATAACCAACTGGAATCCGACTCCCTGTCGCACTGAATTTCAAATGTCGTTCTATGGGTCAAAGGTTTTCATATTCATATAACAGTATATTCATCATAGGTATAACAGCTCAGCACAAAGCAATTCATATTACAAGGCATCACAATCACATAACAGAGTTATCAATCCAATACACAACATTCAATAGAATACAAACATCCATAAGGAAGATAAATTGATCACCTGATTAATTGAAACCGGATTAATCACTAATCCAAGTTATTTAGTCAATTATAAATTAATTAACTTTAAATTCATTAATTAATAAATTAATAATTTAATTAACCCCTTAATTGCTTTCATTAAGTAATTAACAATTTACAGTTGATTATCTTAACTAATTTATCTAATTATTTATCAAAATAAATCACATTAATTAATACTTAAAAATTCTTAGTTAATTATCTTTATTAACTAATAACATTTCTTAACTACTTTTAATAAATCTCAAATTTTAAATAAATCTTAATTATTAATTTATTAAGTTGATAAACAAATCATTCCTTAATTTTACTTCAAGACCGATCTGAAATTCATATTCCATCTTTGATTTAAAATTCCACTTAAACCTTGATTTACAATTTAGATTTCAAGACAATGTTCTGTTGTTAAAATCTGGAAACTCATATACCCGAGCTCCTCTTCTATTTGCTTCGAGCAAAAATTCGAAACACACGAGGATTTCCCGAGTCCCTCCTTTCCTGAATTTGTTATTTTCTTCTTCTCTTTTTTTTTAACGGTGATACTTAAATCACAGGAATAACCCACCAAAACTCGAAGTCCCCCTCCGAAAATCATCAGAAAATCTCGAATATCAAGTCGAGCCAAACATCCCCTTCTTTCCAGACTCCACCACTTCTTCTTCTTGGTTTTCTTCCACTGACACATTGAATCACGGTGCACGTGCACTGATCGTCCAACAGCTTCCGACCAACCTCAAAGCTTCCTACCAGTCGCTGGTGATCTTTCTGACCATCACCACTACCCCACATCGTCGAACATCCCCTGAAACGAAATCGAGCCATCTGCTCCTTCCTGAAACCAATCCAGTTCACCAAGAACCGCCTCGTCCCACCGCGTGACGTCACCGGAGTCCACGCGAATCTCTCCGAAGCTTCGTCACGACCCCTAATACCCACGGCACAACATGCGATCGCCTCCGATTGCTCCTCGTCGCCGCGAATACAAGTAAAACTTCGACGTCAAATTCAGGGTATAAAACCCTATCTCGATCATTACTGGCCAACACGATCCACTAAAAATTCCCAATGCATTTTTCCTACGATCGCCAGTACTCCAGCCACCTCCACCAATGACCACGACACCCAGTTCGACTTTGATCGCCGGAATTTGGTGAAAATGCTAATTCCGTTCAACATTCAATTCCTCCCAAAATATCAACTTAAAAATCCCCATTTTATTTTTAAAAATCATATCTTTTGATGACGAATCAAAATATATATCTGAAACAACAAGTTATTAAAGTTGAGATTTTGATATATTTAAACTCTTACTGTTCTTCTTCCTTCTTATCAAAACTATTATTAGATTTTCACTGGAAATGTTTTAAATCAAATACCCTGTCATTAAGATCAAGTTTGATTTATACATCTAGGTTTAACAAAAATCAGGAAGAGATATATTGAATTTTATTTTATTTTTGATCAAGCTGGATGCTCTGAAATGAGAAGACAGAGGTACTTTCCACATAACCTAGCATTCACTTCTACAAATATTTATACGCAGAGGAATTCATATATATGTATATATGCATAACAAGGCAACTTCAAACTCAGGCATCATAAGCAACAGATAAACACATATATTTAGTTTTAATTGTTTACTCACCGTTGTTTTGAAGAACAAACAGATTTCAAACTGAAGCAGTTGTAAAGATTTGCAAGTTGAAACTTCCTAGTTTGATGTTTTCTCAGTTGTAATCTAACGAACGAAACAGAGATGTAGAAAATGATGTATATAACAAAAGGTTTACAGGTTGTTTTATATTGTTTGTACAAAAGAGGTATTTTCTAGTGTAAGCTTTCTTTATTGGTCAGAGATTTTTATCTCAAATTGGAGGCTGAAATGAAATATGCTGGTGTACTAAAGATGACTTAACATTAAATGCCTATGTCCTTATGTCTACACATACATATCCCCTAATTTATTTCGTATGTACTTATGTTTGGATATACTTTCCTTTTTATACTCATGTTTCTCTGAACCATTCGTATACAAAGATATTTCATATCATTACTTTGCTTTGTTATGCCTGCAACATGTATATCTAGTTTATTTTCTTGCCTAGCATGATTACTTACAGCCTTACATCTACAACTATTTCCAGAACTGTCAAAGTGTTTCACTTGATTTAACTTACCTTGTTTTAGTGTTATCTTTGTAATATAGACAAGTCCTTATAGTTAACTAGTTATTGTTTATTTCTACTTACCTATTCATGCTTTATGAATAAATATGGTACTAGTTTTATATTTTTGAAATACAAGTAACTACTATTTGAATTTTATTTTACTTCTATCATTATTTTTGTTTCATTTATTCCATTTGTTATAATTTAACTCTAATAAAAATTATCTTATTTTCATATTCAAATTATCATCATTTCTAAACTTTAAACTCTTTTATTTATCTGGTATCCAAAGTATATATATATATATATACACACATTATTTAAATTTAAATGATTAAATATATTTTCTATTTGTATCGGGGAAACTCGCATCTCCTTATCGATTTATTTCACTATTTTAATTCAAAAATTCATTTAATTATTAATGTAAATATGATTAAAATTCGGGGTCGTTACAGACTTCCCCCCTTAAAAGAATTTCGTCCTCGAAATTTGCCAAGGAGACACAAAGATAGTTGAAGAATATTTCATCAAATCAACTGGATATCTATTCTGCATTTGGCTTACCAAATCAGAATATCAATAACAGATACAAGAACGAATCTGTTTTAACACTTCAGAAGATACTCGGGTTATCCAGATCTACGAAATATACAATGGCATCGGTCAGTTCGAAGAGATAACTAACCATTCGTAGAATATATCCGGACCCAAAGAATAGACAGATATGTGGATACAATTTCAAAACTTTTAGTTCAGAACTAAAATATACCTATCAACCATAGAAATCAAAGCAAACAATTTATCCAAACAAACAATTTTGGTCCATCCGGAGTTTATGTCCCATATTAATATATCGAATCTCCTTCCTAGATCTACCAGGAACTATCGAAGAATTGAGAAGAGATGCTGAAAAAAAGAGATTGATAGAGAAAAGATTGTTCCCTTGTTGTTGCAAAGTATTGACCATTTATAGTCGTATTTCTTTGTCCCCTATCCAATCCTCTTCTTGCACTCATACTTACTATCAGTGAATAGTAAGAGAATTTACTGAGGCACACGAACGGATATCTGAGGAATACTCATTCTAGAGTTTACTTCACTCTATCTCTAATGAGCTACTTAACGTGTTATACTCCTGAGCTAAAGTTCAACCTTCAGCTCTGATACCACTTGTAACGACTCGGGTTTTGCCCACTCGAAAATCAACATCCGTACTTCACATTGTACAAGAATGCCGCAGATTCGACCGTTCAAATCCGATTCGCCGGAGCTATAACAACATTAAGTAAATAACACAGCGGAAGAAAAGAATAATACATGATATCATATACAACTCCAATGAATACAATATCCAGTATGATATACAACAATGATATCAATATGATACAACAATATCAGAAATAACAAAAATGATACAGCGGAAGTAACAACAAATGGAAGAGATCTCCAAATGATCAATCGGAGAATGACTCCAATAACTCCAATATCAGCTCGAACCACAAAGAGAAGCAAGTGCAGTCCTGAACTCCAAGAACTGAACCAGCTCCAGATAATCTACTAAACCTGAATATCTGAGAAAACCCAACTCTAGACTGCCCGTGTGGAAAATAGTGGGCACCCAGAGTTTAGGAAGGGAACAATAAACTCCGGATCAGTCATGGGACTGGTGTGAGCAACAAAAACAGTTTATCTTTAAAAAACAACAAAAGGTTTTAAACATTGAAACCCGCAATGCTTTTGGAAAATGAAACTACCATAAGACCTCCCACCACACACACAATGCAAACACAGAATTGGAGGAGATTTCTTCTTATGATAGTCAAAAATGCTTACTACGCAAAATCATTCGATATTATTATTATTAGTGCATAGTGTCGAAAAAATTTCGAAAATATAATATTAATCTTAGCCAGCATACAACCATTGTTGTATGCCTACTATAGCTACTACGTTCAATAGCAGGTTACCGCCACATTCCATAGCAGGTAATACAACTAAAACCGTACAGGGTTCGTATTGTTTCTTTGGATTTCCAACAAATGATCAGGCTAAGGAACTTCCTTACCGAAATAGAAACGCCTCTGGAAAGACGCTCCGGATCCTAACCGGATCTCTGCAAACAAAAGGCCGACGCTACCTCACGCTCTAACCGAGCTGTAACTAGGTAACTAACACACGAGTCATGTCATCCCCCGGTCGTTACCGACCTTTATCCGAGGGATCCCGAAAACCAACAAAGCAACATCATACAGTAATAAATTACCGTGTCCACATGAGTTAAGTATCTGGGCTCCATACCATGATACCACCCTTTATCCAGAAGGAAATGACATACCCTAGGGGCGCTACCCCTACAAACCTTTGTCGCAACATTCCTGTTTCGACCATTACCGGGTTGTGAGGCTCGACGAAGTCTCGTCCACATATATTACGCTTTTTCACAAAGCCACGCTTTTTCACAAAGCCACGCTTTGATCCACAATTGATCAACAGCACTTCGTATGCCACATTACCAAATTGGGAATGTATCACTAGTAACCATCAACTACATAACCTCTGAGCTCGTACGTCTCAAAGAAGGGTGTTAAGCTAAGAGAATAAATTCTCCGCCACCAACAGAAATGTATTTGATAGAAACCAGCTTTACATCTCAAAGTGTAACGTCAGACACACATCCATACAAGTCTGTTCCGGGTTCGAACAGAACCGAAGGCACTTCCGAAGAAGCCCTTGCAAATCCGGGTATTCACAATCTCGATCGGACTTCCCATCACTTAGGAAATCTCTATACCGGAGCCATGATGCAGAGAAAATCGATAGGTCATCATATCGCTCTCGCAAATACCCGGTCTTCACCACCGGTCTTCAAATGCTATCCATATCGTCGTATCACTATTCGGAATGGGTTATATGACACAAAGGTCCTCTCCCGGCTAAACCGAATAACGAGCGCAATTAAAAATCATATGGATACTGGGGTCTCAGTTAAATCACAGCTTAAAGCTTAAAACTTTTCATTCGAATGGTTAAAACAAATTTACCATTTCTAATCTTTTAAACAAAAAGATTCATTTCCAAACCTTCAATGGTTTAAACAATTTCCACACTTTTAATCTTTTAAACAAGAAGACTCAATTCACAAAGTTAACCCCGTTCACAAAGATTCATTCATGGATTTCAAAACAATTTCCATTTCAATTGAATTAACTCGTTAAATCTTTAAGTCAAGATTTAACTTATAGCTTTCAAAACTCGTTTCCAAAGATTCATTCAGTCTTTCAAAACAATTCCATTTCAAGTTAGATTAACTCATCCGGTCTTTGAAATCAAAGACTCATTTCATAGTTTTCAAAACATTTCCATTCTATTTCAACTCGAAACCATTCAACACAATTTGGAAATCCGTTCTTATGTGAAAGCTTTTACTATTTGAAAACAAGTAGTTTTCGTTTCAGAAAAATCCAGTATATTTACACGAGTTAAAACCCTTGAATTAAATTCAAATTCCCAAATCAATACATTTAAAATGGTTTAACCCATATATAACTTGTACATCATCTTTAATCCCTAGTTTCAAATCATAGAATTCAATTTCAAACTTGAATTCAAATTTAAATCAAATTATTTAAATTTCAAAACTCGATCAAGTTATTCGAAATATCTTTTATCTTTGAAATTCCATTTCAAAAACTTTCCACTTTAAACCCCAAATTCCAATTTCAAAATCAATTGAAATTAAAATTTCAATTTCAAAAACATTAAATTTAAATTATCTGCGACTTAACCGATTTCCACGTGAAATCCATATTTGTGTGTGTAAAAGTGTAGTCCAGGGGTTTTACACAATAGTGCAACATCAATCATCACAGATATATCGATAAGCGATAAAATCGATAACACTTATCTTCATTCACAGATTCATAGATAAAATAAATTTATCAGTCACAAAGATTCATCATTACAATTCGATGTGGGTTTCGGATAACCAACTGGAATCCGACTCCCTGTCGCACCGAATTTCAAATGTCGTTCTATGGGTCAAAGGTTTTCATATTCATATAACAGTATATTCATCATAGGTATAACAGCTCAGCACAAAGCAATTCATATTACAAGGCATCACAATCACATAACAGAGTTATCAATCCAATACACAACATTCAATAGAATACAAACATCCATAAGGAAGATAAATTGATCACCTGATTAATTGAAACCGGATTAATCACTAATCCAAGTTATTTAGTCAATTATAAATTAATTAACTTTAAATTCATTAATTAATAAATTAATAATTTAATTAACCCCTTAATTGCTTTCATTAAGTAATTAACAATTTACAGTTGATTATCTTAACTAATTTATCTAATTATTTATCAAAATAAATCACATTAATTAATACTTAAAAATTCTTAGTTAATTATCTTTATTAACTAATAACATTTCTTAACTACTTTTAATAAATCTCAAATTTTAAATAAATCTTAATTATTAATTTATTAAGTTGATAAACAAATCATTCCTTAATTTTACTTCAAGACCGATCTGAAATTCATATTTCATCTTTGATTTAAAATTCCATTTAAACCTTGATTTACAATTTAAATTTCAAGACAATGTTCTGTTGTTAAAATCTGGAAACTCATATACCCGAGCTCCTCTTCTATTTGCTTCGAGCAAAAATTCGAAACACACGAGGATTTCCCGAGTCCCTCCTTTCCTGAATTTGTTATTTTCTTCTTCTCTTTTTTTTAACGGTGATACTTAAATCACAGGAATAACCCACCAAAACTCGAAGTCCCCCTCCGAAAATCATCAGAAAATCTCGAATATCAAGTCGAGCCAAACATCCCCTTCTTTCCAGACTCCACCACTTCTTCTTCTTGGTTTTCTTCCACTGACACATTGAATCACGGTGCACGTGCACTGATCGTCCAACAGCTTCCGACCAACCTCAAAGCTTCCTACCAGTCGCTGGTGATCTTTCTGACCATCACCACTACCCCACATCGTCGAACATCCCCTGAAACGAAATCGAGCCATCTGCTCCTTCCTGAAACCAATCCAGTTCACCAAGAACCGCCTCGTCCCACCGCGTGACGTCACCGGAGTCCACGCGAATCTCTCCGAAGCTTCGTCACGACCCCTAATACCCACGGCACAACACGCGATCGCCTCCGATTGCTCCTCGTCGCCGCGAATACAAGTAAAACTTCGACGTCAAATTCAGGGTATAAAACCCTATCTCGATCATTACTGGCCAACACGATCCACTAAAAATTCCCAATGCATTTTTCCTACGATCGCCAGTACTCCAGCCACCTCCACCAATGACCACGACACCCAGTTCGACTTTGATCGCCGGAATTTGGTGAAAATGCTAATTCCGTTCAACATTCAATTCCTCCCAAAATATCAACTTAAAAATCCCCATTTTATTTTTAAAAATCATATCTTTTGATGACGAATCAAAATATATATCTGAAACAACAAGTTATTAAAGTTGAGATTTTGATATATTTAAACTCTTACTGTTCTTCTTCCTTCTTATCAAAACTATTATCAGAATTTCACTGGAAATGTTTTAAATCAAATACCCTGTCATTAAGATCAAGTTTGATTTATACATCTAGGTTTAACAAAAATCAGGAAGAGATATATTGAATTTTATTTTATTTTTGATCAAGCTGGATGCTCTGAAATGAGAAGACAGAGGTACTTTCCACATAACCTAGCATTCACTTCTACAAATATTTATACGCAGAGGAATTCATATATATGTATATATGCATAACAAGGCAACTTCAAACTCAGGCATCATAAGCAACAGATAAACACATATATTTAGTTTTAATTGTTTACTCACCGTTGTTTTGAAGAACAAACAGATTTCAAACTGAAGCAGTTGTAAAGATTTGCAAGTTGAAACTTCCTAGTTTGATGTTTTCTCAGTTGTAATCTAACGAACGAAACAGAGATGTAGAAAATGATGTATATAACAAAAGGTTTACAGGTTGTTTTATATTGTTTGTACAAAAGAGGTATTTTCTAGTGTAAGCTTTCTTTATTGGTCAGAGATTTTTATCTCAAATTGGAGGCTGAAATGAAATATGCTGGTGTACTAAAGATGACTTAACATTAAATGCCTATGTCCTTATGTCTACACATACATATCCCCTAATTTATTTCGTATGTACTTATGTTTGGATATACTTTCCTTTTTATACTCATGTTTCTCTGAACCATTCGTATACAAAGATATTTCATATCATTACTTTGCTTTGTTATGCCTGCAACATGTATATCTAGTTTATTTTCTTGCCTAGCATGATTACTTACAGCCTTACATCTACAACTATTTCCAGAACTGTCAAAGTGTTTCACTTGATTTAACTTACCTTGTTTTAGTGTTATCTTTGTAATATAGACAAGTCCTTATAGTTAACTAGTTATTGTTTATTTCTACTTACCTATTCATGCTTTATGAATAAATATGGTACTAGTTTTATATTTTTGAAATACAAGTAACTACTATTTGAATTTTATTTTACTTCTATCATTATTTTTGTTTCATTTATTCCATTTGTTATAATTTAACTCTAATAAAAATTATCTTATTTTCATATTCAAATTATCATCATTTCTAAACTTTAAACTCTTTTATTTATCTGGTATCCAAAGTATATATATATATATACACACATTATTTAAATTTAAATGATTAAATATATTTTCTATTTGTATCGGGGAAACTCGCATCTCCTTATCGATTTATTTCACTATTTTAATTCAAAAATTCATTTAATTATTAATTTAAATATGATTAAAATTCGGGGTCGTTACAGACATACCATTGGATAGTGACGATGAGGGGTCCGAGAGTGAAGGTGTTGATAAAGGAAATATAGGCAGTGATGATGACGATGATGAGGATGAAGATGATAACGATGAGACTAATGATACTAGCGATCCTTCTGGAAAGGAATTTCCAAGAAGAGAAGGATAGTGGTTCAGGTCAAGGTGATGGTGGATCTAGAATGCTCAAGGATCGGATCGTATAATTGATTTTCCTTTTTTGAAAATTACTAAAGGTGCTGATAAATCTCCACCGCCTAGACAGTCTCCTCCCAAGTCAATGCCTTTTGAGTCAGGGGAAATATGTCAAACGCCCATCGGGACACAATCGCCTCTAGAAGTTTAAACTCCTTCCCATGCTCCAATTATTTGTTCCTTTAGACCTAGTGCCTATGCTACCCCTCTATAGGTAATCTTCTTATTTATTTCTCATTCATTTTCTATGTGCTTAGTTTAAGATTATTGATATAACTTAACCATCAACGTAGAAAAATGACTAGGAATTATTTTGAGATTACTCTAGATAAAAAGAACTAATAAAATTTAAGGCTTAACTGAAAGAAGAAAGGCTATGAAAAGACTTGAATGAATCCCATGAAAAATATATGAGACTTTTAAGACGTCTAAAATATCTTGAGGATTTCAAGAAAAAAGAGCTGCACCCCTCCCTCGAATATTACGCTTTCACCGGGATAATTTTTACAACAAAAATAAAGAGTTAACTACACCCTTTTGGATGTTAATTGAGGATAGGACTAAACTTATGGAGTGCCTATACTTTGTGTATGCCTGATTCCCTATAACTGACTTTTCTTTTCTGGGCGGGGGTTGCGGAAGACTGCTTAGATGTCTTCATAAGAGATACTTGGATTTACGTGGATCTGACCCTCGTCTTGGAGAATGTTGAAATTTGCCTAGAGTTTTTATTTTTCCCTTCACAATAGATTCTCTTCCTCTAAATTAAGCAAAATTTAACAAGGATAAGTTTTTTACCGAGTAGTATAAAGAATCTATTCTTTATGAGCCCTTGTGATGTATTTTATTTATCGTGTTCTTCTAAATTGGATTTGTAACGACTTTGCGGGCTTTGTATTTTTAATATACTTATTACCACGGAACAAAACAATAAGAACGCCTAAGAGAGGGCATTGCTATTAAATTTGTTTCTCTTTATTCGTCATCCCCCATATCAAGAGATAACTTAAGTAAATTAGTTACATTGAAAAGGGCTATTAAAGAAAATTTCTCCTTAATAAACAAGTCGTGCTTATCAAAATACTACTTTCTTAGTGACCTTCATCAACCGTATACCCAGTTTCCGAATTTAGATTTAAATTCCTTGGGAATCTATAAGGACCAATTTCTTCCAGAAATCTAGAATAATTATACCAAATTACTGTGCAGTGGATTTAGTCCCCTTCTAAAGAATGGGACTGCCATGGGTTTCTTTCGATCAATACTCCTCTTGGTGCTAATGCTCCTTTTAGCGCGACGTTCTCTATTTCGCCTTCTTCTTTTTAAAAGATTTGTGATGTTCTTTCTAATTCTGAAAATCGATTGAGTTGTAATCTTAACTATTGTTGTTTTTTATGGATGTAATATCTCTTATGAGAAAATGATTGTTGCTTAATGGAAATTTTATCGTCTTTTCTTTCATTTATTTTTATTGAAATAGTTTTATTCTTGTTTTTAAATTAGGACCAAGAGTTGTCCATATCGATTGACATTCCGAGTTTAAATCAATGCCTCGAGGATATTCGGTCTAAATTTGCATCGACATCAAAAGAATGACCCTCTCATTGTATATTTAGTTCATTAACCTAAGGGGATGATGAAACAAATAAGTGGTTCGAGAAGTACCATAAGGAGAAATCTATCTTGAAATCAACCAGGAAATAGTAAAAGACTTTGAGAAGAAAGTCTTACAGAAGGATGCTGAAATTACCGAGCTAACTAAGAAGCTCAGTTCAAGTGCCGATTCCAAATAGTAGTTAGAATTCGATACAAGGTAGCTCAATTGAATCAACATATCTTTGACTTGAAGCTGAAGTGTAAAAGCGAATGTCAACCTTACGAGTTAGTATTGACTGAAGGCGAAGAAGGCTTGCCTACCCCTATCTCAATCGATTCTCCCCAAGGTAATCAACATGGCTTTCCATTATGTTCCAATATCGATCAGCCGAAGGTCATGGTGCGACCGATTCTTCCTAGGTAGATAAATTGAGTGACCTTCCAAGATCTACTAGAACCTTCAGATTAGAGTGTATCTGAAATGTCAAAGATAAGTGGAACGAGAAATTTATTGAAACATTCTCATTGTAAAGATGAGAAATCGAGGCGATAGAATGCCAAAAGAATGAACTATTGGTGATACTAAGGTTTTTGAAGACAGCATTAGTAAGATAAAACACAAAATTTATCAATTGAAAGGTGCAAACAAAACTTATGAAAGGGCCTTATTAGTCCAAATCGATTATGTTGATCCTCTTCACGCCATTCATCATAAATAGAGAAAATTCAAGTAGTACCTTCTTGTGGCCTTGCAGCACATTGTCGACCCTCACTCTATGCTTGAGACTCTTATGAATGAGGTAAAAGAACTAGAAGACCAATTATCATTAATGCAGTTTTATTATATTAGGGCTTCTTAGCTTGACTTGCTTGTTAATAAGTTAGTTGAAGTTATAGTCGCTTTTAAAAATCAATTTCACATTTTTAGGCAAAGGGAGAGATAGAAAATTAAGGAAAGCTATTGTTTCTAGCTAACGATGATATCATCGTTTTTTCAAATATGGTTGTTTTGAAGTTTTAAAAGATATTGGAGGGCCTACTATTTGTAAAAGGAAGCGGGCTCAACTAACGAACATCATTCCTTTACATTAGATGTGGAGGGTAAAGGGAAGGAACTCATCTATCAACATCATCTGATTTCTCATCTTCTGGGACCATAAATGACAAAGTGAAATATTGAAAAAAAGATTTGCTATGTTAAAATGTCTATGTTGTGTCTTTTGTAAACTATATTATATATAACTTCTTGTATGAAATTGATAATGTATGTATGCTGATAAGCAGAATGAACCTCCCTTTTTTACGTACCTGACTTTGGTGATTTATTATTTTTGAAATTCTTCTTCCCGTTTGTTATCATGTGTCCTAGATTGACTTTGAATTGTTGAGTGTTGATTTCCTTAAGTGGTGTGCAGAGACTTGCCACATAATCATGTCTTCTTATTTTCTCTATGTGCTTTGACCAGGCCTAATAGAGGGATCAAAGGCTTGATTGACCATCAATCTTTGGATGGTTGCTTTGGCCAGGCCTGAAGTTGGGACTAAAGGCTTTTTGTCAATCTCCCTTGGATAGGTGTTTTGATCAAGCTCGGCGGTGGGATCCTTGATTGACCATCACTCTTTGGATGGTTGCTTTGGCCAGACCCGAAGGTGAGACCGAAGGCTTTTCATTCATCTCCCTTAGATTGGTGCTTTGACCAGGCCCAACGGTGGGATTAAAGGCTTGATTGACTATCACCCTTTAGATGGTTGCTTTGGCCAAGTCTAAAGGTGGGACCAAAGGCTTTTCGTCCATCTTCCTTGGATGAGTGCTTTGACCAGGCCCCATGGTGGGATTAAAGGCTTAATTAACCATCGCTCTTTGGGTGGCTGCTTTGGCCAGACCCGAAGGTGGGATCAAAGGATTTTCAAAGATCCATTATTAATCCTTTTGGTTTTTCAAAATAGAATTTTTGATTATTGTCGCTCTTTACACTTGGTTTTTCTTTCTTTGGTTCTAGTTCCTTGAACATTGAGACTCTATGAACTCTTTTAATTCTCCCTTCATTATATAATACTCGATGATTTCACACATGGCTCGACAATCATTAGTGTAGTGTTCATTAGCCTTGTGATAGTAATAATATAGACCCTATTTATGCCTTTCTTCTTTTCTAGCAACATTATTAGAAATCCAATAGTTTAGTTTTCCTTTGGTTGTAAAGTACACTTCCTCTTTAGAGACAGAAAGGGGAGTGATGATTTTAGCTTTCAGTCCTCTTATTCAAGGATTTCCTTGCTCATCTTTATATCTTTTATGGAAGTTTTGCACTCTATAACCCTCTTCCAACTTTCGTTTCTTTAATAGAGATTCCAACTTAACCATTTTTTGAGCAAAATTTTCAAAATCATGATTCATTTCAATTTCGAAGATGGTGCCTCGTGCTTGAAGCTAAATACTTTGCCTAATTTAAGAAAATGAATCCTTTTAAAACTTTACTCTATCACTTTTCCTTTAGGTTAATCTTTCTAAACTTAGCTTATTGGCTATGGAAATGGTTGAATTTTCTCTAATATGAAAAGGATTTAAACTCCATTTGCATGGGTTGTATTGAGAATCCTTCTCTTTTCCCTCAATGTTTGAAGAGTTAGCCCTCTCAAAGTCAATTCTTGTTCTTTAACATATTATTGCTTTCTTATTAAATAAGGTTAATGGTTTAGATGTGGTCCAGAAGGTCCTTGTTAGAACTTAATTGGCATGGTTGAAAATCCGAGCAAGTTTGGTTTATTTTTTAGGAGTGAATGAATGAGAGTGAGCCTTGAGCTCAACTCTCAAGAAAAGCACCAAAAAATGTTAAGGTAAAAGTTTGGCTAGGTTATTTGTAGAAGTATGAAGTAAAAGTAAAGAAAATCATCATTATAATAATATTTACAAAGTAATGCTATCATGTATTCAATAGAAGCAACTATGAAATTCATGGTCATGCTCATCCTTTATTGTAAAATTCTCAATTACAAATTGCCTTAACGGCCATGGATTCCCAAATTTAAAGATTTCTTTACAAAGGGGAAAAATTATGGAAATGAAGAAAAAGGTAGCCTTGGGGAATTCGACCCTTTTTGGAGGGGTACCCCTATATTTGTAAGGAATTAATGCTGTTGGATTCTTAACACGTGATATTCCATTAGAAGTCAGTGGTCATGATCAATCCAAGTGGCACATGATTGAGATGACATATGGCACATTTACTTTATGGTAGTTATAGATTCAGAACTATACGCGATAACACTTATTGCAACTTCTCGCAATGGTTCCAACTTACTCTTCTCGAATAGCAAGCGATAGCTCTACTCATTTCTATAGTTCTTAATGGATTTTGGTCTGTGAATTGATCGTGATGGCATCTTGGAAACCTTTCTTGATAGCTTAAACCTTCGATGGCATGTTGAAATCACTAAATAAAGCAATGGCTCTATGGAACCTTTTGCTATCGAACCTTTACTTTGTCGAGTGTTTGTGCCCAAAAGCATGCCACAAGCTTCATGTCTAAAGCTTCTTCATAGAAACTCCTAGCAAATTGCTTTATAAATTCACCATGATATCTTAGGGAGGAAACTTTCTTAGCGGTAGCTCTTTGGAAGCTCTTAGCAAAATCTCTTTTGAAAGATCCCCAACAATGGCCCTTTGGAGTTTCTCTTGGCTATAACTTTGCTTTATTACTTGAGAATAATGTGCAATGGTCATATGACACTCTTGGTGATGGCTTTATGGAACTACTAGCGACAGCTACTCTTTGTCACTTAAGAACAATAAGCAATGGTCTTGAACTTCTAGCAACGACTCTTCATTATTACTCAAGAACAATAAATGATGGCCTTGAACTTCCAGCGATGGATACTCTTTTACACTTAAGAATAATAGGCGATAACCTTGAACTTTCAGCAAGGGCTACCCTTTTACATTTAAGAATAGTAGGGTAATGGAACTGAACGACTAGCGACAACAGTTATTTTTAAGATATAACATCTATAATGTATAACATCAATTCTATTACTTTCCAAAATATGTATCATGGCTTAAACTATATGTTTACATGTTTGATAATGTTGGATGTGATATAAATGTGTGCATGTGGATGTGTGAAGCGAAAGAGTCATTATGAAAGCACTTTGAAATCCCTTTGCTTTAACTTGCTTATTTTGGTATGTTAATATATTAAGATATGATATATTTTGGTTGTTCTGTACACATATTTAGGTGTATGGAACAGTAAAAATTGGTTTGGAAACCTATAGAACTTGTGAAACAAAATGGTAAAAATTAGTAGCGGATTTGTCGCTATGGATGCACTTTGAAATTACCTTGTGTTTGGCGATTTTTTAGTTAACTTTGGAAGACATCCTTAGGGGTTTCTTTCACAATTAAAATATGTGTACTTATTATTATAAAAATATCAAAGTTTAAATCATTTTATAACCAGTTGGACAAAGTTGAAAACGTTAGAAGCGAATTAGTTGCTATAAATGCACTTTGAAAAATACGTTGTTTTTGGAAATTTTTAATATAATTTTGGAAGATATCCTTAAGGGTTTCTTTTCAAGCTTTTGAGTAGCCTAAGCATACTACCTAGCACAAAAAATTGGCTTAAAAATCATTTGTTTATATGGCTAAAACTGGCCACAAAGATCATGCATTTCCATGTTGTTCTCTATCCAGAACTTTAGGTAGCACTTATAAATGTTTTGGTCTAGTGCAGCACTTCTAGGCTTGTTGCAATATTTTGTTTTAATACAACATTTCACTTAGGTTTTCATGTTTTAAATGGTTAATAATCTATTATCGTCATGGAATTTTTTAGGGAAGTCTAATAACATGGATTTGAGTATGAAAAATACATTAGAAGATTAAACATATTTTTAATAATTAAATATTAATTTTTGAAGAAAAAGATTTCCTTTGTTGCATTTAAAATAAAAGGTTTTTAGTAAATTATAAATTAGTCAGTTTTAAGTAATAATTTACATAGATATTTGAAACCGTTTATAAGTTTTTTATATAAGTTTGGACAAGTTAAGTAATTCATAAAATGGTAAGTGGTTTTGTTAACCCTATGTTATAACAAAATGGACAGGCTTTGAGTAGTAAATTAAAAGTACAGTACCTTGTTAAATAAGTGTAGATGTAATTATATATTTATAAAGAATGGTTTAAAGATAACAACAAGTATACAATGGTTTTGGGTTTATAGTAACAATGTTCTAAATAAAATTTGTTTTTAACCCATTTAATTATACTTTTGAAAATGTGAAATCTTGTTTAAGATTTGTCAATATTCTTATACCATTTGGGATAAGAATATGAATACATTACTTAGTACTGAAAATGTATGAATAGTGAAAGTGTAGAAATGAATAGTAAAAGAGTAGAAATGAATATGGTAGAGTAGATACGAATACTGAAAGAGTAGAAATAAATAGTGTAATGGTAGAATACATGTATATATCTTTTGTAAAGGTATTTTAAATATATATATATATATACAAGTATTTATAAGGAAATATGATTGAATAAAAGAATGAATTGAAGAAAAGGGGGATTAGAAGTCGCTTATGTGACTTTATCATGCTCTATGTGACTTAATTTTGCTTTGTGTGACTTAATTGTGCTTTGTGTCTTTACCTTTTTATGGTAAGTATTTAGTCGTATACTTAGCTTTAAAATTCAACAAAGTAGATTTATTCTATCTGTGAGAGTTAAGAATGATGATCGAGTAAGGTTTAGAAGCAACAATGATCTATCCTACCGGCTTCGATTTTGATCGAGGGATAATGTAAGTTGAGAAAGTCGGAAATTAGCATATGAGACTTGATTTTCATATGCGACTGTTTCTATTTTGTACTAGGTAGTCGATTAGTCAACTATCGACTTTGACCAAATTAACTTTGGAAGTATATGTAAGTATTGCATATTGATTCAGTTTGAGATCCCTTAGGAAGGACTCATTCGTATGAATTATCTCTTGCTTTAAGAACATATATACATATATATTGAGATCACCTAAGGAGGACTCCTTTATATCATTTATTTAATTCTTAAAGAACTGGAATCGAGTTAACCGAAAATTCATCGATTAGTTTTGAAGAGTATGTGATCGGATAAGTGTATTACTTACTGAAACCACTTCAAAACTTATATATATATATATATATATATTGGAAGCGGTTGTGGAGTGAAATGCTATAGAATTGAACTATCTATCCTAAGGTTAATCCAAGGAAGGGGTCAGCATTAGCATTCATCGAAACTTATGTTGGGATCCATAGAGAGATTCATGAACTATTTGAGATGTAGGGATCTAAAGGGATGAAGACTCGTGTGTTGAGATACTGAATATGACTTCTCCATCGAAAATGACAGAAAATAAAGTACGTCTCATAGCTAGTGGGTTTAGCTAACCCAAGGTCCAAAGATCTAGATATGCTTTCGATTAAGGCACGTGGGAGTTGCTGGTATTTGATATTACATGTTAGGGGCATGGACTAGCAATGTTTACTTGGTGACATATTTTATCTAGAGATATGCATGGTTTTGGACGACAGTTTCTGGCCTTTGTGTAGAAGGCCGGCTTTCGGTTTTTCTCGAGGAGACCTCCATGGAAATTCATATGCGAAAGTACCTTAGCAGTTTTAGTTGTACTTCTAATATTGTTGTGTTGTAGGATGCAAGCAGCACAACTATTTTCTGATTTATATTCTACACCATAGACATTACCTTTTATACCACTTATATACTTGTTTCACAATTTGGTTCTTTTAGGGAAAAACCGTTATGGTGATTTAAACGGTCTCAAAAGTTATTGTTATATGTTGTATACATATTTCTTGAGTTTCTCATATGAGATTTATGTCTAACTCTTGATTTTATCTTTCCCTTAATTATATGGGTGCTCTTTCGAGTTATCCGAGAAAGGCAGGTTTTCATTGATATTCTCTGAAGCTTGAGTAGACAAGTTGGATGTTTTCACCTACCATAGTATTTTATTTCCGCTGCACTACTATTATGTATATATATATATCAGTATTTGTGAGGACAGGCTGTTATAATTGTCCAGCCTGATGATAATACCTAGGATTGTAACTCTGAAATGCGGTGTATCTTAGAGCAACACTTTATACCATCGTTTTGATATTATATGTTATCGTTCCACTCTGAGATTCTGATGTTTTGTTCTCTTCTTTCTTGTTCTTATTCGTGTTCTTTTTATTTTACCCTAATAATCCGTCTTTCCGGCACTTGAGTGCTCGGCATGTGAATATGATAGATGTATTAGTGTCGACATTTAAGGGTCGAAATGGCGGGTTATTACAATGTCTTCAGGTCCTTAGCATTTGATTTTGAAGTTAAGTGACCTAACTTTCAACATATTGATCTTACCGAATGGATATGTATTTGCTACTAAGGGAAGATAACTAGATTTCCTTGTCATCATGCTATAAAGTGTATTTATAGACGCAAAATATCCATTTATGATTTTGTTGATTATTATCTTACCTTTAAGGCTTATGTTGTTTTTATGGTAATTCAATAAATCATATTTCTAATTTTGACAAGCTGGTTGTTGATTCTAATACTAAAGATGTTATCAAGCCTCCTAAAGCGAAACATGGTCCCAGAGGATCTTTTATCAAACGCATCAAATGCATAGGAGGATTTGCATATTTTCAAAATAAGAAAAATAGTTGTGGTGTATGGAAATAATATGGCTACAAAAAGTGAAATTGTCATGCTTCTAAGAAGATATGTTAGTTTTTCTTTTCCTTTTATTTGTTTTATGATGTTTTTAAATTTACTAATTGGTTGTAGGACTTCTTTGTTTTATTGGCAATTTATTTTACATAAATCATTTGGTTGTAAGACTTTATTCATTTCTACGAATGTATTATTCTTCAAGTTGATAAGGTGTATGCAGTTGTGATGTTGTTCATAATTTTATATGATATCAATTTATGGATTTGTAATGATTTTTTGTGCATGTTTTGGATTTTATAAATAGTCTATAGTAGTTTTTGATGTAATGATATTGCTCATTTTTCAATAACAGTCATTGTTTAGTCGAAGTCTGTTTTTATTGATTTATTATATATACAATAAAATGAATGACATTATAATACTGACTATAATCTTTTAAAGATGGTTATTTAATAGCTCATTTTAAAGGTGTTTTCACAAAAAATGGATAAACACCTCAAAGTTGTATGATTTAGTAGATCTTATGTTGTTCTTAGTGATTTGAGTGATTTATGCAAATATATGAAAAGTAGGGGCTAAACTGTAAAAAGACACGCAGATTTATGGTGGTTCAACCAGAATGTGCCTACGTCCACTTTATATGTTATTTCTCTTCTCTTCTTTTTATTACAAGTACAAAGCTTTGATACAAGTAAAAGAAAGTTGTTTGAAAGTTCTCTCCGTGCTTGAGCTCTCAAACTTGTCCCCCATTGTTGTACCCCTGCCCCTCTATTTATAGAGTGAGGCTGGGGGTAGGGGTCATGGATGTATATAACAGCTGGTGGGCCTGGGCTGACGCGACCTGGCCTGGTATTGTTGGTCCGGAAGGAGCATGGTTCGGAACGTCTCGGTCCGGTGGCAGCTGGTTCGGTAGGATGGAGTTGAAGTGAGTTGGTCCGGTAGGAGCATGGTTCGGTAGGAGCATGGTGGAAGTGAGTTGGTCCGGTATTGCTGTTGGTCCGGTAGGAGCATGGTCCGGTAGGAGCGTGGTCCGGTAGGAGCGTGGTGGAAGTGAGTTGGTCCGGTAGGAGCATGGTTCGGTAGGAAGCATGTTGGGTGGTCTGGCGTACTTGGTTCGGTGGGAAGCATGTTGGGTGGTCCGGCGTACTTGGTTCGGAGAGACCGGTTGTGGAGTTTTGGTGGAGCTGGTCCGGTTGTAACTTGGATCGGTGGAGGATGGCCTGTTGGTTGGTTCGTTCGTGGCTGTGTTGATCCGGTGATGATGGTTCGGCTAGGCTGGTTCGATGGTAAGAATCCATCCAACATTTTCCCCCCAAAGTGGGGCATATGCTAGTATATGTCGCGCTTTGTTTCGGCTAGGGTGTTTTCATTTGGTCCCAGAGTGCCGAGCCATTTGGTCCGGTGTCTTGTATCTGCTTATAAATAGGGGCTACACACCTTCGTTATTCCTTACCGAACAGAGAGAGCCGAATCAAACTGAGTACCGAATCATCTGAGTACCGAATCATCTGAGTACCGAATAGTCCAAGCTCTGAACCAGGTATGTACTCTTTTGCCGAATGATCTTACAAATTCAGTACCGAATGAATTTTACATGGAAAATGCCGAATGATCCCTTGTGTTGGGATGCCGAATGAACTCTGTCTCTTGAACTATCGGACGAAACCGATGGTTTCTAAGTACCGAATGAATCTAATACCGGATGAGCTTTAATACTTGTATTATCAGTGAAGTTCTAGGTTACATAATTCATGCATTTTGGTGATGTACTTTCTGTGTTTGCAGATAATGTCTCGAAGAGTAGAAACTCGATCAGGCAGAAAGAAGTCCCAGGGCGAAGGAGAATCTCCCTCATTGCCCCCTGTTCAGCCAGGTCCGGAACGTCATGGATCTACCCCGAAATCACTAGTGGACGGGTACGGCCCTCAGGAGCTTTTGAACTCCCCGCCCGATTGCTTTCCCAGCTCCCTTAAGGAAGAGCAGCTTGATGTCATCTCCCGTTCTTTCGGGATTGATAGGGCGCAAATGCTGTTGCCAGGGAGAGAAGTTATGCCCTATGACCCTCCTGAAGGGTACTTTGCTTACAGCAGATACCACTGCATGTGTGGTGCCATTCCGCCTCTTAATGCTTGGGTAGCCAGCTTCCTCACATATCTAAAAGTGGCCCCATTCCAGCTTCAACCCAACTCCTATGCTATACTGGTGAGCCTCTTCGTCATCTTTCAGAGGAAGTATGGTCGTGCTCCTTCCAACCGGGAGATCCGGTACTTATATAATCTAAGGGGCTATAAGAAGGGGTCCCCATACATTAGCTTGGAGTCAGCTGTAACCTTCAAGCCGGTCTTGGATCTGTATTCTAAGTTCAGCATGTTTAAGAAGGAGTGGTTCTTCGTCAGGGACGACTCTGTTTCTATTCGGCGTTTCACCTCTGGATGTAAGTCGATGCTTTATTTATAATTTCCATTCGGGTTGCGATACTTCTTCTCATACGTTTCCATTTTTGCTAGCGACAGGTGGCTTTGCGGTTGTGGAGACTGATCGCCTGGTTCAGACGGCGGCTGAGATAGAAGCTATCCCCGGGAGAGATAGATCAGCTGCCTACCTGATCAGAAATGCGACCCTTCTGGAGTATAACTTGATCCTCCCACAGCAGTCAGTAGTCAAGCTGAGGGAAACAGGGGAGGAGAGGGCGGCTGCTCAGGCTAAGGGAGGTGTCACGGTTGAGAGTGGCAAGAGGAAACCTTTCGCGAAACCTCCAGCTGTCGGAGGTAAGAAACTTAAGAAGTCGGACGGTCCTTCCCCCAGCAATTGTCCACTTACCCAGGGGGAGGAAGACGTAGAGGAGGAAAGAGGTGAGGGTGGAGATGGTCGGGAAGGTGATGATGGTGGCGATGGCATCGGGGCCTTGCTTTCTGGGCAGGCAGGCGAGATTCAGGAGTGGACGGATGATGCATTTCGTCAGGCTTTTGAGGGGCTGGACGGAGAAGCGGCTTTGGTAGAGAAATCCGGGAAAGCCGACAAGGCTGGGACCGGTGCAAGCGAATCTTCTCAAACTACTCCAGCCAAGGTGGCTCTGACGACTCAAGGTGAACTTTTGACTCCCGCAGGCTCCATTTATGATAGGGACTTAGGAATATTTTATGATCCGCTCCCGTCCTGGAATGAAATCCAGGACTCATTACAGTATCCTACTCCTCCCCAGGGTTTGTATAACAGATGTGTTTCCTTTCTTCTTTTAACTTTTAATTTACCGCGTTTCTTGAATTATGGATCAATGTAAGCTTGTGACACTTGTTCTTTATATCAGGAGCAGGTAAAACGGCCAAGGCCTCAGATCTTCGGCACAGGCTTGAACAATACAAGCTTTCCAAAGCTTCCGCCAAGCCGAAGCCTTCGACCCACCGTTCCGGGGATGTAGTCGGCTACCGTCCTCTTCTCGGGGTTATTGAAGAGGGTATTCAAAAGAGAAAGAGGAGTCATTCCTCATCTGAACCTTCACTTGGTCCTCATCCCCCAGTTCAGCCTCTTTATGATATCACGGAGGAGGATAACGAGTTTGCACTCTCTCCGCACCCGTTTGTAAACCCTACCGTTATTCAGATTGATCGTCCTGATTTGGCTCGTAATCCATTTGCGGGTCACCCTGATCTGGATCCAGGTTCTCATGATATTACCTTTGACGAGGTTACTGGTGAGCACGTTCTTCCCCGCAATCCCATGGTACGGGTGCTTGATGAGGCTAAGTCCTTAGATCTCGATCTACTTACTACTCGGATAGTTACCATAGGAGACGAGGCCAAGGCTAATATTGATCGGGTGGCGGAGGAGACTAGGAAGCTGATGGGGCATCATGCCCGGCTGGTTAAGGCTGGAGAGGAGATTGGGAGTGCCAACATCCGACTACGATTGATGGTTTCGGACCAGGCCAAACAGCTCGCTGATCAGGCCATTCAAATCTCTCAGCATGAGGCTACCTCCGGGCGGTTGAGGAAGGCTATGGAGGAGGCTAGTAAGGCGGAACTGCGGAAGATGGAGGCTGCCTGCAAGGAGCAGATAAATATGTCCGTCTCGACAGTGGATGAGGTTCGGAGGGCGGATCTTGAGCGGGTAGAGGAGCTGTCGGGGAAGCTTGAAGCCGCAGAGCTTGCTCAGGTTAGGCTGAAGGAGGAGATGGAGGCGATGCGGAGATCCCTTTAGGCTGACTGCTCGAGATACCGATTGGAGAGAGAAACTGCCGTTGGAAGGTTGTTGGCTTCCGAGGCCCGGATGAGGGAGTTTGAGGAGAATGAGGGGATGATGGATGAAATGCTTCAGGACATGTACTTCCGAACTTGGAAGCAGGGCAACCTATCCTGGATGGATGATTATCCTAGGGTCATGGCTAAGATTTATCTTCGGGCTCTGGAGGAGGCTAAGGCGGATGCGGATAAAGAGGGTGGCGTGGCCTTCAGCATGGATGTGGTCACTGCCCAGTTTACCAAGGAGGAGAAGGTGGCGGTGAAGGAGGGTATGCGGTTGCTTGCTGCTGAGGAGGCAGGCGTGCAAGTAGAGGATGACGACCAGGATAGTCAAGAAGCAGGTTCTGGTAAGCCTTCCTTTTTAGTCTCTCCATTAACTTGGTTTCTTATCACTAATGAATCCTTTCTCTGACTGGACAGGTGGTCAACAGGACAAGGATAAAACTCCAATGCAGCCGGCCCCTTGATCAGACCTGAAAAAACTCTTTTTGTGGACTTGACAAGGTTGTATATGTTAGTCTTAAAACAGTAGAGTAACTTTTAGGTTGTAACTCCTGCTACTTGTAATAAATAGCTCTATTCTTGATGTGTGATTTTTAAACTTAAGCTGATTTTGTCGTCCTTCGAATGTTTTTTGCTGTTTTGATATGTTGTATAAGAAATATAGCTATGCATATTCTTGTAATTAAATGGTGTTTGATGTCATGTTCTGGTTTTAAAACATAATTTCATGACTTGCAATATTAGCGTGTGGTGTGAACAAATTATAGTCATGTATTTGTACACAAAAGAAGAAAATACTGCCTTTCATGTTTTAATCGTAGATGGCAGTTTTGAATATCTTGTATGACCGAGCATGGAACGCAGTCGAATGCCCTGCCATCCAATTGTGAGTCCCTACACCCATTGGCGAGTATCTCCTACTCTGCATCCTGTACTTTAGGGACTATTATAGAGGGTAGGAGAAAAGCTTTTTAAGTAAAATTGAAATATGTGAAAAAGTAAAACTTCCAATCACGGAAGGCCTTCGATGTGCTTAAGTTCGTGGCAAACGGGTTTTGTAGTCACTTTCCCTAGCTGTGGGTCTTGGAGACATTTGTCACCCATCTTACGCCTTCGCGGGGAGTTAATTCTTTTTTACCACAGCCGCAATTAAGACACATCGGAGCCGAGATCGCGCACAGTAACTACCCGGGTCATTATGGCCCGTAATCGTGGGTATTATTCGATTTACTGTGGCCGGCTAGCGTGGGTGCCGATCGTCAACTGTGAACTGCCCCTGGCTGGCCACACCTTATGTTGGGGCTTATAGTCGATTCACAGTTGCCGGCGAGCCTAACGCCGTAATGAGCTGCCTTGGCTATAGTCGGTCTTCTCGGTGGCTTATAATCGGCTCATTACAGTTGGCTTTAAGGGCCGTCGCGAGCAATGAGTTAACCCGCAGCAGAGGGATGCTGGAGCAAAAGTGTCTCATTGGCGAGGGCATAGATTCGCATAGTACCTGTTAGGTTTTTCCCAGGTGAAGTTGCGCCGTGGAGTGCTTTGAGTGGAAATGCTATACGCATAGGATTTTGTTCAACAGAAAAGGATAAAGTTAACAAGTAGCCAAGATATAAAGGAACAAGTTAAAAAAGAGACAAGGTTTTTTAAAGTGGTTCGGCATGAAAAGGCCTAGGTCCACTGATTCTCTTTGTTAATTCACTTCATATGGGCAGTACAAGTTAAGAAAAGTATCGACGGAGGTGCTGGATGTTCCATGCCCTCTGGAACACCTCTCCGTCCACTGTTGACAAAATATAAGCTCCATTGTGGAGATATTTATGAATTACATATGGTCCATCCCAGATTGGGTCTAGTGCTCCGGGGCGAGGGAAGATTCGCTTGAGGACAAGATCCCCTTCTTGTAAGTTACGATGCTTGACTTTGGAGTTGTATTGTGCTGCCACTTTCTGCTTGTGGGCTGCTGTTTTAAGGACTGCATCATTTCTTCTCTCCTCAACTAGATCCAAAGACATGTGGAGGAGTTCTTCATTCTCTTCTGGGTTATAGTGGATCCTACGGTGGGAAGGCACAATGGTTTCAACTGGGAGCATAGCCTCCGATCCGTATGCCAAAGAGAAAGGAGTGTGCCCCATTGATGTTCTGAAAGATGTGCGGTAGGCCCACAGTGCCGTAGGGAGTTCATCCACCCAAGTGCCCTTTGACTTTTCGAGCTTCTTTTTGATCAGAGTTTTCAGAATTTTGTTGACTGCTTCGACTTGTCCGTTTGCCTGGGGATATGCTACGGATGAGAAGCTTTTATGAATTCCGTGCTCTCGGCACCAGTCGGCGAATTCCTCGCTGTCAAACTGAAGTCCATTGTCTGATATGATTTTGAGTGGGACTCCGTACCTGCATAGAACATTTTTGATCAAGAAGTTAATAACTTTTGCTGAAGACACTTTATTCAGAGGTTCCGCTTCCACCCATTTGGTGAAATAATCAACTGCCACTATAGCATATTTGGCCCCGCCTCGGCCCATCGGTAGCTCGCCGATTAAGTCAATTCCCCATATTGCGAAGGGCCAAGGGCTGGTCATTTGAGTAATCTCAGTTGTTGGTAGCCGCGGAATCTTAGCAAATTTTTGGCATCTGTCACACTTTTTGACGAAATCTAAGGCGTCCTTGCTTAAGGTGGGCCAGAAATATTCGTATCGGAGTATCTTCTTTGCTAATGTTTGCCCTCCGGTGTGATCTCCGCAGCTCCCCTGATGGATGTTGGATAAGATTTCCTTGGCTTCCCTCCCAGCGACACACCTTAATAACGGGTTAGAGAATCCACGCCGATAGAGGATGTCTTCTTGTATTGTGTAGCGGGATGCTTTCCTCAAGATTTTCTTGACTTCGTTACACCCGTTGGGTAGTGTGCCACTTTGTAGGTAGTCTCGGATGGGAGTCATCCAAGTTGCTTCTTCGGTTGCAGCTATCAGATTCACTTGCTCAAAACTTGGGGCCAGTTGCTATGAGATGGTTACTGCCCCGAAGATGGTGATGTCTCTCACACTTTCTTGCTTTGCCAATTCGTCGGCCTCTCGGTTCTCTTCCCGAGGGATGTGTTTGACTAAGTAGTGGTCCAATGGCTGAGAAGTAACTTGGTCTTCTTTAGATATGCTATGAGTCGTTCTTCTCGAGCTTGGAATTCTCCTAGTATTTGATTAACAATAAGTTGAGAATCGCTATGAAGACATAAAGAATTGGCTCCGATTTCTATGGCAATTTCTAGTCCGGCTATCACTGCTTCATATTCTGCATCGTTGTTGGTGGCAGCGAACTCCAACCTTATAGCATAGTGCAGTTTGTTTCCCCTGGGAGTGATTATTACCACACCTGCCCCCGAGCCTTGTTCGTTTGATGCACCATCCACAAAGAGATTCCACTTGATATCTTCTGCTATTTCCAATTTCTCCTTATCTTCGTTGGTAGTGAATTCTGCAATGAAATCAGCCATGGCTTGTCCCTTGATGGCGGTGCGAGGGTGATAGGTGATATCATACTGACTTAGTTCAATGCACCATTTAAGTAGTCGCCCAGAAGTGTCGGGACGATGGAGTACCTGCCTCAATGGTTGATCAGTCAGAACTTTGATGGAATGGGACTGGAAGTAGTGACGCAGCTTTCGTGATGTGATTAGTAAACAGTATGCTAGCTTCTCAAGTTTAGGATATCTGACTTCTGCCCCAGTAAACCTTTTGCTGACGAAGTAAACTGGCCGCTGCGTGCGGTTGTCTTCCCTTACCAAGGCTGCGCTTAGGGCGTGAGATGACACAGCAAGGTATAGGTATAATTCTTCGCCTTCGCTTGGAGTCGAGAGTACCGGTGGTTTCTGGAGGTGTTCGATTAGGTTAAGGAAAGCGGTTAAGCATTCGTTAGTCCATTCAAACTTTCCCTTGTCTTTCTTTAGGGCTTCGAAAAAGGGGACGCACTTGTCCGTCGCCTTGGAGATGAATCGGCTTAGAGCGGCCACTTTTCCATTCAAACTTTGCATTTCCCTCCGAGTGGAAGGTATCTTGATATCCCTTAGCGCTCGGACTTGTTCAGGGTTTGCTTCTATCCCTCTGGCATGAACGATGAATCCTAAGAACTTTCCTGATGACACTCCGAAGGAGCATTTTAGTGGATTCAACTTCATTCCATATTGTCGAAGTACTTGAAACATCTTGCCTAGGTGGCTTACGTGATCTTTGGCTTTCCTTGACTTTACCAGCATGTCATCCACATATACTTCCATAGTTTGTCCTATAAGCCCTGCAAACATCTTGTTGACGAGGCGCTGGTAGGTGGCTCCTGCATTTTTAAGTCCGAAAGGCATTACCTTATAGCAGTATAAACCCTGGTCGGTGATGAAACTAGTGTGGTCTTGGTCGGGAGCATGCATAGGAATTTGGTTATATCCTGAGTATGCGTCCATAAAAGATAGGAGCTCGTGCCCGGCTGTGCTGTCTACAAGTTGGTCGATTCTGGGAAGTGGGAAGCAATCCTTTGGGCAGGCGTCGTTTAGGTTGGAAAAGTCAATGCAGGTTCGCCACTTCCCATTAGCCTTTTTTACCAGCACCGGGTTGGCGATCCATTCCGGGTAGATAGCTTCTCGTATGAAGTCATTGGCGAGTAGATTCTTTACTTCTTCATCGAGGGTTGCTGATCGCTCTGCCCCCATACTTCTCTTTCTTTGTTTTACAGGCTCCTTGGTAGGATCAATGTTGAATACGTGGCATGCTATGTCGGGGGAGATTCCGGTCATGTCAGCGTGTGACCGAGCGAATACATCCAAGTTGTGGCGGAGAAAATCGATGAGTTGTTCCTTCAATTCGGCTTTTAGTTGGGACCCAATTTTAAATAGTCTACTTGAGTCGTGCTTGTCTACAGATATAAACTCCATAGCCTCTGCAGGCTCGGCGGTGGCCTCCTCCTCTTTGTCCCTAGGGTCTAATTCATTTAAAGGGTTGCTGGTATATCGAAGAGGAGGGGCTTTCTTTAGTTGCTATGCTTCTAGACTTTTTGTGCAGAGGGCAATCTCTACACCCTTCCCTTTATCCTTCCTGTGGTTGTTGCGAAGTTCAGTCACATAGCAGTCTCGAGCAACATCCTGGTCTCCTTCCACTTCCCCTACTCCATTGTCTGTTGGAAATTTCATCTTTAGGCACCATGGGGCTAGGACAATTTGGAAGTCAGACAAGGCTGGTCTTCCTAAGAAGGCGTTGTAGGCCGAATGGTTTTCTATTAGCACGAATGTCTGCTTCCGTACAATGGAGCGGGGATGGCTTCCAATCTCAACAAAGAGGTCCAGTTGCCCGAGGGGCATCTTAGCATCCCCAGTGAAACCGTGTAGTGGTTTATCGCAGGGAGAAACATCCTTCATTGATAGCTTCATTTTGTCGAATGCGTGTTTGAACAGGATGTTTACTGAGCTTCCAGTGTCTACCAGGATTCGGTAAACTTCGGCGGGACCAAGTCAGGTAGAGATGACCATGGGATCCATGTGAGGGTACTGCCTTCCTTCTAGGTCACGCTTACCGAATGTGATGTCATTACTTTATTTCCGCTTCGGGTGGCGCTCTTCTATAACCGAATTGACATAGTCTTTATTGTCTCTAAGCGACTTTCCATATCTTTCCATCTCTTTCCAGCTTCTGTCTGCGATGTGCGGCCCTCCTGAGATGGTATGGACCACTATCTTCTCTTGACTAGAGCTGCTAGCGTTGCGGTTTCCTCTATCGGCCCCCGGTGAGGGTAGCCTTGGGTTTTCAATGGCAGGAGCTGGGGTCCTGTCCTAACCTTTTACATAACGTTCCAGTTTCTTCCTTCTGATGTGTTCCTCAATCAGATCTCGGAGATGATGGCATTCGTTGGTATCATGCCCGTGAGATTCGTGGAAGCGGCAGAACTTTCCAGACTTCTGTGCGTTATCTGATTCCTTCTTGTATGGTGGGCGTTTGTATCTAACCTCGCCTTGGGTGGCAAGGAAGATATTTTCGACGGTCTCGTTCAAAGGAGTGTAAGTGTCGAATCTTGATCCTGGCCGATATAGGCGCTTTTCTCCCTTCTTGCCCCCAGCATTGTCTCTGGAATCATTTCTTCGAACGTCCCTTGCCACAGCAGGGGCGTTGCCATGGGTTGTCTTATTTTGCTGTCCTGACTGCCCCTCAATGGCAGCATCCTCAAGCCTCATGTATTTCCCGGCTTCATGGAAGAAATCGGGTAAAGTAGCTGGTTTTTCTTTTGTCAACCTTCTAGCAAATTTAGTGTCCGAATGCACACCACTACAGAGGGCCATTAGGATAAGCTTCTCATCGGCATCTTGGATTGCGGCTGCTGTGGCGTTGAATCTAGTTAGGTATTGCTGCAGCTTCTCTCCAGGTTTCTGTTTGACGCTGGATAAGGAATAAGCGTCAAATTTTTCCTTCAACATTTCCCACGAGCTGATGGATCCCTGGGGTAGATGACAGAACCAGGAGGTAGCAAGATCTGCTAAGAAGAGCGGAAATCATTTGCACAGTACTCCCTCTGTCGCCCCACTCATGAGCATATGTTGCGTGTACCTCTGTAAGTGTACAACGGGGTCGTCCCTTTGTAGGGTTCCATTGTTGGCATCTTCCATTCTCGGGGGGTGATAGCAATTTCGATATTGCGGGCGAAAGGGTTGGTTACCCTAGCGCCTATCCCTCGATCTCTTTGCTCCCGTTGCACACACTCTCTGAATAAGCGTGCCATCCTTTCATCAGAATTTGGAGCATATAGAAATGAGTTTGGTTCTGTCCTGTGGGATTGATTCCGTCCAGATGACCTGTAGGGATGGTATCGTCTATCATTCCTCATATTTTCCAGTGGCTGCCTTTGATCTTCTGGGAGCATGCAAGGGTCAGCTACAGTTGGCCCTTGCCTTGATCTTCCCCTGCCGGGTTTTGATCTAAGCACTTCCTCGGGTCCAACTTCGGGCTGGACTCTAGCTCGGCCCCGTTCACTGGCGTTTCCGTGGTTAGGTAGTATGACAGGCTCAGCTACAGTTGCCCTCCGTCCGGTACCTCCCCCGTTGGGTTCGGTACCAAACGTTTCCTCCGGCCTAACTTCGGGTTGTGCTCGATCTCGGCTCCTACCATGGCTATTTCTGCCGTTAGCTCCTTCGAAGAAGGAAGATCTTTGTTGTCTCTGAGATTCTCCAGACTGGGACTCGCCCCATGATTCAGTGTTGCGGTTGGATTCTTCAGCGTCCCTTAAGCGTGACATGAGATGGTCCACCAAGGCTTCCTGCTGGGACGTGAAGCGGTTAGTTACTTCAATCACAACTCTGTCCAAATCTGCCCTAGTAATTGCTGTAGGCTGTTCTGTGGTAGGAGTGGTTGGGTTAGCCTGTCCTTCATTTGTTACTGTTGCTGGAGGAGGACGATTTACTTGATTCGTGACAGCTGGATCTGGAAGACTGATGGATGCGATGTTTTTTCCTTTGTTAACATCTTTTCTCTGTTTGGGAGGCATGTTTTCCAAGTGGCGGACGATGCTGTTAGGAAAACTCGTTAAGTGGATGAAGCTGAAGCTTCGAGCTTCTACCTCTCAATGAAAGCACCAAAAATATTTGCACAAAAAATGGACAAACACCTCAAAGTTGTATGATTTAGTAGATCTTATGTTGTTCTTAGTGATTTGAGTGATTTATGCAAATATATGAAAAGCAGGGGCTAAACTGTAAAAAACACGCAGATTTATAGTGGTTCAGCCAGAATGTGCCTACGTCCACTTTATATGTTATTTCTCTTCTCTTCTTTTTATTACAAGTATAAAGCTTTGATACAAGTAAAAGAAAGTTGTTTGAAAGTTCTCTCCGTGCTTGAGCTCTCAAACTTGTCCCCCATTGTTGTACCTCTGCCCCTCTATTTATAGAGTGAGGCTGGGGGTAGGGGTCATGGATGTATATAACAGCTGGTGGGCCTGGGCTGACGCGACCTGGCCTGGTATTGTTGGTCCGGAAGGAGCATGGTTCGGAACGTCTCGGTCCGGTGGCAGCTGGTTCGGTAGGATGGAGTTGAAGTGAGTTGGTCCGGTAGGAGCATGGTTCGGTAGGAGCATGGTGGAAGTGAGTTGGTCCGGTATTGCTGTTGGTCTGGTAGGAGCATGGTCCGGTAGGAGCGTGGTGGAAGTGAGTTGGTCCGGTAGGAGCATGGTTCGGTAGGAAGCATGTTGGGTGGTCTGGCGTACTTGGTTCGGTGGGAAGCATGTTGGGTGGTCCGGCGTACTTGGTTCGGAGAGACCGGTTGTGGAGTTTTGGTGGAGCTGGTCCGGTTGTAACTTGGATCGGTGGAGGATGGCCTGTTGGTTGGTTCGTTTGTGGCTGTGTTGATCCGGTGATGATGGTTCGGCTAGGCTGGTTCGATGGTAAGAATCCATCCAACAAAAGGCCATTTGGATAAGAAAAAATTGATACTATATAGTACCAGTTTTGTTTAACCTTTTTGTTGTAGTTTAGTTATAAAAGAAAGTATTGTTGCTATATAGCACGAATTTTGTTGAACATTCCTTTTGTAGTCAATCTATAATAGATACATTGGTTAGGCCATGCATCTTTCTAGCTTGGTTATTGACTGGTTTTCTTTTATACCCAAATAGGTGTTTCTTCTAGTGATAAGCTTGGTTAACCATTGTTATAGCTTGGTCACCGATTGATTTTTTGTTGTACTCAATTGGGTTGTGTACCGATTAGGTGTTTATTTTGATGATAAGCTTGGTTAACCATTGTTGTAAATTGGTTACATATTGTTTTTTTTATCCGATTAGGCTATCATATCGGTGATAAGCTCAGTTAACCATTGTTGTAACTCGGCTACAAATCGATTTTCGATTGTACACGATTATAATGCACCCAATTAGGTGTTGCTTTCAATGATAAGCTCAATTAACCATTATTGTAACTTGGTTATATATCTGTTTCTATTGTACCCAATTAGTTCATGCACGTGATAAGACGTGCTTTCGGTGATAAGGTTAGATAACCATTGTTGTAATTTGGTTACAAATTGGTTTTCTGCTGTACCTTATCAGATTATGCACTTGTTTAGGTGTCGCTTTTAGTAATAATCTCAGTTAATCATTGTTTTACCTTAGTTATAAATTGGGATTTGTTGTACTCGATTAGGTTGTGGATCCGGTTAGGTGTTGATTTCGGTGGTTAGCTCATTTAATCTTTGTTATAACTCGATTACAGATTAGTTTTTTGTTGTACCCGATTAGATGCTGCTTTCTGTGATACGCTCGGTTTACCATTGTTCCAGCTCAGTTGCATTTTCATTTTCTTATGTACTTAATTAGGTTGTGCATCCAATTAGGTGTTGATTTCATTGATAAGCTCGGTTAGCAATTGTTGTAACTCGATTACAAATTGGTTTTATATTGTACCAGAATAGTTCTTTCACCCGATTAGGTTGCTTTCTATGATAATCTCAGCTAACCACTGTTGCAACTTGGATACATACTCATTTTCTATTGTGCCTGCATTCGACTAGGTGTTTGTTTTGGTGATCATCTCGGTTAACCATTGTTGTAACTTGGTAATAAATTAGTTTTCTGCTGTACCCATTAGGTTATGCATCGGTTTAGGTGGTGCTTTTAGTGATAAGCTTAGTTAATCATTGTTTTAGCTCGGTTATAGGTTTGTTTTTTATTGTATCCGATTAGGTTGTGCACTCGAATAGGTGTTGATTTTGATGATAAACTTTAGTTAACCATTGTTGTGACTCAGTTACATATTGGTTTCTATTGTACCTGATTATGTTCTGCACCCGATTTGATGTTGATTTCGGTGATAGGCTTGGTTAACCATTATTGTAACTCGGTTACAAATTGATTTTCTGTTATATCGGTTAAGTTGAGCACCTGATTAGGTGTTTCTTTTGGTGATAGCTCAGTTAACCATTATTGTAATTTGGTTATAGATTGATTTCTGTTGCACCCGATTAGGTTGTGTACTCGATTAGGTGTAGATTTTGGTGATAAGCTTGGTTAATCATTATTGTAATTCATTCATATATTGTTTTTCTGCCATACTCGATTAGGTGTTTCTTTCATTGATATGCACACTTAACCGTTATTCTAGTTCGCTTACATATTAGTTTTCTTATGCACTGGATTTGGCCGTGCATCAGATAAGGTGTTGCTTTCGATGGTAAGCTCGGTTAACCATGGTCATAACTCATTTACAAAGTAGTTTTCTTATATACCCGATTAGATCGCGCACTTGATTATGTTTTACTCTCGGTTATTAGTCTGCTATTAGTTTAGTTATGGGCTCGGTTATGAGCCTATTATAGTCTCGTTATGCATTTCTCTAGTTCAATTATTAGAGTTTATGGATGAAATTAAGACTAAAATCAAAAATTATGTCTTAATGAAGGAGCTACGTCGCTATTGTGAAGTTACGGGCTTCATCATCTATGATGCTTTTGAAGTGAACGGTGCTATTAGTCAATTTTGTTGTTGGTAATACGTAATAACACATATATGTTAATTATTATGTATCGATGTAGCTGTAAATGTAAATTATTATAATTTGTTAAAAGTTAATATCACTTGTTCATTTGAGTACAAAAGCATTCTTATTTCGTTACGCTACTATGCAGTATCAATTTAATGCCAATGTGTGCTATCATTTTTATGTAGTAATTTATTTTATGACACTATATCAGTTTTAAGTAGTAGTTTATTTTAATGATATCGTGTAGTATCATTTTTATGTAGCATTTTATTTTTATAATACCGTGTAGTATTATTTTAAAAATTACTGCTAGTATATAAAATGAGTTTAAACAGTGCTGATATAATATGATTTAAGGTATTACTATAGTAAAATGAATGAATATTATGAAATATTATCAAAAGACATTATGCACCAAAAATTCATTTAACAAAATAGGTTTGAAAGTGGTAAATGAAATATAATCACGTAGTAGACAGTAAATTAACCTATAATAAACATACACATTTATACAATAGTACTAACTAAACCTAATCAGTCTATATGTAGAAAACACCGAATCAGTTGACAATTGATTTTTACAACATATTGTTTTTGAATAAAAAACATTAGAACATGAATATTTGTAATTTCTTTCAGCGAGTACTTTATCAATGTCTTCACTATATTCTTGACTTGAAAATATTTGACGAGTTCCAAAATTTTCTTCATCAATTGAGTATATTAGTGTTATTCTTGCTTTAGTTTTAAGTTTTTTCCCTTTCCAACTCCACTGATTCTTGATGGTTATGTTGATTGATGTTATAAATATCAGATATTATAAATATCAGATATTATAAATATCATAACAAAGATAAAATAATCGTTCATGTCTGAAATACAATATTCTTGTTTGTTAATACAAAAAATTATAAAATTATTATATTACGCAGTAGTAGTTTTTAGTAAATGTAAAAGATTTATATTTTAGTACACCTTATAGTTTCATTTTGTCAATAAACATAGTCAAATTGTAAATTTGCTAAGTTTTTCTAATAGAGTACCATGGAAATAGATATAGCTGAGAAAATTAAACAAACTAATATTCAAGCTATAATAATGTATCGTATAGTACTCAAAAATTATATGTAAGAAAAATTATTTTACAAGTCTGAAGGTTGCCGAGCACATTTTCTTTGATGTATTTTTTCAGTTTTCACATTTTTAATATGGATATTATGCTTTTTTCATTTTTCTTGCAATATTTCTTCTACCCTTTCCTTCCATAGGAAATAGTAGTGTGCAATGCAAAGGTAGTTAATTGTAACTAAAATGTTCCAAAAAAATTGGTTACCACATAAATTGCAGTTTTAAGATTTTTGATGTTTCCCTCGTTTGATCTTCTTGGTCAAAGTAAGTCATAGTTAGACCATTCCATCGTTGGACAGGTTAAGGTTAGCAATGTCTAACATCACTATGAATGAGTAAATATAGTTTCTAAATATAGATTAAGTGCTATCTTTTCAAGATATCGATCAACTAAGTGCTTTATAACATTTTATGAATCTATACAACTAGAATTCTATCAAAAACATATATTAGTTAGTTTTAAGTATTTTTATAAGCATAGTAATTAAATTAGTCAAGTATTTTATTTACCCTCATGATTGTTGTAATTGCGTAGTTGTGCTTGTAAATTTTACACTTGTGCATGTACCAATCAATGATCTTGAAAATAAATAAATAAACATTACTATATCACATAATTTTTACTAATAATATACATGCTGAAGTAATGTTATAGAAACGGCTAATAAGAAAAAAATGATATAGTACAGTGTAACTTTTTTATGTGATATTAGATATTATATTACTTAAAAGCTACTATTTAGTGTCGGTTTCAGTCAAATGAAATATTGTGTTATTTTTCTACTTCAATTTCAACAACAGACGAACATTCAATTTCTAGTTATATGATATTAGATATGGTCATATTAAAGAAACTATACTTAAGATATAACCTATTAACAACTTACAAAAAAAATTAACTACAGGAGCTGCTGATCGGTATCATTTGAGGCAGCGACTGAGTTCGGTAGGCAGGAAATCAAGTGCTTATTTGATTAACTCATTGCTGAATATAATGCAAGGGTTCTCCTCCACCGTGACTTAACTTTCTTGGGCGAAGGCTATCTTGAGTCACTTGTTGAAGCTTGGGATACTCTCATCAAAATCAAGAAAGAGGAGCTGGGGGAGGCAGAGCTTGATGAAGGGGCACTTGCGTAGGAAGTGCTATGAGGAAATGAGCCATCGAACTTGGCTACTGAAAAGATTCAATTCAGCAGAGCTTCCATATCGCCTAAGGAAAAAGAAGATATCGTCTGGTCATCTGGCACTAAGCCCTAGGGTCCTTCTCCCGTTCAACTGGCTGGGACTTTATCTTCTCCATCTCTCGAGCAACTTGTCGGTTATGACCCGAAGAAGCCTAGACTCGACATACACATGTTATCTCCAATCATTGAAGGGAGTACTCCTATGATCACCGAAAGCCAACCAGATGCTGGTACTACCTTGAGCCCTTTCTAGTCTAAAATTTTTTTGTTCTCGACGAACAACAGCCGTAATCTAAAATTTGCTTTTCACGAAACCTTGTAGGTCATCTTGGTCCTGAGTCAACCGTAAGGAACGACGTCGCCATGGAGCAGGAGGGAAAACATGCCAAGGCTCCAACTATCGAAGATATTCCTAGGCCCGATGCTCAAGTGATTGGGACGCTAGATAAGTATAAACCTGAAGACCCATCACTTATAGAGGAGCACAATGATGTTATAGTTATGGGCGCTTCTAAGCACAGCTAAGTATAGCCTGAAGGAGCGGATTGAAAAGGAGGAGAAGTCAAAGCTCGAAGTTAAGGGTGAGCCCGATGTGGTGGAGGTTGATGATCCCCTTAATAGGCCTTTACAATTCATCCCACCTGGCGGGTCTATTCCCATCGCGGTTCCTCCTTCTTCCTCAAGTACCTCTTCCCAAGGTAGCAAGGGGTTTCAAAAGAGACGTTTGATCGAAATAACCCCTGAAAAGCCGAAGAAGGAGAAGAAGACAAAGAAATAGTTGGGGTCTTGTAATATTTTTCTTAATGCAAATAAGTTAGACTTCTGCAGTTGTTTTTCTCTCTTTCTTTTTCATTTTAGTAGCACATGTAAGGGTGTGGGCCCCGAACCTTTGGATGGGTTGTAAATAAATTACTAATCATCAAATAAATTACTATTCCAATAGTAGAGTAACTTTTTCCGCTCCAAATGTTTGTGATGATTTTTCCAGGTTTTACTAACAATTTATTATCTTAATCTCAGAGCTCCTCCGCAAACTTCAGCGGAAGTCGCGATCGATACCAAGCCGGAATCGTAATCAACTGTCGTATTCCGTCGCTGATAGTTTGAGCATCTTCCATTGATCTTAGACCAGAGTCTGTGGGATATCGGGCGGTTGAAAGTTCTCTTGTCTATCCGTCGGTTTGGACAATTGGCATTTTTCAGTCTGCCTCGTGGACTTAGAAACTTTTCTTGCATCGTTTATAATTTAGTCCCCAATCGGGGACCTAGAGATTTTTTCCAAATTGTTTATACTTAAGCCCGCGCTCCAAGGACTCAGAGTACTCTAATCCGCACTCTAGGGACTTAGAGATTTTTTTCAAGTCGTTTATACTCTAGTCCGAGCTCCGAGGACTTGGAGTACTCTAATCTGCACTCCAGGGACTTTTATTTCAAGTCGTTTATACTCTAGTTTGTGCTCCGGGGACTCAGAGTACTCTAATCCGCACTCCAGGGACTTAGAGATTTTTTCATGTCGTTTATACTCTAGCCCGCACTCCGAGGACTCAGAGTACTCTAATCCACACTCCAAGGACTTAGAGATTTTTTCAATATAACTAATCGATTTTTAGTTCTATATGTGTGTTCATACACCATAGATGTTAGTATCAATCAATCCTAACACATAATCATCATAATACAAAACAACAGTAGTCCATAGAAAAGTAGCTTCAAGCTTTTATTCATCATAAAAAATATGGACAAAATAATTTGTCTTATTACATATCAAAGACAAAATCGACACAAAGCAAATACTGAAAGCAAATGCAAAAGAAACAAACTATGTAAAATAGCGACACAAATGTTCGCTATTCCATGCTCTGGGAAGCGTTACACCATCAACAGTCGCTAGCTTGAAAGTTCCTTCTCCAAGCCTCCGTTCGATGACGTATGGCCCTTCCCATGTAGGGTTCATGTGCGATAGGACCGGAAAGGTTCGCTTCAGGACAAGGTCGCCAATATCAAAAGTTCTTGGTCGGACTTTCATATTATAGTATCGGGTGACTCGGTGCCAATGTGCAGCCGCTCTCAAATCAGCCTCCTCACGCTTTTCATCAATAAAGTCTAACGATTCCAATAAGAGATATTGATTTGTTCTGGGATCGTAGTAGGTTACCTGATGGGAAGGGACTTCGAGTTCCATGGGTATAACTGCTTCAGCTCCGTAAGCGAGGGCGAATGGGGTATGACCAGTCGTAGACTTATGAGTGGTCCTGTAGGCCCAAAGTGTCGTAGGAAGTTCGTCCACCCACTTGCCTTTAGCCTTTTCCAAACGCTTTTTCAGGATGGACTTTATAATCTTGTTTACAGCTTCAATCTGACCATTTGCCTAAGGGTGAGCAACTGCCACGAACCTTTTCTTAATACGATACCTCCGACAAAACTCCTTGAACTCAACACTATCAAATTGAGTTCCGTTATTAGTTATAATAGTTCATAGGAGACCGAAACAGAATACAATGTTTCGCACAACAAAGTTAATGACTTTTTTGGCTGTGATCGTAGCTAATGGCTCTACTTTGTCCCATTTGGTGAAGTAGTCAACCGCGACAATGGCATATCTTGCACCACCTTTGGAAATTGGCAAGGAGCCGAAAATATCAATTCCCCATACAGCAAATGGCCATGGAATAACCATTTGCGTGATTTCTATCGGCGGTGCTCTCGGGACTTTGGCATATATCTGGCACTTGTCACATCGTCTTACATACTCTACGGCGTCCCGATTCATGGTTGGCTAGTAGTACCCATAACGGAGTATCTTTTTAGCTAACATATGCCCCCAGTATGGTCGCCACACTCTCCTTCATGGACCTCTCTCAAGACCCGTTTCATTTCATCATGGTAAATACATCTGAGCAAGGGAATGGAGAATCCCTTTCGGTACATAATCCTGTTTTGTACAGTATACCATGAAGCTTTACGAAAGACTTGTCGCTTTTTGTTCCTTTTCTTGGGCAAGACTCCACGCAACAAGAACTCTTTAAATGGGGACATCCATGACTTCTTTTCGGGCCTCGTCACCGGTACATGATCAACTTCCATCGCATTTATACTCAGGGTATGTAGGGTCTCGACTGGAACCAAGCCCATCCGTTGAGCATCACCAGTGCTTGCAAACTTTGCCAACGAATCAGCTTCCCCGTTCTGCTCACGTGGTATATGCGAAATGTCATAGTATTCAAGGTCCGCCAACAACTCCTGAACTCGAGTAAGGTATGGGGAAAGCCACTGTCCCTTCGCCTGGTAGTCTCCTCTAACTTGGTACACCACCAGCTGCGAGTCACAGAAGATTTTGATCGATTTCACCCCGAGCTCTTTAGCAAGCTTTAGTCCAGTAATCAATGCCTCATATTCGGCTTCATTGTTTGTAGCGGGGAAATCAAGCTTTAAAGCATAGCAGATCAACGGTTCTCAGGGGTTACGAGAATGATGTTGGCTCCAAAACAATGATCATTGGAGGCTCCGTCTGTATATAGTTTCCATCGTACAGTAGGAACCACATCGCTTATCCTACATGGTAAATTCTGCTATAAAATCCACCAAGGCCTATCCTTGGATTGCTCTTCGAGGTAGATAGGTGATGTCGAATTGGCTGAACTTGATGTTTCATTTAAGCAACCTTCCCGAAGTTTTAGACCACTACAGGATCTGCCGCAAAGGCTAATCAGTATAGACGTTGATTGGATGTGCCTGGAAGTACTGGCGAAGTTTGTGCGACTTGATCACCAAGTAGTATGCCAACTTCTCTATCTTCGAATAATTTCTTTCCGCCCCTGTAAATCGTTTACTGATGTAATACACCGGTCTGTGGATCCGGTCCTCTTTACGAATCAAAGCAACACTTTTGGCATGTGGCGATACAGTTAGGTAAATATACAGCTCCTCATGGTCTACGGGCTTTGACAAAAAAGGGGGTCTCTCAAGATGATTCACCAAAGCTCGGAATGTACCTTCACAGTCTTGCGTCCATTCAAAACTCCTCTTCCCTTTCCTTATCAAATCGAAGAAAGGAATGCACTTATCGGTTGCCCTAGAGATAAACCTACTTAAAGCAGTGACCTTCCTGTTCAGGCTTTGTATTTGCTTAATAATTCTAGGTGCCATTATATCCCAAATGGCTTGAATATTTTCTGGATTCACTTCGATTCCTCGTACGTTTACAACGAAGCCTAGAAACTTTCCCGATGCAACACCAAATGAGCATTTCAACGGATTGATTTTCATGCTATAAAATCGAAGGATATCAAACATCTCTGCTAAGTCTCGAATGTGGTCATTTGATTGCCGCGACTTCACGAGCATATCATCCACATAGAATTCCATCGTACTGCCGATCTAATCTTTAAACATTCGGTTAACCAAACGCTGATAGGTTCCTCTCGCATTCTTTAATCCGAATGGCATCACTACATAACAGTATAATCCAACATCTATGACAAAACTGGTATGCTCCTGATCCGGGATGTGCATTGGGATTTGATTGTACCCCGAATATGCATCCATAAACGATAACAATTCATGTCATGTGGTCAAGTCAACCAGTTGATCGATTCTAGGCAGGGGAAAACTATCTTTGAGGCATGCCTTGTTTAGGTCTAAATAGTCAACATGTGTTCTCCACTTCCCATTTGCCTTCTTTACTAGTACAGATTAGATATCCATTTGGGATAAAGGGCATCGCGAATAAACCCATTAGCTTTAAGTTTATCCACCTCCTCCTTGAGAGCAGCGGACCTCTCCGGGTCCATGCCTCATCTTTTTTGTTTTACAGGGACATACTTCAGATTAATATTCAGCATGTGGCTCGCGATGGCAGGTGAGATCCCACACATGTCAGAATGAGTCCAAGCGAATACATCGAGATTTTATCGGAGAAAATTAGTAAGTTCCCTCATCATAGAAGGGCTGAGTTGCAATCCGATCTTCAACACTCGTGATAGATCGTCATGGCCGACTGTGATATCAATCGTTAGTTCAGTCGGTGCTGCCTTGGCCTCCTTAAGCTCCTCCTCATCGTCCCTCGGATCTATGTCTCTATAGAACCGACCGTGGTGCCCAAGCCAAGGCTTAGGCGCTACTTGTCAATCTTTCGTAACTTGGATGCTGACAGGTTTGTCCACGACCTTTCCCTTTTCCTTCCGCCGAGCTTCTCTTAACTCAGCTACATAGCAAGCATGACCAATCGCCTGATCACCGTGAACAATTCATTATCTGTAAGAAATTTTAAAGTCAAGCACTATGGGGAAAGAGCTGCCCTAAACTCGGCTAGGGCCGGACGGCTCAGAAAAACATTATTTGACGAATCAACATCCAAGACAATGAATGGTAGGATCCGCACTCTCCTAGGTTCACCTTCACCCAACTCAACTGGTAACTCAACAGAACCAACCACTTCAGTAGTCACATTGTTAAAGCCGTGTATACGAGCTTTGGATGGTTTCAAATCCTTTGCCTCCATTCTTATTTGATCATAAGCTTTCTTAAAGATGATGTTCACAGAACTTACACAATCAAACAATATCCTTCTCACCAGCGCAGGTCCGATCATGGCAGAAATAACCATCAGATCAATAGTAGGGGCTCCACTCTATTGGCATCTCTACTTCTGAACACTATATCATCTGTCATCATACGCTGCTGTTTTTCCAAAGCTTCATCCTCCATGTTCGAACAACATTCAAAGTCCACATGTATCATTGAGCTAGCATAATGCTCCATTTACTGCCAACTTCTGTTCGCAGGATGCGGTCCACCAACTATTGTGTTTATTACCAACCTTCCACCGGCCTGAGCGGGCTCCTCAGGCCGGTGCAGAGCTTGTCCTTGGTTGGGATCAGAAGTTCATTGACTGCCATCCTGCGAATTCTTAACAAACTGCTGCAACGTTTTCTGGCAAATTAATTTCTCGATGGCATCATGAAGGTGCCTACATTTATCAGCGTTGTGCCCGTAGGACTCATGAAACCGATAGTACTTCTCGGTTTGCTTCTATTCCTCGGTCGATTCCTTCAAACGCGGTTTCCTTTACTGGAAAGTATTACAAGTAGACAGGTAGATGTTTTCTAAAGACGCATTCAAGGGTGTATAGTTGTTGTATGTAGGAATTCATGGCTTCCACTTTTCGGACTCCCTCTTCCGATCAGGATTTCCATCTCCGCCCCTTTTTTGTTGACCCGGCTTATTTTGGAAGTTGACCTGAACCTTTCCAGAGCTCTCGCCAGATTGCTTTACTGTAATGTTTCTATGTACCGCTTCCCCGTTTGGTCCTGTAGCATTACTCTTTCTGGACAGTCTAGCCTCCTCCTTTCTCATGAACTGGTTTGCCTTTGCGTAGAAACGCTCCAGCGCTGCCGACGGTTTTCTAGCTAGCCAATCACCGAACTCGGATTCGGGGTCAACCCCCTTGTCACAACCATAAATATGGCATGGTCATTTGGATTACTAAACTTAGTAGCAGCAACGTGAAACCTCTGTAAATAATCTTTCAATGATTCACCCGGAGCCTGGATTACGCTGGATAGCGATATCACATCTTTGGGGCGAGTAGCGTGAATCCAAAACTGCTCCACTAATCTTGTAGCCAGCTCATCAAATCTCGAGATTGACTGTGGGGGTAACCTTGTGAACCACATTGTAGCAATCCCAGACAGAGTTATAGGGAAATATCTGCATTTAGTTGCGTCATTCGCTCTAGCAGAGTCCATCAACCATTCATACCTTATAACGTGTTGTCGGGGGTCAATCTTCACTTCGTAAGCGGTATCGTAGGCATGCTAAACCTTCGGAGGTATTCAACATATAAAATGTTATCGGTAAACGGACTATGACTCCTAAAGGCTCCTGAATCATCGTTAGTCAAGCCCTGGTTTTCCCTCATCAACTGCCTAGCCATTGTGGATAAGTCTGGAGTCTGGATAGGGGGTGCCAGGTCAGGTTCCATCCTATGTGAATGTTCTGGCCGGCGTCCCATGGGCATCTCACGCCTTCTCGACCTGTTATCCTATAGATGCGTATCCTGAGGATCCACCTCATTATCATCCTAGTAAGGTAATTGATCAGTATCCAAGCGTGCTCCAATGCCCAAGTTACCTATTCCGGGTCAAGCACGACTTCCTTCGTGTAGTTGAGGAGCCATCCTCCAGGTTAAGGGATCAGTCCCAACCCCGATTGACTGACCGCGGTGGTCTATCGCAAGTTGCTCCGTTGCTTTTTTTATGTTGTTTCAATTCAGCGACGCCTACGCCTATGGTGCCTGTTTGATGAAGTTGAGCCATCAGACGCCGAGTATGATGCGGGACTTCCTCTGGCATTTTGACGCTACTGTTGAGCAATCTGGTTCATCAGATTGGCATTTGCTTAGATTTTCTCGTTTAGAAGTCTCCGGCTTTTCATTAGCTCCCTCGTCAGGTCATTGAATTCGGCCTTGGTAACGGAATCAACAGGATTTTAGGCTGCAACGGGTTCTACATTCGCATTAGCTGGCTGGTTGCTTGGCCCTCCTTGTTGGACACTAGCAGTTTTGTTGACATCGATGTTGTGGGAGGTAGATCTGGTGCGCCTTACCATCTTAGAGTCTTTTGCTTAGATCTTTAAAAATCTGAATAGTACTTGCAAACTTTTGAGAATGAACCTAGATCTCCTTTGGGGGATTTCTTCAATCCAGTATCAACAAAGGTGGTCCTATTAGCCTGAGAATCGAGTTCTCAGTGAAAGCACCGAAATGTTAGCAACCAAATTGGTCACGAACACCCGAGAATAGATTTGAGTAGCGAAATAAATGAAGAAATTAAATGGAAAATGAGGAGAGGCACTATATATTGCAAGAAAGAACAGCAAAAAGTAAAGACAACAAGATTTATAGTGGTTCGGCGTGGATTGCCTACGTCCACTCTGAATGCTGTCTTTATTGCTTTATCAATCACTTGATTACAATTACAATTCACGAGGAATAACTTGAATACAAGTTAGAACAAAGAGGAACTGAGTACAAAAAATGGCTGAGTATTCCCTTGGTTATCGAAAAAGATCCCCCAAGAATGACCCCCTGCCCCAGTATTTATAAATGGAGGTGGCCTGAAATCTCAAAAATTGGACTCCCTCTTGGTCACTTGGGCCCATCACAAGGAAATCTTAGCACAATCCTGCTATGCCAATTATGCCGACCTGAGAGTCTCGACCCCTTTAATGCTGACCATTCTCAATTTAACACATCACCACATGTTTTTGCCGATTCTTCCAAGCATGCCGACCCGATGGCCTTTACACCTTATGCCGATCCGGGCTCCTCTATATACTCCATGCTGACCCGAGCTCCATCATATGTAATGCCGACCCGAGGTGGACTGTGTTACATCCTTTGCCAATCCGAGCCCTACAATATGCCCAATGCCAACCCGACCACATTCTTCCTGCTATGCCGACCCGACCACAACCTTCTTGCTATGCCGACCTGACCACAACCTTCTTGCTATGCCGACCCGACCACATCTTTCTTGCTATGCCGACCCGACCACATCCTTCTTGCTATGCCGACCCGATCACATCCTTCTTGCTATGCCAACCCAAATTCTATCAAATGGAATGCCGACCTGATGGAGCCTACTTGATTTGCCTACCCCATGAATGCCACATATTCCTCAACTCATCAACCATGAATGCCGACCCCTACTAATCATCATAATTCTGACATCCCGTTTCATCCATTCATCGAGTTTATTACGTAGATGTCATCTCGTGGCCATTCTTCCATTAATAGTCAATTCTGATCTCTGTAATTACTTTTTCATAGCCGGGCCAAGGTACCGGGTAACATTATTAGATTGATAAATTTACGGGTCGTTATAGACTTCCCCCCTTAAAAGAATTTCGTCCCCGAAATTACACCAGAACAAAAACCAAAGGATTTTCCCAAAAATATTTATTACTAAACTTACACCCGTATGATTTATATAGATCATCCGTACTTAATATTTGATTCGATCTTCTATTCGAGTTCATAACTTTACTTCTGAATTAGTATTGATCCCCCAATCCTTTAGTGTAGACTCTGACCAGGCTTTCTGATCACAACTTTAGTTTTTCCTTACATAGTTGTCAACTATGATAGAAAACTCAAGTATCTAATCACAAACCCTCATCAATGTTCCTCATCAAGAATCGTTTGATAAATCCTTTTTCGGATCGGTGTAAAACACCTCAAAGTTCTGTACTCGAATTTTAGATCAAATTATGCGACGAAATAATCCACATACTTCATATGAATTTAATAATCATTCAAAAAAAATTTATGAAAGCATTTCATCTTTTATTCAACCTTTTATAAAGATACTTCTTTATATATAACAATTTTACATTTTTATTTCCAAATATTTCTACTTTAAAAAACATTTCTTTTCAAAAGATAAATATCTTTTATTATAACACATCTCTAAACATATCTTAATAGTTTCTGAAAAACTCATTTTCAAAATAATTCATTAAATTGATATATTACCATAAACTTCCTTTAACCAATATTAAATGTGAAAACTTTCTTTATTAGTTAAAACTTACTTTTTAACTAATACCCTTTTATTAATTAAAACTCCATTTAGACATATTTATTCCTTTACTTTATAGTTTCAATGTATAAAAGTATGCATATACTTATTCAACTGTTTTAAGTATACTCATAATTTACTTAACAAGTTTTACTTACTTTAAATATAATCAAAGATATTGAAACACCAAAACATTGTTATAATAAACTCCTTTATAAATATATAACATTTTCCATCTTTTTACAAAAGATTCCAATACTTGTTATTATCTTTAAAGTCTCATTATTAAAGGTCTAAATATACCCATAAGATTTCTTCCAAAGTGCCATTCAAGGATCTAAAAAAAATGTTGCTAAAACATTGTTTACTACAAACCCAAAGTTATTCATTAATAACTTTAACCATTTCTTTTAAAGATCAAGGCATATCCGTGTTTATCAATTAAGATAATACACTTTGACAAAAATTGACAACCATCAATTAATTTATCAATTAATGGTTCACATTATCCTTTTTTACTTTAGAAAATTATATAGATCGAGTAACTCAAAAATGATACCAAGGAACTGGGTACTACCAATTGTATTGCATATTTCCTTAATAAGAAGGGCAATACTAAAGAGAAGCATTTACCATTCGAACACAAATTTTACCCATTTTTAGTCACTTTCGAGCCACTCGAATCAATTAATCATAAGATTGTTTTTCGTTTTCAAAGTATCATTTCAGAAATAATACCATTATTATTCCTTTTTCAAATATCATTTGAAATTCCTTTCAAAAGTACGAGAATTTAAATTCTCAAAAATTCCTCTATAAAGCACATTTTATAAAATCACTAATAGAAAACATATTCATAAGATTTATTTATCTCAAATAAATTCCTTTAATAAACATTAATATTTATCGAATACCCCATAGTCAAATTGTGAAACTAAATTCACGAGGTGTTCGTACTTAAAGTTTTAAATTAAACAACCAATCAATCAATGGTAATGACTGAGTATTATCATTCAAATAACTATATTATTTGAAAAATATCCTAGCTACAAAATTATTTCATTTACAAATTTTCAAAACCAAAATCATTTGTATATATTTCATTAACAAATACGCGCTCATATATAATACTCTCAAACTCATTTTAGGGTGTTACTAACCCTATCTTTAATGAGTTACTCATCCTAGGGTGTTGTTAACCCTATCTCTGATGAGACTTTACCCCACTAAAGCCAAGGTTTTCCTTAATCTTGCGCTCTGATACCAAATGTAACATCTAGGATTTTCGACCCTCAAAAATCGACATAAATATATCCTCGGTATTTAACACCAAGTGTAAGAAGATTATCTCCATACAATCCAAGTTGTTTAAATTTGGAAAATTTAATCTTTTATACTTAACTCGTTTTCGACATTTCGACCTTATCTATCCCTCGCCCAGGAGAGGCTAGGTGAGCCAGAACACGGGTTGCTTTTGAACATCTCCTTAGTTTAAGCACCTCACCCAGATCTCATGAATAGAAAAATCCAGTCTACTTGTCGACTTTTAGAGCTAAGATTAAATCACTTGATTTTTATTTAACAGCTTTTCTTCAATCATTTATTTAAACTCTTTAAAATAAATTTTAAAACCCTCAAATCGTCTTTAAAACACTTAATTATTTATTTGAAAAAATTTATAAATGTTTGGAAAAGAATCGTTAAGTTCAAAAACATATTTCCAAAACTATCAAAGTGCTGCGAATAGTGCTGCAAATAGTGTTTCCAAAGCTAATTTGATTAAATCAACCTTTCGGTCATTTAGAAATCCATTTTTATAACTCAAATCTCTATTAAAATATTTTAAATGATTTATAGAATTTATTCCATATTTTTAAAAAATTTAAAAATATACATTTAGAACATTTGCAATTTTGGTCACCGAACTGCCAAAGCACGATTTTATCGAAAATTTGATTTGCTCATATTTTAAAATCTATTAAATGAAATCTCGATATTTTTCTTTTGTTTGAAAATTATAGTCATAAAAGTTCAGAAAATTCTTATTGCAAAGAAATCCGACTCCGATTCCATCAGATAGAAGGATTTAACTTTTACAACGCGAAATCGCGAACTACCGTTACGCAGCGCGCCTATTTTTGGCTCCAAATTCATTATTTATCGAAACTTCTCCAAATTGAATTTTAATGTTTATAAAACATTTATAAACCATTTTTAAACATTTAAACCAATATTTTCCATAATAAATCTTTTAAATCGTTTCATAATATTATATTATTATAATATTCATTCTCAACCTTTTTTTATTTTAAAACCATTAAAGGGCTCAATAAACTCCATACACATATTATATGAATTAATTTTATATTAATTAACCAGTTTTATTACGATTTCTCATAATTTATCACAACCAAGTTATCAACCATATCAACAACCATATAATCAACCATATACTCAACCAAGTTATCAAACATTCATATAATCATTAAAAGATTAAATGGTCATATTATCATACTTAAAAATAGTTATAGAGATGATTTATTATTAAATAATGCTCCCTCCTTCCCGAGCTCCAGAAAATCCGGTAGATCTTCCGCAGCACTTCGAACTTTCTCTTATCTTCTTGGAATGAAACCGGTGGCATTTCCTTCTCTTTTTCTTGCTCCGAAGCTTCTTGAACTCCTGCTTCTTTTTAAATGGCTTGGCCTTGGCTAGGGGAAGTGGAGGTCGAATTCATAAGAGGAAGAGAGGAAGTGATTGCACTTGTTTTTGAAGTGGATTGACATTGATTTCATATGTTTCTATTTTTGCATTATTTCCTCATAACTTCTCCATATATTTTCTATGAACAAGAAGCCATTAGAGAGGCTCTTAGAAAGCTTAAGAAGAAGGAAGAAGAAGTAGAAGAATGTGTTAGAAATTCATGAGAAGAGGGGTGGTATTTATAGGAAAAAAATATCGAAAATATCTAAATGTGCGTGGACCAAAAAAACCCCTTGCCCACACCCCCTCTTTCACATCAACATGCACATTGGTACCCCCTTCCCATGTGCTCCATCACTTTATTCACTTCCAAGCCATCCATTCATGTCCTTAGTTGACTTAAGGTTGCTTAAAGATTAACTATTTAAGAAATATCTTAGATTTTTTCCTTATATATGTTTATATATAAATGTATTTGCATATATTTATGTCTAATTATGTTCATGTATGCATACATTTTTTATATATGTGTACATGAGATATAAACAAGGTTACAACAACTTTCGAACAACTTCTATTAGTTAAACCGTTGAAAATTGAGAAACCGATTACCGATTACAATTTCACTTATAATTTAAATTACATATATGTAAAAAACGAAAAAAAATTTCTAATCATTTTTAATTAATAAAAATGATCTCATTTGAATTATAAAATCATAGAAATTAATATTGACAATTATTTACAAAAACTGCTATTATACTGATAAAGCGATATATCAATTTTCCTTATACTTTCAAACCGATTAAATATATCTTTATAAAACTATTATAAATTATTTATTATCACTTTATAACTATTTTAAAAAAATTATAATCATTTAGAAATAATTAGTCGAATAATTATAATAATTATTAAATCATTAAATCTCAATTTAAATTCATAAATCAATTATTAAATATGAGGGCATCACTAATGATGTCATATATTCATTTGATTTCCAAAAATAAAATAAATTATTTTATTTCATATTCTTATTCAATTATAAAAATAAGTGTATGTATCCAGCTTCGTGCGCGATGTTTTACGATTATAGAGCTGTTTATCGATAAATTAGTTTTTGGTCATTTTATCAATATTCCCTCAAAGTTTATATTTTCGTAAATACTTATTCAAAATAAGATTACCATTATTATTTATTGTTCAAAACATCAGAATCTATATTTTTAAAAGCTTATATTTAAATATTTTAAAAATAAATATAATTTATCAAATTGTTAAATTAGCGGGTCGTTATAAAGAGTTAAAAGGTTTTAAATCAAAAAATAGAACTTCTTTTAACAATTAGAAATCAACCCAACATTCTCCATAATTAATTAGTTTCTTTATTTTAAAAATCTCTCTCTATATATAATTATATTTCATAAAATCTTAAAAAACTTTAAACCTTATTCTAAACCTTTTTAAAACAAAAACTCTTTTTATGTATATAATATATATATTTACCTTTCATAAATATTTATAAAATTTAAATTCTTATTCTCATCCCCTTTAAAACAAAACTCTTTATATACTTAATAGTATATCTATTTTCTTTAAAATAATTCATTAAAGGGAATTTAAATCATAACAATCAACTACTAGTAGTAATCAAAAGGTGGCATAGTGAATAATAAGCTCAAAATTAACAAGGCAAAGCAACCAAAGGAAAGAGTCAAATGCCATTAGGAACAGAGTTAAATGCCCAGTATTTTGCTGCACCAGTCGACCGGTGATATTGTACCGGTCAACCGGTTGACACTACGCCATGGATGGCCTATTGCAACGAAATTACAAGGTGTTGCTAGCTACAATGTAACGATAGCTATGCTGATTTTTGTCTATTGCAACATTCACTTCAATGTGTTAGCATAGATATCAGCAAAATGTTGCAGTAGCTATAAATATATTCAAATTAATAAAATTAATAAAATTTTACACCTCAGCGATCCACACCATCATTTAAAACAAAATCTCAACCATCAATCCACACCATCAATCCACGCCTTAGCAATTTCCATTTCCCGCTTTACTTTTCTTTCTCGTTCCTCTTTGTGTGAAAATTAGGGCACGACATTTTTCTTTCTCGTTCCACTCTGTGAAAACTAGGGCACGCGATTCCAGTTGCTTTGATGCTCTGATTGATCGAATCTAGTGTGAGAAACGTTCCTGGTAGCTTGCTCCTTCGTTCTCCTTGATTGATTGCTCGAATTGCTTTGACTTCGTCGTCCGGTGCGATGTGATATTATTTGGTATGTTTTCTGCCTTTTGGTTTACTTGATTATTCTCGATTTTGGTTACACTCGCACGCTTTTGCCGATGATGAATTGGGATTTATTTATAGGCTTTATTTCATATAATCTCGAGTTTAATCTTTCTGTTGGACTTTGAGAAATATGGTATGTTGGATTGCGATGATGTATTGGTATGTTGGATTTTGGTTCACTGGCTTGATTTTGCTTTGCCGATGATGAATTGCGATGTGATATTATTTGGTATGTTGGATTTTGGTTCACTGGCTTGTTTTTTATTTCTGATCTGAGCTTGTTAGCTCCTTTCTGCTGCATTTGTTAAACCAGAACTTGAACCTTTGTTAAACTTGTTCACATACCTTTGTACCTTGCTGCATTTGTTAAACCAGAACTTGAAGTATTTGTATTCTGCTGTCCTCTAGAAAACGGCTTCACTTGAAAACTTCTGCATTTTTGAAAATCAGAACTTTGAAAGTGATCTTTGGTTTTCTAAAACTGTTGACTAATCTGAACATTGAGTTTTGATTTCCACAATATATACAAACATATGTGTGTTGAGCTTTGTTGGTTTTTCTTGGTCTGGACTGAACTGGTACCATGCTAACCTTGTTCTTTAACATGAACTGATGCTCCAAGTCCTCTGTATATCATATTACTGCCTATGTTTCTCTTGTACATCCCTGATGCATTCACTGTTTTTTGCTTGATGGGCTGCCTATGTGTACTGCTGTGTTTCTTGCACTGGCTTGTCTACATTTTTCTGAACCTAGTTCTTGTTTGTTTTGTTGGTTGCTTGGCCCTGAGTTGAATCCAGTCGATGACTCGGGTTTGACCTTGTGCCGTGTCCTTGTATCCATGTGTTGCATTCATGTTTGGCTTATGCACTTATGAAAAGAAACAACCCAAATACCTGAGGCAAATATTATAACAAAAATATTTTCATTTTCTGTTTGAGTTAAATATTATTTTCCAGATTACTGCTTTTGAATTATATGTGACAGGTATTGAAGACTGGACAGCTGGATACAAGCTTGAAGACAGAGTCAAATCAAATGTGCATGAGTGTATGAATGCATGAGCTTGAAGACAGGTTTCAAAGAAGGCTCAAAGACAGCTGGACCCCCGCCGGCGCTGCGCCCGGACCCGCTTCTCGGCTCGCCTTCGGCTCGGCACTCGGCTTGTCATATATTTGTTAGTGTCGGTGTCTGTATAAATTGAAACTGCATATGTAATGAGTGAACTGAGTGATGTAGTGAGGAATATCTGTATATGTGAATATCAGTGTTATATATCATTGAATTGTAAAACAGTGGAGTCAGGAATTTGTACTATTTTAAATGTTGAAATAAAATATTTAAATAAATTACTGTTTGAATATCAAATTCTGTGCAATAGCATTTTATTAAATAAATATTTATTTCTATTAAAAAATCAAATATGCTCTATATTGTGGGTCCCACAAATTCAGAAAGTTAATATCTATAGCAACATTTTGGAATGTTGGTACAGACACATATGGATGTTGCTATAGACCCAAATAAGGTTCTATTGCAACAATATTTCTTATGTTGCCTTAGATAGTCAAAATGTTGCCATTGAGGTCTGCGGCAACGCGGCAAAATGCATCACCGAGAAAGTGTTGCCTTTGCCCTTTTTTAGCATATAGCAACATTTTTTGGCACTTCCTGCATCACTTCTTTGGTGTTGCAGTATGCAATCTATGGCGTAGTGTGATGTAATGTAACGACCCGTATTTTTAACACTTTAAAAATACGAATTAAAATAAAAAAATTGGATAAAAATCCGAAGGAAATAAAATTTTGTGTTGTTAAATGTGAATTACAAGTTAAAATACAAAACTGAATTCTGAAATAACTTATTTGTAAATTAAATATGGATGTTAACTTGTATTGAATGTAAATAATGAATTGAATTTGATTGTAAACCAAATTGGTTATGATTGTAAACAAAGAATAAATAAAATGGTAGATTTAATAGTGGAAGTTTATGTTATTGAAACTAATATAAATAAATGTAACTTAATATTACAGTTGATTGAAATCAGATAATAACTGAAACTGTAATTTGATAAAGATGTTAACTTGTAATTGAACGTAAGTAAAGATTTAAATTTGAGTGTAACAAGTAATTGAAACGAATTGAATTTGATTGTAAACAGCGAAATAAATGAAATGTTACATTTAATATTGAAGTTATAATATTGAAATCAACGTAAATGAATGTAATTTAATATTACTGTGAATTTAAATAAGATGATAACTGAAGAAATGAAAGTAAATGAATTATAAACAATTGATAATAATGTATAAGTAAATGGTTGATTCAATAATGAAAGTGTAAATCGAAATAAAAGAATTCAATTGGAATTAAATAACTTGAATTTGAATTATAATATAATTGAACACTGAATCTAATGTAATCTTTTATACTGGATTTATAATAGGAAACTGCATTGTAAAAGATTGTTAATTATTGTGAATTTAAAAATGAAATTTGTGAACACTTGAAATTTGATTTAAAAGTTAATAATGTAAAATTGGGAATTTTATATTGTAATTAAACCGTAGAAATAGCCATTTTTACAACTGTCTCGGATTTCGACGAAACCAGTTTCATCGGATCCGTAACAGTAAATTATTGTAAGGTTTTAATTTTCGTAGCAACCGGACTTGTCGTTTGGTCGTGCGAGCTTGAAACGCGTAGAAATTTAACGTCGAATTTGATTAAAATAATCGACTTCAAAAGCTATCTTCCACATACGATTGAATTAGGCCTTGGGATTAGTTCCATTGCGTTCAGAATATGGGTAAAACCTTATAAACGCCTGGCGGCACGTCTCGATTGGAGTTCGGATGATTTTGGACCTACCTTTATAAATACACTTGTAAACCGAGACAGTTTTATCATTATTTCATTTCAGAAACCCTAATTTCAAACCATGGCCGCCGCTTATTCCATGGCTGAAATTGTTCGAACTTCTTTCCTCTTTATCTCTCAATTCGTTCAACGAAATCGAAAAATTCCAAAAGCAAAGTTGTAGATCTCGACGAGCTCTTCAAATCCATACGGTTGATTCGTGCTAATTCGTCACGGATTGGTCCAGATCTGGCTTTGAATGTCATACGTATTTTCTTGGTTTGCGTGCAAACAGTGGAGAATGGGGTGGCGAAACTTGGCGTGGAGGTGGAGCAAGGAGAGGCGCACGCGATGACATCCCCTGATCAACGTCCGGTCGCTCCTAGTTGCGTGCGTATGGAAGGAAGGAACGTCGTTCATCTTCGTGGCGGTGTTCCCTGCGTGCAAGCAACGAACAAAAGCGTTGCCTGTAGCTTGCGTTAGTGCTGTGCTAGGAAGAAAGAATGTGGAGATGACGTGGCAATGGGTGAGATAAAAGTGTTCTTCTTTTGTTTATTTTTAATATTGAAATTCAAGCACATTTATCGCTATATCTTTTGCATACGATATCCGATTCACGCACGGTTTCTTTTGTTAGGATCGTATTGACATTCCGGACATCTTGACTCTGGTTTGGCTGTATTCTGAGACTGTTCAAATTTGGGCCTTTATTTGGGTTTTGAATCGTCGATAAATTAAAGGTGAGTGTTTATATGCTCACAATTAACTAAAATAATTTTTGTTAGTTAAATTTATATTCTGAAGTGATATGAAATTTATTGGCTGTTGTTTGGTAGGTTTAATTATCCTCTGTCTTGATATATGAATTAATTGATAGAATTTAAACTGACCGTTAAAATAAATTTAAATTTAAATTGGCAGTATATTACTCGATATTGATAATTACAAAATTGTTGTGAATGTTATTGGCTTTATGGTTGATTGGTTGTGATGGATACTATTGGTCGATATTGGTTGTTGATTTATTTTGATATATCATGCTATCATCATTTATATTGTTTATTGCATATAAAACTGTAAACTGAATCATTTCGAATAAATTAAGGAATAGGTTGAAATGATATACCTATGACATCTATTTGGATTGAAATGATATATATCCATCCTTGAAATTAAAATTGGAATATAATTATCCACTTGGCCATAGGTTAGAAAATTATATATGGACACCGAGTTGGTTAATTAAATGTTTATAAAAGTTGTTTTGAAATTATTTAAATGAATTGATTTTAAGAATAAAATCCAATTTATGGAAATTAAATTACTTTGGAATTGAAGCTCGAGATGTTGGAATTTAAACTTGGTAAATGAAATGGTTTAATTATTTGAAGTTTAGATTTTAAGTAAAAATTTTGAAATACGGCGTAAATTTTCGAAAGTTGATTTGTTTTAAAAGATTGGACTTTTAATCGAACTCTGAATATTTCTAAGAAAATTTATATGAAATGATATTTCAAGTTTGAGTTTGGAATTGAAAATTAATTTGAAATTGAGATTTAATTAATTTGGAATTTAATTGAAATTCAAAGAAATTTGTGAATTGAACTAAATTGAAACTATTGAATTAAATTTGAAGGTAAAATTGATTTGAATCGGATTTGAACTGAAATTGATTTGGAATATAATACTTAAATGAATTCTTGAAATCTGAATGTTAATCTATGTTTATTGAATTGGAATTGTTCCAGAAATTAAGTAAACTACTTAATACGGATGTTTAATTTGAAGAATATTCTAATTTGAATACGAAATGGTTTTAAAGCGAATCTTATATTCTTATATAAATATATGAACTGTTTTGAAATGTGAAATATTTAAAGTTTCGAAATATATTGAAAGTGAAATTGTTTATTTTGTGGTTCAAATATGTATTTGAAATTGATAATTTGAAATGGTTTATTGAGAAGCTGAATCGAGTTGAAATTGATGATTTGAAATTGGATTAAATTTTAAATTTTGGAATTCGAGTTTATGTGAATCGTTTTGTAGATATTGAGGCGAAAATGATTTTGAAATCGAAATGAGATATTGAGGCGAAAAATGATTTTGAATCGAAATGAGATATTGAGGCGAAAAATGATTTCGAAATCGAAATGAGATATTGAGGCGAAAAATGATTTTGAAACGGAATCTTACATCTTGAATAGATATGATGATATTTGAAATGGATTTGATTTTGAAGCGAATATGATATTTTGATATCAATTATGAATCGATTTGAAATGTAAAAGAGCCATCGGTGTAATAATTACGTAGTTATTGAAGAGTCCGGGATCGGATATGGACCTACTCTCTGTCGATACCGAAAACCACTTTAATAACTATTATACGCGGAGTGTTAATCCAGAATGAAGTGGATGGTTTGATGAACGCGTTGACTGAAGAAAGAGAACGATATTGGATGACCCCTGACATGACTAAAACAGGAGCCACACCGGGCCATTGAGGTTCGCCACCTCTAGCGGACACACTTCTTCGTTACCATGTCTATTGCTTTTGTGATTCGATTTGGGTGCACCCCTCGATTTTGGGAGTGTTGTTTTGCGGTGTTGGGGTAGTAGCTGCTATGCCCAACATCAGTTCGGATCATGCAACTACTAGTATCCTAGTTGGTATTGCCTCATGTACCTTGTCATACTGATTATCCTATTCGCGACCACTACGATTTTGGTTTGTACCTTTAGTATATGGATTGCCCTCTGGTGACTTCCGGTTTTGGGGAAACTACGGTCTTGTATATGCTATTGGGAATAAAACTGTGTTAAGGGTGGAATGGGCCATGGCTTAACGCTAGGAATGATATTTTACTTTATGATAGACATTATTGTATATAGCGTATTCTATTACATAGTAGATAGTTTAACGGATCCTTAGGAGACGGAAATCCTGAACATCTCTTAAGTTAATGCACGCACGTTAAACACTGGATATGAGGTGTCTAAAACCCGTAAACATCTCCGACGTCGTTGCACTCATATTTACTTATTCGATTTAACTTACATGAGATATTTTAGTCCTGACTCGAGTGTTTTGTCTTTTCATTACGCTCGGGTCAGCCTGAGCATTTCAGATAAGGTTGAAGATCTATTCTGGAGGACGAAGACGGAGTTTGGTATTACATCATTTGTATTCTACTACTGTATTATTTTTCCGCTGCATTGTTGTATTATCTCTGATATGTATGTAACTATAATTTATGATGTATAATAATAATCAAATTTATTTATTTAACAGCTTCATGAACTGTTATTTTATTATTATATCTTGTTCCTTCCGCTGCGAGTTTCTGTGTTTATTTCTGTTCTTTCCTTTCTTTTCTTATTTAACCCCAATAACTATCTGTATTTTGGATTGTTTGAGTCGGCATGTGTGTATGTTTTGTCGACTTGAACGGTCGAAAATGCAGGTCGTTACAGTTGGTATCAGAGCTTTGGTTTAGATTACCTTGGCTCTAGTGGGGAATGACTCATTGAAATAGGGTTAAACCTTATGAATGAGTTTGAGTGTATATGAGAGAGCGTATTTGTAATTTTGATATAAAAATGATTTTATATTGTGTTAATTTGTTCCGTTGAGTATTTATGAATTCTGGTTGGTACTTGGGACGCCAAGGCATCGATAGGAATTTCTAAACACTCGAATAGGACAGATTGACATAATATTGTTTTAGATTATATTTTATATATAAAAGAATTATCTTGAAAATTTATAAATTTTGATTGTATTGGTTGTTAGGAGATGATAATATTAGATTATCATCGTTTATTGTTGATTAATCAATATTTCTAACTATTGACTATTGGATGATTTTAAGAAATGAAACTTGTAAATATGATTGACAATGAATATAAATGGTAAATAAAATAAAATAAAAATGAATTTAAATTAAGATGGAGAATTTAAATTCCGGTGTTTTGAAAATTTATTAACAAAAATTTGAAATGTATAATATAAGTATTATATGATAGTATCTTCGATTAGAAATTGTTTTCAAAGGATTTTCGAATGAAGTAAGTGTTATACTCCCCTCTTGACACTAGAAAATGATTCCGGTGATGAGTGCATGCATCATCGACTTTATTTTCGAGAGTCCAAGTGAGGGAGATCACTTAATAGCTTTTTCTAAACCCTGTTTTGATTAAAAATTGAATTTTATTTTGTATTCTCTATAGTATGACTTGATATATAGTAATATAAGTATATATTATTTCAAACTTGATTTGAAATGAAACCGGAGTTGAAATTCTTAAGTTCTTTAATATTTAATGACTTTAAACTATTGAAATAAACAAATACTGGAATCATTAAGGAACTTCTGAATTGAAAAATAAGGGATGAACCTAAGTGTTAAGTGAAAATAGATTGAAGTAGGAAACCCTTAGAATAAAGGAGTATAAATTTGAAATAAACTAGAAACTGTACTCTTTTGGATTAAATAGAAATTGAATTGAAATTTTCTAAAGTATGTAATGAAAATAAGTATATATATAGATATTTCAATGCTGATTAAAATTCTTCTAAAAAGTATGATTTGAGATATAAAGATATTAGTATATATATATATATTTTAAAAAAAAATGGTTTAAATCGAATCCGGAGTTGAAATTCTATTTAAAAAAAATGGTTTAAATCGAATCCGGAGTTGAAATTCTTAAGTTCTCTAATAAGGAATGATTTTAATTATTAAACTAAAGTAAATCTTGAATTGTTAGAAACTTATGAATTGAAAATGTGAAATTGAATTTAAGTGAAAAAAAATTTAATTAAAATTAAAATTGTAGGAGTAACCCTTAATTTGGAAAATAATAAATTGGAAATTTATTTAATAGGTATAACTCTCAAATTGAATGAAAAGAAGTTGTATATTGTTTGACTACATTCTATTTGCATAGCTATAATTTACCAAATACTTAAAAAGTTCAAAATGCTAATAAGGATAAGTAAATGAATAATATAGAAGTGTGATTGCGAATAATAAAAATGTGAAGATCTATCGATAGTTGTAAAAAAAAAGAAAATTTAAGTTGTAAAATGAATTAAATTTAAAATTAATTAAATATAAAATTTGTAAAGGGAAACTAATTAAATTTGAATAAAACTAAATGTCAATAAACTTGGAAGTGTATGAAATTAAAATTTTGACTTGGAAATGTATAATTGATTTAGTGTAGATTTTGGATGGATGTAAATGTTTGATCTGCATTGGTTGTTAGATGGATGGTAACTGACTAAATAGAATTCATTAGTGTAAATGGAATTGAATAAACGGAATAAAAATTTTAAATAATTAAATTCAAATTTGAAGCAAAGTGAAATTAAATATAATTAAATTCAAATTAAATTGAAGCAAATTGACTTGAATTTAAATTATGAATGAAACAAACTTGAATAAATCGGAAACAAATCAAAGGTAAACTTATTTCATGAATAAATAAGAAAATAAACGACTTTGTGTTTATGATTGTTTCTTTAGAAAATTTAAAGTTTGATGGTTTGTACTTTGAAATAATAAAAGCAAATTTTGGAAAAATCCAAAATTGTCCAATATATGTGTAACGACCCGATATTTTGGACCATTCGCATCCATTATAAGTGTATAGGTAGACACTCATGCCGGGGTTGAATTGCTCAAAATACCGCGTTGTTAATTTAAATTTGGAAAAACTGAACATATACAGTAAATAAATAATCACAGATCATAGACACAGAGTAATAATTGCAGCGGAAATAAAAGAGATAGTAGTTCATGAAGCTACTATATGAATATATAAAATACATCAGAGTTTACAACAGAAGAGAAATACGATACATCAGAGTTAAACCAGATACAACGGAAGAGTAACACGATACATCAGATACAAATCAGAATACATCACTGGAATCATCGAATATCTGAAAGCTGGATAAATAGCTGGATCTCCAAGCGAAGCTCCAACTCCAAAGGTGAGTCTCGAAAGCTGAACCACTCAGTCTGACCTGAGCGTAAAGCAAAACACAAGACACTCGAGTCAGGATTAACATTCTTATATTAATAAATCCAACTCAAGTGAAATAGCAATTGAAATACAAGTAACTCAAAGGATTGTTAGTCCATAGGATAGTGGTTTTGATGACAACAACTATAGAAGTGTTAGAAAATATATATGTGCAGGAAATCTATATGCAGGTATCAACAAAAGAAGACTGTACAGTAAAGAAAACAAAATTGATGAAGACAAAGATCAAGAGTTCAAGATTGAAGACTCGTGAGATTCAAGATATTCAAGAGTTCAAGACAAATAATATAGTTAGGTTAGATATTTGTTAAAACTCCTTGAAAGCACTATCATTCTTTTTTATCCAATTTACTCGTGGAATGGAATCCACTTCGTTCTTGTTAAAGGGATGGAACCCTAGTGAGATGGAACTCACGAAATATCTAGTGGAACGGATAGTAGCCCTATTTTGTTATCCACTAATTTTGATTCAAAATGATTTTCAAAATTATCTCTTGTTTTCTAAAATGATTTTCAAATATTCCTTTTCAAAAGAAAAACCTTCGTTCACATTTCCAAAAATGTTTTAGCCTCAAAATCATATTTATCATTTTGTTATATTTTGATTTCAAAATTGTCCTTGATATTTTAGCCTCAAAATCTATTTTAATATTATATTTACTTTAGTTTATTTACTTTGATTTTAAATATATTTTAGTATATATACATATATACATTCATAAGTATTTCTACTTCTAAATACCTTCTACAAATACATAGAGTCCATTTGAATAAAGTTGCATATGTTTTAAATCATCATTTTCAAAGTAAAGCAAATCATCACTTTTTACTAGACCATGTCGACATCCTATTTACCTGTCATGTCGACATGCTTCCCGTTACAGCAAAGGTTGTTTTCAAAAGAAGTGTCTATTCGTTTAAACCTCTTCGAATGGACACATCCATTCATTCTCTATAAATAGAGACTGTTATGGACATTTTCCAGTAACTACTTTCTTTATTTTCTCTCCTCTTTACTCTCTTATCTTATTTTCTAATCATCCTATCCATATTTTGCCGAAATCTTAAGTGAATCAAACCAGAATATCTCTAGTTTGATTCTCTGCCACTCTCTCCAAAGAATCTCAGTGCTTATCAGAGTTATAGATACATTTGTACTCAAAGAAACTTGTGTGGGGTTATAAAGGTGTGATCGTGTCCTTGGAAATCGATCGGGTGAACTTGTGTCCTGTGAATCAAGTGGTTCTACCCAGAGACCTGAGAATCTGGAGGGTGTACCTCGTTGCCTTGGAATCGAGGGATTGTAATCTAGATTATTGTTGAATAGAAAGCCGTACGGGTTGTGCGGGACTGGATGTAGGGTAACACCGAACCAGTATAAAATTCCTGGTGTGTTCTTTCCTTTACTTGCTTTTTATTTATATTTGCATTTGTTTGTGATTCTGTGATTTGATCTGTGATTGTGTATTTGCATTAAGTTAGTTAATTCAATTTAAATCAAAGAAGTTTTAAAGAAATTCTTAAAACACTATTCACCCCCCCTCTAGTGTTAAATAGCCTTAAGATCATCTTCCGCATCCCTTTCATTTGGTATCAGAGCAAGTTTTTCAAAGTATTCATAACCTGATTTTTGAAAAGTAACAATGGCTACCAACACTGGTATTTCTAGTTCATTTGTAGAGGGTCAGTCCACTGCCAGACCACCACTTTTCAATGGCAGTAACTATGCATATTGGGCATGTAGAATGAAGATATATTTACAATCCATTAGTTTAGAAACATGGAATATGACACAAACTGAATACACTGAGCCCACAACTGATTTTGCTCAATGGATGACCGTTCAAAGAGAAGTGGCTCAAAACAATTCAAAAGCCATGAATATTTTATTTTGTTCACTAGATAGAAATGAATTTAATAGGGTATCTGTTTGTAAAACTGCATATGAAATCTGGAAAACTCTGCAAGTTACTCATGAAGGAACAAGCAAAGTTAAACAGACCAAAATTTCTATTCTTACTAATCAATTTCAATTATTTAAGATGTTGTCTAGTGAATCTATTCCAGATATGTATAGTCATTTTCAGGATATTGTTCATTCACTAGTATCTCTGGGAAAAGCAATCTCCGAAGAAGATCAAGTCAGGAAAATTCTGAATTCACTCACTCCAGAATGGGATTTGAAGACACTGGCGATTGAAGAAGCAAATAACATCAGTACCTTGAAGATTGATGAATTAATTGGAAATCTGATGTCATATGAAGTTCAAATTCAGGGAAGAAGGGAGAATAAGTCATCAGAAAAAAAGTCCATTGCCTTCAATGCACTAACTGGTGAATCAGACTCTAGTGATGATGATGAAGAAATAGCCTTCATGACAAGAAACTTTCGAAAATTCTTGAAGTATAGAAAAATGAATAATCACAAGAGAAAAAGTTTTGGAAATAACACTGAATCACTCAACAACATCAAATGCTTCAATTGCAATGAGTTTGGTCATTATCAAAGAGACTGTCCACATCTAGAAAAGCAAACTCCTCAATCAAACAAAGAATATTCAAAGAAAAGAAAGAAAGCATTTGCAGCAACACTGGATGATTCAGATACGTCCTCAAGTGATGATGAACAGAAAACAGAATTGGCAAATATGTGTTTTATGACAACTCAGAATTCAGATAATCAGGATGATATGGAACTCAAACAAGGTACACGTTTACTATTTTAATTGGTTGAAAATTGGTTGCTTAGAATAGTTTATTAGTTAAGTATATAATTGATTTTATTAACTTAAAATTTTTTAAATATCTTTTAAAAAATTTATAAAATATTATTTTTATATATTTTCTGTATAATATATTTTCAAAATATATTCAGACAATAATCATAATATATATAAGTATATATATATATATATATAAATCTTGTACATGCTTGAAATCATTTTTGCAAAATCTGATGTGCATGTCGACATGGCACTTATTGGTAATGTCGACATACCTGTAGCAAATCAGATTTCTAAATTTGAATTCAAAATTCAAATTTCCCTCCACCTTTTCACTAACTCCTATGTTCTGAATAGTTATGACTCTTTGACCAGAGAATCCACCTATTCAACCTCTTTATATCTATCTTCTATCAACACTTATCTCCATCTTCAATTCAAATTCAAAACAACTTTTATCTTCAAACACTCTTATCTCTTCAAAAATGGCATCCACTAGCAACGTAGCCGGAATGAGGCTGTCAAGAGCCACCAAAGATCATCTCTACAATAATAGAGATGCCATACTTGCATACATTAATTATGCAACTTATGGAAAAGTTCATTCGGGTAATTTTGCTATTTTTAATGACTTCGCTTCTTATGAAATTGATGCTCTCTTTCAAAACAATGGTATTCTAAGCTTGGTTGACAATAACCAAAATGATTTTGTTTGCTATCCAAACCTTGTCAAAATGTTTTATGCAAATTTAAATCGTGGTTTTTATAATGGAAGGGATGATGAAGTGTGGAGTAGTGTCAAGGGGACACAAATTGTTTTGGATACCGATGTTTTAGGAACCATACTTGAGTGTAAAAGTACCGGTTCCAATCTTTCTTCTTTTGAAATCGAGGAAACCGATCGTGAAACTTTTCACAATATTTTTGAGGAAGAAATGGATTTCAAAAACAAATTTTTTCGACCAAAAGCTCGTATTGTTAATCTTCTCCTTCAACGCACTATTACTCCGAGATCGGGAAATTACAATAACCCGACTCAAAAAGTGAGTAAGGCTCTTTTTGCAATTTTTGGAAATTATGATATTAATTGGGCACAAGTTATCTTGGATGAATTTCGACACAAAAACTTGGATTCGGGAGAGAATGCATTATATCATGGAATATACCTCACTAGAATTTTTAATTACTTTGGAGTGGATATGAGAGGTGAAGAATTCTTTCCACGAAAGGTTTTTAATCATTCCAATATTTCACTTATGAAAATTCCGCACGTGTTTCAACCATACGAAACACTAACGGAAAAAGAAGCATGATTGGGGTATGAGGAAATGCAAGAAGATGAGGAGGAAGAAGAAGGTGAAGAAGAAGAAGAGGAAGAGGAGGAAGAAGAAGGTGAGGAAGAAGAAGGCGAGGAAGAAGAAGAGGAAGAAAGTGAAGAAACTTCCTTAGAGAGTATTGATTTTCCCACACGACCATCAAACAAGACTCTCCTTCACAATCAACGAGTGATTGTGAAAAATCAAAAAGCTCTCAAACACTCCGTAAACAAAAAATTGGACAAAATGTCCAATACTATGAACAAGTTCTTCTCCAAAGTCAGCAAGAAGCTCAATATCTCATCATCTTCATCCTCATCTACTAGTTTCTAGAGTTTACTTTTTGTATATCAATGAAATTTGGTGTATTGAAAGTTGTATCTTTATGAAATTCATGTACTTCTCTGTTCTAGTATGAAATGAAGCTTATTCTCTGTTTATCTTACTGTTACTCTTATTTATATCAAGTAATATATATAAATCATATGTATATACACTGAAAATTCAAAAATAAGATGTGCAAAATCTGCTATGTATGTCGACATACTGTATAGAGGTCATGTCGACATATACTGGTAATATTCTGAATGGACATTTCAATTTGAAATTCAAAATAACTCCTTATGTCTATTCATTTCAAACGACTTTCCTGTCTATTTAAGTCCTATTTTCTTCCAGAAAACTTCTCATAACTTCTCTCTACTCTTATCTACTTATTTCCTTCTTACTTATCATCAAAATGGCTTCATCCTCTTCAAATCTAAGTGATAATCTTGAAGAGACTCTCAAATCCTTCAAAGATATTCTTACTTTTATTCTACGAAATCAGAGGCACTTAGAACTGAGTCAAATGCAGATGATAAAGGAACAAGAAAGGCATTTCGATGCACTACGATGGATGATCTCCGCTCTCAACAAAGAGGATCTCCAAGTAAATCCACCGAAGACATTGCTCCAGGACGATGAAGATTGGGAAGTAATCAAAGCGGATCCCATCTTTGGAAAAGAGGGATGGGTTGAAGTTCCACGTAACATTTAACTTGTTTGATTTGGTTTAAAATTGATTTGATTTGAAATACTTGATTTGGTTTGGTTTTAAACATGGTTGATTTATGATAACTTACTATATTGATTATGTAATAAGACATAAATAGGTGTGCTTATGTTTGATTGATTTGTCTACTTATTGTATGCATTTTCTTTTCATTTAACAGTTATGTATATAGTGATATGAATAAAATAATTTGTGGTTACACTTATTATTCTCATTCTTATATTACTCATATATATCATTCTGAGTATACAATATTTAGCATTGTTATATCTAGTTTCAGTATTATTAATGATAACACTATCATTAAAATCATAGATTTAGGGGGAGTTAGTGTCATTTTTTTGTTGATGACAAAAGGGGAGAAGTATAAAATAGGTTAGTTAGGCATAGATTAAGGGGGAGTTATTAGATTTAGGGGGAGTTATAAGGAGAATATAAATATTTTATAAACAAAGGTTGTCATCATCAAAAAGGGGGAGAATGTTAGTCCATAGGATAGTGGTTTTGATGACAACAACTATAGAAGTATTATAAAATATATATGTGCAGGAAATCTATATGCAGGTATCAACAAAAGAAGACTGTACAGTAAAGAAAACAAAATTAATGAAGACAAAGATCAAGAGTTCAAGATTGAAGACTCGTGAGATTCAAGATATTTAAGAGTTCAAGACAAATAATATAGTTAGGTTAGATATTTGTTAAAACTCCTTGAAAGCACTATCATTCTTTTTTATCCAATTTACTCGTGGAATGGAATCCACTTCGTTCTTGTTAAAGGGATGGAACCCTAGTGAGATGGAACTCACGAAATATCTAGTGGAACGGATAGTAGCCCTATTTTGTTATCCACTAATTTTGATTCAAAATGATTTTCAAAATTATCTCTTGTTTTATAAAATGATTTTCAAATATTCCTTTTCAAAAGAAAAACCTTCGTTCACATTTCCAAAAATGTTTTAGCCTCAAAATCATATTTATCATTTTGTTATATTTTGATTTCAAAATTGCCTTGATATTTTAGCCTCAAAATCTATTTTAATATTATATTTACTTTAGTTTATTTACTTTGATTTTAAATATATTTTAGTATATATACATATATACATTCATAAGTATTTCTACTTCTAAATACCTTCTACAAATACATAGAGTCCATTTGAATAAAGTTGCATATGTTTTAAATCATCATTTTCAAAGTAAAGCAAATCATCACTTTTTACTAGACCATGTCGACATCCTATTTACCTGTCATGTCGACATGCTTCCCGTTACAGCAAAGGTTGTTTTCAAAAGAAGTGTCTATTCGTTTAAACCTCTTCGAATGGACACATCCATTCATTCTCTATAAATAGATACTGTTATGGACATTTTCCAGTAACTACTTTCTTTATTTTCTCTCCTCTTTACTCTCTTATCTTATTTTCTAATCATCCTATCCATATTTTGCCGAAATCTTAAGTGAATCAAACCAGAATATCTCTAGTTTGATTCTCTGCCACTCTCTCCAAAGAATCTCAGTGCTTATCAGAGTTATAGATACATTTGTACTCAAAGAAACTTGTGTGGGGTTATAAAGGTGTGATCGTGTCCTTGGAAATCGATCGGGTGAACTTGTGTCCTGTGAATCAAGTGGTTCTACCCAGAGACCTGAGAATCTGGAGGGTGTACCTCGTTGCCTTGGAATCGAGGGATTGTAATCTAGATTATTGTTGAATAGAAAGCCGTACGGGTTGTGCGGGACTGGATGTAGGGTAACACCGAACCAGTATAAAATTCCTGGTGTGTTCTTTCCTTTACTTGCTTTTTATTTATATTTGCATTTGTTTGTGATTCTGTGATTTGATCTATGATTGTGTATTTGCATTAAGTTAGTTAATTCAATTTAAATCAAAGAAGTTTTAAAGAAATTCTTAAAACACTATTCACCCCCCCTCTAGTGTTAAATAGCCTTAAGATCATCTTCCGCGTCCCTTTCAAGGATGTTTGGAATAACCATCCTTTAAGGATCCGTTAAACTATCTACTATGTAGTAGTGTACGCTAAATAGATAATGTCTATCAGTAATATGTAAAGATATCAAAATAGCGTTAAGTCATGGCCCATTCCACCCTTAACACATTTTTATTCCCAAAAGCATATACAAGACCGTAGTTTCCCCAAAACCGGAAGTCACCAGAGGACAATCCATATACTCAAGGTACAAATCAAAATCGTAGTGGTCGCGTATAAATGGAATACAAGTATGACAAGGCACATGAGGCAATACCCAAGGTAGTGATACTACCGTTTGCCTGATCCGGACTGGTGAGAATGCAACGCCGCAGCGCCCGCAACACCGTGAAACAACACTCCCAAAATCAAGGGTGCACCAATCGACAACAAGTAATAGTAGTTCGAAGAAGTGTGTCCACTTGAGGTAGCTAATCCTCCATTGGCCCGGCACAGCTCCTGTTTTAGTCATTTCCAATTTGACACAAGTGTCAAGGCTATCCATTATCGTTCTCTTTCTTCAGTCATCACGTACATCATTCCAACCACTTCATTCTGGATCATCACTCCGCGTATAGTTATTAAAGTGGTTTTCGGTTTAGATAGAGAGTATATCCATAACCGAATTCCGGTCTCTTTAATAACTTCCGTAATTATTACACCGATTGGTCGTTTATTTATTTCAAAACCAAATCAATTTCAATTTCAATTTCAATTCGTAAATCAACATTTCATTTGACTTTCAAAATCAATTTCCATAATTTTCGTTTCAAAACTTCATAATTACCATTTCAAAATCTTATAATTCAATTTCAATATCTATTTAAACCATTCAAATATTGATTCAAATTCGTATATAAGTTTCATCCCGAAATCATTTAAATCAATTTATTTTAACATTCAAATCAATTTAAATTCATTTACCGATTTCATTCAATATTCGTTAAGTTACTTTATCATTCAAAACAATTTCTATCAAATTTTCAATTCATTAAATCAATTATTTAAAATTCAACTTCCTTATTTCAAAACTTACAATTTGAATTAAACTAAATTCATCAAATCAAATTCTTTAAATTTCAAGTCTTACATTAATTCCAAAAATATCACATTTTCATTTCTTGTTAAAGAAATTCAATTTCACTTATTTACTTCTTAAATAATTTTCCAAAACTTACTTAATAAAGAAACTCAATTTCAATTATTACGAAGTAAAATTTACTTATTCAAAAGTTCAATTTTTCTTATTAAAGAATTCAATTCAATTTAATCATTAAATAATTCAATCTTATTTAATTATTAAATAATTCAAAACTTAATTATTAAATAATTTCAAAGTTTAATAATTTCAACTTAATTATAATTTCAAACTTAATTATTAAATCATTTCAAGGTTTAATAATTTCAAACTTAATTATAATTTCAAACTTAATTATTTAATCATTTCAACTTAATTCATTCATTTCTCCAATTAAACAACATTCTTCCATCAATTTCATTGTTAACATTTTGTTTCAGATTATTAAATATTAACATTTTCCTTTCATAAAAATTCAAATTTCAACTTCATTTCAAAACCATATTATTTATTCAAATAAAATCTACAATTTATTTTCAAATCAAATTATTGACCAATCGGGTTTTATTAATTCTCTATCCTAGGTCAAAGTTCAATTTGGGTATTTATCATTTCAAACCGATTCCAATTCAATTCAAAATCAAAGCATAACAAAGGGAACTTGCAGTGTGATAACTGGGATGGTGTCAAAGTAAATAAACAAGCAATAACAACGAACAATAACAATCCAACAATCAATTCCAATAAATCCCGAAATAACCGTATAAATTCGCATTGTTATTTGTACGAATTAATATATTTTTTTCTAGAATTTACACTATCATTTCATGTAGATTAAAGATTATTACACTAATATTTATACGGTTCTTCAATTGTCATTCGATTTCAATTTTAACACTACAACAATTAATCAAATATACGTTTAATGGTTCAAAGTGTAATTATCACTATTCTATATGTCAATTAATTTAACAAATTAAAAGGGGTCATATTCACATATCAAATTTAACATATAAATCAGTTTAAAATTTTTTATCTATCCTATATCAATTTCAATTCTGCATACTATTTATCATTTAACACTAACAATTTAACGTCCAATATAAACATCAACAATCAATCAATTATCAGCCAAACTGCATTATCATCACATAAATAATTAACAGATAATGGTGTCAAATGTCACAGGTGAACTGATACAGGCAGTAGCATATATAACAGTGTAATTAACTAACAGCAGCATATTTCAATTGTCGTTTCAATTGAAATCAAATTTAATAAATAAAAGAACGTTAATCGTGAGTGAGTGCTCACCTTTCGAGGCTGGAGAGATTCGACAATGAGAGTAGTTACAACCCAAGCATGAATTCCAAAACGAAGCACGATTGAATGCGAATTTGAAGACAAAGCTGATAACAGGAATCGATGAAATTAAATCAGGACTAGATCGATGAAGAAAATCGATATAAGTAAACTTAGGTATATATATATCCAGCCATATTCTTAATTTAAACATATGTTAAGACAAATATATATATTTCAAAATCATTTTTTTATACTAAAATTCAAATATTAACGTCAAGTAGAATAATAAATTTTGAATTAATACATTTAAAACTTAACAGTTTACGAGATATATTCTTATGGGGAAATAATTTTAAAGGACAAAGTAAAGTAAATAATTGTTCAAAAGGACACGCGCAAAAAACTTTTACCGTAAGGACAAAGCCCAAAGCCCAGATACAAATTAAAACAAAACAAAGAATTCTGCTCGTTCCTTCTTCTCGCTTTCACTCAGAAATCGACGAACTTTGTTTTAAAAATAAAATTAAATCAAAACAAATCGATTTCTCGTTCAATTGCTCAGAAGCAAAATCAATTTCCACAGTCTTCCCAAAACCAAAATCACTTTCCCAAAACCAAAATTACAATTTACAATTTCTTTGAGTCTGTGTTTGATGTCGCAGTTGTGGTTGGTGTTTTGCAGGAGGCGGTGAGGAGAAAATTTTGATTAGGTCGCGGTTTGGTCGAGGTTGAGGTCGCGAGTTGTTGGCGTTGATTGTGTTGGTCGAGGAAGGTGGATTGGAGTCAGACCATGGCAGATGAGTTGGGTTTTTGGGCAGTGAAGCCAGAGAAGCAATTTGTTGTATATGAGTAAAGGTTGAGCAACCTACTTGAAAAAAATGATTCATAACAAAATATTGAAAAATATTATCTTTCAATTTCAAAACAGTTAGTTCAGAAATAAACAGTTACTACAGGAAGAAAATTGATACCTACATAAAAGAAACTGATACCTATAGAAATAAAACTGATACCCACATAAAAGAAACTGATACCTACAAAAACAAAACTGATACCTACATAAAAGAAACTGGTACCTACAGAAACAAAACTGACATCTACGAAAACAAAAAAGATAACTACATAATAAAAAATAAAACAAAATATTTAGCAAATATATCTTAAAGTAATAGCTACAAACGCAAAAATTCATACACAAATCGATACTAAGTGTGGTAGTAAAACTGTTAAATATTTTAATTCAAAACATACTATATGCTTGTACCATTAAATTTGATGTTCTCTCAATTTCAAAAACAGTTAGTTCGGAAATAAACAGTTACTACAGGAAGAAAATTGATACCCACATAAAAGAAACTGATACCTATAGAAACAAAACTGATACCCACATAAGAGATACTGATACCTACAAAAACAAAACTGATACCTACATAAAAGAAAAACTGTTAAATATTTTAATTCAAAACATACTATATGCTTGTACCATTAAATTTGATGTTTCACAATTAAATTTGATGGTTGTAAAGTAATGTAATTCTGTTGAAATTTGTACTTGTGAAGTAATGATGTTCTGTTTCAATTTGATACTTATGAAGTAATAATGTTATGTTCTTAAAACAAAGCTGCTCTTAGTTGCAAAAACATACACCAGAACTAATACTGTAAAAACATTTAACTGATACTAAAACTGAATACATCCACTTACAATAAACTGAACACAAATTAATAACAAATTCCATTTATAACAAATTCCATTTATGACAAATTCCATGCTATACTGAATACTAATAACAAAAGGTCCAATTACAATAAACCACCAAAACAAGTCACACATCCACTTATTAATCTGAACAAATTCAAAATGAAAAATCAAATCATATTCTCTTCGAAGCTTGACAATTCCATTTATTATAACCAAGCTGCTTTGCACTCGCCACATCTATTATGCTTGTTCTGAAAATATGAAAATCCTCCTTTAGACTTAGCTGATGGTCTACCTGCACCACATTATCACCAATGCCAAAAAAAAACAGTAGTAAAAACATGTTCAGTTTAGAACATTAGTTTTTCCATTTCAGAAAAATGATACCTAAGGTATACAAAACTGATACCTAGTTACTGATAATTAAAAAAATTTATACTAAGAAAAAATAAAAATGATACCAGAAAACTGATCCTAAGATATGATACTTTTCCACTCTATCACAAGCTTATATATAACCCAATCAATGATACTTTTCCAATCATCACAAGCTTATATCTCATTCTTCAAATCATACAAAAAGCAATCAATAGACATCCAGTGCTAAAAGTGTTATTATTCAACACAAACAGACAAAGAAGACTGTTATCCCCACTGAAAATAAAAAATAAACATTAGTAAAAATATGTTCAATGTAGAACATTAATTATTCAATTTCACAAAACTGATACCTACCGTATACAAAACTGATACCTAGTTCCTGATAATAAACAAAATGATAAAAAGAAAAAAATAAAAATGAAACCCAAAAACTGAACATAAAATATGATATTTTTCCACTCTATCACAACTTTATATACAACCCAAATAACTTTGTATCAAAACTTTGAAAAAAAACGAGATCACGGTAGAAATATGAAAAGAAAGAGGTCGACAAACCGCATGAGAAAAATATAATAGATGAACTATAATTTTCAGAAGAATGAAATTGAAATGACCAAACAAGGTTGATCGATATTTTGATTGCGAGAGTAAATTGGATCGCGACAGAAAAATTTGATCGAAACGAAGAAGAAGAAGAGGAAGAAGCGCGTGAAAGTGAGCTGGAAAGAAAATACGTGCGTGTGTCCTTGTGAGAAAATAATTAGCGGGCTGTCCTTACGGTAAAAAAAGCCCTAAAAATTGTCCTTGAGGAAAATTTCCTGTATTCTTATATACTTAGGAAATCAACCAACAACCAAAGTTTAAAACTGATAAAAATATCAACACTATATGTTATATTTGAAACACATTTATTATAAAATTAGTAATTATGAGATCAACTTAGATCCAAAATAGCATATACATAAACAAATCTATGTGCAGGCAAAAATAATGTGTGTATATATACTTTTATATAGATAACAAATATATAAACAGCAACCAAAAGAAAAATGATACCGATATAAACAAATGTATAGACTTACATATGACTTTAAATAACAACAAATATATAGACTGACATGTGTAAGATATAAATATATTCAAATATATATTCACCGACCTTATATAACATTACATATATATATATACGACAGATTTGTACAATATACGTAAGTAGATTTATACCATATATATAAGCAGATTTATAAAATGTAACATAATACAACTTTATATGCATGAAATGTATGCAAGTGATATCTTTGTTAATATAAAAGAAATCAACAAACTGTACTACATATACAATACCTTATAATAACTTGTATTCGAAACTATATATTTAAACTACTAACATACCTTATAACATATATATTTCATGGTACTACATAACCATATATATTTAAACACATCGCATTTTATACTAAAACTGTAAACATATACATACACAGTAAACATATAAGTTTCTTCTACATATATAGACTGAAATGATCATAATATATATAACATATCGATATAGTTTAGACCCAACTGAATATATAAACTAATGTAATTATGAGACTCATATAATATAACACTTCCTATAGAACAGCATATAGATACATTTCATATAGAAGACTATATATATACCTTTAAATATCACAACTAATATACATATAATCAATTATATAACTGATAACCAATATGAACTAATATAAACATACATATACCTTTACAACCTCTGTTGAACTACAGAACTCAACAAAGAAGGAGGCGTAGGGATTTTGGAGCAAAGGCAGAGGTGGAGATGGAGGTGACAAGGCACGCGGCTGCTTGGTGGAGATGTTCATGGTGAAGGTTAACGGCCAGGGTAGTCGGTGGGAGGGCGAAGGTGGCTCAGGGGATGGCCAGGGCGGAGCCTGAGGGAAGAGTTGCGTTCGAGTGGTGATGGTTTTGTGTGGGGCGGTATGACATGGGTGATGGGTGGTTGCAGGTGATGGTGGTTGTCGTTCATGGGAAGGAAAAAAGAGGAGCTTGGTTGTGTTGTTGAAATGGGCGAAGGAGGTGCGGGGAAGAAGGAGCACGCTACAGGCTTTGAACGAAACGACATACTAGGCTTTGAACAAAACAACATACTCTCTCTCTTTTTTTTTCTTCTCTTTTTCCTTTTTTTTTCTTTTCAAATAAAACGAACAGAGAAGATGAGAGGTAGAAAATGAGGACGTGAGGGAAGGGGTAAGAATGGTGGAAAGGAAGGTAGAAAGGATGCAAAGTGACAGAGCAAGTTTCAATGTAATAAAAAAAACAAGTTACAGAGCAAAATATAAATGCAAATGGTCATTGGTTGCATGCGTGAACTGATGGGAATAAATGCAAATGGCCGTTGGTTATTCACGGCAGAAAATGGAGAGACACAAAGAAAATAAAAGGGCAACGAAATAAAAAGGTAAGATTCGAATACCGATTCGGTTTCTTATTTAATTGATTTTACAGTGAATTGGACGTCAAAACACAGGATTGAATATGCCGCAGAGATCAACACGACGAGATGATCAAAACGGTATACAGATATCAGTAGTATGATTAAATTATAAAAATTCGAATTTTCTAATAGAGGAAAATGCAAGAAAAATGCTGAAAAATAAGATCGACGGAGCCAAAGATGTCCGAATTTTGAAAAACGACAAACTAACATCTTGCTCAGAAGATGGTTTAGAATTTTTCTACGTAAAAATATTTAGGTTTCGGAAACATTTTATTTTCATCGCTTTTTAACTGATTAAATTGAAGTAAATTTACGCGCGAAATAAACTTTCATATTTTCGGACGAAAATTTGCCAGTTGCTATGTTTAACTAGACGCCTTACAAATATCAAATTTATATTTCAAAATTTTATCGTTTAAAATTTCGCAAAATTTCAATTAATTACGTTATTAAAACGGTTAAAATTTACGGGTCGTTACAATATGCTGAAACGAAAACAACCATAACTTTTAAATGGTTGAATGGAATTCGACGATCTTGGACTTTTCGGAAAGCCTAGAAACTGAGCTACATCTTTTGTTTAGAATGTTTTGATAAATACCTTCATCCACTAGGCTTAAAACACCAATATTAGTCGCTGGCCTGTGCGAAGTAGAAATCTGAAGCACCTTAGTATTCTCGCCGTAACTTTTTACTGGTGTATCGGATTTTGACGATCTTGCACTTTCTGGAAAGCGAAGAACTTAAGTTAAACCTTTTGCTTTAAGTGTTTTGTGTTTTGCTGTCATTTAGATGGTCGAAAAGGGGAGTGAACGTCGCTGACCTGCGAAATTCATTGCCCAAGCTGAGACGTATCCATTTAGTAAAACGACCGTAACTTTTGAACAGATGGTCCGAATTCAATGATTTTGGACATTCTGGAAAGCCTGAAACAAATGCAACAACTTTTATTTAGATTTCCTTACAAAATTTCATCGTTTAGGTGACTGAAAATTTGGATTTGTTCGCTGTCCTGAGACATAAATTTTGATTTTGAAAATAAAATAAGTTATATATATGTTGTATATGCTAAGCATATCGATCTATTTTCATATGCATGATTCTCACTTGGTTCTTGAGTATTTTAGTAGGTAGCAAAGGGTTGCGCTTCGCTTGTGGAGCTCGCTTCTGCGCTAAATGCAAAATGTAAGTTAAAATGCTAATAAACGCTTAATAAAATGTACGTTCTCGGATTACAGTTTATGTTGTGGTATATTATTGTGTTCCCCATGTTTTGGGATGCCTCATTCTTGTAATGAGATGTATATCATGCAATTATTACCACTGTGAAATTTTTCGGTCCTAGCCGTGCAAAGGAGGTGCTGCCGAAATTTTTCAAAAATCCGGGAGTTAGAAAATTTTGAGATTCTAAAATCCTATAACTAAATTTTGCAAATAAGTCGAATATTTTGAATGAATTATATCTATGTAATGGTTTCCCCTTCTTCGTTCCTTTTCGAGGACGAAAAGCTTTAAGTGGGGGAGAATGTAACGACCCGTATTTTTAACACTTTAAAAATACGAATTAAAATAAAAAAATTGGATAAAAATCCGAAGGAAATAAAATTTTGTGTTGTTAAATGTGAATTACAAGTTAAAATACAAAACTGAATTCTGAAATAACTTATTTGTAAATTAAATATGGATGTTAACTTGTATTGAATGTAAATAATGAATTGAATTTGATTGTAAAACCAAATTGGTTATGATTGTAAACAAAGAATAAATAAAATGGTAGATTTAATAGTGGAAGTTTATGTTATTGAAACTAATATAAATAAATGTAACTTAATATTACAGTTGATTGAAATCAGATAATAACTGAAACTGTAATTTGATAAAGATGTTAACTTGTAATTGAACGTAAGTAAAGATTTAAATTTGAGTGTAACAAGTAATTGAAACGAATTGAATTTGATTGTAAACAGCGAAATAAATGAAATGTTACATTTAATATTGAAGTTATAATATTGAAATCAACGTAAATGAATGTAATTTAATATTACTGTGAATTTAAATAAGATGATAACTGAAGAAATGAAAGTAAATGAATTATAAACTATTGATAATAATGTATAAGTAAATGGTTGATTCAATAATGAAAGTGTAAATCGAAATAAAAGAATTCAATTGGAATTAAATAACTTGAATTTGAATTATAATATAATTGAACGCTGAATCTAATGTAATCTTTTATACTGGATTTATAATAGGAAACTGCATTGTAAAAGATTGTTAATTATTGTGAATTTAAAAATGAAATTTGTGAACACTTGAAATTTGATTTAAAAGTTAATAATGTAAAATTGGGAATTTTATATTGTAATTAAACCGTAGAAATAGCCATTTTTACAACTGTCTCGGATTTCGACGAAACAAGTTTCATCGGATCCGTAACAGTAAATTATTGTAAGGTTTCAATTTTCGTAGCAATCGGACTTGTCGTTTGGTCGTGCGAGCTTGAAACGCGTAGAAATTTAACGTCGAATTTGATTAAAATAATCGACTTCAAAAGCTATCTTCCACATACGATTGAATTAGGCCTTGGGACTAGTTCCATTGCATTCAGAATATGGGTAAAACCTTATAAACGCCTGGCGGCACGTCTCGATTGCAGTTCGGATGATTTTGGACCTACCTTTATAAATACGCTTGTAAACCGAGACAGTTTTATCATTATTTCATTTCAGAAACCCTAATTCCAAACCATGGCCGCCACTTATTCCATGTCTGAAATTGTTCGAACTTCTTTCCTCTTTATCTCTCAATCCGTTCAACGAAATCGAAAAATTCCAAAAGCAAAGTTGTAGATCTCGACGAGCTCTTCAAATCCATACGGTTGATTCGTGCTAATTCTTCACGGATTGGTCCAGATCTGGCTTTGAATGTCGTACATATTTTCTTGGCTTGCTGCAAATGGTGGTGAATGGGGTGGCGAAACTTGGCGCGGAGGTGGAGCAAGGAGAGGCGCACGCGATGACATCCCCTGATCAACGTCCGATCGCTCCTAGTTGCGTGCGTATGGAAAGAAGGAACGTCGTTCATCTTCGTGGCGGTGTTCCCTGCGTGCAAGCAACGAACAAAAGCGTTGAATGTAGCTTGCGTTAGTGCTGTGCTGGGAAAAAAGAATGTGGAGATGACGTGGCAGTGGGTGAGATAAAAGTGTTCTTCTTTTGTTTATTTTTAATATTGAAATTCAAGCACATTTATCGCTATATCTTTTGCATACGATATCCGATTCACGCGCGGTTTCTTTTGTTAGGATCGTATTGACATTCCAGACATCTTGACGCTGGTTTGGCTGCATTCTGAGACTGTTCAAATTTGGGCCTTTATTTGGGTTTTGAATCGTCGATAAATTAAAGGTGAGTGTTTATACGCTCACAATTGACTAAAATAATTTTTGTTAGTTAAATTTATATTCTGAAGTGATATGAAATTTATTGGCTGTTGTTTGGTAGGTTTAATTATCCTCTGTCTTGATATATGAATTAATTGATAGAATTTAAACTGACCGTTAAAATAAATTTAAATTTAAATTGGCAATATATTACTCGATATTGATAATTATAAAATTGTTGTGAATGTTATTGGCTTTATGGTTGATTGGTTGTGATGGATACTATTGGTCGATATTGGTTGTTGATTTATTTTGATATATCATGCTATCATCATGTATATTGTTTATTGCATATAAAACTGTAAACTGAATCATTTCGAATAAATTAAGGAATAGGTTGAAATGATATACCTATGACATCTATTTGGATTGAAATGATATATATCCATCCTTGAAATTAAAATTGGAATATAATTATCCACTTGGCCATAGGTTAGAAAATTATATACGGACACCGGGTTGGTTAATTAAATGATTTTAAAAGTTGTTTTGAAATTATTTAAATGAATTGATTTTAAGAATAAAATCCAATTTATGGAAATTGAATTACTTTGGAATTGAAGCTCGAGATGTTGGAATTTAAACTTGGTAAATGAAATGGTTTAATTATTTGAAGTTTAGATTTTAAGTAAAAATTTTGAAATACGGCGTAAATTTTCGAAAGTTGATTTGTTTTAAAAGATTGGACTTTTAATCGAACTCTGAATATTTCTAAGAAAATTTATATGAAATGATATTTCAAGTTTGAGTTTGGAATTGAAAATTAATTTGAAATTGAGATTTAATTAATTTGGAATTTAATTGAAATTCAAAGAAATTTGTGAATTGAACTAAATTGAAACTATTGAATTAAATTTGAAGGTAAAATTGATTTGAATCGGATTTGAACTGAAATTGATTTGGAATATAATACTTAAATGAATTCTTAAAATCTGAATGTTAATCTAAGTTTATTGAATTGGAATTGTTCCAGAAATTAAGTAAACTACTTAATACGGATGTTTAATTTGAAGAATATTCTAATTTGAATACGAAATGGTTTTAAAGCGAATCTTATATTCTTATATAAATATATGAACTGTTTTGAAATGTTAAATATTTAAAGTTTCAAAATATATTGAAAGTGAAATTGTTTATTTTGTGGTTCAAATATGTATTTGAAATTGATAATTTGAAATGGTTTATTGAGAAGCTGAATCGAATTGAAATTGATGATTTGAAATTGGATTAAATTTTAAATTTTGGAATTCGAGTTTATGTGAATCGTTTTGTAGATATTGAGGCGAAAATGATTTTGAAATCGAAATGAGATATTGAGGCGAAAAATGATTTTGAAGCCGAAATGAGATATTGAGGCGAAAAATGATTTCGAAATCGAAATGAGATATTGAGGCGAAAAATGATTTTGAAACGGAATCTTACATATTGAATAGATATGATGATATTTGAAATGGATTTGATTTTGAAGCGAATATGATATTTTGATATCAATTATGAATCGATTTGAAATGTAAAAGAGCCATCGGTGTAATAATTACGTAGTTATTGAAGAGTCCGGGATCGGATATGGACCTACTCTCTGTCGATACCGAAAACCACTTTAATAACTATTATACGCGGAGTGTTAATCCAGAATGAAGTGGATGGTTTGATGAACGCGTTGACTGAAGAAAGAGAACGATATTGGATGACCCCTGACATGACTAAAACAGGAGCCGCGCCGGGCCATTGAGGTTCGCCACCTCTAGCGGACACACTTCTTCGTTACCATGTCTATTGCTTTTGTGATTCGATTTGGGTGCACCCCTCGATTTTGGGAGTGTTGTTTCGCGGTGTTGGGGTAGTAGCTGCTATGCCCAACATCAGTCCGGATCACGCAACTACTAGTATCCTAGTTGGTATTGCCTCATGTACCTTGTCATACTGATTATCCTATTCGTGACCACTACGATTTTGGTTTGTACCTTTAGTATATGGATTGCCCTCTGGTGACTTCCGGTTTTGGGGAAACTACGGTCTTGTATATGCTATTGGTAATAAAACTGTGTTAAGGGTGGAATGGGCCATGGCTTAACGCTAGGAATGATATTTTACTTTATGATAGACATTATTGTATATAGCGTATTCTATTACATAGTAGATAGTTTAACGGATCCTTAGGAGATGGAAATCCTGAACATCTCTTAAGTTAATGCACGCACCTTAAACACTGGATATGAGGTGTCTAAAACCCGTAAACATCTCCGACGTCGTTGCACTCATATTTACTTATTCGATTTAACCTACATGAGATATTTTAGTCCTGACTCGAGTGTTTTGTCTTTTCATTACGCTCGGGTCAGCCTGAGCATTTCAGATAAGGTTGAAGATCTATTCTGGAGGACGAAGACGGAGTTTGGTATTACATCATTTGTATTCTACTACTGTATTGTTTTTCCGCTGCATTGTTGTATTATCTCTGATATGTATGTAACTATAATTTATGATGTATAATAATAATCAAATTTATTTATTTTACAGCTTCATGAACTGTTATTTTATTATTATATCTTGTTCTTTCCGCTGTGAGATTCTGTGTTTATTTCTGTTCTTTCCTTTCTTATTTAACCCCAATAACTATCTGTATTTTGGATTGTTTGAGTCGGCATGTGTGTATGTTTTGTCGACTTGAACGGTCGAAAATGCAGGTCGTTACAGTTGGTATCAGAGCTTTGGTTTAGATTACCTTGGCTCTAGTGGGGAATGACTCATTGAAATAGGGTTAAACCTTATGAATGAGTTTGAGTGTATATGAGAGAGCGTATTTGTAATTTTGATATAAAAATGATTTTATATTGTGTTAATTTGTTCCGTTGAGTATTTATGAATTCTGGTTGGTACTTGGGACGCCAAGGCATCGATAGGAATTTCTAAACACTCGAATAGGACAGATTGACATAATATTGTTTTAGATTATATTTTATATATAAAAGAATTATCTTGAAAATTTATAAATTTTGATTGTATTGGTTGTTAGGAGATGATAATATTAGATTATCATCGTTTATTGTTGATTAGTCAATATTTCTAACTATTGACTATTGGATGATTTTAAGAAATGAAACTTGTAAATATGATTGACAATGAATATAAATGGTAAATAAAATAAAATAAAAATGAATTTAAATTAAGATGGAGAATTTAAATTCCGGTGTTTTGAAAATTTATTAACAAAAATTTGAAATGTATAATATAAGTATTATATGATAGTATCTTCGATTAGAAATTGTTTTCAAAGGATTTTCGAATGAAGTAAGTGTTATACTCCCCTCTTGACACTAGAAAATGATTCCGGTGATGAGTGCACGCATCATCGACTTTATTTTCGAGAGTCCAAGTGGGGGAGATCACTTAATAGCTTTTTCTAAACCCTGTTTTGATTAAAAATTGAATTTTATTTTGTATTCTCTATAGTATGACTTGATATATAGTAATATAAGTATATATTATTTCAAACTTGATTTGAAATGAAACCGGAGTTGAAATTCTTAAGTTCTTTAATATTTAATGACTTTAAACTGTTGAAATAAACAAATACTGGAATCATTAAGGAACTTCTGAATTGAAAAATAAGGGATGAACCTAAGTGTTAAGTGAAAATAGATTGAAGTAGGAAACCCTTAGAATAAAGGAGTATAAATTTGAAATAAACTAGAAACTGTACTCTTTTGGATTAAATAGAAATTGAATTGAAATTTTCTAAAGTATGTAATGAAAATAAGTATATATATAGATATTTCAATGCTGATTAAAATTCTTCTAAAAAGTATGATTTGAGATATAAAGATATTAGTATATATATATATATATATATTTAAAAAAAATGGTTTAAATCGAATCCGGAGTTGAAATTCTATTTTAAAAAAATGGTTTAAATCGAATCCGGAGTTGAAATTCTTAAGTTCTCTAATAAGAATTATTTTAATTATTAAACTAAAGTAAATCTTGAATTGTTAGAAACTTATGAATTGAAAATGTGAAATTGAATTTAAGTGAAAAAAAATTTAATTAAAATTAAAATTGTAAGAGTAACCCTTAATTTGGAAAATAATAAATTGGAAATTTATTTAATAGGTATAACTCTCAAATTGAATGAAAAGAAGTTGTATATTGTTTGACTACATTCTATTTGCATAGCTATAACTTACCAAATACTTAAAAAGTTCAAAATGCTAATAAGGATAAGTAAATGAATAATATAGAAGTGTGATTGCGAATAATAAAAATGTGAAGATCTATTGATAGTTGTAAAAATAAAGAAAATTTAAGTTGTAAAATGAATTAAATTTAAAATTAATTAAATATAAAATTAGTAAAGGGAAACTAATTAAATTTGAATAAAACTAAATGTCAATAAACTTGGAAGTGTATGAAATTAAAATTTTGACTTGGAAATGTATAATTGATTTAGTGTAGATTTTGGATGGATGTAAATGTTTGATCTGCATTGGTTGTTAGATGGATGGTAACCGACTAAATAGAATTCATTAGTGTAAATGGAATTGAATAAACGGAATAAAAATTTTAAATAATTAAATTCAAATTTGAAGCAAAGTGAAATTAAATATAATTGAATTCAAATTAAATTGAAGCAAATTGACTTGAATTTAAATTATGAATGAAACAAACTTGAATAAATCGGAAACAAATCGAAGGTAAACTTATTTCATGAATAAATAAGAAAATAAACGACTTTGTGTTTATGATTGTTTCTTTAGAAAATTTAAAGTTTGATGGTTTGTACTTTGAAATAATAAAAGCAAATTTTGGAAAAATCCAAAATTGTCCAATATATGCTGAAACGAAAACAACCATAACTTTTAAATGGTTGAATGGAATTCGACGATCTTGGACTTTTCGGAAAGCCTAGAAACTGAGCTACATCTTTTGTTTAGAATGTTTTGATAAATACCTTCATCCACTAGGCTTAAAACACCAATATTAGTCGCTGGCCTGTGCGAAGTAGAAATCTGAAGCACCTTAGTATTCTCGCCGTAACTTTTTACTGGTGTATCGGATTTTGACGATCTTGCACTTTCTGGAAAGCGAAGAACTTAAGTTAAACCTTTTGCTTTAAGTGTTTTGTGTCTTGCTGTCATTTAGATGGTCGAAAAGGGGAGTGAACGTCGCTGACCTGCGAAATTCATTGCCCAGGCTGAGGCGTATCCATTTAGTAAAACGACCGTAACTTTTGAAAAGATGGTCCGAATTCAATGATTTTGGACATTCTGGAAAGCCTGAAACAAATGCAACAACTTTTATTTAGATTTCCTTACAAAATTTCATCGTTTAGGTGACTTAAAATTTGGATTTGTTCGCTGTCCTGAGACATAAATTTTGGTTTTGAAAATAAAATAAGTTATATATATGTTGTATATGCTAAGCATATCGATCTATTTTCATATGCATGATTCTCACTTGGTTCTTGAGTATTTTAGTAGGTAGCAAAGGGTTGCGCTTCGCTTGTGGAGCTCGCTTCTGCGCTAAATGCAAAATGTAAGTTAAAATGCTAATAAACGCTTAATAAAATGTACGTTCTCGGATTACAGTTTATGTTGTGGTATATTATTGTGTTCCCCATGTTTTGGGATGCCTCATTCTTGTAATGAGATGTATATCATGCAATTATTACCACTGTGAAATTTTTCGGTCCTAGCCGTGCAAAGGAGGTGCTGCCGAAATTTTTCAAAAATCCGGGAGTTAGAAAATTTTGAGATTCTAAAATCCTATAACTAAATTTTGCAAATAAGTCGAATATTTTGAATGAATTATATCTAAGTAATGGTTTCCCCTTCTTCGTTCCTTTTCGAGGACGAAAAGTTTTAAGTGGGGGAGAATGTAACGACCTGTAACGACCCGTAAATTTCAACTGTTTTAATAACGTAATTAGTTGAAATTTTGTGAAATTTTAAACGATAAAATTTTGAAATAAAAATTTAATATTTGGAATACGTCTAGTTAAACATAGCAACTGGTAAATTTTCGTCCGAAAATATGAAAGTTTATTTCGCGCGTAAATTCACTTCAATTTAATCAGTTAAAAAGTAATGAAAATAAAATGTTTCCGAAACCAAAATATTTTTACATAGAAAAATTCTAAAACATCTTCTGAGCAAAATGTCAGTTTGTCGTTTTTCCAAATTCGGACATCTTTGGCTCCGTCAATCTTATTTTTCAGCGTTTTTCTTGCATTTTCCGCCAGTAGAAAAATTCGAATTTTATAATTCAATCATAACACTGATATCTGTATGCCATTTTGATCGTCTCGTCATGTTGATCTTTACGGTATATTCAACTGTCAATTTCGGAATTCGGTGTGCGGTGCAGTTTGCAAAACGCCTTGCGTATCGGTTCCACCACCAAGTTGTTTTGGTTTCCCTGACCTTTCATTTTTCCCACAGTATAAATCCAATAGCCGTTGTTATTACTTCTGTTCAACTTCCATTTTTTTTGCTATTCCCAAAGAGTAATTTGTGACTATTGACGTTTGCTTTTGATTTCAATTAATATTGTTCTTCATTGTTGTCATTTCATTTTCCTTTTAGCTTATGTACGTTTCATTTATATTGGCTTTAATACATTTATTTCTTGCCTGCTATGCCTTCATATTTCCTCTTAAGCCAACTCTTTCTTATAAAAAAAATTGACAGCACCAAATATCTTTTCATCTCTTCATTTTTGAACCGTGCCTCCGAGAACCCACCCACTCTTCCCCTCTCCCACCTCGCTACTACCCTCCAACTCCTTCCTCCCACCAAAGCACGGCCAGCGCCCCACTTGCCAAGTCACCGACTACCCAGGTCCGCCCTTCACCATGGCCACCAACCTCCGACCACGTTTGCCATTCCCTCCAGCCTCGTCTGTCCCATCAACCGCCTACAACCGGCCTTGGCCTCTTCAGCCACTCGAGCTCGCTTCCACCAATCGACTTAACTCCGGTCTTCCTCCTACCACCAGTGCCGAGCTCGAGATCAACCGACGTCTCCCCTGACCTCTGGTCGAAGCTCCGCCCCACACTCCTTGTAGCCGAGCCTAAAACCAGCCGCCATTCACATGCCTCTGCCATCAGATCCACGTGCATCCCTCAAACTGACAACCCCTCTCTCACCACTACTTGCCGCTCCTTCCACTCGGCAGACCAAACCCGAACATCAACCCGCCTCTTTGCTCTCCGCCCATCAACCAAACGAGCAACCGCCTCTTCCTTCCGCCATGCTCCCGCCTCAGCCCGCATTCGCCTGAACCGCTCCTTGCAGCCCTCCCAACTGCCGCCATGACCTCGACCTGACCCTCCCAAGCAACAGCCACCATTGCATTGACCACCGTACACTATTCATGCATGCGGCAACCACTTCTTAGCGTGCAGGCATCTCTTCTATTTTATAGTAGGTAATTTAGTTATTTACATAGGTTGGGTTATATTTTATAAGTCTGCTACACGTAAGATTTTAAGTAACTTTGTTGAGATATTGATTTTTTTAGTTAAACTTTGATATATATACTTCAAGTTTATAAATATACCTATCTGGTTATAGTCAAATAGATAAGGTTGTTTGTTTATATTTAGAAAAAAAGGTAGGTGTTTGTTCATATAGATATTTATAAAATAGGTTTGTATCTGTTATATCTAGTAAGCTAGTTTCGATTACTACCTGTTAAAATTATATTTTGTACATTTAAAACTCTTGCTATTATAGGAAGCATATTAATACTAATAGGCTCTATATATATACGTCAGTGGCAATCTTCTTTCACCTATATATTAGTCTGTTGTTATATGTAAAGTGTCTTCATTATGTGATTTTATATTTAATCTATATATCTGGTTAAGATAATTTTAATATGTTGGTATATATAGTATAGGTAGAGTTCGTATAAAATAGGTATGTATAAGTTTTATGTATAAAGAATTTTATCTTTTTTTTGTAAAGGGAGCGTATGTGTATAAACATGGTTGGATTTAAGGGTACATATGTGCGCTGTACTATTCACATAGATATATCATGCTACTGAATTTTGGCTTAGATAGTTGCTGTAAAGCATATATATATATATATATATATATATATATATATATATATATAGGTACCTAGTATATAATAGTTGATGGTTTTAGTACACAAGGTTATAAAGATTTTAAGTTACAGAGTTTATATATATGCGTACTGTTAATATCAATTTCAATTATAATAAGATTGTGAGTTTGTATATGTTCATATATTAATTTATATTGGTAAGTAAATATAAGTATGTTTAAAAATGTATATATAGATTGTCTTATTGAGGTTATAGTTAAGTTAGTAAATTGGCATACATATATCTTATTTTAAATATATGTTTAAATTAAAACAATGATTTTGAAACACATGTGTGTGTATATATATTTAAAATAATATGGGTTGAATTTAAAATATATATATCTTCTTTTATTGTATCTATTCAATTATACCATTTATCTCCATCGATCCAGCTCTGATTTGATTTAGTCAATTTTTGTTTATCAGCTTTGGTCATTGAAATTCGTGCCAATCTTGCTTTGATTTGAAATCCGTGTTTGGATCCGTAACTCAATTCATTGACGAATCTCTCTCTAGCCTCGAAAGGTGAGCACTCACTCACGATTAACGTTCTTTTATTTATTAGATTTGATTTCAATTGAAACGACAATTGAAATATGCTACTGTTAGTTAATTGCACTGTTTTATCTGCTATTACCTGTATCAGTTCACCTATGACATCTGACACCATTATCTGTTAATTATTTATGCAATGATAATACTGTTTGGCTGATAATTGTTTGATTGTTGATGTTTATATTGGACGTTAAATTGTTAATGTAAATTGATAAATGGTATGCAATTGAACTCGATGTAGAATAGTTAAATGTTTAAAAGTGATTAGTTAAATTTGTATAATATGACCCCTTTAACTGTTAAATTTATTGACACGTAGGATTTGTTTAATTACACTTTGAACCACTGAATGTATGTTGTTAAATTGATGATGTATGAAATTGTAAATTGGATGACAAGTGAAACCGTAATGTAATAATCTTTAATCTACATGAAATGATAGTGTAGATTCTAGAAATAATTATATTAATTCGTACAAATAACAATGCGAATTAATACGGTTATTTCGGGATTATTTGAATTGATTATTAGATTGATATTGATGGTTGTTATTGCTTGTTTATTTACTTTGACACCATCCCAGTTATCACACTGCAAGTTCCCTTTGATATGTTTTGATTTTGAATTTGAATTGGAATCGGGTTGAAATGATAAATACCCAAATTGAACTTTGACCTTGGATATAGAAAATTAAATAAAACCCGATTGGTCAATAAATTTGATTTAAAAATAAACGAAGATTTTATTTGAATAAAAATATGATTTTGAAATGAAGTTGAAATTTTAATTTTAATGAAAGGAAAATGTTAATATATAAAAATCTGAAACAAAATATTAACAATGTAATTGATGCAAGAATGTTGTTTAATTTGAGAAATTATTGAATTAAGTTTGAAATTATAATTAAGTTTGAAATTATTAAACTTTGAAATGTTTTAATAATTAAGTTTGAAATTATTAAACTTTGAAATTATTTAATAATTAAGTTTTGAATTATTTAATAATTAAATAAGATTGAATTATTTAATGATCAAATTGAATTGAATTCTTTAATAAGTAAAATTGAATTTTTGAATAAGTGAATTTTACTTCGTAAATAATTGAAATTTAGTTTTCTTTATTAATTAAGTTGGGAAATCATTTAAGTAAGTAAATAAGTGAAATTGAATTTCTTTAACAAGAAGTGATTTATTAAATTTAATGTAAGACTTGAAAGTTAAAGAATTTGATTTGATGAATTTAATTTAATTCAAAATTGAGGTTTTGATTTAATGAAGTTGAACTTAATTAATTGATTTAATGAATTGGAAATCAAATAGAATTTGGTTTGAATGATAAATTTAATTTAACGGATATCGAATGAAATTGATAAATGAGTTTAATTGATTTGAATGTTAAATTAAATTAATTTAAATGATTTCGAAAGGAAACTTATATACGAACTTGAATCAATATTTGAATTGTTTAAAATTGAAATTGAAATTGAATTATAAGAATTTGAAATGGTAATTTGGAAGTTTTGAAACGTAAATTTTGGAAATTGATTTAGAAAGACAAATGAAATGTTGGTTTGCAAATTTCTAATTGAAATTGAAATTTATTTGGTTTTGAAAAATATAAATGACCAATCGGTGTAATAATTACGAAAGTTATTAAAGAGACCGGAATCGGTTATGGATATACTCTCTATCTAAACCGAAAACCACTTTAATAACTATACGCGGAGTGATGATCCAGAATGAAGTGGTTGGAATGATGTACGTGTTGACTGAAGAAAGAGAACGATAATGGATAGCCTTGACACTTGTGTCAAATTGGAAATGACTAAAACAGGAGCTGTGCCGGGCCAATGGAGGATTGATACCTCAAGTGGACACACTTCTTCGAACTACTTATACTTGTTGTCGATTGGTGCACCCTTGATTTTGGGAGTGTTGTCTCACGGTGTTGCGGGCGCTGCGGCGTTGCGTTCTCACCAGTCCGGATCAGGCGAACGGTAGTATCACTACCTTGGGTATAGCCTCATGTGCCTTGTCATACTTGTATTCCATTTATGCGCGACCACTACGATTTTGATTTGTACCTTGAGTATATGGATTGCCCTCTGGTGACTTCCGGTTTTGGGGAAACTACGGTCTTGTATATGCTTTTGGGAATAAAAATGTGTTAAGGGTGGAATGGGCCATGACTTAACGCTATTTTGATATCTTTACATATTACTGATAGACATTATCTATTTAGCGTACACTACTACATAGTAGATAGTTTAACGGATCCTTAAAGGATGGTTATTCCAAACATCCTTTGAGTTACTTGTATTTCAATTGCTATTTCACTTGAGTTGGATTTATTAATATAAGAATGTTAATCCTGACTCGAGTGTCTTGTGTTTTGCTTTACGCTCGGGTCAGACTGAGTGGTTCAGCTTTCAAGACTCACCTTTGGAGTTGGAGCTTCGCTTGGAGATCCAGCTATTTATCCAGCTTTCAGATATTCGATGATTCCAGTGATGTATTCTGATTTGTATCTGATGTATCGTGTTACTCTTCCGTTGTATCTGGTTTAACTCTGATGTATCGTATTTCTCTTCTGTTTTAACTCTGATGTAACTTATATATTTATATAGTAGCTTCATGAACTACTATCTCTTTTATTTCCGCTGCACTTATTACTCTGTGTCCGTGATCTGTGATTATTTATTTACTGTATCTGTTCAGTTTTGCCAAATTTAAATTAACAACGCGGTATTTTGAGCAATTCAACTCCGGCATAAGTGTCTACCTATACACTTATAATGGATGCGAATGGTCCAAAATGGCGGGTCGTTACACGACCCGTATTTTTAACACTTTAAAAATACGAATTAAAATAAAAAAATTGGATAAAAATCCGAAGGAAATAAAATTTTGTGTTGTTAAATGTGAATTACAAGTTAAAATACAAAACTGAATTCTGAAATAACTTATTTGTAAATTAAATATGGATGTTAACTTGTATTGAATGTAAATAATGAATTGAATTTGATTGTAAAACCAAATTGGTTATGATTGTAAACAAAGAATAAATAAAATGGTAGATTTAATAGTGGAAGTTTATGTTATTGAAACTAATATAAATAAATGTAACTTAATATTACAGTTGATTGAAATCAGATAATAACTGAAACTGTAATTTGATAAAGATGTTAACTTGTAATTGAACGTAAGTAAAGATTTAAATTTGAGTGTAACAAGTAATTGAAACGAATTGAATTTGATTGTAAACAGCGAAATAAATGAAATGTTACATTTAATATTGAAGTTATAATATTGAAATCAACGTAAATGAATGTAATTTAATATTACTGTGAATTTAAATAAGATGATAACTGAAGAAATGAAAGTAAATGAATTATAAACTATTGATAATAATGTATAAGTAAATGGTTGATTCAATAATGAAAGTGTAAATCGAAATAAAAGAATTCAATTGGAATTAAATAACTTGAATTTGAATTATAATATAATTGAACGCTGAATCTAATGTAATCTTTTATACTGGATTTATAATAGGAAACTGCATTGTAAAAGATTGTTAATTATTGTGAATTTAAAAATGAAATTTGTGAACACTTGAAATTTGATTTAAAAGTTAATAATGTAAAATTGGGAATTTTATATTGTAATTAAACCGTAGAAATAGCCATTTTTACAACTGTCTCGGATTTCGACGAAACAAGTTTCATCGGATCCGTAACAGTAAATTATTGTAAGGTTTTAATTTTCGTAGCAATCGGACTTGTCGTTTGGTCGTGCGAGCTTGAAACGCGTAGAAATTTAACGTCGAATTTGATTAAAATAATCGACTTCAAAAGCTATCTTCCACATACGATTGAATTAGGCCTTGGGACTAGTTCCATTGCGTTCGGAATATGGGTAAAACCTTATAAACGCCTGGCGGCACATCTCGATTGCAGTTCGGATGATTTTGGACCTACCTTTATAAATACGCTTGTAAACCGAGACAGTTTTATCATTATTTCATTTCAGAAACTCTAATTCCAAACCATGGCTGCCACTTATTCCATGTCTGAAATTGTTCGAACTTCTTTCCTCTTTATCTCTCAATCCGTTCAACGAAATCGAAAAATTCCAAAAGCAAAGTTGTAGATCTCGACGAGCTCTTCAAATCCATACGGTTGATTCGTGCTAATTCTTCACGGATTGGTCCAGATCTGGCTTTGAATGTCGTACGTATTTTCTTGGCTTGCGTGCAAATGGTGGCGAATGGGGTGGCGAAACTTGGCGCGGAGGTGGAGCAAGGAGAGGCGCACGCGATGGCATCCCCTGATCAACGTCCGGTCGCTCCTAGTTGCGTGCGTATGGAAGGAAGGAACGTCGTTCATCATCGTGGCGGTGTTCCCTGCGTGCAAGCAACGAACAAAAGCGTTGAATGTAGCTTGCGTTAGTGCTGTGCTGGGAAGAAAGAATGTGGAGATGACGTGGCAGTGGGTGAGATAAAAGTGTTCTTCTTTTGTTTATTTTTAATATTGAAATTCAAGCACATTTATCGCTATATCTTTTGCATACGATATCCGATTCACGCGCGGTTTCTTTTGTTAGGATCGTATTGACATTCCGGACATCTTGACTCTTGTTTGGCTGCATTCTGAGACTGTTCAAATTTGGGCCTTTATTTGGGTTTTGAATCGTCGATAAATTAAAGGTGAGTGTTTATACGCTCACAATTGACTAAAATAATTTTTGTTAGTTAAATTTATATTCTGAAGTGATATGAAATTTATTGGCTGTTGTTTGGTAGGTTTAATTATCCTCTGTCTGATATATGAATTAATTGATAGAATTTAAACTGACCGTTAAAATAAATTTAAATTTAAATTGGCAGTATATTACTCGATATTGATAATTATAAAATTGTTGTGAATGTTATTGGCTTTATGGTTGATTGGTTGTGATGGATACTATTGGTCGATATTGGTTGTTGATTTATTTTGATATATCATGCTATCATCATGTATATTGTTTATTGCATATAAAACTGTAAACTGAATCATTTCGAATAAATTAAGGAATAGGTTGAAATGATATACCTATGACATCTATTTGGATTGAAATGATATATATCCATCCTTGAAATTAAAATTGGAATATAATTATCCACTTGGCCATAGGTTAGAAAATTATATACGGACACCGGGTTGGTTAATTAAATGATTTTAAAAGTTGTTTTGAAATTATTTAAATGAATTGATTTTAAGAATAAAATCCAATTTATGGAAATTGAATTACTTTGGAATTGAAGCTCGAGATGTTGGAATTTAAACTTGGTAAATGAAATGGTTTAATTATTTGAAGTTTAGATTTTAAGTAAAAATTTTGAAATACGGCGTAAATTTTCGAAAGTTGATTTGTTTTAAAAGATTGGACTTTTAATCGAACTCTGAATATTTCTAAGAAAATTTATATGAAATGATATTTCAAGTTTGAGTTTGGAATTGAAAATTAATTTGAAATTGAGATTTAATTAATTTGGAATTTAATTGAAATTCAAAGAAATTTGTGAATTGAACTAAATTGAAACTATTGAATTAAATTTGAAGGTAAAATTGATTTGAATCGAATTTGAACTGAAATTGATTTGGAATATAATACTTAAATGAATTCTTGAAATTTGAATGTTAATCTAAGTTTATTGAATTGGAATTTTTCCAGAAATTAAGTAAACTACTTAATACGGATGTTTAATTTAAAGAATATTCTAATTTGAATACGAAATGGTTTTAAAGCGAATCTTATATTCTTATAAAAATATATGAACTGTTTTGAAATGTGAAATATTTAAAGTTTCGAAATATATTGAAAGTGAAATTGTTTATTTTGTGGTTCAAATATGTGTTTGAAATTGATAATTTGAAATGGTTTATTGAGAAGCTGAATCGAGTTGAAATTGATGATTTGAAATTGGATTAAATTTTAAATTTTGGAATTCGAGTTTATGTGAATCGTTTTGTAGATATTGAGGCGAAAATGATTTTGAAATCGAAATGAGATATTGAGGCGAAAAATGATTTTGAAATCAAAATGAGATATTGAGGCGAAAAATGATTTCGAAATCGAAATGAGATATTGAGGCGAAAAATGATTTTGAAACGGAATCTTACATCTTGAATAGATATGATGATATTTGAAATGGATTTGATTTTGAAGCGAATATGATAATTTGATATCAATTATGAATCGATTTGAAATGTAAAAGAGCCATCGGTGTAATAATTACGTAGTTATTGAAGAGTCCGAGATCGGATATGGACTTACTCTCTGTCGATACCAAAAACCACTTTAATAACTATTATACGCGGAGTGTTGATCCAGAATGAAGTGGATGGTTTGATGAACGCGTTGACTGAAGAAAGAGAACGATATTGGATGACCCATGACATGACTAAAACAGGAGCCGCGTCGGGCCATTGAGGTTCGCCACCTCTAGCGGACACACTTCTTCGTTACCATGTCTATTGCTTTTGTGATTCGATTTGGGTGCACCCCTCGATTTTGGGAGTGTTGTTTCGCGGTGTTGGGGTAGTAGCTGCTATGCCCAACATCAGTCCGGATCACGCAACTACTAGTATCCTAGTTGGTATTGCCTCATGTACCTTGTCATACTGATTATCCTATTCGCGATCACTACGATTTTGGTTTGTACCTTTAGTATATGGATTGCCCTCTGGTGACTTCCGGTTTTGGGGAAACTACGGTCTTGTATATGCTATTGGGAATAAAACTGTGTTAAGAGTGGAATGGGCCATGGCTTAACGCTAGGAATGATATTTTACTTTATGATAGACATTATTGTATATAGCGTATTCTATTACATAGTAGATAGTTTAACGGATCCTTAGGAGATGGAAATCCCGAACATCTCTTAAGTTAATGCACGCACGTTAAACACTGGATATGAGGTGTCTAAAACCCGTAAACATCTCCGACGTCGTTGCACTCATATTTACTTATTCGATTTAACTTACATGAGATATTTTAGTCTTGACTCGAGTGTTTTTTCTTTTCATTACGCTCGGGTCAGCCTGAGCATTTCAGATAAGGTTGAAGATCTATTCTGGAGGACGAAAACGGAGTTTGGTATTACATCATTTGTATTCTACTACTGTATTATTTTTCCGCTGCCTTGTTGTATTATCTCTGATATGTATGTAACTCTGATTTATGATGTATAATAATAATCAAATTTATTTATTTAACAACTTCATGAACTGTTATTTTATTATTATATCTTGTTCCTTCCGCTGTGAGATTCTGTGTTTATTTCAGTTCTTTCCTTTCTTTTCTTATTTAACCCCAATAACTATCAGTATTTTGGATTGTTTGAGTCGGCATGTGTGTATGTTTTGTCGACTTGGACGGTCGAAAATGCAGGTCGTTACATGTAATTTCCTGGGCATTTGTTTCCCAGGTGATCGTCGATTTCATTTTGATGATGCACTTTAGCCAATTCCAGTGAGTTACAAACCATACTAAGAAAACTATCAGGTCGTACTAACAACTCAAATTCAAGTTATATCTACATAGGTGCTTAATGTGTGTGTTTGTGCTTAGCTAGAAACTGACATTATTGAATTCAAAAATTTAGAGTATACTAATTAATTTATCCTATTAACTCATCTTGTTAGCAACTGAATCAAATAGTAAATCATCTCAGATCATAGATATAGTAGTGTGAGATTTTTATCTCACCTTGAATCCAAAAAAACCTAAAACTACAAACATCGATTCACTAAAATTTCCTAAATTTTCGTCTTCAATGCAGAAGTGATTTAACATTAAAACTCAATAGTTCTCTATGAACTTTTTTAAAAGTTGGATAAATGAATTACGAACAACATATCCAAATTTCATATTTTTATGATTTTTCTACAATTAGATATGATTTTTATATTGACCTGCTTTTTCTGCCCTGACTTCACTTTTCTGAAGTGACCCACTTCTCTTAATATCTATTTTAGTGATTTTCAGTTGAGTTTTTTTTATATATAAAACAATGGATCACTTCTCTTAATTGATTTCCCAAGATCCAGAATTTTACCAATATAAAAATATTAGTATATAAATCAAATCATGTCATATATATATGAAGATATATAAATGTTTCTTTGCCTATCAGAGTAATTAAAATAGCAAAGAAATTCAATCACACAGTATTTCTCACATTTCAGAGATTTTGTGTCACATAGCCATTTCTACTTTTTAATCTTCTTCTCTTTTCTTTTTTTAATTCAAGCTTGATTAATATTTAATTCAAATATGACCACTTATTATTTTCTTGTTTTATTTCCCAGCTTGTTCTATAGCCTAGATTATTTGATTCTTGGATTTACAACCCATGCATTTGATCTTTGGGATTTAGGAATTTGATACTTGTGGTTTTTGATTGATACAGGGTGTTAAAACAACTCATGCATATTAGTTTAGCCCGGGATTCTTATTTCAAACTCAAACTGTAACGACCCGATATTTTGGACCATTCGCGTCCATTATAAGTGTATAGGTAGACACTCATGCTGGAGATGAATTGCTCAAAATACCGCGTTGTTAATTTAAATTTGGCAAAACTGAACATATATAGTAAATAAATAATCACAGAACACAGACACAGAGTAATAAGTGCAGCGGAAATAAAAGAGATAGTAGTTCATGAAACTACTATATGAATATATAAAATACATCAGAGTTACAACCGAAGAGTAATACGATACATCAGATACAAATCAGAATACATCACTGGAATCATCGAATACTGAGAGTAGAATAGATGGCTGGATCTTCAAGCAAAGCCCAACTTCAAAGGTGAGTCTCGAATACTGGTACACTCAGTCTGACCCGAGCGTAAAGCAAAACACAAAACACTCGAGTCAGGATTAACATTCTTATATTAATAAATCCAACTCAAGTGAAATAGCAATTTGAAATACAAGTAACTCAAAGGATGTTTGGAATAACCATCCTTTAAGGATCCGTTAAACTATCTACTATGTAGTAGTGTACGATAAGTAGATAATGTCTATCAGTAATATAAAAAGATATCAAAATAGCGTTAAGTCATGGCCCATTCCACCCTTAACACATTTTTATTCCCAAAAGCATATACAAGACCGTAGTTTCCCCAAAACTGGAAGTCACCAGAGGGCAATCCATATACTAAAGGTACAAATCAAAATCGTAGTGGTCGCGCATAAATGGAATACAAGTATGACAAGGCACATGAGGCAATACCAAAGGTAGTGATACTACCGTTCGCCTGATCCGGACTGGTGAGAACGCAACGCCGCAGCGCCCGCAACACCGTGAAACAACACTCCTAAAATCAAGGGTGCACCAATCGACAACAAGTATAAGTAGTTCGAAGAAGTGTGTCCACTTGAGGTAGCTAATCCTCCATTGGCCCGACACAGCTCCTGTTTTAGTCATTTCCAATTTGACACAAGTGTCAAGGCTATCCATTATCGTTCTCTTTCTTTAGTCAACACGTACATCATTCCAACCACTTCATTCTGGATCATCACTCCGCGTATAGTTATTAAAGTGGTTTCGGTTCAGATAGAGAGTATATCCATTACCGATCCCGGTCTCTTTAATAACTTTCGTAATTATTACACCGATTGGTCGTTTATATATTTCAAAACCAAATCAATTTCAATTTCAATTCGTAAATCAACATTTCGTTTGTCTTTCAAAACCAATTCCAATAATTTACGTTTCAAAACTTCCAAATTATCATTTCAAAATCTTATAATTCAATTCCAATCTTTATTCAAAACCATTCAAATATTGATTCAAGTTCGTATATAAGTTTCATTTCGAAAACATTTAAATTAATTTAATTTAACATTCAAATCAATTTAAACTCATTTATCGATTTCATTCAATATTCGTTAAGTTACTTTATCGTTCAAGACAATTTCTATTAAATTTCCAATTCATTAAATCCATTATTTAAATTCAACTTCATTATATCAAAACTTACAAATTTAATTAAATTAAATTCAACAAATCAAATTCTTTACATTTCAAGTCTTACATTAATTCCGAAAATATCACATTTTCATTTCTTGTTAAAGAAATTCAATCTCACTTATTTACTTCCTTAAATAATTTTCCAAAAACTTACTTAATCAAGAAAACTCAATTTCAATTATTTACGAAGTACAAATTCACTCATTCAAAAGTTCAATTTTAAAGAATTCAATTCAATTTAATCATTAAATAATTCAATCTTATTTAATTATTAAATAATTCAAAACTAAATTATTAAATCACCTCAAAGTTTAATAATTTCAAACTTAATTATAATTTCAAACTAAATTATTAAATCATTTCAAAGTTTAATAATTTCAAACTTAGTTATAATTTCAAACTTAATTATTAAATCATTTCAAAGTTTAATAATTTCAAACTTAATTCAATAATTTCTCAAATTAAACAACATTCTTTCATCAATTACATTGTTGATATTTTGTTTCAGATTATTAGACATTAACATTTTCTTTCCATAAAAATTCCAATTTCAACTTCATTTCAAAACCATATTATTTATTCAAATAAAATCTTTGTTTTATTTTTAAATCAAATTATTGACCAATCGGGTTTTTATTTAATTCTCTATATCCAAGGTCAAAGTTCGATTTGGGTATTTATCATTTCAACCCGATTCCAATTCAATTCAAAATCAAAGCATAACAAAGGGAACTTGCAGTGTGATAACTGGGATGGTGTCAAAGTAAATAAACAAGCAATAACAACAATCAATATCAATCCAATAATCAATTCAAATAATCCCGAAATAACCGTATTAATTCGCATTGTTATTTGTACGAATTAATATAATTATCTCTAGAATCTACACTATCATTTCATGTAGATTAAAGATTACTACGGTTCTTCACTTGTCATCTATTTACAATTTCATCCATTATCAATTTAACAACATACATTCAGTGGTTCAAGGTGTAATTAAACAAATCATACGTGTCAATAGATTTAACAGTAAAAGGGGTCATATTATACAAATTTAACTAATCAATTTTAAACATTTAACTATTCTATATCGAGTTCAATTGCATACTATTTATCAATTTACATTAACAGTTTAACGTCCAATATAAACATCAACAATCAACCAATTATCAGCCAAACGGTATTATCATCACATAAATAATTAACAGATAATGGTGTCAAATGTCACAGGTGAACTGATACAGTCAATAGCATATATAACAGTGTAATTAACTAACATCAGTATATTTCAATTTGTCGTTTCAATTGAAATCAAATTTAATAAATAAAAGAACGTTAATCGTGAGTGAGTGCTCACCTTTCGAGGCTAGAGATGATAGAGAATGAGATGAGTTATGAATCCAAGCACGAGACCCAAATCAAGTCAAGATTGGCACGGATTTTGGCGACAGAGCTGATAAATAGGAATGGACGAACTCAAATCAGAATTGCGTTGATGACGATAAATGGTATAAGTGAAAAATAAAGTCATATTCTAAATTTAAGCATATATTAAATTAAAGATATAGGTATTTCAAAATCATTATTTAAACTAAACTCAAATATTAAAGTCAAACATACATAAAATAATAAATTTTAAATCAATATATTAAAACTTAACAGTTTAACATATATATTTATATAACTTATAAAATCAAACTACAAACCAAAAGTTTCAAACTGATATATATATATATATATATTATATTTAAACAATATTTAATATAAAATCGGTATAAAAAAATCAACTTAACTTATATATACTGACACACACAAACTAACATATAACTATGACTACAACCTTATATACAAGGTACACTTCATACAAAAATGCTGTCACCGGTAAGATATATGCTATACCTATCCTATACATATTTCTTTCAAAACTTTCAACTGAACATTTGAATATGGTATATATATATATTCTTAAAACACTATATACTACTATAAGTCAACTCGAATTAAACAATATTCAAATATATCAAAATAAACATGATTTTTCTTTAAAACTGTTATAAACCTTTACGGTATATTACTTTAAAAAAGACATCCCGCTGGCATAAATAAATGTGTATACTTTTTAAACCTGTACACTAAACCCATAATAAAATAAATGCAGACGTATTATATACACATATATTCTTAACAACTATTATATATATACTTTATAACTTATATACTTTAAAATATGCGAACTGTATAAACTCAATTTGCTTTATGAATATGCGTACTATCAACCTATTATATATGAACAGCCAATGCAACCGGCTAGTAGATTTACACATTATTTTATTTATTTTTAAACTTACTTTATTATATAATAAATGGACCCAACTGTCATATATACCTTACCTTACTATACTGCCACATTATAGAGTTATGACACAAATTCAAAGTAAGGATAAATATAGAACCAACTTGCCTAACTTACATTATAATACTTAACAAGTCAAATACTCTAGAACCAAAACATATATATACGTCCGTATCTTTTTTAAAAATCCATGCTAACTTATGCATATATGTTTTAAACATAATTATTATTATAACATGAATATAAACTTACACATTAGCTTACGGGAACTGAGATATATAAAATTTACATATAATATAATTTTTAAATAAGTATGCATATACCTTCAATTATACAACTGACACGGACACGGAAAGGAAGAAGGATACTCGACGAGAAGACGAAGTGTTGTGGTCGGAGGGGTCGCTCAAAGTTTGTATGGCCGCTGCCGCGATGAAGTGGTGGGCTGCCATGGTGGTATCTTGGTGGCGAGTTGCAGCCAGGGGTGTGTTGCGAGGGAAGGAAGTGTGCTTGGCATTCGGGCGTTGCAGCGTGGGTGAGGCCGACAGAGGAGGTTGTACGGGTGTGGAGGAAAGCTTGGAACTTGGAGGAAGAAGTCGTGGCAGTGTGCCGACCGAGTCTGGTGGGCTTTGTGAGCGGGACGTGCGGAGTTGAGGAAGGAGGAGGCACGAGTTGGTTTGCGGAGGAGAAGGGTGACTGGCGGTTGAATGGAGTTGCTCGGCCTGGGTGATTGAGAGGTGATCGAACAGCAACATTTCAATGATAAAGCTGCTCGCGATGGTGAGAAGAATAATCGAACAACAAACAAAAGTGAGGCAGCTTTTTAATATGTATTTATATTTTTATAACGAAGGAGACGATTGGTTTAAGCAACGAAAGAAGACCGGTGAGTTAGCCAAATGCCGTTTCTAAAGATGAGGGTCACGCAAATTCAGAAAGTATTAAATGTCAGATGATTGTTTGAGTTCAACTGTTGGTTAGACGGAAGGTCAAGAATTCAAAAGGTTTTTAAACCACGAATACCGATATGAAATCGTTTTGAAAATTCTGTTGTCATCCGGACTCCGAAACACCCGAACGAATATACAGTGGGAATCGGTACGACAAAATAATCAAACCGGTATACAGATATTAGTGGTATGATTGAACTATAAAAATTCGATTTTCCTAATAGCGGAAAATGCAAGAAAAACACTGAAAATTAAGATCGACGGGGCCAAAGATGTCCGAATTTGGAAAAGCGACAAACTGACATCTTGCTCAGAAGATGGTTTAGAATTTTTCTATGTAAAAATATTTTGGTTTTGAAAACGTTTTATTTTCAACGCTTTTTAACTGGTTAAATTGAAGTAAATTTACGCGCGAAATAAACTTTCGTATTTTCGGACGAAAATTTACCAGTTGCTATGTTTAACTGGACGTATTTCAAATATTAAATTTTTATTTCAAAATTTTATCGTTTAAAATTTCACAAAATTTTAACTAATTACGTTATTAAAACGGTTAAAATTTACGGATCGTTACACTCTCCCCCACTCAAAACTTTTCGTCCCCGAAAAGAAACGAGGTAGGAGAATAGAAACAACCAGAAAGAAAAACAGATTTGAAATAAAAAATAACAATTAATTTAAACCATATAAATTCAAATTTTAAATTAATTGATATTCTGTAATTGATTTAATCCATTTGATTTTACTAAAATCAATCTCAACTATTTCTAAATTCATTATCTTATTATCCCATTTTTTCAATTTACAATTTCTAAAACCATAAATTTGAAGAGTCTTTTATTATAATCATATTTTCTTTAACAATTTAAATTCTTTTTTATTCCAAATTCTTATTAAGTTTATTCCACTTAATATATCTTATTACATATATTTAAACCATATAAATTAATTTAAACCATATAAATTTCAATTTAAATTAATTTATATTCGTTAATTGATTTTAAATTCAAGGTATTTCCATAAGTTGATCAAATTTCAATTTATTAATTCTTTCAAAACAAATTTATTTCCTCATTAACTGAGTTTTACTTATTATCTTATCCAACTCTATTAACATCTTTATAATCAAAATCTAGTGTATAACGTTTATTATAAACACTCAAATTTATTTATAAAATTCAATTTATCTTATATATTATCCAATTACATATTCAACTTCTGAATGATTTAGGTAAGTTGTATTAGAATGCAGTTGAACAATATACAAATAAAATTTTCCCAATTCAATTATTCAAGTTTAAATATTTATTCGAAATTTTGGTTTTATTTATAATTAAAATCATTCTTTAACAAAATTTTAGAATTAGATTTCCGATTAACTTTAAACAATTTAGAGATATATATAATATATTTATATCAAATCAAAATTAAATTTTAAAATAAGATACTTATATATATAAATCAAATTATACTGAAGAAATTCAAATCAAAATATATTTTCTTCTCAAAACAAAACCGTAGCAAAGCTACAGAATAGTATCTCCACTTTGAAACTCGAAAATGAATGTCGATGATGCGGCCGCCATCACCGAAATTATTTTCCAGCGACAAAGAGAAGAGCACAGGTTTCAACATTTTTAAAATTCTTTGAAAACGATTTCTATTCGAAAATACTTTCTATACTATATACTTTAAAATTTTAAAACCAAAGTTCGAAATCACCGGAAACTAATAAATTCTCAAATTTCTGAATTAGATTCATTTCAAATTCAAATCAATTTATAACCAAGTTTATAAATTCATTTATTTATATTATGCAATAGCCTATGGTTTACAACACAATAAATGAAAATCAAATATTATTATTTTCAGACAACAAATTCATTAACAATTTAATTTCAGAAAACTTATATTTATATATAAGATAATCATACAAAACTTCTATTTTATTTATCAAATTTGAAAATGATATTGTGTCAGTTTGCTCTGCTCAATTGTTTTGGAAATCCTATCGATAGCGTTGATCAGAAGAATCGATCGGAAACCCAAATCAACATCAACAACTCAAACAACACAGTATATATTAAAACATTTATATATTAGTTTACAAATACATTTCTTTGCTCGACGATACAGGAATGAATTTTCAAAATAAGGATAGGGTTCAAATTTTTTTGTTGACTCAAATCAAAGTGAATTTTGATTCGAAAATAAGTTTGAAACAGAAGATAGGATAATTCAATTACCATAATCGGGAGATGGATGAGTTTATTTAATTCACGGGCAACCTTAACCGGGTCGTCCGTAACTTCAAGAGTAAGATCGGTTGCTGAATTCTGAGGTAAATCAACACTCGATCTCAAGAGATGGAATTCAGGTATAGCAGGGAATAGATAGCATCGTAAACCGAGGATACAGAAATCTCCGGTAAATCAATGCCTATTGTAAAGGAGTTTTGCTCCTTTACGAATCATTCGAAGATTGGCGAGACCGCCGATCTATTATAGATATCATTCAAAATGGAGTTATGGGGTGCTCCAGAATTGAAAGACGACGAATAGTGAAGGACACGAATGAATTTCGGAACCGAGGGGAACGTTCCAAAATTCAAAGGATCGAGTTGAAAGGAAGAGATTGAAACTTGAATGAGTGTGATTCTGTAAATACATTTACCCTATATGTTAAGTTTTGCCTAGAGCTACCAAAGCTCTGATACCAACTGTAACGACCCGATATTTTGGACCATTCGCGTCCATTATAAGTGTATAGGTAGACACTCATGCCGGAGTTGAATTGCTCAAAATACCGCGTTGTTAATTTAAATTTGGCAAAACTGAACATATACAGTAAATAAATAATCACAGAACACAGACACAGAGTAATAAGTGCAGCGGAAATAAAAGAGATAGTAGTTCATGAAGCTACTATATGAATATATAAAATACATCAGAGTTACAACAGAAGAGTAATACGATACATCAGATACAAATCAGAATACATCACTGGAATCATCGAATACTGAAAGTAGAATAGATGGCTGGATCTTCAAGCAAAGCCCAACTTCAAAGGTGAGTCTCGAATACTGGTACACTCAGTCTGACCCGAGCGTAAAGCAAAACACAAAACACTCGAGTCAGGATTAACATTCTTATATTAATAAATCCAACTCAAGTGAAATAGCAATTTGAAATACAAGTAACTCAAAGGATGTTTGGAATAACCATCCTTTAAGGATCCGTTAAACTATCTACTATGTAGTAGTGTACGATAAGTAGATAATGTCTATCAGTAATATAAAAAGATATCAAAATAGCGTTAAGTCATGGCCCATTCCACCCTTAACACATTTTTATTCCCAAAAGCATATACAAGACCGTAGTTTCCCCAAAACCGGAAGTCACCAGAGGGCAATCCATATACTAAAGGTACAAATCAAAATCGTAGTGGTCGCGCATAAATGGAATACAAGTATGACAAGGCACATGAGGCAATACCCAAGGTAGTGATACTACCGTTCGCCTGATCCGGACTGGTGAGAACGCAACGCCGCAGCGCCCGCAACACCGTGAAACAACACTCCCAAAATCAAGGGTGCACCAATCGACAACAAGTATAAGTAGTTCGAAGAAGTGTGTCCACTTGAGGTAGCTAACCCTCCATTGGCCTGGCACAGCTCCTGTTTTAGTCATTTCCAATTTGACACAAGTGTCAAGGCTATCCATTATCGTTCTCTTTCTTCAGTCAACACGTACATCATTCCAACCACTTCATTCTGGATCATCACTCCGCGTATAGTTATTAAAGTGGTTTCGGTTCAGATAGAGAGTATATCCATTACCGATCCCGGTCTCTTTAATAACTTTCGTAATTATTACACCGATTGGTCGTTTATATATTTCAAAACCAAATCAATTTCAATTTCAATTTCAATTCGTAAATCAACATTTCGTTTGTCTTTCAAAACCAATTCCAATAATTTACGTTTCAAAACTTCCAAATTATCATTTCAAAATCTTATAATTCAATTCCAATCTTTATTTAAAACCATTCAAATATTGATTCAAGTTTGTATATAAGTTTCATTTCGAAAACATTTAAATTAATTTAATTTAACATTCAAATCAATTTAAACTCATTTATCGATTTCATTCAATATTCGTTAAGTTACTTTATCGTTCAAGACAATTTCTATTAAATTTCCAATTCATTAAATCCATTATTTAAATTCAACTTCATTATATCAAAACTTACAAATTTAATTAAATTAAATTCATCAAATCAAATTCTTTACATTTCAAGTCTTACATTAATTCCGAAAATATCACATTTTCATTTCTTGTTAAAGAAATTCAATCTCACTTATTTACTTCCTTAAATAATTTTCCAAAAACTTACTTAATCAAGAAAACTCAATTTCAATTATTTACGAAGTACAAATTCACTCATTCAAAAGTTCAATTTTAAAGAATTCAATTCAATTTAATCATTAAATAATTCAATATTATTTAATTATTAAATAATTCAAAACTAAATTATTAAATCACCTCAAAGTTTAATAATTTCAAACTTAATTATAATTTCAAACTAAATTATTAAATCATTTCAAAGTTTAATAATTTCAAACTTAGTTATAATTTCAAACTTAATTATTAAATCATTTCAAAGTTTAATAATTTCAAACTTAATTCAATAATTTCTCAAATTAAACAACATTCTTTCATCAATTACATTGTTGATATTTTGTTTCAGATTATTAGACATTAACATTTTCTTTCCATAAAAATTCCAATTTCAACTTCATGTCAAAACCATATTATTTATTCAAACAAAATCTTTGTTTTATTTTTAAATCAAATTATTGACCAATCGGGTTTTTATTTAATTCTCTATATCCAAGGTTAAAGTTCGATTTGGGTATTTATCATTTCAACCCGATTCCAATTCAATTCAAAATCAAAGCATAACAAAGGGAACTTGCAGTGTGATAACTGGGATGGTGTCAAAGTAAATAAACAAGCAATAACAACAATCAATATCAATCCAATAATCAATTCAAATAATCCCGAAATAACCGTATTAATTCGCATTGTTATTTGTACGAATTAATATAATTATCTCTAGAATCTACACTATCATTTCATGTAGATTAAAGATTACTACGGTTCTTCACTTGTCATCTATTTACAATTTCATACATTATCAATTTAACAACATACATTCAGTGGTTCAAGGTGTAATTAAACAAATCATACGTGTCAATAGATTTAACAGTAAAAGGGGTCATATTATACAAATTTAGCTAATCAATTTTAAACATTTAACTATTCTATATCGAGTTCAATTGCATACTATTTATCAATTTACATTAACAGTTTAACGTCCAATATAAACATCAACAATCAATCAATTATCAGCCAAACGGTATTATCATCACATAAATAATTAACAGATAATGGTGTCAAATGTCACAGGTGAACTGATACAGTCAATAGCATATATAACAGTGTAATTAACTAACAGCAGTATATTTCAATTTTTCATTTCAATTGAAATCAAATTTAATAAATAAAAGAACGTTAATCGTGAGTGAGTGCTCACCTTTCAAGGCTAGAGACGATAGAGAATGAGATGAGTTATGAATCCAAGCACGAGACCCAAATCAAGTCAAGATTGGCACAGATTTTGGCGACAGAGCTGATAAATAGGAATGGACGAACTCAAATCAGAATTGCGTTGATGACGATAAATGGTATAAGTGAAAAATAAAGTCATATTCTAAATTTAAGCATATATTAAATTAAAGATATAGGTATTTCAAAATCATTATTTAAACTAAACTCAAATATTAAAGTCAAACATAAATAAAATAATAAATTTTAAATCAATATATTAAAACTTAACAGTTTAACATATATATTTATATAACTTATAAAATCAACCAACAAACCAAAAGTTTCAAACTGATATATATATATATATTATATTTAAACAATATTTAATATAAAATCGGTATAAAAAAAATCAACTTAACTTATATATACTGACACACACAAACTAACATATAACTATGACTACAACCTTATATACAAGGTACACTTCATACAAAAATGCTGTCACCGGTAAGATATATGCTATACCTATCCTATACATATTTCTTTCAAAACTTTCAACTGAACATTTGAATATGGTATATATATATATATATATATTCTTAAAACACTATATACTACTATAAGTCAACTCGAATTAAACAATATTCAAACAGATCAAAATAAACATGATTTTTCTTTAAAACTGTTATAAACCTTTACGGTATATTATTTTAAAAAAAATCCCGCTGGCATAAATAAATGTGTATACTTTTTAAACCTGTACACTAAACCCATAATAAAATAAATGCAGACGTATTATATACACATATATTCTTAACAACTATTATATATATACTTTATAACTTATATACTTTAAAATATGCGAACTGTATAAACTCAATTTGCTTTATGAATATGCGTACTATCAACCTATTATATATGAACAGCCAATGCAACCGGCTAGTAGATTTACACATTATTTTATTTATTTTTAAACTTACTTTATTATATAATAAATGGACCCAACTGTCATATATACCTTACCTTACTATACTGCCACATTATAGAGTTATGACACAAATTCAAAGTAAGGACAAATATAGAACCAACTTGCCTAACTTACATTATAATACTTAACAGGTCAAATACTCTAGAACCAAAACATATACATACGTCCGTATCTATTTTAAAAATCCATGCTAACTTATGCATATATGTTTTAAACATAATTATTATTATAACATGAATATAAACTTACACATTAGCTTACGGGAACTGAGATATATAAAATTTACATATAATATAATTTTTAAATAAGTATGCATATACCTTCAATTATACAACTGACACGGACACGGAAAGGAAGAAGGATACTCGACGAGAAGACGAAGTGTTGTGGTCGGAGGGGTCGCTCAGAGTTTGTATGGCCGCTGCCGCGATGAAGTGGTGGGCTGCCATGGTGGTATCTTGGTGGTGAGTTGCAGCCAGGGGTGTGTTGCGAGGGAAGGAAGTGTGCTTGGCATTCGGGCGTTGCAGCGTGGGTGAGGCTGATAGAGGAGGTTGTACGGGTGTGGAGGAAAGCTTGGAACTTGGAGGAAGAAGTCGTGGTAGTGTGCCGACCGAGTCTGGTGGGCTTTGTGAGCGGGACGTGCGGAGTTGAGGAAGGAGGAGACACGAGTTGGTTTGCGGAGGAGAAGGGTGACTGGCGGTTGAATGGAGTTGCTCGGCCTGGGTGATTGAGAGGTGATCGAACAACAACATTTCAATGATAAAGCTGCTCGCGATGGCGAGAAGAATAATCGAACAGCAAACAAAAGTGAGGCAGCTTTTTAATATGTATTTATATTTTTATAACGAAGGAGACGATTGGTTTAAGCAACGAAAGAAGACCGGTGAGTTAGCCAAATGTCGTTTCTAAAGATGAGGGTCACGCAAATTCAGAAAGTATTAAATGTCAGATGATTGTTTGAGTTCAACTGTTGGTTAGACGGAAGGTCAAGAATTCAAAAGGATTTTAAACCACGAATACCGATATGAAATCGTTTCGAAAATTCTGTTGTCATCCGGACTCCGAAACACCCGAACGAATATACAGTGGGAATCAGTACGACAAAATAATCAAACCGGTATACAGATATTAGTGGTATGATTGAACTATAAAAATTCGATTTTCCTAATAGCGGAAAATGCAAGAAAAACACAGAAAATTAAGATCGACGGGGCCAAAGATGTCCGAATTTGGAAAAGCGACAAACTGACATCTTGCTCAGAAGATGGTTTAGAATTTTTCTATGTAAAAATATTTTGGTTTTGAAAACGTTTTATTTTCAACGCTTTTTAACTGATTAAATTGAAGTAAATTTACGCGCGAAATAAACTTTCGTATTTTCGGACGAAAATTTACCAGTTGCTATGTTTAACTGGACGTATTTCAAATATTAAATTTTTATTTCAAAATTTTATCGTTTAAAATTTCACAAAATTTTAACTAATTACGTTATTAAAACGGTTAAAATTTACGGGTCGTTACACAAACAATTTTATGTCAGGTAAAATACTCATATTTTGGTTTATAAAGTATGCAATGATAAGGTGAATATTAAGGTGGTAAACTAGTTTAAAGGCCAAGCAGAGGAAAACAATACAGTCTAACCAGAATGCTAACTCAAACTAACATGCCAAATGGAGACTTAGCATATGCGTGAAGACAGTATGATTAAGGCAATGTCAAAAATCAGACCAATGCAAAACTTTCAGATGAACCTATAATGAAGACAACTGATGTTCTCTAAGTAAATAACAAATGATCGTGATCAATATGCTATGGAGTGATGGACATGCTTATTACAAACAAGATCACATGATACTACAAACTACAACAGGTTTGACTATACCAAATGCAACCAGACTTGAATCAAGTATCTAGATAATAGGGTTTAGTTAAATAAATTTGCAGTGATTCCTACAAGTACCAAGCATGCATATGAACTACTACACAAAGCAATGAAGATTTCTACTTGAAAATCAAATGCCCAGATAGGATTACAGGCTATGTCTTCAAGCTTTTGCATGGACTTATATCAATTATAAGTCATGGTCAAGCCTTACTGGTTAGCCAAGACCAGATTCAACCCATCCACTTAACAAATTTAGTACATACTTTTTTTTTTCAAAAACAACTTCATCTTTATAATTAAAATTAATTAAACATTGCCAAGGAATGTATGTCCACATATCATATTACATGGCATAATTTCCTTTATCATATTCCACCAGAGAACATCAAAATAAGTTGCTTAAATCAGTAACTCATAAACACACATAATACTTAAGTTTTTACATGTTCTTTTCAAGTGAACAAAGCAAGCATCAATGCTGAGAAATACATAAGATAAAAGAAAGTTTGCCTAGATTATTTATTACAAATTATACTGCTACTTCCTTAAGCATTTTAGATTCATCAAGATCTTCAAATATCCATGCAAGCAAGCTACTCATGCATCTTTCCCTGCAGCAATACTTTGAACTGCCTCAATAAAATAAGACACCCCAAATATTGCAAAGGCAACAAATAGGGTTAGAAATAAATTCTGGTGTGAGTGAAATCAAGGATTAAAAATAACTTGTAAATTCCTAAGGCTGTGCAGAGAGCTTATATGTTAGATGCTATTCAAATTCATATTAAAACCTGAGTATATGTATATTTAACCTTATCTAACAAACATACACCCAAGCATTCATCCATTCACTTCATTCAGTTGTACATGTACAAGCTCCTATGGATTAACTCCCTAAGTTCCATAGCATAATTTCTCAATCTCATCTTTTTATTTTATTTGGTCTGAACTCTTGCCATTGAACACAAAGTGTGCATTGCAAAGGGGCTCAGTTCTGTTAACCCTTTACACAGAGGCCTACAGGACTTAAGCAAGTCATGCACATATTCATCATCCACCTGATGATAAATAGATCAAGGCACTGCTCCTAAATTAGCTTGTAATTTAGAGACCATGCTTATTTTTCTTTCTGGAAAAATGTTATTAATTAAAGAAATGCTTTATTTTCTTTACTTCCTTCCATAAATCAAAGAAAATATACTCAGTGGTTTCAGCCAGACATACAAAGTATTTTTGCAAAGCATCACATCCCATTTTAAGGTCATTTTTATTCAATCATATTTTCTAAATCTTGCATAAATATTTATTTCCATAAATATTCTCATGCCTTACGTAAATCTGGTGAAATCATACAAAATATTACACTTAGTTTTACTGTGAACATAGGGCATGGTTTTTGAGAAAACCCATAAAAACATATTGGCTTGTGATCTGAACAAATCAGCACATATTTATGATATTGCATTGTTCATATCACTTTTAGAATGAATTAGACATAAGCATGAATCTCATTATTCATACTGCGTACTTCATTTTTTTTTCATTGATACCCTATTTCTCAGTAAAATATTTAGTTCATCTTCATATAAAGCTGGATTATAAAATCCATTTCTGTGATCATAGTATTTTTTTAATTATTTATATTTCAAAGCAAAAATTGAAACAATCATAGCAAACCAAAACAGCAATCAAATACTCAACCATATTCAACATTCATTTATTCAGAGAATAAAAATTAAACAAAAGCATATTAAGATTTTATAAAAATGATATGGCTGCCCTTAACATGGGTCTTAATGCCTTAAATCTCATAGGTGATTAATCACTCACCTTCCTCTTCTCTTCCCCGAGAATGCTTAAGCTTGAAGACAGTGTGAGTTCTTCCCTTCTATTTTTTTTAATATTTCTCAGTTTTCTTCCAGAAACAAAACCACTGCTATCCCCTCATCTTTAAAACATTTAGCTAGGGTTTAGTGGAGAGAAAAGCCCATTTATCCTCATACAATTTAGAGAATTTTGTATATATGTTTATGGCTAATTATGCCATTTTCTTTTGATTCTGTTCTGGGTAAAAGCAGTTGCTTTACTGTTTTTCTGTGTACATGCTATTTGCATGATTCACACTATTTTCATGTGGCTTCTCTTCCTTATATATTTTCTTAAACCTATAGTGTTCACACATATATTGATTCCTTGCTAATATTTTGGCCCATTTATTTTCTCTTGATTTATAAAAATGTATTTATGCACAATCAATACTAAACTGGTTTCTTATATTTTAATTATCATAGAATTTATTTTATCACTTTAAACCCCTGACTACTTATATACAGTATATATAAGATATGTGAATTTTAAAATTCATTCATACTTAGTTATCTCCTTTTCATGTTTATTTATTGGAAAACAATTATCCACTTACTTATTTATTTTCACTCATCCTTGATATTTATTTTCAAACTGTTTATCCTTTAAATATTTTCTATTAAATGATTTCCATTTTTTTTCAAAATTATTTTTATCTCAATAATTTGGGTCTTCACATACTCTCCTCCTAAAAGGAATTGTGTCCCACAAATTTTTTTTATAGTATGACTTCATCTCGGAGATTTCAGAAACTCATGCATTCAAAACCATTCAAATACACATAAATGCTATTTAAATTTATCATAATTTTTAGGCATACCTTTAAGCAGAAAATAGATTAGGATATTTGTCCTTCTTGCTATCTTCAGCCTCCCATGTACAGTCATTCTCATCTAAGCTCCACTGAATTTTAACTAACTTAATTATTTTATTTCTCAATTTCTTTTCTTCTCTGGCCACAATGCCCACTGGTTCTTTCTTATAAATCAAATTTTCTTGAATTTCAACATGTGTAGGAGACTCAAGAATGGTCTCCTTATCATGCACCCATTGTCTCAATTGAGATACATGAAATACATCATGTATATTACTCAATTCCTCTGGCAATTTTAGCTTATAAGCCAAAGTTCCTACTCTTTGAATAATTTCATATGGACCTATATATCTTGGCGTTAATTTTCCTGCCTTGCCAAATCTCAGTATTTTTCCCATTGGTGAAACTTTGAGGAATACATAATTTCCCACCTCAAATTCCACTGACCTCCTTCCTCTATCTGCATAGGCTTTTTGTCTCTCTTGTGCTGCTTTCATTCTTTGCCTTACTAGTTCAATCCTTGCAGAGGTTTCTTTCACATGTTCTGGTCCAAGCAACACTCTTTCACCTGCCTCCATCCAACAAGCAGGAGATAGAAAAGGCTTCCCATACAAGTCCTCAAATGGAGCCATACCTATAGTGGACTGGTAACTATTGTTATAAGCAAATTCAGCTAAGTAGAGATGATCTTCCCAGTTGCCTCCAAAGTCAAGTATACATGCTCTAAGTAAATCCTCTAAAATCTTGTTAACAATCTCAGTTTGCCAATCTGTTTGTGGGTGGTAGGCTGTGCTTAAGCTTAATTCTGTCCCCATGGCTTCTTGAAAACTACCCCAGAACCTTGAGGTAAACAAAATGTCTCTATCACTAATGATAGTCTTGGGGATGCCATGTAATCTCACTATCTCCTTCACAAATAATTGAGCTAATTTATGAGCATTTCTATTTGAGTTCACTGGGATAAAGTGTGCTTTTTTGTGAGCCTATCAACCACAACCCATATACTATCATTACCTCTTCTTGTTCTTGGCAAACCATCCACAAAATCCATTGAAATACTTTCCCATTTCAAGGTAGGTACTTCTAGTGGTTGCAGTAGGCCTGAGGGTCTTCGATAATCTGCCTTGACTTGTTGACATGTTAAGCACTTTGCCACATATCTTGCCACTGCCCCTTTCATACCTGGCCACCAATAATTTCTTTTAAGATCATGGTGCATTTTTGTACCACCTGGATGTATGGTGTATTTTGTCTTATGATGCTCATCCATAACCTCTTGCTTCAGTTCTTCCACATTGGGAATGCAGAGTTTCCCTTTCTTCCTTAAGTAGCCTCTATTATCAACCTCATAATTTTCCACTGATATGCCTTGTGATATCATGTCCTTCTTTTCTTTCAAATTATCATCTTGACTCTGCATTCTTCCTATTTTATCAACCAGAGTTGATCTCAAGGAGATAAGACTTAATCTTCCACATTCAATCATGTCACTGTATGCATTGTCTGATGCACCAATCTCTTCTCTTATGTCTACTTCACTGAGGATTGTTAAATCCTTGAATTCAGTCATCATTAGGCTTGCCAATCTTGCTTGATGCCTACTCAATGCATCTGCTACTTTGTTAGCTTTTCCAGGAGTATATAATATATCAAGATCATAGGCAGCTAGAAATTCTACCCACCTATGTTGCCTCATGTTCAAGTCTTTTTGGGAAAACAAATACTTAAGTGATTTATGGTCTGTAAACAATTCAAATTTAGTACCTAACAAGTAGTGTCTCCATAGCTTTAATGCATACACTACAGCACCAAGCTCTAAGTCATGTGTAGCATATCTAGTTTCATTTGGCTTGAGTTGCCTTGATGCATATATTATGACTCTACCATGTTGCATGAGTACTGCCCCTAACCCAGACCCATTAGCATCTATGTAAACCACTAATCCTTCATTTCCCTCTGGGACTTGCAAGACTGGAGCTTCCATCAATGCTTTCTTTAATGATTCAAAAGCTTGTTCACACTTTTCTATCCACACATATGGTTGCTCTTTTCTGGTTAACTTGGTCAGTGGAATGGCTATCCTTGCAAAGTCTTTTATGAACCTTCTATAGTAACCTGCCATTCCTAAAAATGACCTCACCTCAGTCACTGATTTGGGTCTGCTCCATGATTGCACTTCCATGACCTTGTTTGGGTCTACACTAATCCCCTGTTGAGATATAATGTGTCCCAAAAATTTAACTTCATTTTGCCAAAATGTGCACTTAGTAAATTTTGCCTTTAAATTATGTGCTCTTAGTCTTGACAAAACTAGATGCTAGTGCTTTGCATGTTCCTCTTTTGATTTTGAATATACCAGTATATCATCAATAAAGACAACTACAAATTTATCTAGAAAATCTCTAAATGTCCTATTCATTAAATCTACAAAATAGGATGGTGCATTTGTCAATCCAAAAGGCATTACTAAAAATTCATATAGCCCATACCTTGTATTGAATGCAGTGTATTTAATACTCTCCTCCTCAACCTTCATCTGATGGAATCCAGAGGCTAATTCTAGCCTTGAAAAGATTTTTGCTCCATTTAATTGGTCAAATAAATCATCAATTCTGGGGAGTGGGTATTTGTTCTTGATGGTGACTTTATTTAATTCCCTGTAATCAATACACATTCTCATTGTACCATCATGCTTCTTCACAAATACCACTGGAGAACTCCAATTTGAACTACTAGGCCTTATGAAACCTTTATGTTCCAATTCCTCCAGCTGTTGTTTTAATTCCACCAATTCCTTTGGACCCATTCTGGTAGGCTTCTTGATGATAGGACTTGATCCTGGGATTAACCTTATTTGAAATTCAACTTGCCTATTTTCTGGAACTCCTATAACCTCTCCAAAAACATCTGGGTATTCCTTTATCACTTCTATATCTTCTAGAGTCAATTCTTTTTCAATCATGCTCCATATTTGATTAAGGCAATTTATCTTTGCTGTTTCACTCATGACTATAATATTTTTACCATTTTCTGTTTTCAAAGAAATAGTAAAATTTTCTAAATTCAAAATTGCTTTGAATTTACTCAACCAATCTACTCCTAGAATAATTCCTATTCCAGGATATTTTAACACCAACAAGTCAGATTTAAACATATTTCCTCCTATGTTTAATTCTACTCCCAAACATCTTAATTCTAACAGACAAGAGCTACCTAGGGGACTCTGAATAAACAAGGGTTTTTCAACTAAATTGCATGTGAGAGCCAATTTATCCACTATGTCTTGTGATATTAAAAAATGTGTAGCCCCAGTGTCATATATAACTGAAATTGGATAATTTTTAATTAGAAGTATACCTTCCAATTGTCCAGAACTTCCCACTGCACTTGCCTTTGCTTTGGCTTCTAATGCTCCTACCTTTGCTCCCTTCTTGAACTCTGGGTAATTCCTTTTGATATGACCTTCTTTCCCACAATTATAGCAACTGAATGGTGTCTTCTTAGCTGCTAAACACCTATTACTCATGCGTCCCTCCTTGCCACAATTGTAGCAAACAATTTTCTTCTTAGCTTCCCCACTAGTTGCTCCTTCAACCTTCTTATCAGCATTCTTTTTGTCATAGGGATGTGCTCTATTTTTCCCCTTCTTTTGGTTATAGCCCTCATATTTCTGAATTTCTCTCTTGCATTATCATGTTGTTCAAAAGAAAGAGTGAGATCTATGACTTGATCAAATGTTTTGTCTTTGTATGGTAGCATTGCTCTACTTAAACCAACATTTAGTCCTTGTATAAACCTTGAATTCTTTGATTCCTCATTCCCTATGAGCACGGTTCCATATTTAGACAAACTTTCAAATTTTTGAGTGTATTCAGTCACACTCATTGGTCCTTCTCTCAGCTTTATTAATTCCTCAAGCAATGTTGCCTTAGCTGTTGCTGGGACAAATCTTGCCTCAAGCATCTCCTTGAATTGATCCCATGTTATCTCATTTTTTGGTCTTCCTGTGGTGATCACCTCCTACTAGTCTAGTGCTGCTCCCTTGAGCCTTCTAGAAGCTATCTGCCTCTTCCTTTGGTCAATAATTTGCATATCTGCAAATATTCTTTCTAAGGTCCTCAGCCATGTTTGTACACCCATGACTCCTTCAGTGCCTTCAAAATCCTTGCCTCCTAAATTTGAAAATGTTTTCAATAGCTTAGCTAACTCCTCATGAGGATTTTCTTCCCTCTGCACTGCTCCTTCCCTAAATTCCCTCACTAAATCTTGCAAATTGACCAATGGTGTTGAATTAGAGGGTCCTGCTCCAGTGCTTGGTGGTCTTCCTATCATGATTCACTATTCAAATTTCATAGCTAGTTAGTCTGTTTCTAATTTAATTATTTCAGCAATTCATTCCTGCTGAGAATATTTTATATTTTTTTTATATGCTATGTTCTTGTTAACATAGCTTTGATACCAACTGAAGTGACCCACTTCTCTTAATATCTATTTTAGTGATTTTCAGTTGAGTTTTTTTTATATAAAACAATGGATCACTTCTCTTAATTAATTTCCCAAGATCTAGAATTTTACCAATATAAAAATATTAGTATATAAATCAAATCATGTCATTTATATATATGAAAATATATAAATGTTTCTTTGCCTATCAGAGTAATTAAAATAGCAAAGAAATTCAATCATACAGTATTTCTCACATTTGAGAGATTTTGTGTCACATAGCCATTTCTACTTTTTAATCTTTTTTTTTAATTCAAGCTTGATTAATATTTAATTCAAATATGGCCACTTATTATTTTCTTGTTTTATTTCCCAGCTTGTTCTATAGCCTAGATTATTTGATTCTTGGATTTACAACCCATGCATTTGATCTTTGGGATTTAGGAATTTTATACTTGTGGTTTTTGATTGATACAGGGTGTTAAAACAACTCATGCATATTAGTTTAGCTCGGGATTCTTATTTCAAACTCAAACAATTTTATGTCAGGTAAAATACTCATATTTTGGTTTATAAAGTATGCAATGATCAGGTGAATATTAAGGTGGTAAACTAGTTTAAAAGCCAAGCAGAGGAAAACAATACAATCAAACTAGAATGCTAACTCAAACTAACATGCCAAATGGAGACTTAGCATATGCGTGAAGACAGTATGAATAAGGCAATGTCAAAAATCAGACCAATGCAAAACTTTCAGATGAACCTATAATGAAGACAACTGATGTTCTCTAAGTAAATAACAAATGATAGTGATCAATATGCTGTAGAGTGATGGACATGCTTATTACAAACAAGATCACATGATACTACAAACTACAACAGGTTTGACTATACCAAATGCAACCAGACTTGAATCAAGTATCTAGATAATAGGGTTTAGTTAAATAAATTTGCAGTGATGCCTACAAGTACCAAGCATGCATATGAACTACTACACAAAGCATTGCAGGTTTCTACTTGAAAATCAAATGCCCAGATAGGATTACAGGCTATGTCTTCAAGCTTTTGCATGGACTTATATCAATTATAAGTCATGGTCAAGCCTTACTGGTTAGCCAAGACCAGATTCAACCCATCCACTTAACAAATTTAGTACATACTTTTTTTTCAAAAACAACTTCATCTTTATAATTAAAATTAATTAAACATTGCCAAGGAATGTATGTCCACATATCATATTACATGGCATAATTTCCTTCATCATATTCCACCAGAGAACATCAAAATAAGTTGCTTAAATCAGTAACTGATAAACACACATATAATACTTAAGTTTTTACATGTTCTTTTCAAGTGAACAAAGCAAGCATCAATGCTGAGAAATACATAAGATAAAAGAAAGTTTGCCTAGATTATTTATTACAAATTATACTACTACTTCCTTAAGCATTTTAGATTCATCAAGATCTTCAAATATCCATGCAAGCAAGCTACTCATGCATATTTCCCTGCAGCAATACTTTGAACTGCCTCAATAAAATGAGACACCCTAAATATTGCAAAGGCAACAAATAGGGTCAGAAATAAATTCTGGTGTGAGTGAAATCAAGGATTAAAAATAACTTGTAAATTTCTAAGGCTGTGCAGAGAGCTTATATGTTCTATTCAAATTCATATTAAAACCTGAGTATATGTATATTTAAGCTTATCTAACAAACATACACCCAAGCATTCATCCATTCACTTCATTCAGTTGTACAGGTACAAGCTCCAATGGATTAACTCCCTAAGTTCCATAGCATAATTTCTCAATCTCATCTTTTTATTTTATTTGGTCTGAACTCTTGCCATTGAACACAAAGTGTGCATTGCAAAGGGGCTCAGTTCTGTTAACCCTTTACACAGAGGCCTACAGGACTTAAGCAAGTCATGCACACATTCATCATCCACCTGATGATAAATAGATCAAGGCACTGCTCCTAAATTAGCTTGTAATTTAGAGACCATGCTTATTTTTCTTTTTGGAAAAATGTTATTAATTAAAGAAATGCTTTATTTTATTTTCTTCCTTCCATAAATCAAAGAAAATATACTCAGTGGTTTCAGCCAGACATACAAAGTATTTTTGCAAAGCATCACATCCCATTTTAAGGTCATTTTTATTCAATCATATTTTCTAAATCTTGCATAAATATTTATTTCCAGAAATATTCTCATGCCTTACATAAATCTGGTGAAATCATACAAAATATTACACTTAGTTTTACTGTGAATATAGGGCATGGTTTTTGAGAAAACCCATAAAAACATATTGGCTTGTGATCTGAACAAATCAGCACATATTTATGATATTGCATTGTTCATATCACTTTTAGAATGAATTAGACATAAGCATGAATCTCATTATTCATACTGCCTACTTCATTTTTTTATTCATTGATACCCCATTTCTCAGTAAAATATTTAGTTCATCTTCATATAAAGCTGGATTATAAAATCCATTTCTGTGATCAGAGTATTTGTTTAATTATTTATATTTCAAAGCAAAAATTGAAACAATCATAGCAAACCAAAACAGCAATCAAATACTCAACCATATTCAACATTCATTTATTCAGAGAATAAAAATTAAACAAAAGCATATTAAGATTTTATAAAAATGATATGGCTGCCCTTAACATGGATCTTAATGCCTTAAATCTCATAGGTGATTAATCACTCACCTTCCTCTTCTCTTCCCCGAGAATGCTTAAGCTTGAAGATAGTGTGAGTTCTTCCCTTCTATTTTTTTATTAATATTTCTCTATTTTCTTCCAGAAACAAAACCACTGCTATCCCCTAATCTTTAAAACATTTAGCTAGGGTTTAGTGGAGAGAAAAGCCCATTTTAACCTTATACAATTTAGAGAATTTTGTATATATGTTTATGGCTAATTATGCCATTTTCTTTTGATTCTGTTCTAGGTAAAAGCAATTGCTTTACTGTTTTTCTATGTACAAGCTATTTGCATGATTCACTCTATTTTCATGTGGCTTCTCTTCCTTATATATTTTCTTAAACCTATAGTGTTCACACATATATTGATTCCTTGCTAATATTTCGGCCCATTTATTTTCTCTTGATTTATAAAAATGTATTTATGCACAATCAATACTAAACTGGTTTCTTATATTTTAATTATCATAGAATTTATTTTATCACTTTAAACCCCTGACTACTTATATACAGTGTATATAAGATATGTGAATTTTAAAATTCATTCATACTTAGTTATCTCCTTTTCATGTTTATTTATTGGAAAACAATTATCCACTTACTTATTTATTTTCACTCATCCTTGATATTTATTTTCAAACTGTTTATCCTTTAAATATTTTCTATTAACTGATTTCCATTTTTTTTCAAAATTATTTTTATCTCAATAATTTGGGTCTTCACATTTTCCCCTTAGCAAATCAACTAACCATGACCTCCAACCATGGCCAAAACTCTATCTTTTTGGGTCTAATGGATAAAGAAAGTTGTAGATAAGCTTACTCTTTTTATTTCAAATTTAAAAGGAATTTTCTGAGATTATAATGGCTTGAATTAAGGCTTTGCTAGGTTTTGATTTGGGAGAGAATAAATTTATGTTGTTTTTCCTTTAACTTAAGAAATGAAATAAGATAAGGATACGTACAGTAGTTTGCTTAGTATTCTTTCTCAATTGCCTATCCACTTTGGTTTGGGTTATGGGCTTTTGAAGATTAAATTAGCTAAAAAAAGAATTCAATTGTTTATTTGCTATTAATAAACATTTCTATTCAACAAACCATTATTTTCTAAAATATATTATAGCCTAATTAACTAATTCACTTCATAAATTGTATTCCAACCCAAACAAAGATTTTTCAAGTCAAAATCTATTAAATTCCAAATTAATCTTTAATTTAAAATAAAAGATTTTAACACAATTTAAAATTTTGTTTTGAACTTAAGTTTCTAAATTCTTTAATTTAAGCATTTTAAAATATTTCATATATTTCCTATAACATTGAAAATCTCTAATTTAATTAGATTGGAGATTTAAAAAGATTATAATCCCACTTCTTTATTTAAAATCAAATTTAGATTTATTTTATTTTTAATTTCAGGTACATCTCAAAGTAGGGTTGTTACAAACTTTCCCACTTAAAAAATATTCCCTGTAATTCTCCTTTAGAGAACAGTCTATAATAGACATATATATATATATATGTATGTATTACCAATAGCAATATATCCATTAAAACAATCACATAACAAAACTATCTATAATCAAACTCAAACTTTACATTACCATTTAGGTTTATCACATATCAGGATTTACATTAACCCGTTAGGTAAAATAGAGTAGTTAAACACTTACTAGACCCTTTAATCGATGGCTTTGAGAAAAACAAATTATTTTCTTTGCCCAATGTTTGTAATTATGGGCTATGAGTTTTACAAAAATTCATATGAAAATTTCTACTACTTAATTATTTAATCAAATACTTTCTGGTTCTCGCATAAAATAAAATCACATGAAAATTATTTTTACTATCGAAATTTCCAAATTTTTTTGGCAGAGTCTCCTTTATACGGAGAGCTTTTCGAATAATTACAATGTGATAATATATATATTGATCAAAACATGGTCGGAACAATTTATATATCAAAATTTGTCATACGGCATATAACCGACAAGATATAACTCATTTAAGTAAAAAATTACCTTGTTTTTAGCATTTTGAAACAATGTATTAAATTTTGTGCTTGCAAAAATGTGAGCTATTATCGAGCGTAAGTCCAAATAGTCTTTAGAACACCTATTCTTAGCTCAACATAAACATTAGTCACATATAAAAAAAAAGAATAAATATGAATTCAGCTTAACTTCAAAATAACATGATGTTCAAATATTTAGCCACATCTCGACAAATTTTGCTTAGTCAAAAACACAAAATCAAATAAGGATATTAAAGAATGAATTGTTGCATAACATGTAGCCCTTCCAAAGAAACTTCTGGATTGCAAAAATATGAATTTGAACTCAAGTTATGGGAGGATTATCAAAAGTAAAAAACTCAGGAAATGTCAAAAATATGCAAGCCCTTTTATCAAAATAGCAGTTTTAGATGAGAAAGTTTCGAAATTTTGCATAGCTCCCAAAACAAAACTTATTAGTCATTATCTTAGCTTTAAAACAAGTACAAGATAATTAAAATTAGGTCAATGGTTTGGAAGTATGACCAAAACAGGTTGGTGTCTAAACTCAGGGAATCACTATAAAGATAGAGCTATGACTATATGTTCAAATCCATTTCAAGTTATTTAAACTTAAAAACTTTATAAAACTCATAGCATAAAGTTGTAGAAAATATTCTCAGCTTTCTTTCAAGAAAAAGATCATCAAATTTGGACTTACAGTTCAAAAGTTATGGCTAAAATAAGTTTCAAGTTTAAATTTAGGAAATTAAAAGACAGAATTGTAACCATACTTTCAAATCAATTTTAGGTCAAGCAAATGATCAAATATCAAATAGTGACCACAAGAGAAATTATTATTCATTGATTCTATTTTTTAACCCAAAATATATTATCGAAATAGGTTTATTAAGTGTAAGTTATTGCTGTTTTACTACAACACACTCTTAAAATAAAATTTCATGCACTAGGTCATCTAAGAAAACTCTCACTTTGTAATGGCCTGTATCTCCGTACCCTTTGAGTTGATAATAAATCACATGTGTCCAACTCAAATTGAACAAATACGAATCATTAGGGTTGAAGACGAAAGACATAGAAGAGATAGCAACAACAACACATAATCTCACAATCACAGCGGGACAAAATATAATAGATAATAACATATCTTTATTAAAAGAAACTATATCTGTTAATATACATACCATTATCATAGTACAACAATAAATACATCAATATGGCAGTTATTATAACTTGTCCTCACCAGTGCTGACTATACAGTCAACACACACAGCGGAATATAATCAAGTACGTGATATACGTCTCAGTCTCTAGCTCGTCTCCTGATCTCTATAGCATCCTAACCTGAATTTGTTTTGGTCTGACCGGAGCATTATAATAAAATAACACCCGAGTCGGTCTGGATAACCAGCGTGAGAAAACACACTCAATTTGAATTTTATTATATTTCAAAAATCCTTTGAAAACAAAGGTATCTCATTAGACCACGCCATACATAAACACGATGGGTTTTTACCTTACGATAACCAAAACATTTTATATCAAAATAATCTGATATTATAATAGTGTCTATAGAAAGTAAATTAGAAAATAATCGAAATGTTTACATCTCACGTCTCAGCAATATTTGGCATACAATCAAAACCGTACAGGCTCATAGTGGATATTGGATTCCAATAATGACTGGGCTACTGGGGTACCGCCCACCATAGTACACCTCTAGAAAAATGTACCAAGATCGTACCTAACGATCCCTACCAACACAGGACTGGCCTACCCCTAACTGGATAGTACTGAATATGTTATCACCCTGGGTGTTCCCACCCTTATCGAGCGCTCTCTTTTTCATGCACAACCATATCCATAATTTTAATATAATATATCTGAGGGTATCTAGAAAGGTGATATTATAACCTAATTGGGTGAGACCCACTTAGCCCTACTGCATCTCCCCTATTTTAGTCATTCCCAGTTGATGAGGCTTGAGGCTACGTTTTACCTTTAGAACAGCATGCATACTTGGAATGTTAACATTGCCGTTTCCGTTCACTACTAATTGCTTTCCACAAAAATACAACCCTTGAGCTCGTACGTCTCATGGAAGGGTGTTAAGCTAAGAGAAGTTGTCTTCTCCGCCACCAAACAGATGTATGTTTGTAAAAAAACCAATGTACGTAACATTAGAAATGCACTATCAGACATTCGTCTATACAAGTTGTCCTGGGTCTGGACAAACCAATCTTTTCAAAAATCACCATCTTCATAAGCTTCATGATATCACAATTAGTAACGCACAAATTAGATCGAAGTAGTTTCTGGATAATTAAATCTGATCCTGGTCTCTTCGAAACGATCAACGAATTTGGCCAGATTTGATAGTCGATTATTTAACTATCAAATAACAGTCATTCAAACATAGATTACATTTCCCATGGAACCCACTGTGCTTCACCTTTATTAATTTGAAATCACTTTTCAAAAACTTGGAAATCAATTCCATATACTTATCTCACAAAATAAGTATATTCACAAAATGAAATACTTTTCGATACTAAGGAAATAAAACCAAGTACTTATCTTAACAGTATAATATATTTCAAATCATTCCTTTCAAACTTGAAGAATCTTTCCCATATACTTACGAAATGGTATAAGTATCTTAACCAAAAATCTAGAAAGATTTACTTATCTCAAAGTAATATTGAAATGGTTGGACACAAGCATCCTTCAAAACAAAGATATAAATATTCCGAAATACCCTTTCTTTCTCTTTATCTATCTTCCATTTTGATTTAGATTATCTTCTTTATAAAACCTTCATGTTATTTACAAAGGTGCTCTTTCCATATCTCCTAACCATTTACAAAATTCCTCTTTTCCATAATTCTTCGAAATATATTTCCTTTCTAAAACCCAACATTTCAATTTTATATCTTCTTAAAAAAATACTCTTTCCATAAAAGAAATCTCTTTATGATATTTCATTTAATATAAATACATCGGAACCAATTCCTTATTAATTTAAAATGAATGACTTAATCTCATAAAAATATGACTTTAACCCTTTTTCTAATAATAATATAATTTGAATCCTATTAAAGAATTACAGATAATATATTATAATAACTTCAAAACAACCCTTAAAAATTCACCTAAGTAATTAATCTAAAACGATATAGTTTAAATAAAGTAATCGATACTTTACTATCCATTTATCAAATAATTATATTACCATAATAAATAATACCACTTAAAATATCGAAATAGTTCTTTCACAATTTAATCAAAACCACCAATATTTCATTATAAACCACTTTTCAAATCATTCATAAGCAATAACTTAACAAAATACTTGTATATATTCACCAAATAAACATTTCACTTTAGATTATAAAATTTGAAGTTAAACACAATCAGAAACCTTTCAAATTCGAAAACAAGCTCAATAGCTCCAATGGTATTTAAACAAGCAAACATCATATTCAATTTAACTATCCAAGTTAAATTATCAATATTCACATGATCCATTTACATATATACATCTAATTCCATGATTAACAACCAATTCATTAAACGACACTCCCATATTGATTGACCATCAATTAACGTTTGCCCAAATTCTATATCATAGCAAATCAGAAGTTTATTCTACTTCTAACATGTCAATCAAACCATATTTCCATTTAATACTTGACGGTGTTTATTTGGACAAATAGATAACACCAATATATTCCAATTTAATTTACGTTATAATTAACAATGTAATTCAAAAACAATCCATTCATCAAATTTCACACACACATATGATTTAGTATTAGAAATAAACTTAAAAATAAACATAAACAGTTTACAATTGGAGTTTCTATATAGTCACCCTAGTTCCGGTTCAGCCAATCTAATAGCATTTCAAGATGCTATATCGTCATGCTAATCAATTTCAACAACCATCAATCCCAACAATCACCAATTTCAACAATCCAAACAGTATAAATAAATTTTATTTTGCTATAAAACATTACTGATTAACCAAATGAGTGAGTTTAACTCGCCTTGAGTTTTCAATTTGCCAAACGTTCCAATTTTTAGTCAAATCGAACGACGTTCGATTTAACCTAAAATTTTAACTATCTCCAATCATCTCCAAATTAGTTCCATAATGTAGTGCTCGTAGCCATGATTCTAACGCCGCTTGTTTCGTCCAATTCTGACTACGTATGAAAAAGATATACACTCTTAAAGATTTCATAATTTATAATATAATTAATTTACAAAAATTTTTTAACCTCGGATAGATCTGGCCGTTGATTCTTGTTTTTGGAAATCAAGGCCACATGTTTCCTTCATCTTCCATCGCGTTTCCCTTTTGTTCGAACCCAACTCCGCCTTTGTTAACCATTTATCGCGACCACCACGTCGCTCCATAGGATGATCGGCGACTGCCATCGCGTGCTCCCACGCAAACTCCACTAACGCTCAGAATCTCGTGAAGCTCGGCACTCCCCTTCTCTCGAGAAACACACATGAATGGAAACGCTTCATGGTCAATTTTTGGCCATCTCGTCGAATTCCAGGCGATCTCCACCGTTGGATGTGGAGAGATCGATGTGCTCTACAACTTTCCAGTTGGTGGCGAGGTCTAAAAGTCGATGGATTAGAAGATAATTTATGGAGAAGGTGGAAGATTTTTTGGCCAATGAAAAGCTAGAGCCGGCGGCAGCTTATAATTAACGTTTCGGGTTTGCAACTTGGGGTATATATATATATATATTTATTTATTTATTTACTATTCAAAAACCCATTTCACACTTGATATTTTTCCCGATCTTAAAACAAAGCGTGCCACCTGGCATTTATAATGTTTTACCCATATTCCGAACGCAATGGAACATGTTTCAAAGGCCAATTCCAAAGTATACGGGAGTTACGGCTTTAAACGACTGATTTTAAATTAAATTCCTTAAATTAATTTCTACGAGTTTACAGCTCCCATGAGCAAACGGTAAATCTGATTTCTACGAAATTTGAAATCCGATAATAATACATAATTACGGATCCAATGAAACTATTTTTGTCGAATTCTAAGACTGTTCCCTAGAAGGCTATTTTATCGCGTCGATTAAATCGAGGGATTTTCAAAATCGACGAAATTACTTGAAATTCAAAATTTAAAAACTTACTAATTCAATTCTAATTCAAACAGAATTTATATTCATATTAGAAACCATTTCGATTCATATTAAATCACAAATTCAATTATTTATCACTATCCCAATATTAAATTTCACTATTAAATTAATATTATAACTTTCAAATTTTAATTTATCAACTTTTAATTTCATTCAAAAGTCCACTATCATCACTCTAATTCAAATAGAGTTAAAATCAACTTTAGAAATCATTCCCATTCGCATTTAACTCCAGATTCACATATTTACCCAATTTCAAATATTAATTTACTATTTACCAAACCAAATTAATCGCTATATTTGAACTTGTAAACCATTTCACCAATTCAACCAAAATCTCCATATCCAAAATAAATTAATATCAAATTCAACCTTTAAAAATAAATTAAACTTTTAAAACTAAATGACCAAAATTCCGGGTCGTTACACACTTCAAACCAATATTATACCAAATAATATGTGTCACAACCCAGAAATTTTGGTCATTTGATTTTAAATATTTAATTAATTTTAATTATTGAGATACTGGTTTAAAGGTTAAATAACTTGAATTCAAATATAAGAATTATTGAAAATATTTAAATTGTGGACTTCATATTTGTATAATGATTTGAATATCTTATTTTTAATTAAATATTAATTTAATAGACTGAATAGCTTTATTTAACTTCTTTAATTTAGAGAAATAATAATGGTGAATTCAATATGTAAATTTAATTTGCAATAATAAATGGTTCGAAAATATATTAAGATATTTATATTTTTAATTTAACGACTCAATTTTCAACGATATACTTTTAAAGTAATTTATTTGATTTTTCCATAATTTTTAATTTTAAAATTATTGAAATTATTCGTTTGACGATTTATCGGCAAACGACAGTGTTATTGTAATTTTCCAAAGTTCAAAAACTAGTGTATATTTTTTTTGAGGTTGCATAACTATTCTTAGCATGACCGTTTTTTGTTTTATCGTTTGGAGTTCACACGCGGATAAAAGTCTGTATGACGAGATGTCGAAAAAATTGCAAATAAATATAACTCACCACTTCAACACCCAACATGTTCTCTGACCTTCTTTTCTTTGTCCCATAAGCATACTATTCTATCAAAACAAGAAAACAAAGTTTCTCTTTCATTTCAAAAATTCAAAATGAATTGTATACTCCTCTAAAAATTATAAAAACTGCAGCTTCGGAACCCTTGTGAGTAGAGCTTCATTTTGGTATATATATCAAGGGTCGTGATAATAGTTGAGGAGGCTGACAGTTTTATGGTGGAACTAGGGTTAGGAGTTTTGGTCGATTTGGGGGTTGAGAAGTTCGACGGTGAGTGTATTTGAGTTTGGAGCATCGAAGAGCAGCTCGTGGTCGCTTTTGGAAGGGTGTGGTGGAATATAGGGAGGTCCGACATTTAGGGGGCAGTGTAGCGTTGTCAGGTCGGGATTGAGGGAAGGGGACCGAACTTTGCAAAATGGTGTCGGGTAGGATGCTTTCAAGAAGAGGAAGTCATAAGAGGTATCGCTGCATCGAATAGTTGAGAGATGGAGGAGTTTTGTCTTTGGAAGGTTCGACCATTGGTGCGTTCGGTGCATGCTGTGCACGATGTGATTATGAGAGGAAAGAAGATTTATTAGTTTGTATTATAGGGTAATTATCTTTCAAAAAGTAATTAGTGTGAATTTATTTTACTTAATTTAAATCGAAACTTATATAATGCATAAGTCTCTTATACGAGGTCCAATCGAGGAGAAACGTTTTGCATTGTCCTCGAAATGACAAAAGCTTCACAATAGAATTAGTATGGTCGAATTTGGAGCAATTGGAAATTTGGGCTAAAATCGGATGTCGTTCGATTTTTGTCCAAATCAGAATGCTTTGGCGCCAACTGGAATTTCAGTGAGTTAAACTCAACTCTTTGGATAAATCTATATGTTATATAGTAGATAAATTTACTATTTCTGTTTTGCTGAAATTACTGTCTGATTGGTTAAAATATCCGCTTTGAAAAGTATTTATTATTTAAAATTGAAAAGTAGGAATATTTGTAAAGAAATCCGGATTTCTCAAAATTGTGATTATTAAATTCTAGTTACACTCCTATTGTTTTATCTCAGTTATAACCCTATTATATAGATTTTTAATTACTGAATCTTGATTGTTCAGCAATATTAGTTAAGATATTGTTATATGTTCAAAACTTAACCCTTGTAGCAAAAAAGTAAACAATGACAACATTGGTTAAGTGCTTTGGTGGCTATTGGTCTCGATTTAGTATTTTGAAATACTATTAATTGACATTTGGCTTGACATTGGTTTTTGATCCAGGGAATGATTTTAAATCTAAACTTTGGGTTTTTTGGAATATTTTTTATTTAAGCGAATTTTGAACTTCTCTATTTTACTCCAACCTTTCCATTTGTCTTTTCTAAACCATTTAAAAATGTTTTAAAGTTGTTTAACTATTGTTTAATAGTGTTTTAGAAATTGTTTATTTATATTTGACTGTTTGAAGTAATTTAACAACATTTTAATATTATAAAAAATTTATTCAAATAATTAATATTGTTTGAAGATAATTTAATAATTATTGTTTAGTGTTTTGGAATTTATAATAGTTATTTATTAAAAAAGTTTTGGAATTAATAATTATTAATAATGTTTTGGAAGTTAATTATTATCTATTAGTAACGTTTCGCTATTAATAATTATTATTATATAATAATGTTTTAAAGTAAATAATTATCGTTTATTTATAATGTTTTTAAGTTATTAATTATTATATCAATAATATTTTAGAGTTAATAAATTATTTTATTAATGATATTGTAAAGTTAATTTATTATTTATTTAGGATGTTTAAAGTAAATTAATTTATCCAATTAATTGTATCTATAAAAAATAAAGTGATTTATACAGGAACCTCATTTAATAAAAGAAATTTATTAAGGTGATTATAAATGAAAATGGGGTTTGGATTTATAAGAATTTTTAAAAAGCTTTATAAAGTATTTTTATAAAGGATCTTAAAAATGGAGTTTTATAAATAGTTTTGTAGATTTGTAAAAGACTTTTATAAATGCTTCTAGAAGTTTATAAAAAAAGAGTTTTATAAATTGTTTTAGAGATTTATAAGTGAATTTTATAACTTGAAATGAATCTTGAAATTTGGGTAGAAGTTTTATAAAGGATTTTTGGATAGGGTAATTTTACCGTAAGGGCCTTCTTTCATCAAACAATAAGTTTGTAGGACACAGCTTTAAAATAATTACTTTGTAGGACAAAATTTTATACACGTTACATCAGCCCTTAAATCAGCTACTTCATGCCCTTCTTCAGTTCCATTTTCTCTTTCGCTTTGTACAATTTTTCAAAACTCCAAACAAAAATCAAAACTAGGTTTTAAAACACAAACGATTGATTTTTCTTCCCAATATTTTTGCTAAAACCATTACAAATAATTTATCAGAGCTGCATTTCAATTACAACAACTTCAGCATCATCGATTTCAGCTTAAACTAAAATACTTTCATCGAGCAATCTTTGCAATCACCTTAAACTTAAATGCGGAACAAGTAAGTTGTATTTTACTTTGATGTAAATGTTTTAGTTATATGATAAATCGTAGTTAAATATTCATTGTTACTGATGCTGATAATAGCTTTCATAATGGATTTAAGGTATTTTAGTTCTTGTTATAATTTAACATAATCGACATTTGTTTAATCAAGCATACCTAAATATTCAATGGCAGATGATACTAAACCCTAGGTGTTAAACTGAACAAGTTATTGTTTAGCTGTTAAAAAAGATAAACGTATCTATCTATTAATGTAAAAGATTTAGACTACATGCTAAACCCTAGGTGTGTTTGATAATTACTATTACTTATTAGATATGATTTTGTTTTTATTATGATTTAAAGTTATTAGAAAAAATATACAACTAATTTAAACCCTAGCTCGAAAAGATAAAAGCATTTATGTTTTTATCTAAAACATTAAAATACATAATAAATCCTAGATAAATTTTTATATCGGCTACTACATATAACATAATAAATATTGAATTTAAGTCATTTGTAGTTTTCCTGAAGGATTTATATGAAATAAACATACTTCATCAACTTTTAAGTACAAAAATATAATTCTTCACTCTTGCTAACATTTTATTATATATGATAATTTTTATGCAGCGTAAAGATGCACACAAGGTCTTCTAAATCAAAGTTATTCATTCGAAAAGCTACTTGCATATTTATAAATGAAGGAGGAACTCAATGCATAAACATAAGACCTATATCTAGTCCTTTCTGCAATGAACATAGCCAGAAACCATCATTATCTTTAACTCCATTGGTAACTATTTTCCTACTTATGTCTCCTATAATATTTAGTTGTACTCTTCAACTTGTATATACATATTAAATTAGAAGCTAAATTTCATATTTTAAATAAAATATTAGTTAAATTTCAAAAAAGGTTATGACAACTAAAAAAGGTAAACCAAATTATCTTTTTATATAAATTCTTGTACAAATATTTTGGCATTTTCTGTAATCTAGTTTGCAATTTCCATTCACCACTTTTATTTACTATTTGTAACGGTCCGACATTTCGTGTCATTCGCATCCGCACATGCCAGACTTGAATTGCTCAAAATATCATATTGTTAATTTATATTTGGCAAAACTCAACATATACAGTAAATAAATCAGTCACGGAATCACAGACACAGAGTATTACAACATTAAGCAGCGGAATAGATAAATAACAGAGTTGAAATAAAATACAATAGAATATCTCAAATACAATGTTGTCTCGAATACAAACAGATGACAAGTTTGAACCAACAACTGGATAACTGGAAGATATAGGTGGATCTCCAAGCGAAGCTCCAACTCTAAAGGTGAGTTTCTAATGCTGTGGCACTCAGTCTGACCCGAGCGTAAAGAAAAACACAAAACACTCGAGTCAGGATTAACATTCTTATATCAATAAATCTAACTCAAGTGAAATATCAACTGAAATACAAGTAACTTAAAGGATGTTTGGGATAACCATCTTCTAAGAATCCGTGGAACTATCTACTATGTAGTAATATACGCTATTATAATATGTCTATAGTAAAGCAAACTATTAAAATAGCGTTAATGCATTACCCATATCCCCCTTAACACATTTTTATAATGCCGTAGTCTATACAGATACTGTAAACTCCACCCGCAGGTGGGCTATCAGGGAGTACTCCATAGGTACGACACAAAACAAACTCGTAGAAGGCGCGATAGGGCATGCGACACGGCACTCGAGGCAATGCCAGGGTAGATATACTGTTTGCATATCCAGACTGGTGGTAACGCATAGCAGCTACTACCGCCCACCTCGTGACACACTCCCAAATCAAATCGAGGGCGCACCCAATCAAATCACAAAAGCAATAGAATGGTATCGAAGAAATGTGTCTGATAGGAGGAATGACCTCACTTGGCCCGACGTGGCTCCTGTTTTAGCCGCATCAAGCCGACTTACAGGAGTCAGGGCTACGTAAATACCATATAGAATCGTCACCAAACCATCCTACTTCATTCTGGAATCTCCACCACGTACACAGTTGTCAAAGTGGTTTTCGGTATTGGCAAAGAGTATGACAATATCCGATCCTGGTTTCTTTAACAACCAAACGTTATTATAACACCGTGGTCATTTCATTTCAAATCATATTTCAAAACCATAATATCATATCCATTTCAAAACCATATTAATACGATATCATTATCCATTTCCAAAATCATAATACTTTCCAAAATTTTAACACTTCGGAAACTGTAACATTTTTTTGAAATCATAACACTTAGGAAATCATAACACTTGGAAATCATAACACTTTGAAAATTCATAGCACTTCCACTTAAACAGTTTAGATATTAAAATAGTACATATATTAAAATAGTTTATATAATAAAATAGTTTATATATTAAAATGGTTTATAAACAAATAATTAGTATATTGAAAATAGTTTATATTTAATTAATTTATAAAGTAAAATATTAAAATAGTTTTAAATATATTTTAAAATACTTTATATAATAAAAATAGTTTCCTCAAATTTCCCAAATCGATTCAGATCGACTCGAACTCCAAAAATTCAATTTTAATTTATCTCAATTCACCAATTTCGATTCAGTTCAAACCATTTAAAATTTATATCGATTTCAAATACATATATAACCTACAATTTAAACCATTTCAATTTCAATAGATTTCAAAGCTTCATTTGATTTATATTCCAAATTCAACTTTAGCATTATTTTATATTGAAAAGTTCACTTAGTCAATCCCATATCATTTAAATAAAACCTTAAATTGCAGTTTATATAAACTATATTCCATTCAATTTATTTACTTGAAATATCCATTTAATCACTTTAAAATAAAAATTCAAGTCATAAATAATATCTTTAAAATTTCAAATTTAATAAGTTTCAAATCGGTTTTATTTAAGTAAAATTTAAATTAATTTTAAATTAATTTATATTTCTCTTTCCAACTTAATTTATGAAAATTATCATAAACCTATATTAAAAATATAATATCTTGAAATCAATATTTGTTAAAACCACATATATTTCTTTTCAAAACCTTGGAAATCATTTTCAAAAAATATATATATAGACCAACGGTGCCTATATAAAATTTTCTATCCTATGGTCAAGTGATACAGATATTTATCATTTCAATCCGCAATTTAAATATCTACGGGTATATATCTTTTCAACCCGCAATCCCAATTTTAATTCAATGAAAATCGCTTGGATTTATCATTTCAACCCATAACGATTTTCTCCTATTCTACAAAATCGTTCGGGTATGTATCATTTCAACCCATAGGGAACATGGAACTTGCAGAGTGAGAACAGATATGATAATAATTTGATATATCAACAACAGGCATATAATATCAATAACAATCACATATAATATAAACAATAGGATATGGTGGCATATCCCATAGGTGAACAATTACAGATAATAGCATATCATATATAACAGTTTAAATAATTAACAGTTCAAATTAGCAGCATATTTCAATTGTCGTTTCAATTGAAACCAAATTTAATAAATATAAGAATGTTAATCGTGAGTGATTTCTCACCTTTCGAGGCTAGAGAATAACGGGAAAACTGAAAACCAACGGACATGGATAAGCACAGAAAAAAAATTGACAGAGCTAGAAAACTACTGATGAAATGCGGATTCGAACAATGGTGAGCTAGGAAACCGCTGCAACAAATTAGACAATGGGAAGACATTCAATACGGACAGAATTCCAAATCAATATGTTTTTTTCAAAATCTATTTAAAATATCAACATAAGTTTTAAATAGATTACTTAAAATATTGACATTAATTTAAGCAAATTCCTTAAACACCACATAAACTATATATATACTTTAAAACCCATTATCTATCTATATATAGTATTTAAAGTCAATATCTATACACACATAATATATAATGAAACACGTATATATATAGGCAAACATATTTTCTAGCAAATATCTATAGCATACATCATGTTATATACATACCCTTAAATCTAAAAATAGAACAATAGGCCACGACTCTAAAATATAATATAGGAAATATTTTCCACTTTGTTGTACACATACCAACACGCAACAGCTAACAGCTAACAACTTTTACAACTCCTATAGAATAAAGGCATTTGGACTTTAAAAATCTATATATATTAAAATTTTAAACTTTATGTATATTTTATATAATCCGTCGTTATATATAATATACAAATTTTATAAGTCTCACGTAACTTATACTTACATACATAATAAAATTTTAAATCCATCGTGTATATATATATAACATACATATCATATATCAAGAATATTATAAACAAAATATATATACGGAAAGAAAAACGAAAACTTGACTAAGTGAAATCGAAATGACCAATATATATCAGAAAATTGCATGCATGATAACTTACAGGCATGTTATAATCAATATATTATATAGTTAATATAACTATCATATGTATATAATAACGCAACAAATACAACTTCATATACAATAGATTATAGCTTATAAAACTTTAGGTATATATACAGCTATTATAACCTTTCTTAAAACAATACTTAACCTCGACAAAAATTTATACTACAAACAAACTTTAAAATATATTACTTTATACTATAACATATATTAAAACACTATAAAATCAAAATATAACCTTTTTAATTGTATAACTCTCAGCCAATCGACGAAAGGAGGGAGGAAAGTTGAGGCTCGGCCAGTTGAAGGGGAAGAGGTCGCTGGGCTCGGGTAGTGGTGCTGGCCGTGTTGATGGAGGAAGAATATGGCCTTGTGGCATGGGGTCGGATCTGCTAAGGGGAGGTGGAGATCGGGGTGGCTTGTTGTCAAGAGGGGGTGGTTGGCGGCAAAGGAAAGGACAGAGGCCGGAGTGGGTTTCGGTGAAGGAAGGTCGTCGCGCGGAGGAGCTTTGGTGGGAATGTGCTCGGGTGGTTCATGGCTATCGGGTTAGCTGCGTTAGGTGAGGTGGTGGGTTGCTTCGGTGGTAGGTGAAGGTTCGACCAGGCTATTACGTGCTAAGGGGAGGAAGGCTGAGGGGAGTAGCAACTCGGTGATGAAGAGGAAGAGGGTGGAGGAAAGGTATGGTTTTGTGAAGTGGAGGCTTCAGGCAGAGGACATGGGTTGATGGGTCAGGTGGAAGAAAGACAAAGAGGGAGAGGTGGAACGAAAATATGATAGAACTACACAAAATTATAATAATAAAGTTTCGAATAAAAAAATAAAGTAACCGAGTGAAAGCATAAGTAACTACAGAAAATGAAAGGACAACCAATGTTGGAATGTGTGAAAAAACAAAAGTCACTGTGAATTCCGAAAGTAGTACAGGATAGAGGCTATTGTAAGGTGACTGGAAAAATCAAAACCAAGATGCATGACCGACACGGAAATCGTTACATAGATTTTCGCCGTTTCCCAGACTCCAAAATTGAAAATTGAATATACCGTAGAGATCAGCATGACGAGACGATCAAAACGGTATACAAATATCAATGGTTCGATCATCCGATCAAAAGTCGATAACCGGTACTGAAAATGCTGCTAATCATAAGAAAATAAGATAGGCGGAGCTAAAGAAGTCCGAATTTGCCAAAACGAATTATGATGTCTCACTCAGAAAATGATTTACAAATTTATTATATAAAAATATCCAGGTTTGGAAAATATTTCATTATCATCTAATATTAACCGGTTTGAATTTAAATAAAATTACCTAATAAAATAAACTTCCATATTATCTGACGAAAGTTTACCATCTCCTATGTTTAAATAGACGTATTCCAAATATTAAATTTTTATTTCCAAATTCAAAAATAAATAAATAACAATGTCACAAATTTCAGTTAATTACGTTATTAAAACCGTTAAAATATCTGGGTCGTTACACTCTCCCCCACTCAAAACTTTTCATCCCCAAAAAGGAAGAAGGTAGGAGAATAGAAATAATCCAAAAAGGAAAAGATAGACAGAAATACCAAATACAACAATTTATTTAAAACCATATAAACTACATTTATTTTAAGATTGGTTTATATTCAATTAGTTGATGCCAATTCATTTTATTTAATCAATCAAATCTATTGTGTTCACATTTGATTGATTTCATTTCCATATATTTTTATTCAATTGATTTGTTTCAAATTCATTAACATTTATTACAAAAATTTCACAACAAAATTTGTTTTGTTTTACTTATTTATTAAATCTATTTGATCAACCATAGTAAATTCCACCTCAACATTCAACTTCAACTATTCAAAACCATATAGATTTCAATTTTATATAAATTTATATTCAACAATTTGGTTTAATCCATTTTATTCAACTAATAAAATAGTCAATTTAAAATTGATTTTCTTTCATTTTATCAACATTTCTTTTAAACAAGTTCATTTTTAAATTAACACATTTACTTTATCCATTTATCTTCAGCTAAGTTGATTTCACAAAAATTCGAGTTCACTATTCTTAAGTTCATATTAATTTGCTTAACTATCATTCACCTTTATTTATTGAATTTATATCACTTAATATATATTTTGCAACATATATTACGTGTATAAACATTCCTTATAACCATATTATTCCACAAATAAACTTCCCTTTTTATTATTCAACTTATTATCCAATTTACATTCTAATTATATTTAAACTTTTCTAGGTAAGTTATATAAATGTTTCAAAGTGTGATTAAACACTATACAAATTGTCTTTTTGTAACAACCCAATATTTTTGTAAATATTTTTAAATCATTTTAAAATAAATTTTATTTCAATATTTCTATTTTTAAAACATTTTAGAAGTATAGTTATAATTTTCAAAAGTGTAGTTATAATTTTCTAAAGTTAATTGCATTTTTGTTTGAAATTTTAATGCTAGTTTCAATATAATAAGCTATTTTCTTTATTTACTTTTATTTTCTTTTTATTTTTCCTATGAATAATTATTTATTTTCATTTTCACTTTATTTTTGTTTGTCTTTTATTTTTATTTACTAATTTTTATTTGTTCATTTTGAATTAAAAAGAAAGTGGAAATTTGAAGAGACTAAAGCTTTAAAACTTTTGACTTTTCATTTGCTTGCCTCTTCACATGCTTTGGCCGTTCATTTTTTTCTTTAGCCGTGAGTTTTTGTTTCCTCTTTCACGTGAAAACACCTCTCATTCCATCATAATTTCAGCCATCATTCACTTCTAAAAATTTTGGTAATGGCTTCCTCTTTTTTTCTACTTTTCTTCTTCATTTTCTATTGATTTTTCCATTTTTTTGCCTTGATTTCCTCTAGCTTTGCTTGGCCATAGACCTCACCATCACCACCGACCACCACTCCTCCTCCTCCCCATGATCCACGACAACAACCCCTCCATCTCCTCTGACCATTGATGGCCGTGACCATCCCTTGATCCATCACCACAAAAACAATGCAAAACCCTTCCTATATTGTCATAGCCGAGCCCTATTTCAACAACCCCTTCATATTTGACCACGGCCACCACCATGAACCACCACCACCTATTTGATTTGACCCCTGACCATCTTGTCCAGTCATGTAGCAGCCCTGGACGAGCCCATAGGACCATAGGCTGAGACCATGGTGAACCAAACCACCTTGTTAGCCTTTGCCTTCTGACCTTCTTCCATTTGTAACTCCTACCCCTTTGTATTCCATTTTGTAGCCATGCCATATTGATACAAACCCGACCCTTTTCCACCTATAAGAGCATCATGGCCGAGCCTAATGCATGTGTGGTCGAGCAAAGTTGAGTGGAGATCAAGCAAAAATGGTTTAAAGGCTTGGTGATGTTCTTTTGTTGCTTCTATTTCCATTTGTTTCAATATAATCTTTTGTATTGTATTTATATTTATATTTTGCTTTGTTTATTTAGTGAATACAAGATTAACATCTTGGCTCTCTCTCCATTCAAATCTAGTCGTGCTTTCCGGATTTTCTGTTGTGTGTTTTATTTGCAAACTCCAGCGTAAAAAGGTGAGTATTCACACACGACATCTATACTTATATAATTTGTGAAGTGACAACAAGTGAATATGTATAAACTATTATCTCATGTTATACCTGCATGTGATGTAAATTATATGATGTTAAACCATGTTATTAACTTGTCAGATCATCTATTATATTTTATTTTATTTTACTGTTTATTCTATTATGTTTATCACACTGCAAGTTCCCTGTAGAATAGAATCACTATGGGTTGAAATGATAACCCGAACAGACTTTAGAATAGGGAAAGATCGTTATGGGCTGAAATGATAAGCCTGAGCAATTTTTATTTATTTTATTTACTTGGGATTGCGGGTTTGAAATGATAAAACCCGGATTTTCTTTGTAAACTATGGATTGAAATGATATATTATCCGTATCACTTGACTTAGACTAGAAAATATTATACAGACCCGTGGTTATTTTATATATTTTTCTGGAAAATTTTAAGTATTTAAAAATGTAAAAATATGATAATTTGATTTAAATTGAATTTAAAATGATTTAATAAAGTGAAAATGATTTTTCTATGTGTTAAAAATGTTAAATAAATGAATGGAAAAATTGTGATTTAAAACATAACTTAATTTGGAAATTTGTGATTTGGTTTTTAATGGAAATTTAAGTTAATTAAATAAAAATGGAAATTAGGTTTTAAATTGTGAAATTGGAAATTTAAATTTAAGTGTTAAAGTAAATTGTAAAAATGAAAGAATAAGAAAATGGTACACTTGAATTTAATAAGTGAAATTGTTGGAAATTTGATTTTTATTGTAGAATTTTCCTTTATAAAAATCTTAAGTTAAAGGTATTTAAATGAACATTTTTGATGTGGAAATATGTGATTTTTATAAGTTAAATTGATTTAAATTGAAGTTTATTTGTGGCTGGAATTTTATTTAAAATCTGGAAATTCTTTTAGTGGCACTTCAGAAATGCTATCGTTTCTGAATTTAACTTGAAATCTAGAGTAAATGATACTGCAGCACTTTATAAGTGTTGTGTTTGATACAAATGAACTAAAAGCTAAAATTAACTAAGGCTATGCCAGCACTTTGTAAGTGCACCCCTTGTTTTGGGAGTGTTGTTCGAGGTGGGCGGTAGTGGCTGCTATGCATTTCCACCAGCCCGGATGCGTAATTGGTATATCTACCTTGGCATTGCATAGTTGTGCCGTGTCACTTACCATAGCGAGCTTTACTATGAGTTGTGATTTCTCCCGTAGCCTGTGGATTATCGAGGGTAGCCCCCGTTTTGGGAGTATGCTAATACTGGATAGACTACTGGGACTATTACGTATTAGGGCTATATGGGTAACCCCTTGACGCTATTAAAAAGTATGTTTATTTTATATTAGACATTATTATAATAGCGAATATTACTACATAGTAGATAGTTTAACGGATCCTTAAAGAATGGGCGATTCCAGGCATTCTTTAAGTTACCTGTACCTTTTATTACAGTTGTAACGACCCACCTTTTTGTACGCTTAAGCAGACACACGTGCCAACTTAAACCATACAGAAGGGCGGATTGTTATGGGATAAATAAGAAAAAATGGAGAAATAAAAGAAACAAAATAGAATCTTGCAGCGGAACGATAAAATATAATAATCAAATAACAGTTCATGAAGCTGTTTTACAAAATATTTGATTATACTTATACAATACATATCAGAGTTACACATACCAGAGAATGATAATTAATGCAGCGGAATACAATGGTGTAGTGGAATATATAACAAATAGTAATAATAATTCTTCGTCTTCGTCCTCCAGAATTAAGGCCTTCAAATCCTGAAATGCTCAGGCTGACCCAAGCGAATTGAAAAGACAAAACACTCGAGTCAGAACTAAAAGATCTTATGTAAGTTAAATCAATGATAAATATATGAGTGGAACGGCGTCAGAGATGTTTACGGGATTTGACATCTCCTATCCAGTGTCTAACGTGAGTGCAGTAACTTAAGAGATGCTCGGGATTCACATCCCCTAAGGATCCGTTAAACTATTTACTATGTAGTAATATTCACTATTATAATAATGTCTAATATAAAAGTATAATCATATAGAAAATAGCGTTAAGGGGATGGTGAACCTTAACGCGGTCGGATCTTTAAACCAAAATCATAGTGGGTTCGATATGGTAGGTGACACGGCACACAAGGCAATGCCAGGGTAGATATACCAATTACGCATCCGGACTGGTGGTGATGCATAGTAGCCACTACCGCCCACCTCGAACAACACTCCCAAATCAAGGGTGGCCACCAAATCAATCACAAGTAATAGAATGGTATCGAAGAAGTGTGTCCGATCAGAGGTGCTACCTCCTTGGCCCGTCGATCGCTCCTGTTTTAGCCACCTTATGCCAACTCATGGGAGTTGGGTCCACGTATATACCTTAGGATTGTCGCCACCATCCTACTTCATTCTGGAAACTCCACCGCATACACAGTTGTCAAAGTGGTTTTCAGTATCGACAGAGAGTATGTCCATATCTGATCCTGGTCTCTTTAACAACCAAACGTTATTATAACACCGTGGTCATTTTAAAAATATATATACTTTTAAAAACACAATCATTGCCCTTTCAAAACATATTCTTTATTTCAAAATAGTATATACATCAAAAACCAAAATATTATTGCCATTTCAAACCATATCCTTTACTTCAAAATAGTATATACTTTAAAACCAAAATATTATTGCTATTTCAAAACATATCATTTACTTCAAAATAGTATATACTTTAAAACCAAATTCTATAATATATCATTTAAATAAAATCCAAATTTTCAATCACTATTCTTACTTTTAATTATTAAACTTGAAACATTCTTTAAAACCATCTTAAACCCAAATCACATAATGCAGTCATATTCTTAATCTCAAAATTTCAATCGGTTTCAAATCAATATATTTAAAGATAATTCTTAAATAAATTGTATTTCAAATAAATTCATTTTCAACCCATATTACTTTCAAAGTTATAACAATTTCGAAAACCAATACTTTGAAAACAATAATACCTTAATTTCAATAAAACATTTCAATTTTGATATATTTCAAGTCTTTAAATATTCCAAAATTCCCAACCAAATATGATAATCTTATATATACCTTAATTCAATTTACTATTATTTAGTTTAGAAATATTTATTTAATAAATTCAATATCACTTAAATAAAGCTCAATCTTGAAATATTCGTAAATCAAACTTAAAACATCATCAAGTTATACATAGCTTAAATTTTAGAATTTAACCATATAAAAAATAATATTTATATAATATCAAAATTTAATATTTATTAAACCGTATATTTCTTTCCAAACCATAGAAAATCCCTTAAAATATTTTATATATAGACCACGGTGCCTGTATATAATTTTCTATCCTATGGTCAAGTGATACGGATATTTATCATTTCAATCCGTAATTTAAAAATAAAAGTTTACGGTTATATATATCATTTCAAACCGCAATCCCGAATGAAATGAAAATGCATAATAACTTGCAGTTTGTACAATATAAAATATAGCATCCATTCATCCAAATATCAATAAACAACCATTCATTACAATCATCGTCCAATTTAAACAAAACATCAATATAAAGCATATAAAATATAACAGGCATCAACGAATAGTTTATATTCAATAAAAATTAATAACTATTCAACTGACAGTTTATATGCAATAATAATTAAATTTAACTGTCAAATTATATGCAAAAATAAAATTACATAACAATTTAAATTAAATAAATGCTATTTAAATGAGATGATGATTAAATATATGCCCAAACAATCATAGATAAATTTTAAATCACATCAAAATTTAATTTAACAAACTAAAGAAATCTTAGAAGTTGTGAGTGGGTTAAAACACTCACCTTTTGAATTTAAATTGAATTTAAATTCAATTTAAACCCAAAAATTTGACCATCTCATAATTCGTCCAAACCAGCGTCATCAAGTCCGGAATTTCAATACGATCCCAGCAAAATAAACCGCGCATGAATCCGAGTCTGTATGCAAAAGTTATGAAAATTTGAAGATTGGAAAATTCTGGTGCTGAGTCGACTTCGGGTTTAGCTCTGGTCCGGCGCCTAAGAATCCCGGTGCTTGCTTGGAGTTTTTGCGAAAACGACTCAAATACCTGAGTAGTTTTCTTCCTGACTCGAAGTAGATGCAGCGTTTTTGCCTCTAAAACCCGAAGCGCGACCCGAAGTTGCCGCAGATCCGCAAATTTTTTCTTTATATAAAATTGAAATTGGATTGGGAAGATTAGGGTTTGCAGCCATTGGAAATGAGGAAGAGCAAATGAAATAGTACGTATAGAAATGAGGAATGGAGGCTACTAGGGTTTATAACTGGATATATATATATAGGCAAAGTCGAAATAGGATAGATGGACCCGATCTATAAACGCGCTGAACGATGAATGGCCCAAAAGCCCGTTTCGACTCCGGAACGAAATTGGGTCAACCCATATATGAAAATAGATGTTTAAAATATTTTAAACGCAATGGAAAAGGTTTCAGGTTCACATTGTGTCGTATGAAGAAGTTATGCAAAAATCAATATTTTCAAATTGATTTCAATTGCATAAATCTCAAGGCGTTTCGAGTCCGTACGATCAAACGACAAGTCCGATTGCTACGAAACTTGAAGCATTATTATAATTCACCGTTACAGATCCGATGAAACTAATTTCGTCGAAATCCGAGTCAGTGGCCAAAATGGCTATTTTTATATTAATTAAATAAATTTAAAATAAATTAACTAAATCAAATTTCCTATTTAAATTCTGAGATTGACAATCTTTATCACTTTTACTTTCTTAATCCTTCACATTAATTTAAACCAAATCTAGATGTAAATTTAGAGTTAACAATTTTATTCATTTCAGCGTTAAATTTCAATTTTCATTATATTCGCAAATTATAAATTAAATTTGCAAAAATTTCTTTTTATTTGATTTTCATTCAATTTCTCAATCTATTAGTATCCAATAGATGAGACTACCATTGGATTCATACTCTATTACGTAAGTATCTCTAAATTCCATCTAAATTTATATTTACATAATATCTAAATATTAAATTTCATCTATTTGAAATAAACCCAATTACTAAAATTTACATATTAATATATCTTGATTTACAAATGCTATATCAACCAATAGTTATATTATAAATGGAATTTACATAAATTTAAAATATTACTTCAATTAACGTAAATGTAATAATTATTTTTATTTATTGCAATTGGTTATCAGTTATAATTTAATATACTAAATAGATTGTTAATTCTTAAAATACTTGTTATCATTAACGTTTTAATTTCACTTAAAAGCTATTAATAACCAGCCCAATGTTGCTATTTGATTGAGACCTAATTCAATGCATAAATGAATGGTTAAATGATTAAAGTTTTGCACTATTGCCACAATTTCATTAATATACATTAAGGTTTATTAAGTTCTAGTTGACTCCCATTTAATTATTACAATAATTACTACCCTTGCTTCAAATTTCCAAAATTTAGAAATTACAAATTTTATTTTCAATATTTCCATTTAATAGACTTTCCATTCTATCATCAATCTAATTGCCTTATTATGGATAGTATTACATTATTGAGTCGATTATCAATTTATGGGAAGAATTATTATTGGCCTACTCTTATTACATTAACAATTATCATCTTATTCTAATATTCAATTTATATAGAAATAAATTTCATCCACTTACAAATAAATGCAATTATTACATATTTCCTTCCAATTAATTTAAAATTTAATTCTATAGATTGATTTGATTTAATCGCCAAATATATATTCATAAATTACTTTACATTCACACTTCCTTTATGTTATTAATCACCATTAAAGAAACGTTTATTAATTACAACAACATTGTAATAACTTACCTACATTGATTGTATACGTTTTCCAATATTATCATTCATTAGAATTTTATTCAACTTTCCATTAATATACAAATTTGAATCTCATTCTAGTTATTCTTTATTAAAAATTCACACAATATTATAACTTCGTACAAGACATCCAATTACTATTTATCATTATAACTTTACAATCTATATAAATTCATTGATTGATTTACTATTTGCCTTTGTTTCCTTATATTCAATTCTTAGCTTAGTATGACAATTTATAGTACTCCATTTAAAAGACATTTCATTTCAATTGTTAATCCTTAGCTTAAGTTTCTACGCTTGCATTTCATTTACTCTTCCGTTACTATATTAATAATTAGTAACGCTTATTATCAATAATAACATCATAATTACTTAATATTTATATGAACTTTAATTCCAAATATATTCATTGACCAATTAATTTGGTAATTTATAATAGTTGTTATTCTACCATTAATTCTATTTCCAAATAACGTACTACCTTATTACCTAAATTTACGAACAATTACCGTTAAAATGTTTTATTGCATAAATCAATTTAATTAAACTATTCCTTCAATTGGATTTCATTCCAATTTGTCAAGAATTTATTATATTTACCTATGCAACACTTAATTTCCAATATTCGCTCCAATATACATTATAAGATTTCATTTCTTTTTACATTAAATTACAAAAATCAATTTAAATCAACATATTTAAATGGTCGAAATTTACGGGTCGTTACACTCTCCCCCACTCAAAACTTTTCGTCCCCGAAAAGGAAAAAGGAAAAGGTGGATTAAATAAACAATACGTCTTATTCAAAATAATAATCTCATAACCAAATAATTTACAAATTTATTACTTTAAATAAATATACCCATTTATAACCCTTAAATCTTTTTTTTATAAAGTTTGGAAAACATTTCAAAATAATTTCTAAGTCCAAAATTTTACGGAAAATTTCGGTAGAGTCTCCTTTGTACGGAGAGGCTCGGGAGAAAATATAATATCAAAATATACAATATATAACATATAATATCCAAAATTTAATATCCCAACACGGGAAAAACAATATAATAGCGCTATAAACCGTAATCCGAAAACGTACCTATTTGTCGGGCAATTAACGCTTATTTATGGAACCAAAAGCAGTAGCAATTGCTTCCATAACCTGCATTTTACTTATATAATCTAAAAGGGTTAACAATTATATAAGATGAAATATTTAAGGTTGTTTCAATCACAATAACAATCAATACACAAACACTTGCAACAAGGCATACAACCATAAAATCAAACATTCATTCATATCAAACAAAACAAATAGTTGTTCAGGTTTATAACTTTAAATTGTACAGAATGAAGAATAAACTACTAAGTGTACCCTTCACTCAGCAGTCTTAGGTGAAACTAAATAATTATTCCTACATCCAAACAATATTAAAGTATCCTTGCCCAAACAACCATAAGCCAAACAAACAATAAATTCAACAATAGATTAAGTTCATTATTATTAATTTCATTCCATATATCGTTGTTTAATTTCCTCTTTATTCATTATTTATTTTTATCCATTCAACCAAATTCCTTGGTAAGTAAATTTATTTCTTAAGTTTTACAGTCATTTTCCAGTATTCATCTTTTACTCTAAGGTAACTTCAACCTATTACTTAAGTTTATTATTATTTATATATAACATTTAAGTCCATAACAACTAGAACATCAATACTTATTAATTTCATTTATTCATTTTTAAATTAATTTACTTTGCATATTTATTCATTTACTTGATTTTATTTATTCATTTATTAATAATATTCATGTTCAATTTTAGTTACTTGGCATAATAGTTATACTTTAATTCTTATTAATAAAAGAAATTTACTGAATATTTCATTACATAAGTTTACTTGTACAATTTACTATACATTTTCTTATTAAACATTTTCAAATTTTATAAATTTTTTTGGTAAGTTATATTTATGCTTTTAAAGAATGAAATTGAAAGTTTTACAAGTTTTCTCATTTCCTTTAATTATTTTAATGTTCAATAATTATTTCCTTTATTTCATAGGTTACAATTTCAACTTTCATTTAATACCATTTATAACCTAGCATTTAAATCTCTTATTTCCTTTAGAGGTTTCAATTTATTCATTACCTACGTTCCAATTCACTTCAGTAATTAGGACTATTTATTAATGGAAACTTAAGAATTAAATACCGGGTTTTATTCAAAAATCATTTTAAAATAATAGATAATATATATACTTATAATTTATATATCCAATTATATTTAAAACAATTTAAAATAAAATAATCTTGTAGTAAAACTACTACAGTGGCCTTCCCACTTTGAAACTCGAAAATGAATGTCGATGATGCGGCCGCCATCACCGAAATTATTTTCCAGCGACAAAGAAGGGAGTACAACTTATTTCTTTACGGAATTTCTTTTAAAACATTTCTTTCAAATTCTATTGAAATATTTATATCAGAAAATACTTCTAACAATATTATTATTATATTCCAAAATCAATTGAAAGAAATCTTCAAAATCCCCGGAACTTAAGCTCTAAATTTCCAGTTTTCATTTATTTTATTTTCAACTTAGTTTCAACTATTATTTATATTTTCATTACCTAACACCCAATCTATAGCAACCAAATATATATCTTTATAAAATATTTTTATATATAAAAAATATAATAGGCAAAATTATTTCATTCACCTATATTAAAAACAAATATTATGTCGGTCTGTCCTATTAAGTGTTTAGAAATCCCTATTGATGTCATAGCGTCCCATGCACTAACTAGAATTTATAAATACAAAACGGAAAAGATTAACACAATATTAAAACCCTTTTTATAACACTAACAAATGCGCTCTCTCATATATATACTCTCAGCGACTCCCATAGGTTATTACTACCCTATTAGTAAAGAGTCAAACCCCACAAAGCCAAGGTTTATCGCTAAACCAAAGCTCTAATACCAGATGTAACGACCCACCTTTTTGTACGCTTAAGCAGACACACGTGCCAACTTAAACCATACAGAAGGGCGGATTGTTATGGGGTAAATAAGAAAAAATGGAGAAATAAAAGAAACAAAATAGAATCTTGCAGCGGAACGATAAAATATAATAATCAAATAACAGTTCATGAAGCTGTTTTATAAAACATTTGATTATACTTATACAATACATATCAGAGTTACACATACCAGAGAATGATAATTAATGCAGTGGAATACAATGGTGTAGTGGAATATATAACAAATAGTAATAATAATTCTTCGTCTTCGTCCTCCAGAATAAAGGCCTTCAAATCCTGAAATGCTCAGGCTGACCCGAGCGAATTGAAAAGACAAAACACTCGAGTCAGAACTAAAAGATCTTACGTAAGTTAAATCAATGATAAATATATGAGTGGATCGGTGTCAGAGATGTTTACGGGATTTGACATCTCCTATCCAGTGTCTAACGTGAGTGCAGTAACTTAAGAGATGCTCTGGATTCACATCCCCTAAGGATCCGTTAAACTATTTACTATGTAGTAATATTCGCTATTATAATAATGTCTAATATAAAAGTATAATCATATAGAAAATAGCGTTAAGGGGATGGTGAACCTTAACGCGGTCGCATCTTTAAACCAAAATCGTGGTGGGTTCGATATGGTAGGTGACACGGCACACAAGGTAATGCCAGGGTAGATATACCAATTACGCATCCGGACTGGTGGTGACGCATAGCAGCCACTACCGCCCACCTCGAACAACACTCCCAAATCAAGGGTGGCCACCAAATCAATCACAAGTAATAGAATGGTATCGAAGAAGTGTGTCCGATCAGAGGTGCTACCTCTTTGGCCCGTCGATCGCTCATGTTTTAGCCACCTTATGCCAACTCACGGGAGTTGGGTCCACGTATATACCTTAGGATTAGGAATGGCAATGGGGCGGGTTGGGGCGGGTTTTTAGTGCCCCATACCCGACCCGGATTTTTTAGACCTTGCCCCAGACCCGCCCCGTAGACCCGGTGCGGGTCTGGAATTTTGCCTCGTACCCGAGACCCGTACGGGTCAGGGTAGACCCGACCCGCCCCAAGACCCGATGAGTCTCTATGCATTGATTCAAAATTATGTAGCAACGTGCATATATTTATTTGTTTATACTCGTTATCACCAAATATACATGAAATACAAATAACAATGTGTCTATGGGAAGTTAATAAAAATGATGTCTACAATAATAATTCAGAAAATATATACATATGTTATTGTATAATTATCAATGACGCAACTTAATACTCTAATTTTTTCTATAGATATTGACTGGGACATTTTAATATCCATTCTAGAATCACTTATATCTAAAAAGATTAATAAATCATTATAGTAATAAAGCGGTTTCATAAGATGTTAGTAGTGCGGGTCGGGTTGGGGCGGGTCGGCCAAGCCCCGACCCGACCCTAGACCCGGAGTACTCAAGAACGGGTCACGGGTCTACCCGCCCCAATGACCCAATGGGGCGGGTCTTGACGGGCCAAAACAGGGGCGGGTCGACCGGGTTTGGACCCTAGACCCGCCCCATTGCCATCCCTACTTAGGATCGTCGCCACCATCCTACTTCATTTTGGAAACTCCACCGCGTACACAGTTGTCAAAGTGGTTTTCGGTATCGACAAAGAGTATGTCCATATCCGATCCCGGTCTCTTTAACAACCAAACGTTATTATAACACCGTGGTCATTTTAAAAATATATATACTTTTAAAAACACAATCATTGCCCTTTCAAAACATATTCTTTATTTCAAAATAGTATATACATCAAAAACCAAAATATTATTGCCATTTCAAACCATATCCTTTACTTCAAAATAGTATATACTTTAAAACCAAAATATTATTGCTATTTCAAACCATATCATTTACTTCAAAATAGTATATACTTTAAAACCAAATTCAATAATATATCATTTAAATAAAATCCAAATTTTCAATCACTATTCTTACTTTTAATTATAAAACTTGAAACATTCTTTAAAACCATCTTAAACCCAAATCACATAATGCAGTCATATTCTTAATCTCAAAATTTCAATCGGTTTCAAATCAATATATTTAAAGATAATTCTTAAATAAATTGTATTTCAAATAAATTCATTTTCAACCCATATTACTTTCAAAGTTATAACAATTTCGAAAACCAATACTTTGAAAACAATAATACCTTAATTTCAATAAAACATTTCAATTTTGATATATTTCAAGTCTTTAAATATTCCAAAATTCCCAACCAAATATGATAATCTTATATATACCTTAATTCAATTTACTATTATTTAGTTTAGAAATATTTATTTAATAAATTCAATATCACTTAAATAAAGCTCAAACTTGAAATATTCGTAAATCAAACTTAAAACATCATCAAGTTATACATAGCTAAAATTTTAGAATTTAACCATATATAAAATAATATTTATATAATATCAAAATTTAATATTTATTAAACCGTATATTTCTTTCCAAACCATAGAAAATCCCTTAAAATATTTTATATATAGACCACGGTGCCTGTATATAATTTTCTATCCTATGGTCAAGTGATACGGATATTTATCATTTCAATCCGTAATTTAAAAATAAAAGTTTACGGTTATATATATCATTTCAAACCGCAATCCCGAATGAAATGAAAATGCATAATAACTTGCAGTTTGTACAATATAAAATATAGCATCCATTCATCCAAATATCAATAAACAACCATTCATTACAATCATCGTCCAATTTAAACAAAACATCAATATAAAGCATATAAAATATAACAGGCATCAACGAATAGTTTATATTCAATAAAAATTAATAACTATTCAACTGACAGTTTATATGCAATAATAATTAAATTTAACTGTCAAATTATATGCAAAAATAAAATTACATAACAATTTAATTTAAATAAATGCTATCTAACTGAGATGATGATTAAATATATGCCCAAACAATCATAGATAAATTTTAAATCACATCAAAATTTAATTTAACAAACATAAGAAATCTTAGAAGTTGTGAGTGGGTTAAAACACTCACCTTTTGAATTTAAATTCAATTTAAACCCAAAAATTTGACCATCTCAGAATTCGTCCAAACCAGTGTCATCAAGTCCGGAATTTCAATACGATCCCAGCAAAACAAACCGCGCATGAATCCGAGTCCGTATGCAAAAGTTATGAAAATTTGAAGATTGGAAAATTCTGGTGCTGAGTCGACTTCGGGTTTAGCTCTGGTCCGGCGCCTAAGAATCCCGGTGCTTGCTTGGAGTTTTTGCGAAAACGACCCGAATACCCGAGTAGTTTTCTTCCTAACTTGAAGTAGATGCAGCGTTTTTGCCTCTGAAACTCGAAGCGCGACCCGAAGTTGCCGCAGATCCGCAATTTATTTTTTATAAAATTGAAATTGGATTGGGAAGAGTAGGGTTTGCAGCCATTGGAAATGAGGAAGAGCAAATGAAATAGTGCGTATAGAAATGAGGAATGGAGGCTGCTAGGGTTTATAACTGGATATATATATAGGCAAAGTCGAAATAGGATAGATGGACCCGATCTATAAACGTGCTGAACGATGAATGGCCCAAAAGTCCGTTTCGACTCCGGAACGAAATTGGGTCAACCCATATATGAAAATAGATGTTTAAAATATTTTAAACGCAATGGAAAAGGTTTCAGGTTCAAATTGTGTCGTATGAAGAAGTTATGCAAAAATCAATATTTTCAAATTGATTTCAATTGCATAAATCTCAAGGCGTTTCGAGTCCGTACGATTAGGGCTGTTATGGTAACGGTAAATTTACCATTACCATACCATTACCAGCCAATCGGTTACCATTTTCGAGTGAAATCGGTATACCAGTTTAATCGGTATGGTAACGGTAAATTTACCATTTTCTACGGTAAATCATCGGTAACATTTCCTCAATACCAACGGTAACGGTAATTTTACCAGTCAATTTATAATACATGTATATTCATGTAACATGCATTATTATAGGCATTTAAAACCAAGCAAATGATTAAATTTAGTTTATTAACCAGGTGAAATAATGTTAAATACACTTCACTTCTTTCTCATTTATGTCTTTTATTAAGTAACACTATAAATTGTATAATGAAGCACCGTTATGGTGTGAATACGTGTTATGTTATTAACTTTTTTAGACAAACGGTAATTTACCATTACCAGTGTAACGGTTACCAGATTATCGGTATACCAGTCTTCGGTATACCAGCCTATCGGTAACGGTAAGCAATTTTCGCTTACCAGTAAAAATGGTACGGTAACGGTATTTGTGAAATGGTAACGGTAACCATTACCATAACAGCCCTACGTACGATCAAACGACAAGTCCGATTGCTACGAAACTTGAAGCATTATTATAATTCACCGTTACGGATCCGATGAAACTAATTTCGTCGAAATCCGAGTCAGTGGCCAAAATGGCTATTTTTATATTAATTAAATAAATTTAAAATAAATTAACTAAATCAAATTTCCTATTTAAATTCTGAAATTGACAATCTTTATCACTTTTACTTTCTTAATCCTTCACATTAATTTAAACCAAATCTAGATGTAAATTTAGAGTTAACAATTTTATTCATTTCAGCGTTAAATTTCAATTTTCATTATATTCGCAAATTATAAATTAAATTTGCAAAAATTTCTTTTTATTTGATTTTCATTCAATTTCTCAATCTATTAGTATCCAATAGATGAGACTACCATTGGATTCATACTCTATTACGTAAGTATCTCTAAATTCCATCTAAATTTATATTTACATAATATCTAAATATTAAATTTCATCTATTTGAAATAAACCCAATTACTAAAATTTACATATTAATATATCTTGATTTACAAATGCTATATCAACCAATAGTTATATATAAATGGAATTTACATAAATTTCAAATATTACTTCAATTAACGTAAATGTAATAATTATTTTTATTTATTGCAATTGGTTATCAGTTATAATTTAATATACTAAATAGATGGTTAATTCTTAAAATACTTGTTATCATTAACGTTTTAATTTCACTTAAAAGCTATTAATAACCAGCCCAATGTTGCTATTTGATTGAGACCTAATTCAATGCATAAATGAATGGGTAAATGATTAAAGTTTTGCACTATTGCCACAATTTCATTAATATACATTAAGGTTTATTAAGTTCTAGTTGACTCCCATTTAATTATTACAATAATTACTACCCTTGCTTCAAATTTCCAAAATTTAGAAATTACAAATTTTATTTTCAATATTTCCATTTAATAGACTTTCCATTCTATCATCAATCTAATTGCCTTATTATGGATAGTATTACATTATTGAGTCGATTATCAATTTATGGGAAGAATTATTATTGGCCTACTCTTATTACATTAACAATTATCATCTTATTCTAATATCCAATTTATATAGAAATAAATTTCATCCACTTTACAAATAAATGCAATTATTACATATTTCCTTCCAATTAATTTAAAATTTAATTCTATAGATTGATTTGATTTAATCGCCAAATATATATTCATAAATTACTTTACATTCACACTTCCTTTATGTTATTAATCACCATTAAAGAAACGTTTATTAATTACAACAACATTGTAATAACTTACCTACATTGATTGTATACGTTTTCCATTATTATCATTCATTAGAATTTTATTCAACTTTCCATTAATATACAAATTTGAATCCCATTCTAGTTATTCTTTATTAAAAATTCACACAATATTATAACTTCGTACAAGACATCCAATTACTATTTATCATTATAACTTTACAATCTATATAAATTCATTGATTGATTTACTATTTGCCTTTGTTTCCTTATATTCAATTCTTAGCTTAGTATGACAATTTATAGTACTCCATTTAAAAGACATTTCATTTCAATTGTTAATCCTTAGCTTAAGTTTCTACGCTTGCATTTCATTTACTCTTCTGTTACTATATTAATAATTAGTAACGCTTATTATCAATAATAACATCATAATTACTTAATATTTATATGAACTTTAATTCCAAATATATTCATTGACCAATTAATTTGGTAATTTATAATAGTTGTTATTCTACCATTAATTCTATTTCTAAATAACTTACTACCTTATTACCTAAATTTACGAACAATTACCGTTAAAATGTTTTATTGCATAAATCAATTTAATTAACAATTTATAATGGTTTCTACTATTCCTTCAATTGGATTTCATTCCAATTTGTCAAGAATTTATTATATTTACCTATGCAACACTTAATTTCCAACATTCGCTCCAATATACATTATAAGATTTCATTTCTTTTTACATTAAATTACAAAAATCAATTTAAATCAACATATTTAAATGGTCGAAATTTACGGGTCGTTACAACAGTTCACTTGAGTTGGTTTACATTGTATAAGTATGTATGTCCTGACTCGAGTGTTTGTGTTTTATTTACGCTCGGGTCAGCCTGAGTATTCACAGCTTTGGACCTCACTTTCTGGAGCTAGGAATCGCTGGAGATTCTGCTTATCTAGTTATTCATCTATTTCAGTTTCAGTTGTTCTATTTCAGCTTTTGTATTAGAGACATATGTATTTGGGATTTCTACTGTGTTGTGTCAGAACTGTATTTGTTTTCAGACTATGTATTTTGTATCTGTTTTTGAGACTCTGTATTGTAGTGGCTTCATGAAACACTATTAATTTTATTTTCCGCTGCAAGCTATTCTGATATTTCTGTGTCTGTGATTCTGTGAATGATTTTATTTGCTCCAAATTTTATTAGAATCTGTTATTTTGCATTATTCAAGTCTGACATGTGTGGATTATTGTCGATTTGAATGGTCCAAAATAGTGGGTCGTTACATTTGGTATCAGAGCTTTGGTTTTAGGCAAACCTTAGCCTATGGGGCAAAAACTCATTAGAGATAGTGTAGAAATACCCTAGAATGAGTGAAATCAACCTCAGAATCATTTCTTTGTGAGAGAACGTATTTTCAAAGTATAAAATGATTTTAAAATGATTTTTAAAATGATTTTTCAAAGGATTTTTCAAATATTATTTTGATATAAAAAATTTCTTGTTTTAAAAGCAATTTTTCTAACCTTCCTTCTTTTCGTATCTACCTTGTTAAAAATTTCTTTAATTAGGATATTCATCCAAGTGATTGTGTCTTGTCTTATCTTATCTTATCTTTGTCTTCTCTGTACCTTTGTCCTAAAATTCATTCTTGATATTTTCGGGATGAATCGTGGAAATGCCAGAGGTAGGGGTCGTGGTACTGCCCCAGCTCCTCAACCTGCTGCACCTGTTAGGTTTACTGTTCTCTGTAAGGAATTCTCTCATCTTGGTGGAACTAAGTTCACCGGTTCAGAGAGCATTATCGAAGCCCAGCAATGGTTATGGAGTTTAGAGAGGATCTTTACTGGTCTCGAGATTACTGATGCCCAGAAGCGTCAGTTAGCAGCTTGGCATCTGCAAGAGTCAGCCTTAGATTGGTGGGAGTCTGTTACAGCTCACACTAACGAGGGTGATATTTCGTGGGAGCAGTTCAGGTATCCTTTGTGTTATCTTGAATTTTTCCCCATTTCCTTTCTTTTGAAACTATCTTATGTTTTGTTTCTCTATCTTCTTTCCAGGGAGGCTTTTGTGGCAAAATGGATGCCCGAAGCCGGGAAATCTCAGCTTTATCGTGAGTTCACGGATCTTAAGCAGGGTACCATGTCTTTTTCTGAGTATGAGCGGAAGTTCAACGAACTTTCCAAGTTTGGTCCTGGTCTTATTGATACCCAGCTTAAGAAAAATGAGAAGTTCATAGTTGGAGCTCGCCCAGAGTTCTACGATCGTCTTATTTCTCATGTTCATGGCACTTTCACAGAGCTTATGGATATGGCTATTCGTTATGAGAACCCTACTTCCAAGGGTCCTGCTGTTGCTAGTGCTCCTGCATCTCAGTCTTCCTTTGCTAATTCTAAGAAGAGAAAGCCCAATTTCCACCAGCAGAAGAAGGATTGGCTCAAGAATCCGGGTTTGGGATCTTCATCATCTTCTCCTTCTCAAAGGCACCCTATCGACTTATCTACCATTACCTGCTTCAAGTGTGATCAGAAGGGACACTATGCTAATAGTTGCCCTACTTCGGTTGGTGCTGCTGTACCTCCACCTCAGGATACCAGGAACAATCTTTGTCATGTCTGTCTTCAGCCTGGTCATTTTAAGAATGATTGTCCTTTGTATCAGAAGGGCAAGCCATCTGGTGTTTTTGCTATTACCTCTGCTTCTTCTCCTGCTGCACCTGCTCCTTCTCCTAGTGATGATCAAGGTACTCTTCATGGCACCTTTACTTTATTTCATCATCTTGTTCATGTTTTATTTGATACTGGAGCTTCGCATAGTTTTATTTCTGTTGATTTGTGTGATAAGTTTGATCATCTCCTTTCTCCTGAGTATGCTTCTGTTCCTTTATGTGTTTCAAATCCTATTGGTGGTCCCGTAAATCTTAATAAGATTTGTAAGCATGTGAAACTTTTCATTCTGGTTATCGGTTTTCTGGAGATTTCTATGTTCTTGGTTTCGATGCTTTTGATTTATTGCTTGGGGATGATTGGCTTAATAGGCATGATGCCCGTATCTCTTGCAAATCTCGAATTGTATCTCCTGTAGGAGATAAAGGTGATCCCTTGATTATTCAGTGCCGCATGCCTCAGGATTTTGCTGGAAATTTTATCTATTCTCTGGATTCTTCTCCTGTAGATCTTCAGTCGACTCGTGTAGTCAAGCTCTATCCCGATGTATTTGGTGAAGTCAATGCTTTACCTCCTAAGCGGGAAATCGATTTCCGTATTGATCTTATTTTTGGAGCTCGACCTATAGTTCTTCCTCCTAGAAGAATGGCACACCGCGAGAAGGTTGAGTTAAGGAAGCAAATTGAGGACTTGTCTTCCAAGGGTCTGATCAGACCTAGCTATTGAGAATGGGGAGCAGCGGTGGTTTTTGTCACTAAGTCCGATGGTTCTCTCCGGATGTGTGTTGATTATAGGGAGCTGAACAAGCTCACTATGAAAAACTGATATCCAATGCCTCGCATCAATGATATGTTTGATCAGCTTTATGGTGCCACTGTTTTCTCTCAGCTTGATCTTGCCACAGGTTTTCACCAGCTCAGAGTTGCTGAGGAAAGTATTCCCAAGACTGCTTTCCGTACTGAGAATGGATTCTTTGAATGGTTAGTCATGCCTTTTGGTTTGACTAATGCTCCTGCTTTCTTTGTTGATTTGATGAATCGTGTTTTTCGTGATGTGCTTAATAAATTTGTTCTAGTCTTTGTTGATGATATTCTCATTTTCTCTAAATCTGAGGAAGAGCATGAGTCACATTTGAAATATGTTCTTGAAACTCTCAGAAAACATCAGTTGAAGGCTAAATTTTCTAAATGCCATTTCTGGAAGGATGAAGTCCGATTCCTCGGGCATATTGTTTCTGGTAATGGAGTTTCTGTTGATCCAGTCAAGATCGTTGCGATCAATGTAAGTCTTTCTTTCCTTCTCTTTCCTTGTTTCATTCAATTTATTCTATCTTTCCAGTTGTCCTTATTTATCCCTATTCTGTGCAGGATTGGGAAACTCCTAGGACTCCTATTGATATCTGTAGTTTTCTGGGCCTTGCCGGTTATTACTGGAGATTCATTGAGAATTTTGCTCGGATTGCTGCACCTCTCACCGCTTTGACTTGAAAGAATGCCAAGTTTATTTGGAGTGATGAGTGTAAAGCTGCATTCAGTGAGTTAAAGCACAAGCTTACTTCCGCACCAGTTCTTACCGTTCCAAATGGAAATGAGGGATTAATGGTATACACTGATGCTTATCGTGAAGGTTTGGGAGTTGTTCTGATGCAGGATGGGAAGGTGATTGCTTATGCTAGTCGTCGGTTGAAGACCCATGAAGCCAATTATGCTGCCCATGATCTAGAGTTGCTTGCTGTTGTGTTTGCTTTGAAGCTTTGGAGACATCATCGCTTGGTTACTAAGTTTGAGCTTTTCACAGATCATTAGTCTTTGAGGTATATTTTCACTCAGAAGGATTTGAATCAGAGACAAGTTAGGTGGTTAGAGTTTCTTGCTTCTTATGACCTCGACATCAACTATACCCTTAGGAAAGCTAATGTAGTGGAAGATGCTTTGAGTCGGAAGAAGGCTATGTTGTGTCAGCTTGTTGTTTCTTCTCCTCTTTTGGACCGTATCATGGCTACGCAGGATAAGGATCGGATGCTTAGGCTTATTAAGGAGAATGTTCGTAGTAGGGTTAGAGGAAGAAGTCTTGATGGCAGTGGAGCCCAGATCGATGATAGAGGTGTGTTAAGGATTAATAATAGGATTTGTGTCCCGAATGTTGATGGATTGAGACTAGAGTTACTTCGGGAGAATCATCAGTCCAGACTTTCTATTCATCCGGGTGTGACCAAGATGTATCAGGATATGAAGAAGTTGTATTGGTGGAGAGGTATGAGGCAAGATATCTCCATTTTTGTTAGTAGGTGTGCGACTTGTCAGCAAGTCAAGGCAGATCATCAGAAGACCCCTAGTTTGTTGCAGCCTCTTGAGATTCCCAATTGGAAGTGGGAACAGGTTTTTATGGATTTCATTGATGGATTACCGAGGACTAGGAGGGGTAATGAGAGTATCTGGGTTATTGTGGATAGATTGACCAAATCATCTCATTTCATTCCGGTCAAGTCTACCCGTTCTACTTCTAGTTTGTTTGAGATTTACATGAGGGAGATTGTTTGTCTCCATGGTGTTCTTCTCAGTATCGTTTGTGATCGTGATCCTATCTTTACTAGTCAGTTTTGGAAAGCTTTTCAGGATTCTTTGGGTACTCGTCTGAATTTGAGCACTGCTTACCATCCATAGACCGACGGTCAAACGGAAAGGGTGAATCAGATTCTTGAAGATCTTCTTCGTGCTTGTGTCCTTGATTATGGAGGATCTTGGGAAGATCATCTCCATCTTGTTGAATTTACCTATAACAATAGTTATCAGGTATAATTTCTATCTTTTGTTTTAATCTTATCTTAATCCTTTATCTATCTCATTTCTATCTTTAAAATTCAGGCTAGTATTAAAACGTCTCTGTTTGCTGCTCTTTACGGATGACCTTGTAGATCTCCATCTTGCTGGATTGAATCCGGTAATCGTTTTGTTCTTGGTCCTGAGATGATTTTAGAGGCTTCTGAGAGAGTTGAGGAGATTAGGAGGAAGATGAGGATTGCTCAGGATAGGCAGAAGAAGTATGCTGATAAGCGTAGGCGGAGTTTAGAGTTTGCGGTTTGTGATTTGGTTTTCCTTAAGGTCTCTCCCTTAAGGAATGTTATTCGGTTTGGTCATAGAGGGAAGCTTTCTCCTAGGTTTGTTGGTCCTTTCCGCATTGTGGAAAGAGTTGGTTCTTTGTTTTCGTTGTTTCGTTCTTTTCGAGGACGAAAAGATTTAACTGAGGGAGAGTGTAACAACCCAATATTTTTGAAAATATTTTTAAATCATTTTAAAATAAATTTTATTTCAATATTTCTATTTTTAGAACATTTTAGAAGTATAGTTAAAATTTTCAAAAGTGTAGTTATAATTTTCTAAAGTTAATTGCATTTTTGTTTGAAATTTTAATGCTAGTTTCAATATAATAAGATATTTTCTTTATTTACTTTTATTTTCTTTTTATTTTCCTATGAATAATTATTTATTTTCATTTTCACTTTATTTTTGTGTCTTTTATTTTTATTTACTAATTTTTATTTGTTCATTTTGAATTAAAAAGAAAGTGGAAATTTGAAGAGACTAAAGCTTTAAAACTTTTGACTTTTCATTTGCTTGCCTCTTCACATGCTTTGGCCGTTCATTTTTTTTTCTTTAGCCATGATTTTTTATTTCCTCTTTCACGTGAAAACACCTCTCACAATTTCAGCCATCATTCACTTCTGAAAATTTTGGTAATGGCTTCCTCTTTTTTTCTACTTTTCTTCTTCATTTTCTATTTATTTTTCCATTTTTTTGCCTTGATTTCCCCTAGCTTTGCTCGGCCATAGACCTCACCATCACCACCGACCACCACTCCTCCTCCTCCCCATGATCCACAGCAACAACCCCTCCATGTCCTCTGACCATTGATAGCCGTGACCATCCCTTGATCCATCACCACAAAAACAATGCAAACCCTTCCTATATTGTCATAGCCGAGCCCTATTTCAACAACCCCTTCATATTTGACCACGGCCACCACCATGAACCACCACCACCTGTTTGATTTGACCCCTAACCATCTTGTCCAGTCATGTAGCAGCCCTGGCCGAGCCCATAGGACCATAGGCCGTGACCATGGTGAACCAAACAACCTTGTTAGCCTTTGCCTTTGACCTTCTTCAATTTGTAACTCCTACCCCTTTGTATTCCATTTTGTAGCCATGCCATATTGATACAAACCCGACCCTTTTCCACCTATAAGACCATCATGGCCGAGCCAAGTGCATGTGTGGTCGAGCAAAGTTGAGTGGAGATCAAACAAAAATGGTTTAAAGGCTTGGTGATGTTCTTTTGTTACTTCTATTTCCATTTGTTTCAATATAATATTTTGTATTGTATTTATATTTATATTTTGCTTTGTTTATTTAGTGAATACAAGATTAACATCTTGGCTCTCTCTCCATTCAAATCTAGTCGTGCTATCGTGCTTTCCTAATTTTCTGTTGTGTGTTTTATTTGCAAACTCCAGCGTAAAAAGGTGAGTATTCACACACGACATCTATACTTATATAAATTGTGAAGTGACAACAAGTGAATATGTATAAACTATTATCTCATGTTATACCTGCCTATGATGTAAATTATATGATGTTAAACCCTGTTATTAACTTGTCACATCATCTGCTATATTTTATTTTATTTTACTGTTTATTCTATTCTGTTTATCACACTACAAGTTCCCTGTAGAATAGAATCACTATGGGTTGAAATGATACATACCCGAACGGACTTTAGAATAGGGAAAGATCGTTATGGGCTGAAATGATAAGCCTGAGCGATTTTTATTTATTTTATTTACTTGGGATTGCGGGTTTGAAATGATAAAACCTGGATTTTCTTTGTAAACTACGGATTGAAATGACATATTATCCGTATCACTTGACTTAGGATAGAAAATATTATACAGATCCGTGGTTATTTTATATATTTTTTTATAAAATTTGAAGTATTTAAAAAATTTAAAAATATGATAATTTGATTTAAATTGAATTTAAAATGATTTAATAAAGTGAAAATGATTTTTCTTTGTGTTAAAAATGTTAAATAAATGAATGGAAAAATTGTGATTTAAAACATAACTTAATTTGGAAATTTGTGATTCGGTTTTTAATGGAAATTTAAGTTAATTAAATAAAAATGAAAATTAGGTTTTAAATTATGAAATTGGAAATTTTAATTTAAGTGTTAAAGTAAATTGTAAAAATGAAAGAATAAGAAAATGGTACACTTGAATTTAATAAGTGAAATTGTTGGAAATTTGATTTTTATTGTAGAATTTTCCTTTATAAAAATCATAGGTTAAAGGTATTTAAATGAACATTTTTGATGTGGAAAATGTGATTTTTATAAGTTAAATTGATTTAAATTGAAGTTTATTTATGGCTGGAATTTTATTTAAAATCTGGAAATTCTTTTAGTAGCACTTCAGAAATGCTATCGTTTCTGAATTTAACTTGAAATCTGGAGTAAATGATACTGCAGCACTTTGTAAGTGCTGTGGTTGATACAAATGAACTAAAAGCTAAAATTAACTAAGGCTATGACAGCACTTTGTAAGTGCTGTAGTGGCAGGAACTAAATTTGAACCTGAAACTAATGAAAGAGCTATTGTAGCACTTGTTAAGTGCTGTAGTTGGCTGAAATGTGATTTTTGAATATACTTGAACTACTACAGCAGTTTTGTAAACGCTGTCTTTGCTGAATTAAATTTAAATCTTTTAATTTGAACCCTGAACTATTACATCAGTTTATAAATGTTGTCTTTGTTGAATTGAATTGTTTTCAAATATAACTTAACGCAGCACTTTCTAAATGCCGTGAAAGCTGGAATTTTAATGTTTTAATGTATTTAAGTGAATAAATGAACTCAGAAAAGACTAAATTTTTGGGAATTGAATATTTGATTTAAAGAGATAATGACTTTAATTTTAAATGGTTTAAATGAAGTATTTAATTTGGAATATAAACTGTTTTGAAATTTATAACCACGGGTGTAACAACCCTGTATTTTGTGATTATTTTAATTGTATATTTTAATTATTTTTAAATTGAATTTCCTGATTTGAAAACTTTATTTTATTTATTAAAATGGATAAAATTTGTTATTTTAAATATAAATTTTGATTTTGATATGAATTAGAATTCCAAACATGACTAAATAGAATATTTTTCCAGAAAAGTGAATTTTGGTTGATATGGTCAAACTCTGACTTTTAAATTTAAAAATTTGAAAGTTTGAAATTTTGAATTTTATCTTTTATTATGAAAGTAAATAAAATTTAAGAATAATGCTTTTCGTTTCGTAAAAATCTTATTAATATTGTGAAAGTTATGCCTTTTTAACTATTAAGTGTAATTTGCTGTATTTAACAAAATTGTTTATTTTAAATTATATAAATAATATTTTAATTGGTCGTGTAATGTTCTAATTTATATTTATATGGGTATAATAACATGTTATGTATATATTTTGGTTTTAAAACATTTTTCAAAGTGTAATTGACATTTTCCAATGTCAGTTGTATTCTGTTTATAATTTCTAATTTCCAGTTTCATTTAATTAAAAAAATTCTTTGGTTATTTTCTATTTTCTTAAGACTTTATTTTATTTTCATTTACAGTTCATTTTGTTCAGCATTTATTTTATTTTACTTGACTTTTTATTTGTTTAGAAGTGTTGTTATAATTTTCCAAAGTTAAGTGGATTGTGTTTGCAATTTTCTTAAGCTAGTTTCAATATATTAAGCTATTTTCTTTATTTATCTTTCTATTTTCCTAAAAATAAATTATTTATTTTATTTTTCACTTTATTTTAGTTTGTTTTATTTTATTTACTAATTTTATTTGTTTTAAAATAATTTTAAAAGTGAATTAGAAATCTTTCTAAGGCTAGTGATATATTGTTTGTAATTTTTGAACCCTGTTTTGAATTTTTAAGCAATTTCTTTAATCCTTTTTCTATTTTCTCTAAAGTTAATTATTTATTTTCATTTTATTTTACTTTGTTTCAGTTTTAAATTCAATTACTGAAAATTTCATTTGTTTTTATTTAATTTAAAAAGAATGGAAATTGAAGAGACTAAAGGCTTTAAACCTAAGACCATTCATTGCCTAAAACTTTTCATTTCCATAACCTTTCATTAATTCAAGTTTGGTCGTGCATTTTTCTTTGTAACTGTGAGTTTTCATTTGTAATTCACGTGAGAAACTATCCTCCATCTCATTTTTTCACGGCTAGAACAAAAAATGTAATGGCTTCCTCCTTTCTTTTCTATTTTTCTTCCTTGAATTTGCCTTGTTTTCCACTTGAATTGCCTTGACTTCTTCATGTGTTTGCTCGGCCATAGCCTCCCCATCACCTCCACCAACCACACCACTTCTTTCTCATATAATCCACGGCCAAACCATCCCACTCCTCTGACCTGAAAGTGCCATGACCTCCCCTTGAACAAAACTTCACCAAACAATGCAAAAACTCCTTAAAAAAGCATGCCTAGCCACCTAGTCTCCATCACCATCACCTTAGATGACCTTGGCCACCTCCTATTGCTCCACCACCACCTTGACACACCCCTAACCATCACCTCCTACCTCTTTCCAGACCTGTACATGAAATGGCCGAACCTAGATGGGACATAGACCGAGCCAAAAGTTGAACCAAAACTCCACTATTTGCATAAGCCTCTTCATATTCATGTTATGTAACCTCTTCCACTTCCTATTCTTTGTAGCCATGCCTTTTTAGGTCCAAACCTGAACCAAAACCATGTTATGGCCGAGCCATATCAACACCTAGGCCGAGCATGTGAGTGTGGAAAGCATGGCAAAAGCATTCAATTCATTTTTGCTTTTATTTTCAAAGTTGTCTCAATTCAATGTTGTATTGATTCATGTTTTATTGTCTTGTTTATGGGTTGTGTACAAGATCAATTGCTTGGTTCTCTTTCCACTTGAATCTATTTTTGTGTCATCGTGCTTTCTGGAATCCATTTATGTCATTTGATTTGCTAACTCCAGCACAAAAAGGTGAGTAAATCTCACCTGACATTTATACTTATGCAAATGTGAATTGACAACAATTGAATGTGTAGTACTATTATGTTATGTTATCCCTGTTTGTGATTATCAATATTATGATATTAAATCTGTTTATTACCTGTCATATTATCTGTTACTGATATATGTTGTTAAACTGTTCATTTATATCTGTTCATCACTGCAAGTTCCCTGTTAGTTTAGAAATCACTATAGGTTGAAATGATACATACCCGAACGGACTTTAGAATAGAGAAAAATCGTTATGGGCTGAAATGATAGGCCTGAACGATTTTTATTTATTTTATTTTACTTGGGATTGCGGGTTTGAAATAATAAAACCCAGATTTTTCTTTGTAAACTGCGGATTGAAATGAGATGTATCCGTATCACTTGACCTAGGTTAGAAAACTATATACAGGCCCGTGGTTATTTTATAAAGTATTTTGAATATTTTTAAATATGTTTAAGAGTGTAAATTTATGAATATTTGATTTAAATCAGATTTTTAATGTTTAAATAAAGAAATTTTGATTCTTCTATAAGTTAAAAATGTAATTAAATGAATGGTTAAATTTTAATTATTGAAATATAACTTAAGTCTGGAAATTTGGATTTTTGGGTTTAAAAGAAAATTTGAGTTATATAAATAAAAATGGAAATTTAATTATAATGGAAAAATGGAAATAAAAATTTAAGTGTTAAGTTTAATTGTTAAAATGAAGAGAATAGAAATTTTACACTTAAATTTTATTAAGTGAATTCTTGAAAATTGGTTTTATTTATAAGAAAATTTATTATAAAAATCATAAGTTAAAAGTATTTTAAATGAACATTTTGAATGTTAAATTATGGTTTTTATAATGTTTAATGGTTTAAATTGGGATTTATTGTTTGCTGGAAATACACTAAAATCTGGAAATACTTTTAATATCACTTCAGAAATGCTATCGTTTCTGAAATGAACTAAAACTTAAATAAGATGCTATTACAGCAGTTCTGTAAATGTTGTAGTTGCTGAAGTAAATTAAAAGTCTAAAAACTTAATAAAGGGCTATTACAGCAGTTCTGTAAATGCTGTAGTTGCCTGCTGTCTTTGCTGAATTTAATGAAAACCTTTATTATGAAACCTGAGCTATTACAGCATTTCTGGAAATGCCGTTTTTGCTGAATTGAACTAATTTTCAACTAAAATTGAGATTTTACAACAGTTTTAAATGTTATCTTTGCTGAATAAAAACGTTTTCATGTATAACTTATAACAGCTTTTTCTAAATGTTGTGAAAGGCTGAAATTTTCAATGTTTATGGTTTTTAACTAAGTAAATGAACTCAGAATGGTTTAAACTTTGGAAATTGAATACTTGAGTTGAAAGTATAATAACTTCACTTTTAGATGGTTTAGAGGAATTAATTTGATTGGAATATAAACTATTAAAAAGGTGATTTGAAATGAGAATAAATGAATGATATCTTGGAATTTAAAAGGTATTTAAAGTTATATATGAGCTTTGAATTCAAATGATGATTGGATAATGAAGTTTTTGAAAGATATGATATTTTGAAATATAGAAATGGTTTAGAAATGATTTAACCTTTAATTTGATAAAGATTTGAATTTGAAATGATATTTTGTTTTGAAGTATAAAATATTATTTTGGAATTTTATAACCATGGGTATACTTCTTTGTATGTCATTTGATTTCTTGGTGATGGTTTGATGCACATTAACACTGTTAGTTGCATGGTTTACTTCGATATGGACATTTCTGTGATATTGTCACTACTGTTTAATTGATGGTTTTATGGATCCTTAAAGGATGGGCGATCCCAAGCATCCTCTAAGTTATTATGCATTGCTATTACAGTTCACTTGAGTTGGTTTACATTGTATAAGTATATATGTCCTGACTCGAGTGTTTTGTGTTTTACTTTACGCTCGGGTCAGCCTGAGAATCACAGCTTTGGAATTTATCTTCTGGAGCTAGAGATTTGCTGGAGCTTATCTGTCCATCTGTTATTTCTTATCTTCTAATACAGTTATTTACTATTCGGTACTGCTTCTGCATTAGTGATTTATGTATCCTGACTTCTATTGTATCCATTTTTAAACTATGATATTTTGTATATGTTTTGAGAGTTTGTATATAGTAGCTTCATGAACTACTATGGTATTTTATTTCCGCTGTGAGTTATTCTGATATTCTGTGTTTGATTTTATTTGCTCCAAATTTTATTACAATCTGTTATTTTGAATTATTCAAGTCAGACATGTGTGGATTATTGTCGATTTGACTGGTCCAAAATAGTGGGTCGTTACATTTGGTATCTGAGCTTTGGTTTTAGGCAAACCTTATCCTGCGGAGCAAAAACTCATTAGAGATAGGGTAGAAATACCCTAGAATGAGTGAAATCAATCTCAGAATCATTCTTTGTGAGAGGACGTATTTTCGAAGTATAAAATGATTTTTAAATGATTTTTAAAAGAATTTTCAAAGATTATTTTGATATAAAATTTTCTTGCTTTGAAAGTAAAATTTTCTAAACTTCATTCCTTTCGTATCCACCTTGTTAGTAATTTTTTCGATTAGGATTCCTTTGAACTTTGGAATGCTCCCACTTGTTCTGAAATCTATTCCTGTCTTCCCTATTTGTATTCCTTTGATCTATGGAGCATTCTGTAACTCCACTTTGAATGACCTTGATAAGGTGGTGATTCCGCCAATCTTTGAATGATTTGTAAAATGGTGAAACTTCCTTATAATTGGCATTGATTCACCGGAGATTTCTGTATCCTCGGTTTACGATGTTTTCTATCTTCTGCTATATTTAGATTCTATCTCTGGCGATCGAAGGTCGATTTGCCTTATATTTTCGCATCGATTATATTCCTAAAGTCACGGTTGACCCTGTTAAGGTCGCCTGCAATTTATATAGGCTTATCCATCTTCTATTTGGTAATTTAATTTATCTCATCTTCGTTTGAGCTTATCTTCGAATCGGAATTCTATTTAATTAGAGTTCCTCTAAATTTGAATCTCTGTTTTGTTTTGAAATCCATCCTTGAATCATTCCTTGGATAATTTGTGGTTGATTGTCTTTTGAAAACCTGTGTATTCATCGAAGTTGTTGTTTTAATAAGGATGACCATATTAATAAATAAAAGTGAAATGTTTTCGATAAGGATTATATACCATTTTAAAATTGAGAATTTAAAGTTTTGTATGGATTTGAAATTTTGAAATTTATATTAGAAATGGTTTCATATAAAATGATTTATAACTGAAGGTTTTGAATCTGAATTTGAGTGATTGGACTCCGGCATTTTTGAAACTGGTTTTAAGATTTGAAATAAAAATAATACGATTTGAAAGTATTTTCCGAATAAGAAATGTTTCAAATGATTTTAATGAGTTTCAAATGATTTCGAAGAAATTTCAAGAGAAATTTGAGAAAATAGAAGTCCAGAATCCACTTATGTCGCTGGAAAATAATTTCAGTGATGAATGCATGCATCATCGAAATCGATTTTCGAGTTTCAGAGTGGGGGAGAGGCCACTTCGGTAGCTTTGCTATGCGATTGATTTGTGAAACCAATTTTGATTTCAAATTTCGAAGTGTGATGTGATATTCGAAAGATATATGTATATATATTTGAACAATTTGAAATGGACCGGTGTTCAGTCCTTGAGTTTTGGATTTGATTTGATATAACCCTATTTTTGGAATTGATTTACTAATTTAATTGTGATTTCCAACTCTTGGATTGAAATATGATTTCTTCGACTATTTTGAAAGTTCGAGCACTTCCAAATCAAGGTTAACTTTTCAAAGCTAAGAAATTTTGAAAAGTATAAAGTATATAAGTTTGGTATGTATGTTAAAGTATGTAGTAATATGATTTAAATAAGTTGAAACTGTTTTGTTAAGTAAACGAATAAGGCTATTTTGAATTTTCTAATATGAAATTTAGATTGGAAATGTTTTGAAAAGAATTTGGTCTTCAAAATATTTTGAATAAAATTTAGTTTAAATGTTTTAACTGGGTAACATCTTTATAAAACTATATATTGAACAAGTTGGAATAGATACATAAGTTGTACGTATGCTGTTTTATTCGCATAATTAAATTGATCCAAGTTTGAGTATACAAGTTCGAGGTGAATTACACCATTTCGTGTTAGGATTTTTCATTTGATTCTTGATGGCGGATATTTGATGTGGATTTTGGGCTTGATTCTAGAAATCTCTATCATAGTATATGGCTATGCAAGGAGACTGATGGTTTCTAGTCGAGAAACCATATCGAAATCCGCATTAGGGAAGTCGAATGGACAATACTAGTTCGAAAGCGAACTTGTGTGATCAAGCGAGCGATCGAATGTGACTTTGCGAAATGATGACATATGTACATCTTATATTCTAATATCATTGATATACTTGCCGCTGAAATTGGAATTTGTTGGGTTGGATATCTTTGTAATTTAATTGGAATCTTTCTTTTATGAAAAACTACTATCAATTTAAAACCATTTTTCAAAACCATTTTTCTTTTATTCTTCTCGAACAAACTGTTTTATTCTATTTTATATACAAAACTATTCTAAATTAAAAATCTTTTATAAAGCTAGGATGTTCAATCCCATATGACTCTTCATGCAGCGAAATTGATTTTTGAAAAAAAAAATTGATCCTTATATAAGATGGACTTTATGTAAATATAAGATGATGTTGAAAACCATTGATGTTGGAAATAAATTGTTTGACTTAAATTATATTGATTTGGAAATTTGGATTTATTTTCTAAATTTATTATTTTGGAAACTTTGGAACTGAAGATATTTAATTTAAGAAGAAATAATTTGGTGGAATTGTATATGATTTTGAAACTGAACTGATATTGAAACAAATTGAAATTTGAGAACCTTGTGTTACTAAATACTTGATTTGGGAGTTATCGAACCTTGTGTTACTAAATACTTGATTTTGTTTTGAAAATAGGGTAAATGAAATTATTTTACCTAAGGTCATATTTTAAACATAAAGAATATATTTTGGAAAATATAGTTAGTTATGATATTAAAGTCATAAATTAGATAATTTTTTAAAAATAGGTTAGTTAAATTAAAAACAAACACCTTGTGATTAGAATTTCACAGTTTGACTATGGGATGTTTAATAATGGTATTGAAAGGATTAAGAATAAAAAGGAAAACCTAAGATTTGGATAATGAAAACTTTTACCTAAAAGGTTATTTTAAAAAAGGATTTTGTAAGTCAATGATAATAATGTTTGGAAAACAAAGAATTAAAAGGATTTTTGGAAACAGATAAAGCATTTGGATAAAGATCTAAATTTGTTTCCTAAGTATTGATCAAACCTTGGTTTGAAAAGCAGTATACTTATTAAGTTAGGATATGTAACGACCCAGAATTTTGAATAAATTAAATTGAGAATATTTAATTAATTTTAAAATATATGAACGGTAATTTAATTTGAATCCCCGATATAACCTTGAATTTGGCGATTAAATTATAAAATTTAATCTATTGAATGCTGAATAAAAATTTGAACATTCAATTTTAAGTTGAAGAAAAATATTTCGAAAGCTTGAAAAATTCGTATTGATAATACCGAAGATAATAAAGGTTTCAGAATTGAAATTGAAACTGTTTTGTTCAGTTTTGAAATTTAATCGTTCGAATCGATATTTAAAAATAGTGTTCCGGGGCACAGTCTCGGAATTCGACGAAACCAGTTCCATTGGGTCCGTAATATTGAATTATTGTCGGATTTCAAATCTCGTAGCTTTCGGAGCTATCGTGTGATCGTACAAGATATAAACGCCGAGACAATAATTAACCGATTTGATTTAAAAATAAATTTATACACTCTAATCAACATCAGCCGTTCTTCCTTCAAATCATTGTCCCCTTTTCTAGACTTAGTCGCAGAATGAAATCCTGCAAAAGAAAAAAAAATGGCGACAAAATCATTTCGTTCCTCCTCTTCAACTCTGAAAAGCAAATCGAGAAAAAGGAGGCAGCTTTAAAAATCAAACGCATTCATTTTCTTCGTTAATAATGCCGAGCTTCTTCAATAAAAAAAAATATTGCGTCTCTCTCTCAAACGAATCAATGGCCGAACAACATCTCATCTCGTTCTTTTCCTCTATTTCTTTCAATTCAAATTGAAACCGAATAAGGAAAGAAGGCCGAGCCTTCTTCGTAACATTTCAGAGATCGAGCCCCTCCTCTTTTAAGAATTGAAAATCAACTTCAGTCAATATATCGATCGAAGGAGGATCTGGGGGGGTTTGTCAATACGGCAAGGGGGAAATCGCGACTTCTCCTGTCGCGTACCAGGCGCGGCACCGAGTGGGATCGTTCGCGAGTGTCTAGGGCTATAAGGCAGGACGAGGCGCGCGCGTGGTTGAAGCCAGCGTGAAGGTGAAGCTCGAGGGGAACGTCGAGTTCAATACGAAGGCGCGAGGCACTCGAAATCAAGGCGCCTCAGTGGATCGACGTGGTCAGGCGAGTGGGTTCATCGTCAGCGCGAGCTGCTGGTGGTTTGGAGGGCTGCGATCGCTGGAGCTCGCGATTGGGGTTGGACGTCGACGACCTGTTCTTGATGGCATCAGCAAACAATGGTTGGAGGCTCGTTCTCGAGTGCGAGATTTTTTGGCAGCGAGGTATTTTAGTTAATTCTGTTAATCTGATATTATGGTTACAGAAAATAAATTTTTTTTTTCCAGTTAAGTGAAGAGTGATTTTTGCAGTGAAGAAAAATTTAGATTTTCATTTGATTGGAATATGCAGAAAATAAAATGTTTACAGTAAAAGTTATTTACTGTGGGAAAATAAAACAAATGTGTGAAAATCAAAATTGTTTAGTTAATTAAATTTATTAAAGGAAACTGGGTTAAAAATAAAATCACGAGTTAATTAAAATACTCAAATATTAATCAATTGTGTATAATATTTATACAAGGTATAAATCAAGAAATTGAGTCAGGATGGAAATTGGAATGTAAATAAAAAGCAAAGGTGAGATTTTTCTCACTCAAAATATATTTGGTATTGCAGTTATTTATTGATTGATGATTTCTATTGGATGTGATATTAGATATAGTAGGATATATCTATATATATATATAGCAATATATACATATTGGCATATGTATATATTGGATTGATTGATTTCCCCCTCGTATAGCGGATGAGACCCTATTGCGCCGTTAGTAAGCGGATTATTTTTATAAAACCCATATACCGTGATATTCCACCTCGAAGTGGAATTGGTATTGTGCTAACGTCTGTGGATGCAGGGAAACAGGTTGGAGGGATCCAACTGGATTCCTCACCAGTATTTATTTATTTACAGATATTGATGTATATTCTGTTATCATATGTTGATATATGATGTTTGATGTTGTGATTGACTAATTGGTGCTGTTGCATCATCGGATTCAAGTTTTGAAGTTTAAAAATAACGACTTTTACTTTAAAAGGATTTTAAAGTGATTGTTGAATTAGACGTTTTATTGAATTTTTGAATTGATTTATTTCAAATAAATAAACGTCTAAAATTTTAAAGTTATAAAAGTTAAGATTTTTGTGAAATAAAATCAAAGTGTGATTTTTGAAATAAAAGTTAAGAAATCTATGAAATGGTTTAAATTGGGATTTCTAGTATTATAAACGGTTTATTTAAAAGATGTACAAAAATGGATATTTATAAATTTGAAATATTGGGATTATAAGACAAGTTTCTATAAGTGTTAAAATGAAGTGTAAATGGGATTTCATAAGTTAATGAAATCTGAAAGTTTTAAATTTTGTGAAGTTTAAAAGAACGATTTCTTTTAAAATAAATGAATTATAAGTTATATTAACTTATAAATTGAATGGGTCATTAAAGAAGATGTATAAATTGAAGTTGTTATAAAATGGAAATAGAATTTATAAACGTTGTTTTTTATAAATTCGAAAATAAATCAAATTTGATTGATTTTAAATATAGAGATTATTAAGGGAATTTTATCCACGATTTTGGACAGTGGATAATTCTTGAAATAAATGTGTAGAAAAGATTGAAATGTGGTTAGTGAAGTATATTCACGATTTTGGACAGTGAATATATTATTGAATAAAATGGATTCATTTTTGAAGAAGTGACATTAAAAATGAAGTAAACATTTTAAAGATGTTTTTAAAATGTGGGAAATATCGAAACCATAGATTTCAACATTCATTGTTGAAATAGACGTTTTTGAGAAATAAGGAAATGATGGACTATAACACTGTTGTTATAGTAAATGATTTTCGAAAGAAAATGTTTTATGTAATATTGGGATTTATATATCTATCTTAAAAATCCGATCCCTATACTAGTGATTTGAGTCGTCGTAACGATGTTTTACGCAACATTCGTTTTGACTCAAATAGATGTTAAAATTAATGATTTCCTGAAAGAATGAATTTATACTTAAATTTGATTTAAGTATATTGAATATTTTCAAATGTTGAAAATAAATGATTTGTGAATTACTTATTTTTAAATAAGTATGGAAATGCTTTTCCAATATGAAATGAACTGTTTTGAGATTTTATCTTCAAAGATAAAATGAAATGTGGAAATTGATTTGAAATTGTTTTCAAATGGTTAAGTGTGGAAATTTTATATCTAGTAAAGATATTTTTGAAGATGAAATAATTTGGAAAATTGTTTGGAATCTGATGATGTTGCGCATCTTTATTGATAGTTAAATAACCGACTATCAATAATTACCTTTAGATAGGTATTTGTTGTGAATTGGATGAATTTGAATGCCACACTTATTTTTGAATAATCGCTCACTATTCGGGTTAGCCGGGAAAGGACCATGGGGTCGTATAACCCATTCCGAATATGTGATACGTCGTTATGAATTGCATTTGATGACCGGTGTTGAAGACCGGATATTTTTGAAAACGGAAGGATTACCGTCGAGTTACTCTACATCGGCTGATCTCCGGTTTAGAGGTTTTATCACCCTTAGTGACGGGAAGTCCGGACGTGATTAGAAATTTATCTGGATATGCAAGGGCTTCGTGAGAAGTGCCTTCGGTTCTGTTCGATCCCGGAACAGACTTGTATGGATTGTGTGTCTGACGTTACAATTTGAGATATAAAGCTGATTTCTTTCAAATACATTTCTGTTGGTGGCGGAGAATTTATTCTCTTAGCTTAACACCCTTCTCTGAGACGTACGAGCTCAGAGGTTATGTAGTTGAAATTTATCAGCGATATACTCCTAATTTGGTAACGTGGCATACTGAGTGTTGCTGTGAAATGATCAGTGTTTGATCATTTGCGATATGATCATTTGTTTGATCTTATATCTTTGTGATCATAGGTTGATCATTTTTGTTTGACCCGAAGCAGGGCTTTGTAGAAAGCGTAGCTTTGTGGACGAAACTTCGTCGAGCCTCACACCCCGGAAATGGTCGAAACAGGAACGATGCAGCAAGGTTCTAGGGAGTAGCGCCCCTTAGTGTATGTCATTCCTTCTGGATAGAGGTGGTATCATGGTATGGAGCCCAGATACTTAACCTATGTGGTTGCTGCATTATTATTTTGATGTGGTTTGTTGGAAATCGGGGATCCTCGGGAAGATCGGTTACGATCGGGGGATGGCATACGCATGTCAGTAGTTACCTATTTTTGCAGAGGTAACCCGGCCTTGTGTTGGCAGAGATCTAACCGTAACGTTAGGTTCTTGGGTCGTCTATTCCAGGGACGTACCCATCGTGGATAGGAAGTTCCTTAGCCTGACCATTTGTTGGAAATCCAAAGAAACAATACGTGACTTGTACGGTTTTAGTTGTATTACCTGCTATGGAATGTGGCGGTAACCTGCTATTGAACATAGTAGCTATAGTACGCATACGATACTGGTCGTATGTTGGCTAAGATTAATATTATACTTTCAAAATGTTTTCTACACTATGCACTAATAATAATATAAAAAAGGATTTGATTTTGCGTAGTAAGCATCTTTGACTATCATAAGAAGAAATCTCCTCCAATTCTGCGTTTGCATTGTGTGTGTGGTGGGAGGTCTTATGGTAGTTTCATTTTTCAAAAGCATTTCGAATTGACTTTAAAATTATTTTGTTGTTATAAAGAATAACTGTTTTACGATCTCACACCAGTCACCATGACTGACTCGGAGTTTATTGTTCCCTTCTAAACTCTGGGTGCCCACCAATTTCCACACGGGCAGCCTAGAGTTATGTTATCAGGATATTCTGGAGCTTTGGAGATAAGCTGGATGACGAGACGTAGTATTTGTATCTAATAGTATTTATTCCGCTGTGTATTCTGTATGAGGACAAGTTATATGACTATCCATTGTTGTATATTGACTCTGATGGTTGATGTATGTATAAAATGATATAGTTCTTTGTTTTAGAGATTATTCATTTATCTATTATATATTGTTCCGCTGCGATATGTGAGATTCTGATATTGTTTTCTGTTTCTGATGTTGTTCTGTTCTTCTTCCTTCTTCTTTCTTTTTGCCTCTTTTCTTCTTCTTCTACCTTTTCCTTCTATCTTTTCTTCTATTTCTTTTTCTTAAAACCCTCACTATTGGAGTTTCCGGCACTCGATTTCTCGGCAGTCGATAAAGGGAGTATCGATGTCGAATTTTCGAAAGTCGAAAATTTCGGTACGTGACAGCGTGGTATCAGATCATATGGTTAAGCTACAACCCTGCTCTGTTGGGTGTTACTCATTAGAGATAGAGTCAGTAGTACTCTAGAATGAGTTTGAGTGTAATAATATATATGAGCGCGTATTTGTTATTGAATATGAAATTGTTTTGTATTGTGTTGACTTATCGGTTGATTGTTTATGGATTCTGGTCGGTGCAGTCTAGCTAACTGTAATCGATAGGGGTTTCTAAACTCTTAAACAAGATAAACCGACACAGTATTGTTTTAAATAGGGTGAATGAAATAATTTTGCCCGAAACTATTTTTGTATATAAAAGAAATGATTTTCTGTAATATATGGTTGCATGGTTGTTAGGAAAGTGACAATATTGAAATGTTATCATTACTATTTGAAATTGGATAAGAAACTGAAATCATAACTCCAAAGTTAGGAAATAAATTCACATACGAATGAAATTTAAGAATATAAATTATAAATGTGACTTATAATTTGAAACGGAATTCCAGAGAAGTATTTGGAAAAGTTTTGAAAAGAATTTGAAAATTTTGGAGATTTGGAAAGTTTAAATCATTTTTGATTTGAAAATGGATTTCGAAGGTTTTGAAAAGTATTTTGGAGAGATGAAAGCTCTAAACTCTTTTCGGTCGCTGGAAAATAATTCCGATGATGATCGCGACATCACTGATATTCATTTTCGGGTTTCCAAAAGAGAAATTGCTGCCAAATTATTTTAAATGGAAGTTGTTTGGAAAATTTGGGTTTTGTTTTGGTAATTGAAAGGATAATTTGAATTGTTTTCAAAATGATTTTGAAATGTTGGTAAGATTCTGGAATACTATATAAAAATATCTATGAAATATTATGAAGTTGATAACTTGTAAAGTTTAAATAAAAATCTAACTTAAAGAGATGAATTCATATATGAATAAAATTGTGAATATAAATTGTAAATGAATTTATGATTTGGAATGGAATTCCAAGAAGATAATTGAAATTAAAAGTCGTTAATGAAATGAGACTTGAATCAAGTGAAATAGAATCCAAACCTGAGAAAACTGAAATGGATTGAATCCGAATAAACTGCTTGGATAATTAATAAATTCATGAAATGGAAGTTGAATTAGATAAATTGAGACTTGAATTGTGAACTAAATAAAAGAATGGTTCGGAATTGCAAATAAATTCAAGTAAGAAGAAATAAAATTCAAATGAATGGAATTTACAATTGTAAGTGAATAAAATTGAAACTGAATGTTGAAACAAATTTGAATTGTGTGAAATAAAATGAAGTTTTAAGATTAGTTTGAAGTGAACTAAAGATAATTGATAAATTCAATATTCAGAAGTAAACTGAATCCAAATTAGATTGGAATGGTGAAAAGGAATTCAAATGAATTCGAAATGTAAACTTGAATGAAAAGAATATATAACTTCAATAGTGAATTAGAAATGATATCAGAAGTGTTGAAAATTTTGTAACAGAATTTGCAAAATGGTTTGAATGTGTAACTAGATATTATGGCTAGTAGGACATACAGGTGTTATAAAAGGAATTGGAATTTTGATTTCGAAGATAATTTGAATTGCTCGAAAAAGGTATGTATTTAAATTTGAATATGAGATTTGATGACTTATTTCTCTAGCCGTTTGGCTTTTTCTTTTTCTTTTTGAAATCTGAGAGTCCGTAGGGGCGTTTTGTAGTCGTGCCGTGTTAGCCGCGCAAAGGAGACGCTGGCGAAATTTTTCGAAAATTTAGAGTGTTAGAAAATTTTTGAGAAAATTTTGAAACTTTAATTTGAATTTGAATCTAAATTTGAATTGAGAAGTAAAACAATGTTGTTTTGAAACTTATAATTGAAGTTGGAAAGTTAGTTGAATTGATAACGAATCTTTAGTAGAAAGATTTGTTTTGAAAATTTGATAAAACTTTTGAATTGTGAAAAATAGTAGACGAGTTAAGGGCCATTTTTCCTAACTTGTAATTTCGAGGACGAAATTCTTTTAAGGAGGGAAGTTTGTAACGACCCAGAATTTTGAACAAATTAAATTGAGAATATTTAATTAATTTTAAAATATATGAACGGTAATTTAATTTGAATCCCCGATATAACCTTGAATTTGGCGATTAAATTATAAAATTTAATCTATTGAATGCTGAATAAAAATTTGAACATTCAATTTTAAGTTGAAGAAAAATATTTCGAAAGCTTGAAAAATTCGTATTGATAATACCGAAGATAATAAAGGTTTCAGAATTGAAATTGAAACTGTTTTGTTCAGTTTTGAAATTTAATCGTTCGAATCGATATTTAAAAATAGTGTTCCGGGGCACAGTCTCGGAATTCGACGAAACCAGTTCCATTGGGTCTGTAATATTGAATTATTGTCGGATTTCAAATCTCGTAGCTTTCGGAGCTATCGTGTGATCGTACAAGATATAAACGCCGAGACAATAATTAACCGATTTGATTTAAAAATAAATTTATACACTCTAATCAACATCAGCCGTTCTTCCTTCAAATCATTGTCCCCTTTTCTAGACTTAGTCGCAGAACGAAATCCTGCAAAAGAAAAAAAATGGCGACAAAATCATTTCGTTCCTCCTCTTCAACTCTGAAAAGCAAATCGAGAAAAAGGAGGCAGCTTTAAAAATCAAACGCATTCATTTTCTTCGTTAATAATGCCGAGCTTCTTCAATAAAAAAAAATTGCATCTCTCTCTCAAACGAATCAATGGTCGAACAACATCTCATCTCGTTCTTTTCCTCTATTTCTTTCAATTCAAATTGAAACCGAACAAGGAAAGAAGGCCGAGCCTTCTTCGTAACATTTCAGAGATCGAGCCCCTCCTCTTTTAAGAATTGAAAATCAACTTCAGTCAATATATCGATCGAAGGAGGATCTGGGGGGGTTTGTCAATACGGCAAGGGGAAATCGCGACTTCTCCTGTCGCGTACCAGGCGCGGCACCGAGTGGGATCGTTCGCGAGTGTCTTGGGCTATAAGGTAGGACGAGGCGCGCGCGTGGTTGAAGCCAGCGTGAAGGTGAAGCTCGAGGGGAACGTCGAGTTCAATACGAAGGCGCGAGGCACTCGAAATCAAGGCGCCTCAGTGGATCGACATGGTCAGGCGAGTGGGTTCATCGTGAGCGCGAGCTGTTGGTGGTTTGGAGGGCTGCGATCGCTGGAGCTCGCGATTGGGGTTGGACGTCGACGACGTGTTCTTGATGGCATCAGCAAACGATGGTTGGAGGCTCGTTCTCGAGTGCGAGATTTTTTGGCAGCGAGGTATTTTAGTTAATTCTGTAAATCTGATATTATGGTTACAGAAAATAAATTTTTTTTCCAGTTAAGTGAAGAGTGATTTTTGTAGTGAAGAAAAATTTAGATTTTCATTTGATAGGAATATGCAGAAAATAAAATGTTTACAGTGAAAGTTATTTACTGTGGGAAAATAAAACAAATGTGTGAAAATCAAAATTGTTTAGTTAATTAAATTTATTAAAGGAAACTGGGTTAAAAATAAAATCACGAGTTAATTAAAATACTCAAATATTAATCAATTGTATATAATATTTATACAAGGTATAAATCAAGAAATTGAGTCAGGATGGAAATTGGAATGCAAATAAAAAGCAAAGGTGAGATTTTTCTCACTCAAAATATATTTCGTATTGCAGTTATTTATTGATTGATGATTTTTATTGGATGTGATATTAGATATAGTAGGATATATCTATATATATATATATAGCAATATATACATATTGGCATATGTATATATTGGATTGATTGATTTCCCGCCTCGTATAGCGGATGAGACCCTATTGCGCCGTTAGTAAGCGGATTATTTTTATAAAACCCATATACCGCGATATTCCACCTCGAAGTGGAATTGGTATTGTGCTAACGTCTGTGGATGCAGGGAAACAGGTTGGAGGGATCCAACTGGATTCCTCACCAGTATTTATTTATTTACAGATATTGATGTATATTCTGTTATCATATGTTGATATATGATGTTTGATGTTGTGATTGACTAATTGGTGCTGTTGCATCATCGGATTCAAGTTTTGAAGTTTAAAAATAACGACTTTTACTTTAAAAGGATTTTAAAGTGATTGTTGAATTAGACGTTTTATTGAATTTTTGAATTGATTTATTTCAAATAAATAAACGTCTAAAATTTTAAAGTTATAAAAGTTAAGATTTTTGTGAAATAAAATCAAAGTGTGATTTTTGAAATAAAAGTTAAGAAATCTATGAAATGGTTTATTGGGATTTCTAGTATTATAAACGGTTTATTTAAAAGATGTACAAAAATGGATATTTATAAATTTGAAATATTGGGATTATAAGACAAGTTTCTATAAGTGTTAAAATGAAGTGTAAATGGGATTTCATAAGTTAATGAAATCTGAAAGTTTTAAATTTTGTGAAGTTTAAAAGAACGATTTCTTTTAAAATAAATGAATTATAAGTTATATTAACTTATAAATTGAATGGGTCATTAAAGAAGATGTATAAATTGAAGTTGTTATAAAATGGAAATAGAATTTATAAACGTTGTTTTTTATAAATTCGAAAATAAATCAAATTTGATTGATTTTAAATATAGAGATTATTAAGGGAATTTTATCCACGATTTTGGACAGTGGATAATTCTTGAAATAAATGTGTAGAAAAGATTGAAAAGTGGTTAGTGAAGTATATTCACGATTTTGGACAGTGAATATATTATTGAATAAAATGGATTCATTTTTGAAGAAGTGACATTAAAAATGAAGTAAACATTTTAAAGATGTTTTTAAAATGTGGGAAATATCGAAACCATAGATTTCAACATTCATTGTTGAAATAGACGTTTTTGAGAAATAAGGAAATGATGGACTATAACACTGTTGTTATAGTAAATGATTTTCGAAAGAAAATGTTTTATGTAATATTGGGATTTATATATCTATCTTAAAAATCCGAATCCCTATACTAGTGATTTGAATCGTCGTAACGATGTTTTACGCAACATTCGTTTTGACTCAAATAGATGTTAAAATTAATGATTTCCTGAAAGAATGAATTTATACTTAAATTTGATTTAAGTATATTGAATATTTTCAAATGTTGAAAATAAATGATTTGTGAATTACTTATTTTTAAATAAGTATGGAAATGCTTTTCCAATATGAAATGAACTGTTTTGAGATTTTATCTTCAAAGATAAAATGAAATGTGGAAATTGATTTGAAATTGTTTTCAAATGGTTAAGTGTGGAAATTTTATATCTAGTAAAGATATTTTTGAAGATGAAATAATTTGGAAAATTGTTTGGAATTTGATGATGTTGCGCATCTTTATTGATAGTTAAATAACCGACTATCAATAATTACCTTTAGATAGGTATTTGTTGTGAATTGGATGAATTTGAATGCCACACTTATTTTTGAATAATCGCTCACTATTCGGGTTAGCCGGGAAAGGACCATGGGGTCGTATAACCCATTCCGAATATGTGATACGTCGTTATGAATTGCATTTGATGACCGGTGTTGAAGACCGGATATTTTTGAAAACGGAAGGATTACCGTCGAGTTACTCTACATCGGCTGATCTCCGGTTTAGAGGTTTTATCACCCTTAGTGACGGGAAGTCCGGACGTGATTAGAAATTTATCTGGATATGCAAGGGCTTCGTGAGAAGTGCCTTCGGTTCTGTTCGATCCCGGAACAGACTTGTATGGATTGTGTGTCTGACGTTACAATTTGAGATATAAAGCTGATTTCTTTCAAATACATTTCTGTTGGTGGCGGAGAATTTATTCTCTTAGCTTAACACCCTTCTCTGAGACGTACGAGCTCAGAGGTTATGTAGTTGAAATTTATCAGCGATATACTCCTAATTTGGTAACGTGGCATACTGAGTGTTGCTGTGAAATGATCAGTGTTTGATCATTTGCGATATGATCATTTGTTTGATCTTATATCTTTGTGATCATAGGTTGATCATTTTTGTTTGACCCAAAGCAGGGCTTTGTAGAAAGCGTAGCTTTGTGGACGAGACTTCGTCGAGCCTCACACCTCGGAAATGGTCGAAACAGGAAGGATGCAGCAAGGTTCTAGGGAGTAGCGCCCCTTAGTGTATGTCATTCCTTCTGGATAGAGGTGGTATCATGGTATGGAGCCCAGATACTTAACCTATGTGGTTGCTGCATTATTATTTTGATGTGGTTTGTTGGAAATCGGGGATCCTCGGGAAGATCGGTTACGATCGGGGGATGGCATACGCGTGTCAGTAGTTACCTATTTTTGCAGAGGTAACCCGGCCTTGTGTTGGCAGAGATCTAACCGTAACGTTAGGTTCTTGGGTCGTCTATTCCAGGGACGTACCCATCGTGGATAGGAAGTTCCTTAGCCTGACCATTTGTTGGAAATCCAAAGAAACAATACGTGACTTGTACGGTTTTAGTTGTATTACCTGCTATGGAATGTGGCGGTAACCTGCTATTGAACATAGTAGCTATAGTACGCATACGATACTGGTCGTATGTTGGCTAAGATTAATATTATACTTTCAAAATGTTTTCTACACTATGCACTAATAATAATATAAAAAAGGATTTGATTTTGCGTAGTAAGCATCTTTGACTATCATAAGAAGAAATCTCCTCCAATTCTGCGTTTGCATTGTGTGTGTGGCGGGAGGTCTTATGGTAGTTTCATTTTTCAAAAGCATTTCGAATTGACTTTAAAATTATTTTGTTGTTATAAAGAATAACTGTTTTACGATCTCACACCAGTCACCATGACTGACTCGGAGTTTATTGTTCCCTTCTAAACTCTGGGTGCCCACCAATTTCCACACGGGCAGCCTAGAGTTATGTTATCAGGATATTCTGGAGCTTTGGAGATAAGCTGGATGACGAGACGTAGTATTTGTATCTGATAGTATTTATTCCGCTGTGTATTCTGTATGAGGACAAGTTATATGACTGTCCATTATTGTATATTGACTCTGATGGTTGATGTATGTATAAAATGATATAGTTCTTTGTTTTAGAGATTATTCATTTATCTATTATATATTGTTCCGCTGCGATATGTGAGATTCTGATATTGTTTTCTGTTTCTGATGTTGTTCTGTTCTTCTTCTTTCTTCTTTCTTTTTTCCTCTTTTCTTCTTCTTCTACCTTTTCCTTCTATCTTTTCTTCTATTTCTTTTTCTTAAAACCCTCACTATTGGAGTTTCCGGCACTCGATTTCTCGGCAGTCGATAAAGGGAGTATCGATGTCGAATTTTCGAAAGTCGAAAATTTCGGTACGTGACAGGATAAGTGCTTAGTGTTTGCTTTTATGAATTTGTGTTTGTAAAATCCGTATGGAGGGAGATATTAAAAAGGAGAACCCTCAAGAGCATATTGGGGTGAGAATGATGATCTAACCATTCTTTCAAGTGATGAGGAAGAACCCATTGAAGAGGAGTATGATCCGTATACTCTAGAGACGGAAATGGTTACCCAATAGCGGGAATGCTTATACCTCCCCTAACTTCAGATCTGGTCATAATATCTAGTGATGCAGAGGCTGGTCCAGCCTAAGAAGGAAGGGGGATCACTGACCCCTCCATTTTAGAATGCGTACCTGAAGAAGAACCCATAGAGGAAGAGTCTGAACTGGAGGAGGACCCGAATGATATAATATCAAATGAATCGAACCACAGTAGTAGGAGCAGCAATATCATATGGGAGATGATGGGGATCATGTTACTTAGCGTGAGCAGTCATCAAGTTCATACTTTCAATGAGATAATATGGAAGATTATGAAGTGTAAGCCGAGGATGAAGCTGCGGAAGAATTCGAGAATCCCAGGGAGATAGGAATGCAAGGATTGGAGGAATTAGAGGAAGGAGAAATGTTGTAGGAAGTACCAGTCAGACTTGGACATGTGCCATGGAATCAACCTTAGCTACCATATGTGGAGGATTAGATATAGCAAAATGAAGATGGAAATGAAGTTGAAGATGAATAAGAAAGTGAGGATGAGGATGGTAGGGAAGTTTCATGGAGTTTGGATATTGGAGTGCACCATCGGCAACAGATTTGGAATGATGATTGAGATTGTGATTGAAGATTAGTTATATTTATCTAGTATTAAGTATTAAGTAGTAGTTTATAAGTATGGTGTAATAAGGTGGTGTTGTGGTTAGTCATGTGTTAGTATTTGTATTATGAACTTCTATTATATTCCCAAGCAGGATTGGGATAACTTAAGGATGGCCCAAGTGTGGTAGAAATGATGGATGTAAGATATAAAGTTGTATAATATAAATATGATCTTTCATTTTGACTTCATTCATTTGCAATTATACAAGTCACTTAAGAAAATTTATAAGAATTGTTGATAAAGGAAATAATTTATAATATGAGGAGTTTATTATAACTTTAGAAATAAAATATAATTATCAATTTAATGAATTATTTTGCAAATGGTTTTTTTTTCCAGAAACTGTTAAGATATGTTATAGAAAAGAAATGTATTTATATAAGAGTTTGAATCAAAGTTAAGATTTTATGAAATGTTTTCATAAAAATATTTTGGGAAGGTTAATAAGTATGTATGAGGTACATGGATTATTTTGTCGCACGATTCTGATCTACGATTCAAGTGCAGAACTTTGAGGTATTTACACTATGCCAAAAAAGAATTTATCACTCGATTCTTGACGATAAACATTGATGAGGGTTTATGGTTGGATACTTGAATTTTCTATCAGAGTTAAGAGCTATGTAAGGAAAATTAAAATTTTGATCAGAAAGCCTGATCAGAGTCTGCACTAGAGGATCGGGGGATCAATACTAGTTCGGAAGTAAAGTTGTGGATTCGAATAGTAGATCGAATGAGATATTGCATACAGATGATCTATATACATCATACGGGTGCAAGCTTAAAAATAAATATTTTGGGCAAGCACTTTTGGGTTTTGCGTTGTAATTGCGAGGACGAAATGCTTTTAAGAGGGAAGCATGTAATGACCCATAAATTTTCAATTCGGTAAATTATATTTATTTTAAAAATTCAAATATAAGCTTTTTTTAAAACATAGATTATTATGTTTTGAATAATAACGATGGTAATCTTATTTTGAATAAGTATTTATGAAAATATAAACTTTGAAGGAATATCGGTAAAATGGTCGAAAAGTCGTTTTATCAATAAACAGCTATATAATTATCAGATGTCATGCACAGAGCTGGATACATATACTTATTTATCCATGTAAACAAGAATATGAAATAAAATTATTTATTTTATTTTTGGGAAATAAATTATATTTATGACATCATCAATAACGACATCATATGTAATAATTGATTTATGAATTTAAATTGAGATTTAATGATTTAATAATTATTATAATTATTCAAATAGTTGTTTTTAAATTATACTAATTCATTTAGTTAGTTATGAAGTGATAATAAATCATTTATAATAGTTTGTAAAAATCAATGTATGTGTATTTTAGAAATGCAATATAAGACATTCGTCCATACAAGTTGTCTAGGAACAGGACAAACTAAAGGAACTCTCTTACCACATCCTATTGGGAACCACCACTAGGATTAGTAGCGAGCAACACTTGCATCAAAGATCAAATGAAGATACTATTGCTACATAAATATGATATGGAAAATTTTCCCTCGAGGGTCAGTGACAAGCAGCCCTACATTCCATCTTCTAATTTATTATCATCCCATGTCTTCAGTTTGAACGTGTATATTGGTTTGAAGTGGTTTTCAGATAGGAATCACCAAATCCAATCCCGGTTCCATCGAACCAATCGTCGATAAGAGAAGTTAAGCTTGAGGGTGATTATCATTTGATTAATTACTTTCTCTTTATCAAAAGATATCTTCTAGAGATATATATCTTTAAAACATTTATTCCGGTATATATGGAATCGTTAAACATCTCTTTAACTTTGGAAATACAAAAATTTTCATAAGTCATATTGGAAAACATTATTGAGTAAAAAAGGATTGATAGAAATTATACTAATTCTACTCAACATCATATTCTGTATTCAACCTTCACTATCCATGAATAACTATGAAATTGCCTTTTAAATTCATACGGACAACACAGATTCTCTACTTGGAATTTAATACCAAGTATAAAAAAATTATTTCTATACAATCCAAGTTGTATTAAATTTGGAAAAATTAAATCTTTTTTACTGGCCTCGTTTCCGACATTTCGACCTTATCTATCCCTCGTCCAAGAAAGAGGCCAGGTGAGCAAAGGCACTGGTTGCTCCTGAATATCTCCTTGGTCAAAGCACCTCACATCTGGATCTCACGAATATAAAAATCCAGTCTATTATTGGCTTTTAGAGCCAGGATTAAATCACTTAATTATAACAGCTTTTCTTTAAATCATTTATTTAAATTCTTTAAAATAAATTATGAAACCTCCAAATCATCTTCAAACTACTTAATTATTTATTTAAAAAGATTTATAAAAGATTTGGGAAAGGATGCTTAAGTTTAAAGCCATATTTCAAAAGTTATTAAAAACCTTTGCAAAAAGTGCTAAGAAGAGTGCTTTTAAGGCTAATTTGATCAAAACAACTTTTCCATCATTTAGAAATCCATTTTTATAACCAAAATCTCATTTAAAATATTTTAAAATATTTATACCATTTATACCATATTTTTAAAGAATTAAAAATATCCATTTTAAAGAATTTATCGCTTTGGTTTCCAAACTGCCAAACCACGACTATTTTGAAAACTTGATTTGCTCATATTTCAAAATATACTAAACGAAATCTCGATCTTTTTTCTTTTGTTTGAAAAATATGATTATAAGAGTTTGAAAAATTCTTATTACAATTAATTCTGACTCCAAATCCATCGTATAAATGGATTTAAACTTTTACGGTGTGAAATCGCGAACTGCCTTACGCGACACACCTATTTTAACTTTATTTTCATATCCTTTCCAAACTTTGTTGAAACACTTTTAAATGTTTATATAACATTTCTAAATCATGTTAAAGCATTTTAAATAGGTTTAACAATCTTATATACACCATTTCATTTATTAAAAAAGCGATTTCCTTTGTAATATTCGACGTGTATTAAAGAATCATTTACATATCCAAACAAACATATTATCATATTCAAACATGGTTCACAATCATCACGACCAAGCATAGCCTAAGATATATATCATCCAAAATATCATAATATAAATAGAGTATCTCACCTTCATTGGTTTCTAACTTTACGTAAATTCGCTATAGCTTTGCTGTGATCGAATCAAAGCCCAAGGAATCGAGCCTTGGACCTTTGGATAGGCTCAGCCTAAGCTTGTAAGTGGAGGTGGGCACGCCCTTGGGTGGTATAAGGTGTGGCCGTGGGTTTAGAAGGGAGAAAGGAGTGGTTTTGAGGTGTTTGATAATATATATCTACTATATAAATTTAATTACTTTTTTGCCATAATTTTCTTCATTAATTTCCTAAAGGAAGAAGCCATTAAAGTGGAGTATAAAGAGATGAAGAAGCTTAGAAAAATGTAAATGGAAGCAAAGATGGATGGTGGGTATTTATAGGAAAAAATGTGAACTAAAATATCACGATATTTATTTGCCATTTCATCACCATTGCCTCTTTCCTCCATCACCATGCATGGCCGAACACTCCCCGATATGGCTCCATATGCATGAGTTGATGGGTGTAAGAGTGAAGTAAAGTTTGCTTTTTATTTTCACTATTGTATTCCTAAAGGTGAAATATAAGAGAAATATCATGATATTTGTTTCATTTGTATACATGTATGTATGTATGTATGTATGTATGTATGTATGTATGTATGTATGTATGTATGTTTATTTGTATGTTTATGTGCATGTATGACATGTGTATACATGTATATATGTGTGCTTATTTATCTTATAAGACTGCAACGACTTTAAACAACTTATATTTGTTAAATCGTTACCAATTCTAGTTCCGATCTCCGTTCATATTTTTACTTTTAGTTAACGTACATATATTTGTAAACAGAATTTGAAAACTAATTTCCCATTATTATTGATTAATTAAAATGATATCATTTGAATAATAAAACCATATAAATTATTATTAAACAGTTGTTTACAGAAAGTGTTATTATATCAATAAAGCGATATCAATTTTCCTTATAATTTCAAGTCAAATATATATCTTTATAAAACTATTACAAATGATTTAGTATCACTTCATAACTATTAAAATGAACTATTATCATTTAAAAACAATTATTTATATAATTATAATAATTATTAAATCATTAAAATCTCAATTTAAATTCATAACTCAGTTATTAAATATGATGCCATTATTGATGATGTCATAAATATAATTTATTTTTCAAAAATAAAATAAATAATTTTATTTCATATTCTTATTTAAATGGATAAATAAATGTATGTATCCAGCTCCGTGCATGACTTTTGATAATTATAGAGTTGTTTATTGATAAAATGATTTTCGACCATTTTATCGATATTCCTCCAAAGTTTATATTTTTGTAAATACTTATTCAAAATAAGATTACCATCGTTATTGTTCAAAACATCATAATCTATGTTTTAAAAAAACATATATTAGAATATTTAAAAATAAATATAATTTATCAAATTGATAATTTTGCGGGTCGTTACACAATGGGTATCTCATAAGATCACGCCACACATAAACATGGAACGAGTTTTTACCTTATGATACCAAAATCTTTACTATGCAAAATCTGGTAATATTATTTTTGATGACATTCTATTGAAAACACTTTTCAGGTAAACTTATATAATCTTAGCTGAAATTGTTTCATTGATTAAATTTCAACATAATAGTTTCTACATTCAAGTCCGAAGGCACTTATTGGAGAATAGATTTCCATACAATGGCAGGTAAGGAACTGCCTTATGTATAGTACATCTCTAGAGGGATGTACCGAGGATCAACACCTTTGAAACCTCTGCACCTGGCAAGCCTGGCCTACCTGCAGAACCATTTGGTGGCGGATAGAACCGAATATGACATCACCCCGGTCATTCTCAACCTATCCGAGAGCTCTCATAGCATACACAACATACCCCAATATAGAGGGAAATCTAGAAAGGTGATGACCATACCCAAATGGTTGCGAACCACATAGCCTTACGACATGCCCTGTTTAAGCCATTTTCGGGTTATGAGGCCCGAGGTAACGATTACCTTTCACATAGCGCATTACACTTTGAATGCCACATTGCCAATTCCATCACACACTATTGATTTTCACCAATGTACAACCTCTGAGCTCGTACATCTCAGAGATGGATGTTAAGTGTAAAAGAGTCACTTCCTACACCACTGAACTAATGTACGTTTGTATAAACCAATGTACGTGTATTTTAGAAATGCAATATCAGACATTCATCCATACAAATTGTCCAGGAATGGGACAAACAGAAGGAACTCTCTTATTACATCCTATCGGGAATCACCCCTGGGATTAGTAGCGAGCAACCCTTGCATCGAAGATCAAATGAAGATACTACTGCTACATACATATGATATGGGAAATTTCCCCCAAGGATCAGTGAAAAGGAGCCCTACATTCCATCTTCTAATTTATTATCATTCCATGTCTTCAGTTCTAACATGTATACTGGTTCAAAATGGTTTTCAGATGAGAATCACCCAAATCCGATCTCGGTTCCTTTGAACCAATCATCGATAAAAGAAGTTAAGTTTGAGGGTGATTATCATTTGATTAATTACTTTCTCTTTATCAAAAAATATCTTCAAGAGGTACATATCTTTAAAACATTTCTTTCCGGTATATATGAAATCAATAAACCTCTCTTTAGTTTTGGAAATACCAAATCATGTTCATAAGTCTTATTGAAAAACATTAAAAAAGGATTGATAGAAATTATACTAATTCTACTCAACACCAAAATCCGTATTCACCTTTACTATCCATCAAATAACGGTGAAATCACCTTTTAAATTCATACGGACAGTACATATTCTCTCTTTGGAATTTAATACCAATTATAAGAAGATTATTTCTATACAATCCAAGTTGGTATTGAATTTGGAAAAGTTAAACCTTTTATACTTGCCTCGTTTTCGACATTTCGACCTTATCTATCTCTCGTCCAGGAAAGAGGCCAGGTGAGCCAGGGCACTGGTTGTTCCTGAACATCCCTTGGTCTAAGCACTTCATATCAGGATCTCATGGATATAAAAATCCAGTCTACTTATCGGCTTTTAGAGCCACTATAGCATATTCGTAGCATTGAAAAACACTACCAAAACTTTTAGTAGCCTTTTGGTAATCGCGGCGACACGACATGCAACTAAAAGTTTGAAAGTTTTAGTTGTGTTGTAGTAAATGCTACCAAAATCAAACATATTGTAGCGTTTCTGAAACCCTACAAAAGTTTTTTTGCAGCGTTTTCAAAATGCAATCAAAATTACAAGTTTTAGTAGCGTTTTTACTTGCATCCTTCTTTTTTTATAGTAGCGTTTTTTATGCTACTATAATATTTTCGCAGCATTTATCTGTCCTACTATATTTTTTTGTTGCATTTTTTCTCTGCTACAATATTTCTTTTAAAATTGCTTTTGTTCCCGTAGTAATTTTGAAACACTACTAAAACTTATTGATTGATGTACAACACATTTTAAATGTCATTATTTACTGTTAATGACCAATCGCTTATATATAATAGCCATATTAAAACCAACAATCAATCACATAATTATCATTTTCAAACCAACATCGATAATCATCATATTCAAATAATTGATAAAACATGTTAATCGCAAAATCAAGTATAATATCCATAATCATCATTTCAATAATAGTATTTTGACAAAATAAGTGAATTCACACACCACAACCGTTTACAAACAAGTCTACACAACTAGTATGAATAAAATATTATAATAACATACAGTTAGAATTACATACATGTCTTGATAATTACGTGTGCTGATAATGTATGAATTACATGCATAATTAAGTATAATATATATAAGAATAGCAGGAGCATTACTATTGACATTAACATTAGCAAGAGCATTAGCATCCTTATTGATCATACTTACTGCATTAACAATAGTAAGAGCATTATCATAAGTATTTTAATTCATTAGCTAAGAAAGAATGTTTTGTGCCTCTTCAAACTTCATGCAACTGATTCATACAAGCTTCTACGTGATATCCAATTACTTCAACAATCAATGTACTTCCAAAACCATCCTCCGTCACCTCCTCACAACAACTACCATCATTAAAACTGTAAAAATCAACCTCTACCAAATAATAAGTGGTTGTAAGAGCTTAAGATATTTTACCTTTTGATTTTCTAAAGCTTTAAAATCTACTCTATTCTTTCGAATGATTTTCCTTAATTTATGGAACAGTTACCAACATATTTACCTGGCAAATTTGGGTATATATGTGAGCTTATTATTCCAAACTTTTCTTCAGATACCTCTCATGTAATTTAAAAATTAGGTACCTACCATTCATTTCCTACGGTGCTAAAGCAAGATCTGCTGCATTTCCAAAACCGAAAAAACCATAGCCCTTTGTTTTTCCTGTGTGCTTATCTCTTACCATATGAAAAAAGTAAAACAATTAACAACATACACTTCTTGCACATCTACATATGAATTAGAAAACACAACAGAACTGTCATGGTAGCAAACAAATGGCAAGCTCTGAAAAGCATAAACTGAATATAGAGAGTCAACTAATTTTATAAGCAAGCATTAGAGGGAGGGGGAGAATTGCATGTTCATTCAGATCACAGAGTGTACATGACAGTTATTAATTTAATTATATTACATTTCCTAACATTTGGTAATTTATTTATACATACATCTTGTCCAATTTCAATCGGAGCAGTATTGCTACCATTTGATCAAGTAGACTCTACAAACTAACAACATGATTAGACAGTAAAAATATAATTTTTTTTCTTTTTTTGTAAAAAAGGGTATGGAAATAGGTTATATAATAATGTGGAATTGTAAATGAAAATTAGCAATGAGAACATGAGAAAGAGCTCTGGAGGACTAAGACGCTTCAGATTTATTGTTTTCAAAGTCAACTTATTCTACTAAAGTTTTGGGAGAAGCTCAAAAATAGTAATTAAGCATCATAAAATATGGAGGATCAAATCAGACATCAGCCTATGCATCAAGGTCTTCTTAATATAATGTTAAGAAGCTCTTACATAATTCCACTAGTCAATCAATGGAAATATAAATAAGATAAGTATCACATGACTTTAAATTTAATGGTGATATCGATAATGCATTAAAATATCACATTACAGTTGTAACATATTTTTGGGGCCCCAATATCTAATTGTTCAAAACAAGAGAACCGATTACGTATTTCTGAAAACATTATAAATATTTCTCAAGTATTTCAATCACAATATTATTTTAGGTGCTTGGGTGAAATACATGAAGGAACTTCAAATGTGCTTACCCTGGCCTTGTTGAGAAATGGAAACCTGGAGAAAGCTGTAAGAACATCATCACTAACTTCATTGCCAAGGTCTCCACAAAACAATCTGTAATCTGTTAGGAATTTTTCAGGATCACTACACAATTAGATTTAGAAGATAAAGTAGCGAAGAAAGCAAACAAAAATAATTCCCCCAAAAACAAAAACTTTTATTGATTCAACCAAGAAAATACAAAATAGATCTAAAATTGAGAAGAAATCTCAATGCCAAACACCCAACAAATACACTTTTTCCACACATCTCTTATCATCCCTAGACATGTCTATTTATAATAGACTTGACAAAATATCTTTTTTAAGAAGCTACTGAATACTTCCATTAATCTTTCCAATGTAGATAATTTGTTGCCTTCTCTAATAAAAGAGGCAACTAATCACTCTGCCAAATACACAAAATCTCTAAAAGGTACAATTAATCACACTCCAAATTCGATCAAATCTATAAAATAGGCAATGAATATGAGTCATAATTCCACGTAGACTCAAATATCTCCAAAATATACTTAAATATGGAATATTTATATCACCAAAATCTAACAATCTCCATCTTGATGTAATATTCCATAAATATCATCCAAGCTCCTCCTAGAACCTCAAACTCCAAACAATATATCCAAGGAAACAAATGTCTTCACCACAATGCTAAACCTCCCTCCAAACAATGCATGCCCGCCAATCGAACATGCACATCATCAACAGATCAGAATTGCTTGTAATACCACAAAGACCTCCAAGTAGGCTTTATGGTTTTCCATTGTTGACTCCACCTTGATTCAGACAGACTTGTCTCTCCAACTTCACTTGTATAAGATTTTGCAATCTTTAAAGTTTTTTTCAAGCAATGAATAAACATTATTGCTTTTCCTCCTCGCGCGCAGCACCTCCCTATTACCCTTCCAAACCCTAGTTACTCCACCTCGAGTCGAGAAGTTACAACCTTTACCTTCCAGCTATCCAATAAAAACAAGATTCCTTTTAATTTCTGGGATATGCCTAACAGCTGTAAGCGTCACCAATCTTCCAGTATCCATCTTCAACCTGACAGAGCCTGTTCCATGAACATGTAGATCTTCACCATTAGCGGACTCCACCTTGCATGCTTCCTCCTTATAATCAGTGAATGCTTCCCTTTGATTGCAAATGTGGAAACATGCACCAGAATCTAGCACCCACTCTCCTCCCCTACTCATATCAACACAAAGAACATCATTACTAACGCCAAAGTTTAACTCCTCATCACTATCTACCTCCAGTTTGTTTTTTGCTTCATTCTTGAGTTTTCATCCTCTCTTTATCTTCTTTAAATTTATTGCAAAATTTCAGCTAATGACCTGGGTTTTCGTAGTAATAGCAAATGAAGTTTCAATCCGTATTTGATTTGAAAAGGCATCTTTCTCTCCTTACAAGGTAGACCTCTTCTAATGGATTTGTAATTTCCTTTTCTTCAATAGCATTTTCTTCCGATGAATTTATCCTCTGCATCTCCTCATTAAGAAGGCTGCTAACCACTATCTCCCTGGAAACAACACCAACAGAATTTGAATTGTTCAACGCAACTACAAGAGTTTCCTAACTTTCAGGCAATGAGCTCATTAGTATCAAAGCTTGAGTTTCGTCATCAACTTTGAAGCTTACCGCCGCCAATTGGTTCACAATTGCTTGAAAGTCGTTGAGATGTTCACCAATCGATTCACCATCCTTTAGTTTTAGATTGACCAACCTTTTCATCAGAAATGCCTTATTCGTCGCAGAATTTTTTGCATAAATCCCTTCCAATTTCTTCCATGTTCCAAAAGCAGATGTCTCACAAGCAATGATATGAAACACATAATTCTCTATAAAACACCGAAAAGCCATCGCTGCTTTCCTATCCAAAATTTCCCACTTTGCCTCAGTTATGTCGTTTGGCTTTTCCCCTTTGTTTTCCAAGGATTGGTGAAGATCATTAAGATAGAGATAATCTTCCATCTTTGCCTTCCACAACCCCAGTTCCTTCCATTAAGCTTTTCAACATTTATTTTCTCCATAGCCAAAGACTCTTCCAAAAAATTTGTGCAACTGGCTCTGATACCAACCGTTAGGAATTTTTCGGGATCACTACACAATTAGATTTAGAAGAGAAAGTAGTGAAGAAAGCAAACAAAAATAATTCCTCCAAAAAAAAAATTATTGATTCAACCAAGAAAATACAAAAGAGACCTAAAATTGAGAAGAAATCTCAATGCCAAACACCCAACAAATACACTTTTTCCACACATCTCTTATCATCCCTAGACATGTCTATTTATAATAGACTTGACAAAATATCTTCTTTAAGAAGCTATTAAATACTTCCATTAATCTTTCTAATGTAGATAATTTGTTGCCTTCTCTAATTCAATAAAAGAGGAAACTAATCACTCTGCTGAATACACAAAATCTCTAAATGGTGCAACTAATCACACTCCAAATTCTATCAAATCTATAAAATAGGCAATGAATATGAGTCATAATTCCACACAGACTTAAATATCTCCAAGATCTATTTAAATATGGAATATTTATATCACCAAAATCTAACATAATCATCTGCAGAAAGGAAAAACTTTAAAACAAACATGATGAAGATGGAAAATTATTTTATAAGTAGTACACAAAATAATAACAAAATAGAGATTAAAGGAGATACAAATATTCAATGGTGTAACCAGCATTCGGCACATCCTAACCCATTTAAGTCCCAAAAAACACTAGCATCAAACACATTTAGTTAGTGATAGCTGGGTTTGTACTCTTGGCATGTGCCCAAAGAATATTTAGCATGCAACATAATAGCACTAGTATCCGCTAGCAGTGACTCGGTCGATCTTTCGAGCAATGACTTGATGATGACCGAAGCTCTGTCACCGGAAGGGCTTCCAATTGGTCTAAGAGGCAGCTGCTCTGACGAGCATACGGTAGTGCATATTTAATATAGCAGCAGTCTATATTTGATATTTCAATTCATTTAAAACTTCGAATTGCCCCATACCTCCACCCGGGGGGTTTGCACCCCCTCGTAGTGGCAATTAAATATTAGATAGTTTACCTATAATAAATCGTTAAATGTAAAAACTAACTAGTGTAGTAGTAATTATAAATTATTTATTAATAATCATTAATTATAATAAAGGAAAAGCACTCGGAACAACTGCAATCCTATTTCTGCTTTTACCTCATCAAATATTCATGAACCCATTAACACTCGTACTACCTCCGTACAAATACATAACAACCCACAAAAGGTTCCCACAAAAATTCCCATCATCAATGAATTCACGTTAATTGCAGCTCCTCATAACAACAGGTGTGTTTTCTTGCATAAGTTACAACTTCAAACTGCTTTGCACTTCTTGATGAATACAGAACCTTCTGCCACCATTCAAAACAATCCTACTCAACTTGAATCAAACTTATTCACTGGTCTGAAACTAACCTTAAAACATAAAATCAACAAGGAGAAAAAAAATCCAAATACACAAAAGATGAAGAGGACATGATACTCAATGAAGACGTTGACAACAGTGCAAGCTACACATTAAAAGAAATAGCAATGAAAATAAGCCAATAAGAAGAAATCAACTCAACTAGCACTCCCAAAATATTAACTAGGCAAAATGCCTCCCTTCTACATTAATTAAACCACCATGTTAATCAATAATATAAGAGCATGGAATATTAGGGGTGCAAATATCATTTGAAAGATCTTAACAAATAACAAGCTAAAAATAATACAAATATAAGTAGCAAAATGTTTTAAAGGATATGTTCACATAGTCTCTCAGTTGTATGTGGTATTGCACCTACCATAGCACGAATTACAGCTTTTATTGGAAAATAGATCCTTCTATTTGCTCAGAGTTGAAACAAATGTTTTACCTATTGAATATTAAACTGTTAAATAATAGGTACATTTAGATGTACCACTTTTCTAGAGCTGTTAATAGAGGATCTACTTCCAGTTAAAAAGTTGTCCACAAACCAGGTGGGATCTTTTTTTCTATTTTTTTATAAAAAATAAATAAAAAATTATTTTCCATTCATCAATTATATTCGAGCCATTTTCATATCCGACATATATCATGGGTTTTCAAGATGAACCACTGTTTTGGAGGCAAAACTAAAAACTACAACTAAAAATTGAAAACAAATCAGTAAAGATAAACAACCAGCGACATATTCAAAGAAAAAACTCTTATAAATATAGAAAGATGTATTTATTGTTTATAAAACATACCCAATACCACTTGTGCCTCCCACGATAAGAGCTATGGCTCCAACCAGCGACCATCTCTTTCCCGTACTTGGACTGTCCATAATTTGCTCGATGAGTTTATGAAGTCTCTTCTTGATCAACTAATTAATCAATGTTGTGTGACGATGAAATCCAATTATATGCTCTATTTATAATGACTAGGGCTCTATTTGTAAACACTAACTCTAGCTAGAAGTTTAGGTAAAGGAATATTTAACTTAACTGAGATTGTTTTGACATATACATTAAATAGCCTAGAAACCATTACCCTGCTAAACAAAAAAATTCAAATCAAAGCTCGATGAAACATGCAAATATATATATATACATATATATACATATATATATACATATATATACATATATATATATGTTTGCGACATCAGTAACCTTTGGGTGTAGTTACTGATTATAGTAAATCTCATACACTAAACACTTAAAGAAAGTCTTGATTAATATATACAAATAGCCGTTAAAGCCAATTCACCTTGCAAACTATACTTGCACAATGATACTCTCAAGTTGAAAGTATCCAGTAACGTTCAAAATAGAAGAATATAAGGTAAAGTAAGTTAGTTTAACATGCTGAAGTAAGTACAAAAGAAAATGCATTTTAAATATAATAATGCATGGTTTTAACTAGAAGGTTATGATGACATTATTTTGAATCATCTCAAGTTAGAATTTGATGGGAATGATCTTAATAAGTTTCTTAAGAAAGAGAAATTGATAGATAAATCTTAAAAATGAATTCCACTTTTAAAGATCAATGTGACATTTTTAGAGAGAAGAGTAACTCATTATATGAAAAATTAGTAAATGCTCCTCGGGGTCAAGATTTGGTAAACAATTATATGGAGAGCTACAACCAATTGAATAAGTTAATGAATGCATATGCTACTGAGTTACCACAAAAAGCCGAGATAAAATGGTTAACGATGGGTGATCAGCCTACATATTTTTTTATATATCAGAATGAATGCTAATAAGAGAAGAACATGTCTCTCTCAAATTATAAATAATGATGGCAAACATGTCAATACTGTGGTTATTAACAGACTACTGTTAATTATATGGACCATGATATGACAATTGAGAACATAAACAAAATGTAATTACAACTCCGGTTTCTTCAGCTCGCTCAATAAGTTCTTATTGTGCAGCTTTGTTATATTCTACCATTATCGAAGGATTAAGTATTCGACCAGGATATTTTTCTTCACTTGTTCGAAGGTTAGTTAGATTACAGTACGCATGGATGCCTATTAAACTATCAGCATTTCCATTAAATGATAACTATAGATGGTTGGAACTTACTAAACTTTAAATTTTACTGTTAGAGATTAAACTGTCTATTAAATGATACTTTTCTTTATAATGATACAAACAAAACAATGGTCACGGTTATACAAAGAGAAAGCACACTTGGTCATCCGCGTCTTCAACCAGATTACTTATGAACCGCTGATCTTTATCAAAGGCCAAGATTGCATGTTGCTATTATATTAAGATTACTAGTTAGATATGGGCCTGGATATTAAGCCCACCTGCACTTGTATTTATATACTCTAGCTTTGTATTTCTTTTGTATTCAAGTAATAAAGATAAATACATCATTTCATCTTTATGGTATCAGAGCTTTAAGAGCCAAACGGCAAAATTAAAAAAAAAATCAAATCAAATCACAATCAAAGAAATTCCAAGATTTCGAAATTTGAGTTGTGATTAGGTCCTCTCAGAACAGTATCATCATCGAGGAATTGGTATCCCATTTTAGATCACATCAAGATCTATAGCATCTGTTCCATATTCATTTCTTGCCATACAGAGAGGAGAAATCAGTATACTCTTCATTTTTCTCCTCTGATTACAAGATTCCCCACTGCTGTTCATGTATATTACTGTATCTTAATGAAACAGTAATATACACCTATCACAAGCATTCATCCTTTTCTTGATTCTTGGCTGCTATTTCCAGATAGCCACGCCAACATCCTTGCCAACTATTCTTCTTCACCAAGAAACCGGCATTTCAAGATCATTGAATCACCATGGCAGTTGATGAAGAAGAAGTTACATCAGCAAACTCAGGCAACCAGTCCAAGAACTGCCCAAATTCTGATCTGGTCTTGATCAAACCTAAAAGTCAAGTTATCTCAACACCATTAGATGAAGACAACTACATCTTATGGAAATATCAGATTGAAATAGCTTTAAAAGGATACGACTTACATGACTACGTCTCTGGGATCAAGACCATACCACCTATTATGATCACTGACAAAGAAGGAAAAACTGTTAGCAATCCAGATTACAAACATTATCAAAAACAAGACAATTTATTGTCATCATGGCTACTGTCCTCAATTAGTCAAAGCTTACTGTCACAAATGGTTGGATGCAACAGCTCCTATGAGATATGGTCAGCAATCGAGCGCATTTTTAGTTCACAATCAGCAGCAAAAGTCATGCAATATAGAAGAGAATTACAAAATGCCAAGAAAAATGATATGCCAATGAGAGAATATCTTGCCAAAATCAAAAATCTATGTGACAAATTAAAAGGGGTTGGTCATAATATATCAATCAGTGAGCAGATTCTTGTAATAACCAATGGGTTGGATCAAGACTATGAATCTTTAATAACATACATAGCAACACAACCAACTCTGCCTGACATTGAATTTGTCCACACGGCCCTACTAGCTCATGAGGGTAGAATTCAACAAAGGAAATCAATGCAAGAAGAATATAATGTCAATTATGCAGCTGCATCAAGAAACAAAAATCAGAAAAACATATCAAATCAACCCAGGCAAGATAATCAGAGTCAGAGAGGTGGCAGTATTCAAAGAGGCAGAGGTAGAGGAAGGAATGGATACAGTAATAGAGTTAAATGCCAGATCTATGAAAGACTTGGGCATATGGCAAACAAATGTTATTTCAGATATAAGGAAGATTTCAATGCAGGACAAACATCTCAAACCAACAAACAACCAAATGCTAACATGGTTCAGGCTGGAAATCAATCCAGAAGCAATGGAGACAATGCAACTGAAGATGTATCCAAAACTGAAGATTATGGCAGTGAAGAATGGTTTCCAGATTCTGGTGCCACAAACCACATTACAAATAATCTACAGAATTTAAATCTGGGCAACAAAGGATACACAGGTAATCAAACTGTTCTTATGGGAAATGGTGAAGCTGCAAATATAACACATGTTGGTACTGGCTATATAAAAGGTACTAGGTTACTCTATTTAAACAATTTATTAAGAGTACCAAGTATCAAGAAAAACCTCATTAGTGTTTCACAATTTGCCAGTGAAAATAAGGTGTATTTTGAGTTTCACCCTAAATCCTGTCTTGTTAGAGATTCATTAAATAGAAACATATTATTACAAGGTAAGCTGGAAAATGGTCTATACAAATTCGGCAATACTCAAAATAATGATGCAGCTAACAAGAGAATTTGGTCCAATAATGTTAGCACAAGGAGTGACAATAATGTAAAATTGTTTCATGAATGGCATTGTAAACTTGGCCATCCCAGTTATGATGTAGTTAAACTCATTTTAATGCAAAATAATATTCCTGTTGCAAATAAATCTGTTCTGTGTGATCATTGTCAAATGGGCAAAATGCATAAATTGCCTTTTTCAATTTCTGAAACTTTATATGAAAATCCTCTTGAGTTAATCACTGCAGATCTATGGGGACCAGCACCTCTCAATTCAACACAAGGGCACAGGTATTATCTATCACTTGTAGATGCACACACAAGATATACTTGGATTTACTTCCTCAAAGCTAAATCAGACACTAGCAATGCTATGGCACAGTTTATTACAAGCATTGAGAAACAAACTAACAAATATGTTAAGATAGTACAAACAGATGGTGGGGGAGAGTTTATGCCATTGAAAGAATTTTTCAACAAAAAGGGAATTCTTCACAGAACAACCTGCCCCCACACATCAGAACAAAATGGTTTAGTTGAGAGGAAACACCGACATATTGTGGAGACAGGTTTAACACTTTTATCTCAAGCATCACTACCTCTGAAATACTGGAGTGAGGCCTTTTTTACTGCAGTATATCTTATTAATAGGATGCCAACAAAAGTATTAAACAATGTCTGTCCATATGAAAAGCTTTTTAAAGTTAAACCAAAATATGATCATTTCAAAAAATTTGGATGTTTGTGCTACCCTATCTCAGACCATACAACAAACATAAACTAAGCCTAATATCTAGTCCATGCACTTTTTTAGGGTATGCACACAATCAAAAAGGATATAAGTGCATGGACAGTCAAGGCAAGATATATATTTCAAGGCATGTGGTATTTAATCAAAATGTTTTTCCATTTGCAGATAAGGGCAAGCAGAATCATGAAATCAATAATGAGAAAGCACATAATTTTCACATCCCTGAATTGTCAGAATACACTCAAAGAAATGATCAAGCAATGCAAAACATTGATAAAGATGCATCCATGTCTAACAGCAAATCAGGGCTCAATTCAGATAATAGGAATGACAACAGCTGCTCACCAACGAATTTAAGTGATGATCAGAATACTAGCATGTCGAACAACAATCATGATCAAAGTACAAGTACATCAGATGACAGCCAAACAACAGATGCAACTGTTAACATCAATGATAATCAAATGCAGATATCTCACAATCAACATGCTGAGGAAGGACATCCCATGATTACCAGATCCAAAAGTGGCATTTTTAAACCTAAACTATACATAGCTCAAATAAATGAGGTGGAGCCAAATTCTTATGATCAGGCCAGCAAACATAAAAAATGGAGAAAAGCAATGGATGAGGAATTAAATGCACTGGTCAAGAATAAAACCTGGACACTTGTGCAACCACCAAGCAACAAAAATATTGTGGGATGTAGATGGACTTATAAGATCAAAAGAGATGCAGATGGAAATATACTAAAATATAAAGCCAGATTGGTGGCAAAAGGGTATTCACAGCAGTTTGGTTTTGATTTCACAGAAACCTTTTCCCCAGTAATCAAACCAACTACTATAAGAATCATGTTGACCTTAGATCTTCACAAAAATTGGAAAATAAGACAGTTGGATGTCCACAATGCTTTTCTAAATGGTGAATTATGCGAAGATGTCTACATGCAGCAACCAGAAGGATACAACCATCATGCAAATAAAGGTTATGTTTGCAAGCTACACAAAGCCATATATGGATTAAAACAAGCATCTAGGGCATGGTATGAGAAACTTAAAAACACACTGACACACTTGGGTTTTAATGCTACCAAGTCAGATAATTCACTCTACATGAAAAAGGATAAACATATAAGCACATATATACTTGTATATGTTGATGACATTCTCATTACAGGAGACGATCTACAGGAAATCAACCACATCATACAACTTCTGGACAAGCATTTTGCAATCAAGGACATGGGTGAATTAAAATATTTTCTGGGAATAGATATTCAGAGAAAAACTGACAATGAATTCTTTTTGTCACAGAAGCAATATATCAATGATATTTTGATCAGACACAACATGGACAAGGCAAAACCACTACCCACTCCTATGACAAGCAGCAGACAATTATCTAAAAATAAAGGAGAACCTATTGACAACGTCAAGCAATACAGAAGTGTTGTTGGAGCACTCCAATACGCCACAATTACTAGACCAGACATTTGTTTTAGTGTAAATAGGGTATGTCAGTACATGCAGAACCCTCTAAACGAACATTGGAGTGCAGTCAAACGTATTCTCAGATATCTCAAAGGAACCAACACACATGGACTATGTTTAAAATCTAGTAAAGATATAAACATACAAGCTTACAGTGATTCCGACTGGGCAAATGATATTGATGACCGAAGATCCATTTCTGGATATTGCGTCTACTTAGGACCAAATCCTATTTCTTGGTGCACGAAAAAGCAAGCTACTGTTTCCAGAAGCAGCACCGAATCAGAGTACAGATGCATAGCAAGCACAGCTGCTGAAATCACCTGGATCGAAACTCTAATTTGGGAATTAGGGTTCAAAACAACTCGCAAACCCATCATTTGGTGTGACAATCTCAGCGCCATCTCCCTTTCTATGAATCCGGTTCAGCACGCTCGCACGAAACATATGGAAATTGACCTCCACTTTGTTCGTGAAAAGACAGGAAGCAATAAGCTCGCCATCGGTCATGTTCCAACCTACTATCAAAGAGCAGATTTTCTGACCAAAGCTCTATCTGCTAAGAATTTTAATCGATTTCGGGAAGATCTCAAAATTTTCTCAGCCGACATTAAGAACAAAGAGGATGCAAAACCCTAGTTTTGTTTGAGGCGGCGTATAATGATACAAACAAAACAATGGTCACGGTTATACAAAGAGAAAGCACACTTGGTCATCCGCGTCTTCAACCAGATTACTTATGAACCGCTGATCTTTATCAAAGGCCAAGATTGCATGTTGCTATTGTATTAAGATTACTAGTTAGATATGGGCCTGGATATTAAGCCCACCTGCACTTGTATTTATATACTCTAGCTTTGTATTTCTTTTGTATTCAAGTAATAAAGATAAATACATCATTTCATCTTTATTCTTGTCTAATTTACCTTTTTTGCATCAGAAGAGGCTCCACAAATTCAAAAAATTTAGAGTCTGCATTTCTAGAGACTTCTAAATTAATTGGTATATGCCTTCCATATGCAAAAACCTGAATTAAAAGCTCTGAACTCTCTTAATATAGACAACTTCTGGATTATTTTGAAATTTAAAGATTATTTTGAAATTTAATCCATAAAAATAACCTATGGTGTTGTGTGAAGAATTATGTTTAGCTAGTGGTGAATCTCTGCCATTTTGAAACCGTAGGTCCTATTCCTATGAGATTGCATGTTGTGATTTTTAGTGCCCGAATTCCCATTTTCAGTAGCTTTTTTTTCATGCACCTCCATGGAGTACATAAAAGAGAGGTAGATGGAGAGAGAGCTAAGTTGATGTGACATGAGGAGTGATAAGTCTTATGTGCACATTGTAAGTGTACACATGTCTTGAATAACAAAATCATCTGCCACATTGACTACAATATACAATCAGATCAAATATCCCTTCAGCTCAGAACAACGAGTAATCATCAAGTCTCTCACTACGAGACAAATGTACAATAAATGCTACTTGAATTCATAAGAAATGCAAAATATAATCGGAATAGAACTTACCAAAGCATGTCTCTCACTAATTATCAAGTCATTAGTTATTTCTTCAATCCCGACAATACTCATGATCAATCTTCGACCTACCTACAATAAGAGATCATTAGCATAAACTACAATAAGGAGCCCCTTAACAGGAACTGTAGGAAAAGTACAATTGAATTGGACCAACAGCAGCGTTACCTCCCCTCTATATGCTTTACACTAGCAATAACATTACTTCCCCTCTCTCAAGCACTACCAAAACTTGTCAACAGTAGCAGTACCTTCCATGTCACACATCTCTTATACTTTAGTTTGTCACTACAAAGACTACCAAAATCGGACTTGCCAATCCAAAATTTTCAAAGCAACTTTAAAAATATCGATTTGAAAAGTACGTTTAACTAACCCGTTGTTATATGGTTTGAATGTAAGACGTTTAAAACCAAATGATTTCAAAGCCTGAGCTAATTTCACTCCATGTCGGTAAAGAACTATTACATCTCCTGAAATGTCAAAAAACTCCATGCATAAGACATAGTAGAATTGCAGAATGAAAGTAAAATAAATTTCAGAAAAACAGCCAAAACTATTAATACCTTTTCCATGGAGATCACTCCTAACTAATCTTTGAATAAGTAATTGAACTCAATTTAAATAGCACAGCGCTTGGTGAATGGATGTTTTTTAGCATACGAATATTGATGCTCAACCAGCACATTTATTCAAATAAATAGCTGAATCAGTGTAGATAAACAGATGCATTTGTTCAAATAAATAGATACTTTAATTTTCATATACATCTGTCATGTAATGCATGCTTCTAACTCTTATTTGTATAGACTTTTTACGCATCGTACACATAAGAAAGATTGTGATAATTTTATTTCGATTCAATCAGAACTCAAATCAAACAAAAATAAAACCATCATAACCTGAGAAAGTTTATTGATTAATCCGTTGTGACTGAAGAGGAAAAATTCTTTCTAAAGACAGTGATATATTTTTCTTAAGATATAGGGATAATGCATTAAAACCACAAACAATGATCAATTCTTAAAAATAACAAAAAATAGTCACTCCTAATGAACGAGAATATGATTTAATCATGAAGAGAAATGACATTCGACAAAATGAAAACAGAATACAAGGTTGGCTTATATACAGCTGTACCACTGAAATCAACTAAAAGAAAACAAATAGGACTAAAACTGTAATAACAAACATATACAGTGATTAACTCTTCCCCTCAAAATGAACTCTCCTCTTCATCCCTTCTCTCTCTAACCTCTTCTCTTTGTCTTCATACTCATCTACATTCAGCTCTATTCTCAATTGAGTAAACTGCACCTGAGATAATGCCTTCGTCAGTATATCTGCTCGCTGGTATGAGGCTGGGATATGGTTTATAATAATTTCACCTCTTCCTACTTGCTCTCTTACAAAATACAAATCAAGTTCAATGTGCTTTGTTCTTGAATGCAACACCGGATTAGCTGCCAAGGAGACAGTACTAGCATTATCACACCACAGAGTTGCTGCTTCAATCTTCTTCCCCAGTATTTCACTTAACAATGACTTTAGCCATATAATCTCTGCAACTGCTCCAGCCACGCTCCTATATTCTGCCTCTGTACTCGACCTGGAGACAGTTGGCTGCTTCTTCGAGCACCATGATACAATGTTATTTCCAAGAAATATGCAATAGCCACTGACAGAACGCCTGTCATCTCTATCAGCTCCCCAATCTACATCAGCAAAAGCACTAATGTTCAGTGTCTTGCTGTTATGAAGTATTAATCCGTGCCTCTTTGTTCCAGCCAGGTATCGTAAGATTCGCTTCACTGCTTTCCAGTGATCAGTTGTTGGATGCTGCATGAATTGACATACCTTGTTTACACTAAATGAGATCTCTGGTCTGGTGATGGTAGTGTACTGCAATGCCCCTACAATGCTCCTGTAATGTTGAGGGTTATCCAATGGTGCTCCTGCATTTTTCGATAGTTGAAGATTACTGGTCATAGGTGTGTTGGTAGCCTTTGCTTCACTCATTCCTGCTCTTCTAAGTATTGTTTCGATGTAGTTGGTCTGACTGAGATGAAGTTCACCATTTTTTAGTTTCTTCACTTCAATTCCCAAGAAGAAATTTAACTGTCCAAGGTCCTTGAGTTTGAAATTTTCATTCAGGTATGAAATTAGTTTATCAATTTCATTGCTACTATCTCCTGTGACAATGAAGTCATCAACGCAAACAAGAATATATAAGGTACTGTGATCGGTTTTCCTCATGAATAGAGAATTATCTGATTTCAGTGGACTAAATCCCAGTTTGATTAGAGTTATTTTCAACTTCTCGAACCAAACCCTGGGCGCTTGCTTTAGACCGTACAGTGCCTTGTGTAGTTTGCATACCAGATGCTTCTTTCCACTCTCTTCAAACCCTGGAGGCTGTGTCATATATACTTCTTCCTCTAGTTCTCCGTTAAGAAATGCATTGTGTACGTCCAATTGCTTTACTGACCAGTTGTTGTGCAATGCTAGAGTAAGCATGACCCTGATTGTAGTTGGTTTCACAACTGGGGAGAAGGTCTCCTTAAAGTCAAAACCCGGTTGTTGTGTATATCCCTTAGCTACCAAACGTGCTTTGTGCTTTGATATAGTACCATCTACATTTCGCTTCAGCTAGAAGGTCCATCTACACCCTATAGCAGTTTTGTTTTCGGGTAGATTAACCAAGCTCCATGTTTTATTATTCATTAGTGCATTATGTTCATCTTCCATGGCCTTCTTCCATTCATCATGTCTTAGGGCATCCTCATAATTTGTCGGTTCTTCTTCTGACTTCTGAACAATATAAGTTTTTGGTTCAAAGATGCCTCTCTTGGATCTTGTGATCATGTGATGTCCTTCTACTTGGTTCTCTTTTTCTGTTGTTGTGACTTCTTGAGCATTGTTCATAATCTGATTAATTGATCTGGTTCGTATTGGTGGGTTGTTGCTGCTAGCAGTCTCTTCGGTGTCATATTCAATGCTGTTATATGATGTTTGGCTATGGTTGTTGGAACTTGTGGATGGTGGATTTGTGGAAGATGTGGTTGATGAGGCAACTTGTGTGAATTCATTGGAGGTATTTGGTGCTGATGCCTTGTCTTCAATAACTGAATACAGTGGTATATGAGGTATTGATTTATGAGAGTTCAGGACCTTCTTGGTAACGTTGAATTGCTTGTTGGCAAATGGAAAAATGTGCTCATTGAACATAACGTGCCTGGATATTATCACTCTTCCTTCACTAGTTAAGCATTTATAGCCTTTTTGATTTGTTCCATAACCAATGAAAGTGCACTCTGATGATCTGAAATCTAATTTATGCTGATTATATGGTCTCAAGAGTGGAAAGCATAGACAACCGAACACTCTTAGCCTCTTATAATCAGGTTTCATTCCATACAACACTTCAGATGGACTTCTATTATTCAACACTCTTGTTGGTAAGATGTTAATTAAGTAAACAGTAGTGGAGAAAGCTTCAGCCCAGAATTTCAAGGGAACTTTCCCTTGTGCCAAGAGTGTTAATCCCATTTCCGTGATGTGTCTATGCTTACGTTCGACAATTCCATTCTGTTGTGAAGTGTGTGGACATGTGCATCTATGTATTATTCCTCTTTCATTGAAAAATTCTCTCAGTGGTTTAAATTCCGTACCACCGTCTGTTTGAAAAATTTTCAGTGTTCTTTCTAGTTGCCTCTCGACTTGCACAACAAATTGTTTTATGACATTGCAGGTTTCAGATTTTAATTTTAAAAAATAAATCCATGTGTATCTAGTATGAGCATCAACAAACGTGATATAATACTTAAATCCATAATCTGAATTTAATGGTGCTGGTCCCCATAGATCACACTCTATTAATTCAAGTGGGTTATGATATATTATTTGTGAAGAGCTAAACGGTAGTTTATGGCTCTTACCTAACTGACATTGAGTACAAGTGCGTAGAATAACAGAACACAGATATGTCAAATTTTCTTTGTTTAGCACTTGTTTCATTACACTTACATTGGGATGTCCAAGCTTTCTATGCCAAATATTATACTCTTCCTCATTCTTATTGGTGGTTAAGCTATAGCATGCTATCTTCTTTACATCAGCAGTTTTCATACTCGTGTTAAGATCAAACTTGTATAGGCCTTCATGCAGCTCCCCCTGCAAAAGTGTGTCTCCACTGACATTATCTTTTATCACACATATATGTGGATGAAATTCGAAGTACACATCATTATCACTTGCAAACTTTGATACACTGATGAGATTCTTGCTAATTTGAGGAACTCTAAGTAAGTTTTTGAGCAATAGTGTCTTATCTTTACAGTTGGATTCAAATTTAGCATGACCAATGTGAGTGATACTAAGTGGCATATCATTACCTAAGTGAACAGAGTTTTTACCTTTGTATGTAGTTCCTCCAAGGTTTAGGTTCTGTAAGTTGTTTGTCACATGGTGGGTGGCACCTGAATCAGGGAACCACGCCTCATCTTGAATGTCTTCATTTCTAGCAAGAGTTTCCTGATTTCCAGAGTTATAACCAGTGTCAGTTTGAACATGACTTAAATTGACAATGTATGGATATGATTTGGTGGAGTTTTGATTGGGAGAGTTTTGTTGATTGCTAGTGTGGTTTGAATCAAATCTAAAATAGCATCTCAAGGCCGTGTGTCCGATCCTCTCACATATCTGACACTTTGGCCGATTGCTGTTGTTCCTTCCTCTACCTCTTCCTCTACTGTAAGTACTGCCTCTTCCATATCCCTGAGTGTTACGTCCAGCATGACCCCCTCTAGTATAGTTGGATTTTGTTTTAGGTTGATTGCTCTTATTCTTTGATGCTGCAGCATAATTGATAGAGAACTCTTCTGAGGAGGTGCTCTTCTGTTCCAACCTGCCCTCATGTGCTAAGAGTATGGAGGTAACATACTGAACTATAGGAGTGGTTTCTCTTGATGAGATCACGGCAACAACTGCTTCAAAGCTATCATCAAGGCCATTCAGTATTGACAGAACTTGTTCAGTTTCATTTACTTTGTGGCCAGAAGAATCAAGCAGATCACATATGTTCTTTATTTTGCTCAAATACTCCCTTATCTTCATGTTATCCTTTTTGATGGTTTGCAGTTGTCGCTTGTAGCTCATGATTCGTGCAGCAGTTTATGAGCTAAAATTCTGATGTATGGCATTCCAGACTTCCAGTGAGGTTTTGCAACCGATCACCTGTGACATCAGATCTGTGCTGATAGATGAAAGGAGCCATGAGCATAGTAGACTATCCTGTCTTTGATAGATCACATATTCGGTGTTGATGGTGAGTTGGTCATTCTGATTTGTGAATTGTTGGGGTACTTCAGTAACTGGATCAATGAATTTGTGTAAGCCGTACCCCTTGATGGCCATTTCGATCTGAAATTTCCACAGGAGAAAGTTGTTTTCATCAAGAGTAACGGTGATTAGTTGAGTTTGTGGATTGATGATGGATTTGAGTGATTCTTCTAGAGTTTTGGTGGATTGATTGGTGAAGGTGTTAGCTGAGGTTGGTGATGTTGAGCTATCATCATTGGCCATGGCGAAAACTTGGATCTACAGCAAACATAAGTGAGATTGATCTAGATCCATGAGCAGAGAAATCAGATTGGAAGAAGAAAATATCGTTCAGGTCGAGTACAGAGAGTAGATCTGAGATTTAGAGGTGAAATTGATGAGAAAGGGAGTGGATCTGAGATTTGGTCGAATGATTTGAATTCATGATTTGCTCGCCATTGGGCAGTAGCTCTGATACCATGAACGAGAATATGATTTAATCATGAAGAGAAATGACATTCGACAAAATGAAAACAGAATACAAGGTTGGCTTATATACAGCTGTACCACTGAAATCAACTAAAAGAAAACAAATAGGACTAAAACTGTAATAACAAACATATACAGTGATTAACTCCTAATTCGATAAAAACTGCAATTATAATTAATCAAGCTATCCGTAGAGTGTGGTAATAGAAAAAACCATTTATCTACATATGCTTGACATGCCAAAGCATGGTGCCTAAAAAATTAATGCAGTTCTAGCCCATAATCATTAACATTATCGAATAAATTTATTGTTTATCTTTTTATGAGAAATATGTTAAACGATTTCAATGTATTTCTTTTCTAAGTTAAAAAAAAGAACAAAGAAAAAGAGTGAGCCTAAATAATAGAGATGGTGTCATTGTGATGAAATAAAAGCTAAATAGTGTGGCATGAAAGAAATATGATTTGTTTTGAAAATAAGAGGAGAGATGGGCAGGTGTTATGGAAAGTCTTGAAGAAAGAAATTTAACTAGCTTTGATGATGCAACCCTTTGTACCTACTATTTTCAGAGAAGCTTGGAGATAGTTGGTGTTTTTGTGGGTTGTTGCTTGTTTTGTTTTGCTATGTGTGCTTTTTTTTGTTTCCTTTTGTTAATCCCTGAGTATTCCTTTTCATGCTTGCTTTTCTTGAGCAAGCTTTGTATTTTATTGTTCTTGTGCAATAAAATCAGGTAGGGGCCTTGTTAACCCCGCTAGCATTTGCTAAAAAAAAGCTAAATAAAGGTTTTTTTTAATAATAGCAATAATTTGAAGATTTATTATGATGCATGGAGCTTGACACTTGATGAAAATGTGAAAGCTTCTAAATTTATTTAACTTTTGTTAGAAGTCATGTTTACTCATTGGAGTCATTTCAAGCCTGTTTAAATGCTAAAATGAGCTTCCAATTATATTTTCATAGAATACTCTAGATCTCATAAGTCATAACAATGATAAGAAGTGTAAGATTCCTTCACTTCAATAAAGAATATAACAATTAACTTAATCTATAAAAAAGCATAATAATATTTACAAAATTGAACAATCAAGAATTGCCAACACAGTGAACAGCATATGACTATCGAAGAATAGCAACTACGCCTAAATCACCTATATTAACTTCGCCTTGGTTGAATATTGTCATATTTGAGGTCTTTGTGTATTAGGAAGGGTCATGGTTATGAAGATAAGCAAGACCATCCAAAAATTTCCTACACCAATTTTTCACTGCTCTAATATGAACCTTTATGTTCTTCTACCTAACTCTAAGAGGAAAATAAAATAAAATAATGAAATGGATTAATCAAAAACATTTATTTTCCAAAACCCCAAAACTAAAATTGAAAATTCATATAAACTTACCGTCTATGAGTTCTAGAAGTAAACATCTCAGTGACAAAATTGATGTTCCTCTTTGAAATATCCACCCATGGCAAATAAACTTTCATAATATTTTTGTGTTTCAAAGTTTTCAACAAATGGATCTCTCAATGTAATCTTCTAAGTCATCTAGGCATTGAAGAAAATCATGAAGCTTCACTTGATTCCAAACAACTTCAATTCCTTCATACTCATCAAAAGCTCTATAGCTAAAATTCATGAAAACATCAGTAAAAAATCCATTAATTAGAAATTAATTTTCTCATCCATGTACACAAATATCGAAATGAAGATCAATCCTAACCAATCTTTGAATAAGTAATTGAACTTAATTTAAATTCCAACCTTATAGCAGGAAAAGTTGGATCGAACCTTATAACAAGTAAAAATAAATCAAGAAGCATCAAATCAAAATTAGAAATTCAAATCTCATTCAAATTTGAATGAATTTGATAAATTTGATAAATCAACGAATCTATTAAAAGCTCATCAGCATGGCATGGAAGGCTGAGAAATGAAGCGATGTTGTGGAGGCATTCAGTTGGCTAGATACTTAAGTGGTGATGGATGAGGTTCTAAGTTGAAGACAAAGGAGGTATGCTTTTTATGAATCAAAGAAACTTTTCGGTTTAGGAGTTAGGAGTAGTTTATATTACGGTTTTGGGTAGGGAATCGAAATAATTAAGAAAGTAAAGCGGGAATGAAAAAGATTCACCGTTTCTAGGGCGGGACTAGCTTAGAAGCGTTGATTTTTTTGTTTTATTTTTAATCTTTTAAGTCAATGGTTGCAATTAGTTATTAAATGCCGCTATTTTTTGCTACTAATAACTGATTTTCTTGTAGTGATCCAAGATTAAATCACTTAATTATAACAACTTTTCTTTAAATCATTTATTTAAATTCTTTAAAATAAATTATAAAACCTCCAAGTCATATTCAAACTACTTAATTATTTATTTGAAAAGATTACAAAAGATTTGGGAAAGGATGCTTAAGTTTAAAGCCATATTTCAAAAGTTATTAAAAACCGCTGTGAATAGTGCTTTTAAGGATAATTTGATCAAACCAACTTTTCTGTCATTTAGAAATCCATTTTATAATCCAAATCTCTTGTGAAACATTTTAAAATATTTATACAATTTATTCCATATTTTTTTAAGAATTAAAAATATCCATTTTAAAGAATTTATCGCTTTGGTTTCCGAGCTGCCAAACTGCGATTATTTTGAAAACTTGATTTGCACATAATTCAAAATATACTAACGAAATCTCAATCTTTTTTTCTTTTGTTTGAAAACTATGATTATAAGAGTTTGGAAAATTTTTATTACAAAGAATTCTGACTCCAAATCCATCATATAAATGGATTTAAACTTTTACAGCGCGAAATATCGGGCTACCTTACGCGACGTGCCTATTTTAACTCAATTTTCATATCCTTTCCAAACTTTGTCAAAACACTTTAAAATGTTTGTAAAACATTTCTAAGTCATTTTAAATAATTTTAAAGAGGTTTAACAATCTCATAAACCATTTCATTTATTAAAGGAGACTGATTTCCTTTGTGATATTCGACGTGTATGAAAGTTAATCATTTACACGTCCAAACAAACATATCATCATATCAAAACATATGTTAATTAGCTTAGATTCTTACTTCACCACCATATGCTCCACCTCCTTTCATCATTACCCTATGCGTGGCTACCTCCTTCCACCACCAACTTAGCTTGGCAATGTCACCTCCATCACCTCCTAGCTCGACTATGTCACATCAAGGCATGTGCTTGCATCAATGTGATGTTTGACGATAAGGGTTGGTTGCTTAAGTGAGATGGAGTTGTTTATATGTTTATATATTTAGGATATATGTATATATATATGTGTGTGTGTGTGTGTGTGTGTGTAAGTGTTCATGTACATATGCACATGTTTTCTTGGATGGGTATTGTTATCCTGCCTTTTGGCAAGGCCGTGACACCAAGGATTTGACTAGAAACTGAAAGCAATCCGCCCTGGAGAACGGTTATCTTAGGTCCACGATGGATACAGGAAAACTTGGTCCGAGTCCGGATTGAGCTACAATTAGCATGGTATGACAAGCAAAGCTATAAAAAGCGACATTCCAAATTTTAGGTCAATTGGATTTCGTATGCTCAAGTTATGGATCGATCAAGTTCCATGCAGAACACATCCATTTCGTATCCATCAACCCACGTTCATCATTTCATATCCATCCAGACGGATACGAAATGTGCACAAGTCCATCACTCAACATCCATCCACTTCGTATCCATCAAGAAATAGCGTCTCCTGGATCGATCTTAGTTCATTTGCTCCAAAGCTACCCATTTCGTATCGATCAGCCAATCAATCGATATGAAGCAAGAGCCAAGCATCGATACAAAACCACATACAAGCATCGATACGAAGAGTATAACCTTGGATGGATATGAAGGAAGCAGTCAAACCAAAGGAAACTATCTTTAGGCGTGAAATATGGATCTCCACAGAACATTCGCGCCACGTCGTCGACACGCAATTGATCGATATGCATTGTATCGATACAAAAAGGATCAATACGCACGTATCGATACGAAATCTTCAGCCAAACTGGAAAACCCAACCCTTGATCGATCATATCTCTCAAACTACAAGTCCAAATGCTATGAAATTTTCAAAGAAGCTTGCGTATCAACTCAAGAGCTCCCATGATCGATCGTAGCTCAATTGGAGCCAATCTTGATCCACCCCGTAGGAACTACGAGATCGCCCCAAGGACGCCTTCGGCATCCAGGGGTCACGGACCGACCATAGACCCTATTCAATAAGTGGATCGCATTAGTTGTCCGCTCTCCGGTTGGGCAGTAAGGGTCGGAGAAGGGCAATCACTCGTTCTTAAAATAAAACCAGCATTCTTAACGAAGACAACATGGATCAATCAAGGATCAATCCCAAACAACCCCAGATCAATCTAGTGGGCCCACCTACGTGTGAGAAGAGGTATTTGGAGTTTTAGGGCAGATATTTCCATATCAACTCCTATAAATAGCACCCCTATGCCAACTAAAAACGGACTTTTGGAACTTCACGTTGTTACTCTGCTGAAACTCCATTGTAACTTGAGTGCTAGTGATTTGTACTGTTGTAACTCACTTGAGAATCATCAATAACCATCAAACTCTTCAAAGTGGATGTAGGCTACAACGCCGAACCACTATAAACTCTTGTCTTTTTTCTATTTCTATTTACTTTTCTTAGTGTGATTGTTAGATTAGCCTCATTTCCCATTTAATTTCTTCATTCTAATCTCTTCAGTTACATCCGTCGAGTGTTGTGCCCAATTTTGATATAAACACTTTGGTGCTTTCATTGAGAGAATTCTGTTTTTCTTTGATTCCGTGGATCCACTACCATTGTTTGATCGCTAAAATCTAAGGAGGAGATCCAGATCTGTCTTTCGGTAGTTCCTTCCATTCTACTCCAGATTTAGGAAGAGCTACATTCATCATGGTGCGCACTACTAGAACCTCTTCCAATGCTACAGATCCAGAAGGAAGGGATAGGCAAAATCCCACACAACTAACTACAGTAGGCCAAATGTCAGCTGGAGCTTAAGATCCACTTGGTCCGGTGACTAGAGAGGAGTTCTAGACCCTTATGCAAGAGCTTACACAGAGCCGTCAGGAGCTCACTCAGCAGATCCATGCCAACACAGAGCTCGCAAACCAGTTGAATGAGGAAAGGCGAGGGAGATCTAGAAGGGAGCATGTCTCTTATTCCTTTTCTGAAAGCTTGGTGTCATCTGATTTCAATTATAGATCTATGTGCCATCGGTTGGATGGAAACTATGTAGAAGCCTCCGGGCATCAGCAGGCTGTGAATCTCAGACAGGCCAGGATTGATTCTTCTACAGGGCATCAAACTGGACCCTCTTCCCGAGGAGGGACACTTCCTTATCACACCACTCATGACCATGCAACTGCTGCTGCCATAGATCTGGAAGCCGAGATACAAAACCAACAGGATCCAGCCCCTCATCCCCGCATTCATGTTCAGGATCCTCACTTCCATGAAGACCTAGAGCCAAGGAGCCATGGAACGGACCATAGACATTGACCGGACCGTCCCCGTAACATGGAACCCGACCATGCCTTGGCCCCGAACATCCAGATGCCTAACATTCCAACTATGATACGCCAAAGAATCGGAGAAAGTCAAGGCCTCACAAACAATGATTAGGGGATCTCTAGGAGTCACACTCTGTTCACCGATGATATTCTCGATGTAGAGCCACCCTGTCGATTTAGGATGTCAACCTTGCCAGTCTACGAAGGAAATTCGGATCCTAAACAGCATATCTTGAAATATGAATGGCTTATGAACGCCGCTCGAGCTAACGATGCGGTTAAGTGTAGAAGCTTTCCTATCTCCTTGGGAGGCATTGCAACTATGTGGTTCACTCATCTACCACCCAGATCCATTTCATGTTTTGATCAGTTAGCTACCAAGTTTGTTGAGCAGTTCCATATGCATGCTACGAGACCGAAGGATGTCAATACCTTGTCCGGTGTTACTCAAGCCCTAAGAAAAACTCTTAGGCGTTATCTGGAAAGGTTCCATGCTGCTTGTGTTGCGGTCAACAATCCCAATGACAACTCTATTCTAATGGCATTGACTAAAGGGATCGATCTTGATTCCAAATTTGGTGATTGTTGGCTGGAAAACCCCCCGCTTTGTTGGATCGTTTCTATGCTAAGGTAGCCCAGTTTTTGAGGAGACAAGACGCTAGACGATCTAGGAAGCAGGACGTTGCGGGGCCCAGTGGTGAAGGCATTTAGAGGAATGTTGAAGTAATCAGACCGGTGAGAATTCTAGTAAAGTAAAATTGAACATACCGAACAAGCAAGGTCAATGGAAAGGTAATTGAGGTCAGGGAAAGAAGAGAGACCCGCATTGCGGGAGACTCAGAGCTCCTGTATTCGACCGATATACTCCCTTGAACACGTCACTGGAAAATGTTTATCTTCAGACTTATAATACCGGACAGTATAAGAAGCCAGCTCTGAAACCGTCATCTGAGAAACAAATTCAGACCGGGAAGTTCTATAGGTTCCACGATTGTTACGGCCCTAAAACAAATGAGTGTCGTCATTTGTAAGGTATCATCGAGAGATTGATCAGAGAAAGAAAGTTAGAACAGTTTGTCCGGACTTCGCAAGATGGAAGTGCGGGTCCATCTAACCCAAATCAAGGTCAAGGCCAAGCGAGACCTGATGAACCCGCACTATCGATCCATTGGTTATTTCAGCCCAAATAGGTCCTGCTTGGATGAAGATGATCTTAGTCGACCGGGGAAGTTCTATCAATATACTTTTCAAGCGCGCTTATGACCAAATGAGGATGGAAGCGAAAGATTTGAAGCTGTGCCAGTCACATATACATGGCTTTAATGGAAGTGCAACCATACCAGTTGGGATGGTGGAGTTACCCGTTGAGTTGGGTATTGGAGATCGCCGGAGAGTCCGAATGTTGTAGTTTTTCATGTTGGACATACATTGCCCTTATAATGCTTTTTTGAGCCCATTGGCCCTCGTAGATTTCAGGCAGCGATTGCCCCTTGGTGTTTAACCCTGAAGTTCCCCACTAATAATGGGGTTGGAGTGATACATGGTGATCTGGCGGCTGGACGCGCCTGTTATGTTGCAGAGTTGTGGGATGCGCAGTGAAAGGTGAAAGGAAAAGGCATGGAGGAATCTCTCTGCATTCGTATTTCAGAAAATTGACAACTAACGCCTGAGCCTAGGCTCGGGTGCCATAGCCAGTTCCTTAAGGACCTTGATCCTAAAGACAATAATGATAGGAGGAAGTCAAAGATTCCCAGGCTTCCCCAGTAGAGTTGACGATCAATGTTCCGTTCGACGATGATGACGATTCCAGAATGATAAAGGTCGGATCTCAACTTGGCCCCCGGATGAGACAAGAATTGGTTGATATTCTCCGGGCGAACCTTGATGTGTTCGCCTGGACTCATTCAAACATGTGTGGGATCTCGTCGAACATCGCGAGCCATGCATTAAATATCGACCCACCGGTATGGATCCAGAGAGATCTGCCGCCCTGAAGGAAGAAGTGGATAAACTCAAGACTAATGGGTTTATTCGTGATGCATTATACTCGGAGTGGGTATCGAACCCAGTGCTTATTAGAAAGTCGAATGGGAAATGGCGAACGTGTGTGGATTACTCAGATCTGAACAAAGCCTGCCCAAAAGACAGTTTTCCTCTTTCTAGAATTGATCAACTGGTGGATTCAACGGCCGGACATGAGCTCTTATCTTTCATGGACGCATACTCTAGCTACTATCAAATCCCGATGTACCTTCCGGACCAGGAACATACCAGCTTCGTTATTGATCTGGGACTCTATTGCTACAAGGTGATGTCGTTCAGACTCAAGAACGCTGGAGCAACCTATCAGAGGCTTGTGAACCGAATGTTCGCTAACCAGATCGGAAAGACCATGGAAGTGTACGTGGACGATATGCTTGTGAAGTCGCAACTATCTATCAACCACGTCAGTGATTTTGAAATAACGATTAACATACTCCGACAGTACAGAATGAAGCTCAATCCGTTGAAGTGTCATTTCAAAGTTGCATTAGGAAAATTCCTTGGGTTCATCATCAACGCCAGAGGAATTGAAGCCAATCATAAAAAAATATGGGCAATTTGGAATCTCAAAACTCCTAGAACCATAAAGCAGGTGCAAAGCCTCATTGGGAAGGTGGTAGCCTTAAGCAGATTCATTTCCAGATCTATAGACAAGTGTATTCCCTTTTTCGATCTGATCACAAAAGGAAAATAAAACTTCGAGTGGACAGGAGTGCGAGGGTGCATTCCAAGCACTAGTTCAACATTTGGCAACACCTCCTATCTTGTCAAAGCCGGTTGATCACGAGAGATTGTATGTCTATCTGGCAATTTCGGCATATAAAATCAATGCTGCTTTGATTCAAGAAGAGGATCGAATCCAACGACTGGTCTATTATATCAGCAAAAGATTAACAGGGGTAGAAAAAAACTACCCAAAGGTGGAAAAGCTAGCTTATTGTCTTGTTATAGCCTCAAGGAAGCTTCGTCCATATTTCCAGGCTTATTCGATCACTGTGTACACCGACCAGCCGTTATGACAGACCTTGACATGACCTGAGACGTCTGGTAGATTGCTTAAGTGGAATATCGAGTTGAGTCAATTTGACATCACTTATACGCCAAGGCGAGCTATTCAAGGACAAGTTTTGGCCGACTTCATAGTTGAATTCACCATACCAGAGGATTTTCCCGAAGCCAGTGAATCTCCCAGGTGTACATGGAAGCTATACATTGATGGTGCATCAAACGACCGTTGCTCAGGGGCTAGAGTGGTACTCGAAACCCCAGAAGGTCGATTCATATGCTATGCTTTGAAGTTTGACTTTTGCATGACTAACAACGAAGCCAAATACAAAGCTTTTCTTGAGCGGTTGAATCTTGCCAAAGACTTGGGAGTCATTGCTGTGGAGATTTACTGTGATTTGCAATTGGTGGTATGTTAGGTTTGAGGAGAGTATCAAGCCAAAGACCAGAGATTGGCTACCTAACTTACTTGGGTTCAAGAAGTGTTGAATCAGTTCGACTATTATGCTATCCACTGTATACCACGAGAGAAAAATCAGAAAGTCGATTCTTTAGCAAAACTGGCCAACACTGGCGAAGCACAACAGATGGGACTCGTCCCCGTGGAAAGGCTTACTACTCCAAGTATCGATCAGATGGAGATAGACTAGGTGCACAAGGCAACACCCGAGAGAGAGTCATGGATGACTCCAATCAAAAATTATCTTAAGCATGGAACATTACCCGAATGCAGAAGTGATAAAGGACAGGTTCTCCGAAAAGATTCTTGATTTATTATCCAGAATGGAGTCCTGTATAGGAGGGGATATTCTGTTCCTTTACTCCGGTGCATCGCCCACGACAAGATCAAACGAGTATTACTTGATGTGCATGAAGGAGAGTGTGGTGATCACACTAGGGGGCAAGCCTTTACGAAGAAAATACTCAGATACGGATACTACTGGCCAACTGTAAACCGAGATGCATCAGATTATGCCAAGAAATGTGATAGGTGCCAGAAAAATGCTAGAATTCCAAGAGCCCCGCCAACCGAAATTACTCAGATGGTCAGTCCATGGCCGTTTTCCACATGGGGCATTGATGTAATAGGGTCTTTACCTATAGCCAAGGGTGGTGCAAAGTACGCCATCGTTGCAGTTGACTACTTTACTAAATGGGCGGAAGCTGAGTCCCTTGCCACTATCACGATGAAGAAAGTAATCAACTTTGTCATGCGCACTAACATCTGTCGCTTTGGTCTTCCACACACAATTGTAACTGATAACAGAACCTAATTCAATAGTGTTGAGTTCAAATATTTCTGTCAACGCTACTGCATCCAGAAGAAGTTCTCAGTAGTGGCCCACCCTCAAGCGAATGGACAAGTCGAAGCTGTCAATAAATTTATCAAGTCCATTTTGAAGAAACGACTAGAGAAGGCTGGAGGCAAGTGGTCGATAGCTGCGCATATCGAACTACCCACAAGTCTGTGGCTGACCATACTTCGTTTGCACTTTCCTATGGATCTGAAGCCGTTATTCTAGTTGAGCTAGAAGTACCTTCTCACCGTGTGACCTATTATGATCCAAAGACGAATGCCATCCTACTCGTAGAATCACTGGACTTATTGGATGAGAATCATGAAGAGGTTGATTTGAGGGCAGCCGCACATCGCAGTCGATTCGCCCAATTATACAATGCTAAGGTCTGACCTAGAACCTTCAAAATTGGCGATCTCATACTTAAATGAATTTATCCAATCCCTTCACACTTGAAGCCGACATGGGAAGGGCTGTATGTCATTGAGCGAAGACCTGGAGATGGCACATTTAAACTATCAACTGCTAACGGTCTCACTCTGCCCAGAGCATGGAACAGCGAGAGTCTTCGCCACTATTACATATAACTGGCTTTTATTCATTTAGTTTGCTTTTCTTTTGAAATTTGTTTATGCAATTTTAGAATTTGTACTTGTAATAAGGCAACTAAGTTTGCCGTAATTTCCTTTTCCAACAATAAAGTGCAGACTCATCAAGCCAGATTGGCGATTCTTGAAGTACATCGTGCGATCATCACAATGTACGAAGAGCTAAGTCCCACCCTATGGTGGGACTCATTCAAATAGGGAGTGCTCATGATCCGACAGATCACTCGCTAAGTGAAACCCGAACTCGAGGGCAAGCAACGACAAAGTAAAGAAGGATTGAAACAGGACAATCCTCTAATGAACTCCAGCTCCCAGAGTGCGAGCTGAAGTGTAAACTCCAAAATCTAGGCTCGAGGAGGATGGATCCGTCCATCCACGACCTTGCCTCTTTTCGGGCTCGAAGAAGTTGGACCCGTCCAGCCACGACTTTGCCCTCATTAAATCCAAGATCGAGGAGGATGGATCCGTCCATCCAGGACCTCACTTATTTCCAAAGCTCGAGGAGGATGGATCCATCGAGGATGGATCCGTCCATCCACGACCTCACTTATTTCCAAAGCTCGAGGAGGATGGATCCGTCCATCCATGGCCTCGCTTCTTTTCAAGCTCGAAGAAGATGGATCCGTCCATCTATGACTTCGCTTGCCGGATCAAGGCAGATGTGATCCGACCATCCACAACCTTGACCAACTCCTTGTTCCTAGAGTGCGAACGAGATCCTAATACTTAAATAGATGTGATTGACCGTCTGTCAACTGACTCTAGATTCTCGGAGCGTGAACTAGAGTATAAACATTAAACGAGTGTGACCGACCGCTCGTAAAATACCTTATGTCCCTAGAGTGCGGATGTAATTCTAAACATTAAACGGGTGTGACCGACCGCCCATAACATAACTTATGTCCCCGGACTATGGATATGATTCTAAGTATTAAGCAAACGTGACCGACCGCCAGCATACAATTTTAATCCCCAAAGCGTGGATGCAAATATCAGCAAGCGAGCGAGTGTGATTCGATTGCTCAAACTCGTGTCACTTTAACTTTGTTTCGACCAAGTTAAGTTAAAGTCCGTGAAGGTGGAAGACGACTGTCAACTGACTACTTCAATTTTCCCTAGAACTAGGGGCATAACTCAAGTACCAGCAACTGGCCAAGACAGCGCAATGTTGGGACTCGACTCGATGTTTAATTATGACCCGAAGCCCTAACTTTGGGATGTAAAGACCTGATTCAAGTTCGACTCAAAGACTGAAACTTCACAAGTACATTAAATGGAAATGTGAGCGCTAAATTACTTACACAGATGAACACGAAATTATGCTAAAAACAAAAAAGAAATTTTATTCATAATATTCTTTGAGAAAGTAAGTACAAAATCTATCCAAAGTATCCCTATAAGCGGGGGCCAAACACACATCTATACGTGGCCTACAAAAAGCAAAAGAAAAGCATATTCCACCTATCTAAAAGAGAGGAAGCAAAAATGTGAATCTACACCTTCGGTTTTTCATCCTTCTTGCTTTTTTTCAGCGTAGACCCACTTGAGCTGCCGCTCAAAACCCTCTTTGAACCTTTACCTCCCCGGCCTGCTCCAGTTGGCTTATCTCCGGCTGGGGGAATTAAGCAGTCTCTTCCTGATAACTCAAAGGGATCGGAATATCCTCTGTGTGCGGAGCTGGAGGAATGGTGGCACTCTCGATGTCAGAGGGAGAAGGCACGCTGGTCTCGATGATAGTGCCACCCGAAGAAACGACAAGTATCGGGACCGGACCGAGACCCGCCATACCACCACCGGCTCTATGAGCCTGTTCAGCTTGCTCAATCTCGGCCTTGATTTCCTCCATATCTGCTCTTCCCGGTCTGCACGTATACCCATCGGAACGCTGCTGGTCAGACCCGAGGAGCTCGTTATGATTACGGCTTCATCGATATTGATGGGCACTTCAATAATCGAACCACTTTGATGGCTGAGGAGCGCTTCCATTAGTTGGTCATCAATCACATAATTGTCGTCGTGTGTCTCCCCAACCAAAGTGGTGACCATCGCGATTGCAGCCTCTGTTGTAAGTGCCTCCTGCTCGTGATGAATTTCTTGAGTTGCGGGAGGGTCGGCCGATGTAGAATCTAAGACTGAATGAAGATAAGAGAATATATTAGTAATATCATTTGATAGTGCTCCTGCATTTTGAAGAATGGGAGAAGTGTCCAGAATACCTTCCTTGGGTTGGCTCCCATGCTAAGCTGACGTGCCTTTCGAGCCACGCTCGATTATTGGGGAGAGATGCGGCCTATCAGGGTCATATTCCGGAACGACTTGAGGATCAGTAGAAGAAGTAAGCTCAGATTGGGACGCTACAGGCATTTCGGAGCCTACTTCGTGATGTTCAATTCTGGATCCTTCCCTAGCTTTCGGATACTTGGCTGTCAATTTTTCTTTTTCGAGAGCGATGGTTGTCTCATGAAGGACTTTAGGCTCATCTCCGATTAGCACTAGTGTTTCTAGTTCAAACTCGTCGACGGTTGCAGTATTGCTGATCACCTTCTCGTCCTCAAGCAAGCGATTCCAGGCCTTATATAGTTGGAAAGGATAGTCTTCGCCGAGCCAGTTAAGGTTGCGGTTTATCAAGACATTAGCTTTGTAAGTAACTAGGAGATCTTCAAATTCGCTCTCTATCCTGGCCTCAACTGCTTTAACTTCCCTTTCAATCCTGGCATCAGCCTCCTTGACCTTTAGATTCGCTGCATCCCTCTCTCCCCTGAGACTTACCGTCTCCTCACATGCCTCCTAGGCCACTTTATTAGCTTCATCCTTCTCTTTAAGGGCCTCAGTCAGCTTCGCCCTTAGCTCCTCAACTTCTTTTTGCGCCTCATCTCTTTCTCGGATGATAATAGTGTTACGGTGACCCATCTCCTGCACCAGGTCCATGTGAGTCTTTCTCATGTTTTCCATGGACTGCCTAGCTTCTTCGGCTCTCTGGTCAGCCTCCTTCTCTGTTTTCCTTAAAGATTCAAGCTCACTAGTGAGCACCGTTATTATTCTACCTTTTTGAGAAAGGTCGCTCTCCAGTTTCTCGACCATTTTAGCCTGTTCGAGAGATACCGCTAAAACCCTTTCAGCCATCTTAACCCACTCCCGGTACTGGTTGTACACGTCATGCATGTAATCTTATACCAATTTTTCTATGTCGTTTGGGATTCTTTTCAAGTTTGGAGGGAAGTGGAAGCCATCGAAAAAAATATTTGGGAAGTTTTTCTTCAACTTGGCGATTCGGATGGCTCCCTCACTCAATGGCTCGATAGCAGTTTGTTCTGTGACAACAGGGGTTTCTGTTTCGATTTTATGGCGCTGATCGCCGACATTTGTAGCGTGAGATGGCACTATTTGATGTGCAGTTTTGGAAGATGGCCTACCGAAGCCAGATGGTTTTGAAGGTCCTTTTGGTGGTGGAGACCGCGACCTGCAACGACACCAGCTTTCATATGATCGCTCTTTTTATCTTTCGTGGCGCTCGCATTCCTAACTGGAATAATAGTCGCGACCATAGTCTCTCTCGCTCTTGCGGCAATGTGATTCAGAGCGCGATCCAAAAGAATGGCGCGAGGAGCGAAGATTGCTGAGCATGGACCCTTGTTTCACCGTCGTGTCTATAAAATGAAAAGAGAAGGAAAATTAGTTATCTTCGAAGATTAAGAAACATGTGATTAGAAGTTGTGTGGTGCCGTGAAGTGTGTGTATGCATGTGCAAACCCCCCAACCGACCGATTATGGTAGCCTTGCTCGTTGGAGTTGCCTCCCCTATGTGTAAAGAAGTTAGGCCTGCACCGGTTCTTGAGGGAGAGTGGAGCCCCTCTAATCCAAGATCCTGGAATGAAGATATGTCATTTGGAATAGGAACATCCGACAACCCTTTCAATGAACCTTCCACCTACGGAGAAGAGGTCTTCGGACCTGTAGAAGTTGCTACAGGCTGAGTTATCTCAATAATCTTTTGCCTCTTAGCTTTGTGAATGAGAGTTTTGCCCTTTGTTTTTAATTCTGATGGTTGGAGGCCCTGTGGAGGAACAACCGCGGGCTCATGTCTAGCTGCTATATTCTCGTCGTCGCCTAGTTCGATGATTGTAACTCAAGGTGCACTCTGAGCTCCCTCGACGGGAGGCACAGTAGAAGCCCGTCTTCCACTATGCCTTACCGGGACCGCTCTAGAAACCCCTGTCAGCCCAATACTCTAGCCTCTTTCAACGAGCCCGACGGCGATCAAGTTATCATCACTAAGAACTTCGTCTATTTCTCTAAGTTCAGCGGGCACCGCCTGGAGAATTCTCACTATCTCCTTAAATTGAGCTCTTTTGGGCCGTGGAATGGAAGCTGTAAAAGAAATGCGGTGATGAGTTCAGCATCGATATATATTGCCCAGTTAATTGACGAAGAAGTTAAAGCACTTATGTCTGACCAACCATCGCCTAGAAAACCCCGGTGGGCATCTCACAAAGAACCATTATATCTTGAAGTAGCTTAACTAACTCCAAATACCTGCCACCACTTGGCAGTTCCTGACCACTTCTAGAAAAGTAAACGACGGGTTATCCCCACGACTCTTGACATTGAATAAGTATCTAATCTCTTCGACGGTCGGGGGTCGAAGGAGATGCTCCATAAATATGATGTATAAGTTATTGAGAAGCGCATATCCGTTCGGATGCAGTTGGGAAGGCACGATCCTCAAGAAAAATAATACATATCGAATGAATTGGTTGAACGGGGGAAATGTTCCGGCCACGCACATGAATCTATTACAGGTAGTGAACCCTTCTGGGGTATTGTGCGCCCTATCTTCTAGCCCCAGCAATAGAACTTCCTCCAAAGATAATCCATGCTTGAGACAAATTCTGCCGAGCATATCTTTTGAAATTTTAGCCTGGACGGAGTCCTTCAGATTCAAAACCAACACTACACCCGGTAGTTCATCCAGAGCAGGACTTACTACGTCAGCTGTGATGTCTGGCCTTTCAATTCTAGGAAGTGGAGGACTCTGCACTTCCTGCTGCTCGGAACTTCGGGGATCCATAGCTATTGAACTCAGTAAAAACCATTATTAAATGGCAAGAAACCCATGTTCCCCCTGGTGTAAAGTGAGTGATCTTGTTGTGTAGTGAAGTGCTACATAATACTCTGAATTTCTACAAGTTTAAAAGATGGTAAAGCGACAAGACTTCGAGATTCGACCAGACTGACCGTCATCGCTAACCGTCTCAACCATGCCATCCTGACTTCGAAGAACGATCCATGTTAAAATTGATTATGTTTGTGAAATTATAGTTCCTTCGATGAGCTTTGAAAGGTAGTCATATATGCAGTTTTTCAATCAAGTCCAGATATGCAAGGCTAAAGCTCATTGGAGTTAAGTGTTCAAGTATGCAAAAGGTAATTGGTTTCGTATCCATCATGGTTCGCATGGGATCATTCCCCTGAAGCCTGATTTCGTATCGATCAAAAACTTGGACCGATAACTTGTTCGTATCGATCCTATTCGTGTCCATCGATTCGTATCGATCCAAGGTGATTAATTTCGTATCCATCGATCTACATCGATATGAATTTCCATGATTCTCAAATCGATCGTAGAGGTAGCCTTCCACCATCTCCTATCGATAATATGAATTTGAGGCGAAAGCTTAAAGTCAGTGACTCCATCAGCTCCTTCCAGTGCTCCCTTCCTTCTTCTCCTCCAAGATGAGATTAAAGCACTTCCTCGACCTCACTCCAGCCATGCTCCGGCACCAGCGACGCTGGAGTTGGCCATTGCCTTGGACGAAAAGGCATGAAGGCTCGAATCTCATTGCTTTAGCAATGATTTTAGCCAATCATTTACCTAGTTTAAAGAATTGGATTAAACATTATAAGTTGGTTGTTTTGAAGATGAAAGTTTCCACGGTTCTATTTCTTTTCGGATCGATATGAAGTGAAAACAAAAGCAAGTGAAATTTTTCTAAGTACAAAAACTATTTATACGCCTTTGTATCCGAAGAAAGACGTTTCGTATCCCAATCATGTAAACCAATAGAAGCGGTCAACTCCCATCAATACAAAGAGCGCTATATGATTTCATCTGGGTCGTTCGTATCCATCATTATGAAGAATGACTTTCGTATCCATCAACACGAGTCGATCTAGCGCTTAGCATTTCGTATCCATCAATGAGTGGCCATCGACTTTGTATCCATCGATGCAGATCGATCCCATACTCAATGTTTTGTATCCATCAATACGAAGCAAGCACTTGTAAATTTCGTATCCATCGATACGAAGCACTCCAAAGTCATATCCATCTCGTATCGATAACCATCGATACGAACCTTGTCTTCATACATCCCAGATCGATCCAAGAGAGGATCGATACGAAGGAATGAACTTAAACGATCATCAATCGTTGTTACAACTAGAATTTCACATCGATTCAGGAGAGTATCGATACGAAACTCGATAAAAAAGAAAAAGAGAGAGAACTTGACAACGACCCGTGAACGTGCAAACATGAATCGGAATCAGGTTAACATATGTGCATGTATGCTAGATTAACACTCAATTTTCAAAGTTAACAGGAATTGAATGCTTATCTGGTGACAACAGGAACAACAAACAACAAATTGCTAGCACTCGACCTTCAGTTGCAATAAAACATCGCATGATCATTGGCAGCCTACAACTCGACATTTATATTACTGGATATTAATCGAAGGTTGCATCTCTTGATGAAAAGACAACGACTTTTCAACGAATTGGATAGAACTTTTTCAGAATAAAGATTGCAGCTTTTCAAAGCACATCATGTTCACACAGGACGTACTTTGAAGGGAAAATGTTATCCCGCCTTTTGGCAAGGTTGTGACACCAAGAACTTGACTAGAGACTGAAGGCAATCCACCCTGAAGATCGGTTATCTATAAGTCCACGATGGATACAGGAAAACTTGGTTCGAGTCCGGATTGAGCTACAATTAGCATGGTATGACAAGCAAAGCTATAAAAGGCCAAATTTCAGGTCAATCGGAGTTCGTATGCTCAAGTTATGGATCGATCAAAATCCATGCAGAACACATCCATTTCGTATCCATTAGCCCAAGTCCATCATTTTGTATCCATCCAGACCGATATGAAATAAGCAGAAGCCCATCACTCAGCATCCATCTACTTCGTATCCATCAAGCAATAGCATCTCCCGGATCGATCATAGTTCATTTGCTCTACAGCTACCCATTCTGTATCGATCACACTTCTACATAGTTCGTATCGATCAGCCAATCAATCGATACGAAGCAAGGGGCCAAGCATTAATACGAAACCATATACAAGCATCGATACGAAGAGTATAACCTTGGATGGATACGAAGGAAGCAGTCGAACCAAAGGAAATAGTCTTTAGGCATGAAATATGGATCTCCACAGAACTTTCGCGCCACGTCATTGACACGCAATTGATCGATACGCATTGTATCGATACGAAAAGGAGCGATACGCACGTATCCATATGAAACCTTCAGCCAAACTGGAAAACCCAACCTTGGATCGATTATATCTCTCAAACTACAAGTCCAAATGCAATGAAATTTTCACAGGAGCTTGCGTATCAACTCAAGAACTCCCCCAATCAATTGCAGCTCACTTGGAGCCAATCATGATCGATACATAGACAACATGGATCGATCAGGGATCGATCCCAAACAACCCCAGATCGATCTGGTTGGCCTACCTACGTGTGAGAAGAGGTATTCCGAGTTTTGGGGCAAATATTTCCAGATAAACTCCTATAAATAGCACCCCACGCCAACTAAAAAAGGACTTTTGGAACTTCTACGCTGTTTTCTGCTGAAACTCCATTGTAACTTGAGCGCTAGTGATTTGTACTGTTTTAACTCACTTGAGAATCATCAATAAATAGCAAACTCTTCAAAGTGAACATAGGCTACAATGTCGAACCATTATAAACTCTTGTCTTTTTTCTATTTTTGCTTACATTTCTTGGTGTGATTGTTAGATTAGCCTCATTTTCCATTTAATTTATTCATTATAATCTCTTCAATTACATCCGACGAGTGTTGTGCCCAATTTTGGTACAAACAGGTTTATGAATGTGTTCATTTGGATGTCACATAGAATTCACAATGTTCTACAACTTCTATACGTTGTATCATTATGAATTTCGATTTCGATATCCGGTCATATTTTCGCTTCTAATTTACTGTACATATATTTGTAAACAAATTTTGAAAATAATATTTCTATTATTATTTTTAAATAAAGAGCTTTTAACTTTGATTTAAAACCATTATTTAGTCATTTAAACTAAAATTTTAAATTCAATCATATTTTTATAAGTGATAAATTTATGGGTTGTTGCATAGTTTGTATTATAGGATAATAATCTTTTAAAAAGTAATTAGTGTGAATTTATTTAATTAAATTCAAATTGAGACTTATATAATGCAGAACTCTCTCATACGAGGTCCAATCGAGGAGAAACTTTTTGCATTGTGCTCGTAATGACGAAAGCTTCATGATAGAATTGGTTTGGTCAAATTTAGAGCAAATGGAAATTTGCACTAAAATCGGACGTCATTCGAATTTAGTCCAAACAAGAGCGCTTCGGCGCCAACTGGAGTTTCGGTGAGTTAAACTCACCTCTTTGGATAAATTAGCATATTATATAGCAGATAAATCTGTTTGTGTTTGGTCGAAATTATTGGCTGATTGGTTAAAATATCCTCTTTGAAAAGCATTTAGTATTTAAAATTGAAATACAAGAAAATTTGTAGAGTAATCTAGATTTATCGAAATTGTGATTATTAATCTCCAGTTGTATTATTTTATCTCAGTTATAACCCTGTGATATAGATTGTTAATTGCTGAATCTTGATTGTTTAGCACTATTAGTTCTGACGTTGTTATATGTTCAAAACTTAACCCTTGTAGCGATAAAAAATAATAACAACATTGGTTATGTGCTTTGGTGGCTATTAGTCTCAATTTAGTATTTTGAAATACTGTTAATTGCGGTTTGGCTTGAAATTTGTTTTTGATCCGGAGAATGATTTTAAATCTAACCTTTGTGTTTTCTAGAATATTTTTTGTTTAAGTGGATTTTGAACTTCTCTATTTTACTCCAACCTTTCTATTTGTCTTTTTTAAACCAATTTAGAAATGTTTTAAAGTATTTTAACTATTGTTTAATAGTGTTTTAGAAATTGTTTATTTATATTTGATTGTTTGAAGTTTTTTATCAATATTTAATATTGTAAAAAGTTATTTATTTCAATAATCAATATTGTTTGAACATTGTTGTTTATTAAAAATGTTTTGGAATTTATAACATTTTTTATTAATAACGCTTTGGAATTATTAATTATTAATTATTAATAATGGTTTAGAAGTTAATTATTATTTATTAGTAATGTTTTGCTATTAATAATAATAATTATATAATAGTGTTTTGAAGTAAATAATTATCATTTATTTATAATATTTTTAAGTTATTAATTATTATATTAATAATGTTTTGGAGTTAGAAATTATTTTATCAATGATGTTTGAAAGTTAGTTTATTATTTATTTTGGATGTTTATAGTAAATTAATTTATCAAATTAATTTTATTTATAAATAAGAAATTGATTTATAAAAGGAATCTCGTCTAATAAATGAAATTTACTAAAGTTTTTAAAAATGAAATTGGGGTTTGGATTCATAAGAATTTTTAAAAGGCTTTATAAAGAATTTTTATAAAGGATCTTTAAAAAGGAGTTTTATAAATAGTTCTATAGATTTGTAAAAGAGTTTTATAAATGGCTTTAAAAAATTATAGAATAGAGTTATAAATTGTTTTAGAAATTTATAGGCGAGTTTTATAACTTGAAAGGAGATCTTGAAATTTAGGAAGAAGTTTTATAAAGGATTTTTGGATATTTATAAAAGAGGTTTTATAAATGATTTTGTATATTTATAGAATAATTTTATAAATAGTTTTGGATATTTATAAAAGGGTTTTATAAATAAACTTGGAGATTTATTAAGAGTTTATAAATGGATTTGGAATTTTAGTCAAAGAGATATTCATAAATGAAAGAGATTAATTAAAAAGGATTTATTGAAGAAATTTATAAAAGTAATTGAGATTGGATTTCCCCAAATTGACTTTCTTAATTTTGGTGGTGTGGATATTTGTTCCATGCTTAACACTAAAGGAACACCGTTTGGATTTATCCTTATTTTCGTTTCTTTAAAAACAACATTTTTTAATCCTTTTGATATGATTTTGAAATAAGAAATCTATCATAATGTTTTGTGAATGTACTTATACCGTTGAGATAAGTATATGAATACATTTTCTAAGTAGGGAAAGTGCAGTGTTTTTGTAGATATACTTATACCATTGAGATAAGTATGTGGATATTTTTTCGAGTATTGAAAGGAGTATAAAGGTTTTGTAAATATATCTTTGTAAAAGTAATTTGATACTATTATTTACAAAGTGAATTTACTTAATGAAAGGATTAATCAAAGAGGTTGGTGGTTGCTTATGTGCTTAACCAATGTTGGTTTCCCTATGGAAATAAATTTTTGATTAGATTTTTGATTTTATTTGATAGTGAAATAACTGACTATCATATCTTGGCCAGATTTAAAACTATCGTTGTCGGTTCGAAGAGACCAGGATTGGTTATTTTATCCAAAAACCACTATGACATAAGTGTTCGAATTGGAGATATCTTGAAGATGATCATAAACAGAGTTCTTTGAAATGCAAGGGCTACTCACTACTAATTTTGAAGGTGATCCCAAAATAGACATAGTGGAAGTAGTGCCTTCAGTTTCCTTCAGACCCAGACCGAACTTGTATGGATGAATGTTGGCGTTGCAGTGCTTCCTGTAGGGCAGTGTTAACATTCTAAGTGGGATTTTCTAAGAGAAAAGAGAAAAGCGTTGCCTCAAGCCTCATAACCCGGAAAGTGGCTAAAACAGAGTAGATGCGGCATGGCTATGTATGTCGCTCCTATAAGGGTGGTCATTACCTTTTCAGGTCATTATATTATGGATTTGGTTATGAATGAGAGCTCTCAATTAAGTTTGGAAAGCAACTTGAATTATGACATATTTGGTACTATCCGGTAAGGGGTAGGCCGGTCCTGTTTTGGTTGAGGAGCAAATGTTTTTGTAGCCCTCGGTACATTTTATATAGAGATGTACTGTATAGAAGGTAGTCCCTCACCTTGTCATTGTTGGAATCCATTCTCCTATACGTGCTTACGGACTTAGTTGTGTCCAACTATGTTGGAACGTGAGATGCAAGCATTCTGGCTATATTCATAATTTACTTTAAATCGTAGACATTATTATAATATCACTGGATTTTCTATAGAAAAGTTTTGGTTATCATAAGGTAAAAACCCGTCTGTGTTTAAGTATGGTGTGGTCATACGAGATAACTTTTATTTTGAAAAGGTTTTATAAATATAGAAATCAATATGATTTATTGAGTTTCTCATGCTAGTTTACCAGATTGATTCGCGCGTTATTTTCTTGTAATGCTCGGGTCAGATCGATCATGTTTTCAAATCTAGTTTAGATGCCTTGGAGCTTCAGGAGATGAGCTGGATGTCCATGACCTATCTATCGCATATTCTTTATTTTTGCTGCATGTGTTGTTTTATTTGTTAGCATTTGTAAGGACATATTGTTATAACTATCCAGGCTGATGATTACTGATAAAGAGTACTTTGATTTTGATGTATGTATATTACAGTTTTTTGTAAAGATCTGTTATATATTATATATTACTTGGCAAGATGTAATATTATGTTCTGTCTTTTCTTTCTTTTTCCCCAACAATCTATCTTTCCGGCACATGGATGCTTGGCACGTGAATACCATGGATGCATTAGTGTCGACTTTTGAGGGGCGAAAAGGTTAGTCGTTACAGTATGATTTACAAAAGTATTTTAACCAAATCTTTAGCATAAACAAATCTATTTTTCCTGAGAGTTGTAAATTAAAATTTTCATAATTATATCATACTTCAAAATATTCTTGATTACATTTCTAAGATGTATTTAGGACAACTTGATTATGCTATTATTCTTTTTTAATATCTTTATGTATTCATTGAGTAAAAATTAATTTACTTCTATAACTAACTAATATACAATTCAACCTTTTAATAATAAACAATTACCAAAGTATATGAATTCCTTTTATTTTAATTGATTTGCATGGTACATTTATCATAACTTCTTCCTCTATATAAAATTTCTTTTAATCCAAATCATTAAAATACAAAGCTTGCTTCAATTATTTTTTTACTTCAAAATTTCTAAAAATTTGTTTCTACAATTACTTTACATTCTTTCTAACACAAATTTACATATAGAATTAATATAATGAAGTTGCATTGTCATCCATTTAAAGCGAATTGTTGTGTCAATGGACTGCAATGTTGACCTTGCACCCAACACCGCCTCGCCACTGATCTTTGCTATTGCTAATGCTTGATGGCTGCATTTGCCATCTAATATAAATCAATACTTACAGGTATTCTTATTGTTTTCATCATAGTTATTTCAACTATCAAAATTATATAATACATAAAGGCTATTTTCATACTAGATTAAATTTTCTTCTTTAAATATTTACCAAACCATTTTCCAAAATATTTTCTATCTTTTTAAGCAATACTAATCTCATCTCAAATCACTTTATATTATTATTAAAACTTCATAAAATGACTCTTTTCAATTATTATACACTAATAGCACTTCTCAAAATATTATCCATTTTTAAGACATTCTTCAAAATTTATCACATATGTATATATATACACATTTTCCAAAACATCCATTCCATTTTAAAGCAATATTTAACTCACTTCAAGTTTTATTTATTATAACTCAAACTACCATGTCTGATTGTCTCATCCTAGTGTTTAGGAAATTCCCATCAATAACGTTGGCCAAACTCCTCGACCAGAATCACTCAATGAGCAATTTAACATGATTTATATTTCCAAATATTTCTTCAATTGATGAAATTTTAATTTAATTTATGTGGTTGCTTTTATTAACTACTATCAATAAATCTTTATGTTCCATTCACCAATTAAATAACTAATAGCAATTCAATTATACACCCATTCATTCATGCATATATTAAGCAACCAATTTTTTTTAATTCCATCTTAATATTTAATTAATCACGCATATGAATTATTACCCATTTTTATAAAAGAAACAAATTCCCAATATTCCTTACGGTAGCTACATCACCGGAGATGCTGCAAGGTCTCATTATTCATATCGAGTAGGTCTCAAACTCTCAATTGTTAATTCCTAATAGATACAAATTTTAAGTTGTTACTAATAAATTTAAAACAACCAAACATTAATCAATCATTCTATCATATTATATATATAATAGTAAACTAATTAATGTGCTCAACAGCAGATTGTCAAACAGCTTCTACCGAGCAACTCTAATCATTGACGGATCAGAACAAAACAATTAGAATTTTAAGCCATCTAAGGTCTAATTTATGCAATCCAAATATCTCGCTTTTTAACAAAAGTGAGCACCCAATTTTAGTATCATTTTCATAATAATACTTTATATAGAAATTCAAAAAATTTCAAATATGTCCCGATGATTATTCCCAATAATAATTTTATATTCCTATCCCTAATAGTTAATTATATTACTAACTACCACACACCCAAGGGATGAGACTCTAAGTCGTCTAGGTTCGGATCTCGACTCTGTGCTAATTATATTCTATAATGTTCTGAATACAGCTCTAATACCAAGCTATAACGACCCCATCGCTAACACATATTATTAAAGAACATTACAAGTAATGTCGTCTAATAACACGGAGAATATGGATGGTTAAGGGTGATCGAAGGTGAATATATCTTTACACCAACAATTGACACGTCTTTATTACTTTTTGAGGATCTGAACTGAAAATTTTGACGTGTATAGTATTATACAAAGTAATAAACATACTGATTAAAAATATTGAGAATAGTATATAATACAGATAAATCAGAATCAGAGTTACAAATCACAACTGAATAATATACATCATATACATAATAAAATACGAGTCTACAAAATATCATTACTAGACTCATATAGTATATAGATCACATCCAAAATACTGTATCAGGTACACAATGACTACTAAATAATACACATGACATATCCTTAAAAATGTCAATACATACAAGGATGAAGTAAACTAAAACAATCAAAATAGTCTACTCATGTGCTAGCACAAATCCCAACGTCAACGAGTCCCTGTACATATAGAGTCTCGGTTTGACCCAAGTAATTTAAAATAAATGGGTCTGATTATATCTAATAGAAAGATGAGATACCGATAGCATAAATATATGACTTGATAATAAATATGTCATTGTAAAAAAATATGCCAGAACAAATGATCATAATAAAGCATATCAAATAAAATCACTATTTCATAAATCCATATATGACTTAACCATAAAATAAGTCATCTCGAACTATGCCTAAAAACCAATTATCCATAATAAGGCACATCAAACCAAATCACCATTTCAAAAATCCATACCAAGTCTTAAATGGATTACCATCAAAAATATGGTGATAACAATTCAAAATTCTCCAGAGCCAAATGATACTAAATATCCATCCCAAAATCTCTGAAGAAAAATCATCACTAATAAAATAATAATGTTAGTCAACTATCAGTTTAAAAACAATAACACGGAGCCTAAACCAAATACATTGAAATTAGTTTAAAACCCAAATAGACCCCTCCATAGAGTGTAATAGGCAAACCAAATAGAGTGATATCATTGTAAAAACCAAATAGACTACTATGTGAATTTACCAAACAAAACAAAATAGGTAAACATTGTCTGACTATACACCAAATAAACTAATAGGTCTGCATATAACACTTGTCCAAGGGACGAAAGGGCAACCGTGCCATACCATAACAAATGTAAACACACCAACTAGGTCTGCCCACCCAATTCTAAAAATGTATCGACTCTTAGGTCAATGAAAAATGAGTTATCTTCTCTCAGGGATCTATCGGCCAAAAAATAAAATTCGAATACCCTAAGTTAACACAACTCTAAGTGTTAATTACTATCACTCAAGTAATCACAAGAATATAACTAACTGCCCATACAAGATAGTAAATTTAAGTATTTACTAAAAGCAAGTAAATTCCACTCAAACTTCATTTAACAAATTATAATAATAAGCGAAAGAATTGTATGCAATGTCCCATACCAATCAGACAATTCAATCTTTTATTAAAATTCTTTACCTAATAGATAATCATGAAATCTCATCGAAATTTAATTCAAGCTTGCATAAAAATAGCCAAAGGCTAAATACAATAAAGGCCAATAAAAGCAGATAATATAATTTTATGGTTTGAAAGCAGATAATATAATTTTATCATATAGAAAATGAGTTCTAAATTACTTTATCTACAACTTACTTTCAAACTTATCACCTTTAAAATCCTTGAACTCGTATTTAAAAGGAAAAGAGTTAAAAGGTTTTAAATCTAAAACAATAGAACTTCTTTTAAAAATTAGAACTCAACCCAACATTTTCTATAATTAGTAACTTTCTTTATTTTAAAAATCTATATATACATATATAATTATTTTTCATAAAATCTTAAAAAACTTTAAAAACTTATTCTATATCTTTAAAACAAACAAATTATATAATAAATATATGTATTTACTTTCCATAAATATTTGTAAACTTTAAAGTCTTATTCTCAATCCCTTCAAAACGGAACTCTTAATATACTAAGTAGTACATCTATTTTCTTTAAAATAAATCGTCAAAGGGAATTGAAATTCTAATAATCAACTGCTATTAGTAGTCAAAAGGTATTATAGTCAATAACAAACTCAAAATTAATGAGGCAAAGCAACCAAAGGAAAGAGTCAAATGCCATTAGGAACGGGGTTAATGTCCAGTATGTTGCTCCACCGGTCGACCGGTGATATTGGACCGGTCGACTACCTATCGACCGATCGACATAATTTCCTAGGCATATATTTCTCAGGCGATTATCGATTTCATTTTGGTGATCCACTTTAGCCAATTCTGATGAGTTGCAAACCATACAAAGAACACTATCAGGTCATACTAACAACTCAAATTCAAGTTATATCTACATAGGTGCTTATTGAGTATGTTTGTGCTTAGCTAGAAACCGACATTATTGAATTCAAAATTTTAGATTATCTAATTAATTTAACTGATCAACTCATCTCATTAGCAAATGAATCAAATAGTAAATAATCTTATATCATGGATTGAGTAGCATGAGATTTTCATCTCACTTTGAATCCCAAAAAAACCAAAATTGCAAGCATCGATTCACTAAAATTTCCCGCATTTTTGTCCTCAATGCAATAGTTATTTAACATAGCAAAACTCAATATTTTCCTACGAAAATTTTAAAGAAGGTAGATAAATGGGTTACGAACAACATATCATAACTTGAGATTTTTATGATTTTTCTACAATTAGTTATGGTTTTTATACTGACCTGCGTTTTCAACCTTGATTTCACTTTTCCACTTGGAAAATCAACTAACTATGACCTTCAACCATTGCCAAAACTCTAATTTTTGGATCTAATGGATGGAGAACGCTGTAGAGAAGCTTATTCTATTTATTTTAGATTTAATAGTAATTTTCTGAGATTAGAATGGCTTGAGTTAGGGCTTGGCTAGGTTTTGATTTGGGAAAGAATAGATTTATGTTGTTTTTACTATAAGTTAAGAAATGAAATAAGATAAGGATAAGTACAGTAGTTTACTTAGCATTCTTTCTCAATTGCCTTTCCACTTTGGTTTGGGCTATGGGCTTTTAAAGAATAAATTAGCTAAAAAAAGAATTCAATTGTTCATTTACAATTAATAAACATTGTTTTCTAAAGTACATTATAGTCCAATTAACTAATTTACACTAGTACAAAACAGATCAGTTGCTTCGCCTCATTTGTGTCGGTTGTCCATAAAACCGACACAAATAGTGTAATTTGTGTCGGTTGTTTATTAACAACCGAAACTATTGACTTATGGGGTAAGAAGAAAATGTTAAAAATGTAATTTGTATCTGTTGTTCTTAAGAAACCGACACAATTGAAGGGAAGCAATAGATTTACTCGTGTCGGCTGTTTGAACAACTGACACAATTAAATACAATAGCATCAGTTGTCCAAACACCGACACCATAGGCACACAACTTTTCCCCCCAAATCCATTTCAGCCGCCCCATCTTTTCCCGCGAACCCCAATAATTACTGACTAATTCGTAAATCATGTCCGAAATCCTAATTCTCATTCTTCTCCTCTTCCAAACCCAAAATCTAATCTCCACCTCGCCACCTCCAGGCCTGGACACCTTCCTCTCCTCCCTCCCCCTCTCCGATCCCCTCAACGCCAACGACTCCTTCCTCACTCTCCCCTCCTCCCTCAAAAAGTCCCTCAAAGGTAATTCTTCGAAGACCTAACCGCTACAAACTTTATTTCTCCCTCTGCTCTATAATGGACATTAGCTCAATCTTTTCATGCTAATTCCTTTTTTAACAATGCGCAGTTCAATTTAATTCTCATTTGAACACGATTGTACAAATTTTACTTTCGAATTCTCACTTGCAAAAAAGAACGAAGGAATGGCCATGATTTATACTGAAGATGTCAAAGACTAGATGTTATTCCCTTTGTTTGAAAGATAGAAATGCTCGCGTCCAGATCTGGAAATGATACCTGATGTCGAAAAATAATCGGCTGCTTAGAACTGCAATTTGCCTGGAGCTACTCATCTCAATAATTGTAATGTATAAATTCGTTTACTTGCTGTTTTAATTTCTGATGAAACTCCTTTGCTAAATAAAAATGTTTAGGCCTCGGCTCTTATTGCTTAATTATGCTTGATGGAACAAAAAATTTAACCATTGATTGCTGTGTTTGAATTGATTGAAAAAATGTTTAGGCTCGCCTCCATCACCTAGAACGGTCGCGTTACCTATCCACCTGCCACCACCGTACAGACCATCGTCACCCTCTCTAGCGACCGAACCCACGTTTCCCCGCAACTACTTCCCAGCCGAGGCAGAGAGCCATCACCGAAGCAGTCATGACCGCTCCTCCCACTGCCCTGCGTCTTCACCGCATCGCCTGTATCATCACGGCCACACGTAGCTTCCATCTCGGTAGAAATCTTCTCTTCTTGCTTCATATCTCCTCTCTGTTGCATTGAGGTAAATGAATATATCTTATTTTGTATATATTCGAACGGTACACAGTATCGGTGTTAGATATATTGATTTTTAAAAATATTGTTTAAAGAAAAATTTTGTAGCTTGTATTGATGTTTCCTATAGCTTGTTCACATCCATTTCTTTGCATTGGCCATTAAGCCTGCTCGTGACATTCGACTAAAGATATTAATATATATTTGTATATTTATAACCTGAGTATGATTTTGAATAGTTTATATATACAGTTTTTGTTCACAACATGGAAATAATCAACGAGAACAAGATAGACGAAACCTAGCTAGAGCAAGACCAACAATGTTGGGTGTAGATCAAATTATTATTGGTGTGGATTTGTTACCTCGGTAGTCATTAGAAATGGTAATAGTATAGGTTGTTATTTCATATGTGTATGCATCCCCTATGGCTGTGGGTTCAACGAGCAAATCGACAGCCCTTTACCTCGAAGAGTTGTTGAATATACGTTTTAGAATTGCAAAATGAAATTGAATCACTTTGTAATGCCTAAGTGAACTGCAGATATATCATTGTAGAGATGCTTGGCGTAATAATTAGGAATATTTTGAGGTTCATGTTATGTTTAGGGAGGAGGTTGTATCACTTTATCTTGTATCATTGCATATATTTATCTTTCTTTAATTTTGTTAATTTATCTTTGTATGCGTGCGTATTAAATGCATTTGTATTTATGTTCATATTTCCATCCGGTTATACAATCATTTTACAGAAAAATAAAGAAAAACATTACACGAAACAGTAAGTAATTTTACAAAAAATAGACATCAGACTACACTAGATGAGATAGTACATAACGTAGGACATTAAATGAAACATTACATAACATAGAATGTTAAATGAAACATTACATTACATTATTACACTGGACAATATGGAACAGTACACGAAACATTACACTGCAAGGTAAAACTTGACAACGTAGATATAGACAAGTAACACTCACCCATAAGGAGCGTGATAATAGGCGAGAACACTGTGATACTGCTGCTGGCGAACATTGCTACAATCTAACTTATGGAAAGAAGTGTCTTTTCTTCAAGTTTCTACAATCTAACTCATATATGCTTCATTTATTTAGAAGTCAAATACATCGCTTAATCTGCAAACCGAACCGAGTACAGCAATTTCAACAGATAGCTTCATTCATTTACGAGAGTGTGCTTTTAGATGATTTCGAGTATTTAGGAAATAGTGACGATAACGGGAATTACAAAGTAGGTAGAGCTCTGCTCACAGTTGACTATGACAGCGGGTATGACACCGATTCTGCTCAGGTTCGTTCAGTTTCAAGTGGTTCTAAAGATAAACCGCGGTTTGTTTCCAAAGTTGGTGGTGGGGGATGCAAGTGAACCAGCATAGATTATTTCTGCTGTGTGCTTTTGGTTTGTCCTCTAAAGCGTTTGTATCTTTGAACCTATTATTTCTGCTGTGTGCTTTTCTTTTGTTCTCTTTCAGTATATGAGAGATGTTTGTATTGGCTTTGTCGAATAAACACCATGGACTAGGTTACTTTGTGGATTATTGTTGAAGCATGATACAAATTTACAGAAAGTCAGTAAAATTAACAACACTATCTTATCTACCCATTTAATTTTAATTTTGATTTTTATAGAATGTTTTATTTTGGCTATTCCATTGTGAAGTCTATAAATACTAGTACAAACTATGCTAAGTACATGAGGTTTATATAATTTATAAACCTTAAATGGTAGATTTCTTAATTATATAAAAGTGAAACATATACTTTTAAATTGTAATTTTTTTGAAATGACTTTTTCTTGGATATTATTGACAAAAGTTTTATGATGAATATGGTTAAATAATTTGAAAGTATAAAAACTATAACTAATATTTCTAGAAACAATGCTATTATACAACAAACAACAACATCAACTATAAGTTATTCATAATCTGGAAGCATTACATTACTAAGAATGCTAACTAATTCTTAAATCAAATTGTTAGCAATTTATTCATTTTATCAGTTGCATGCTAACATTATTTGATATGAAACTAATTCATATTGAAACTAATGTAGAAAGCTAAGAATAATAACTAATGGGAATTAATTGTATTTAACTCTAGATCAAAATAAAAATAGTGAATATATTTAATCATGAAATGAATGACATTAAACTCATTATAGTTTGTAGATAACTAATGATACTAATGATGATTATATAGTGCTTAAAATTTACAATACTAATCAACATAAAATTGAGGACCATGGGAAAATGAATATATATTCATTGTTACATGCAATGGACTAACTATGATAAATATATTTATTATTTTTATCATATAATATAGCAAATGATGATGAGTTTTTCTGGAACAGAGGATATACGTTTTATGCGGATCTAAGATTAAATGGAAAAAGATTAGCAACGGAGTTTGCAATGGAAACATGCTTGAGAATCATTTTTACTTTTCACTGTTAGTAATCTTTACATGTAGTACATTTGTGTCATTAATGAAAATATTAACGATTAGTACATCGATGATTTTAACATTTCATTTCTTTATGATATACATTTTTATATGTAATTTTGTTTTTTTGATGAAAACTTAATGCAGGCGATTGTTGAAGAGATACTGAAGCTATTACCCAGGACTCAACTTGACTTAAAAAGGGTAAGTCTGTTCTCTTCAATTTATCTCTTACCTTTATATAAAAATAAACTTGTTCAAATACTCTAGAGACCCCTTGTAGCTCTACAATCTTATAACAAATTCATATGATTCTATTTACAGCTCTACTTATAAATATAAATTAATTTTCCTTGTACATAAATACGAATAGAAAAATAACCACCAGTCTCAATATCCAATTTTTGGTTTGACTAATGAATTCACATGAATGATTATTCCAATGTCTCTACAGGATTTGAACCATGCTCAAACACATTGTAACTGTACCACTAATCACTGAACTAGCGGATTGTTCTCAAATGAATGAACTCAAGGAAATATACATAAGACTTGTTATAATCATTATCATTTTATTCTTTTACCAAAGCCCAGTGGGTTTGCCCCAGTCCATGTACTTGGTAGGCTGTCCTCTTTTCCGAGCCTGCAAATATGGTCTTTATGATTTATTCTCTTAATACTAGCATATGAGCTACAATTATATGTAGTGATTTGTTTCAGGATCTGATAAAATTAACAAAATCTTAGTTGCTTGAAATCCAATTGATGGTGCAACAAGTATTAAATCAACATCTTTTTCAATATTATTTAATTTGTGAAGTAATTAAATCTATGATTATTCTTTGTATACCAAGTTATGATGGATTCATGAAATTTCTTCTTTAAAAATAAAATTGGGAGATGTTAAATTTACAAGTTCTTCAGATCATTACCTTTTTCTTCCTCCAATAGATCCCTTTTCTTTTGCGACAAAGTGTTAATCTCTTTGTGATTGTGTTGTGCAGTGGAAAAGAAGAAAAAAGAACTCTTGGAGGGGAGAAAATCCACAAACAGAAGGAGCAATTTTGGTACATATTTCAAATTTTATCTTTTAATGTATACATTTCAGCCTGTATTGCTTGAAAATGGGTTTAAAAAAGTTTAATTTTTCAGTGTCAACATTAAGCATCGGTTTGGAATACTTTCAGTGTCAACATTAATGTATACATTTCAGCCCAATATTGCTTGAAAATGGGTTTAAAAATAGTTCAATCTGGATGTTTGCCGAATTTCTTATTTGGCAGAATGTCTCAAAAACTACTGAAGGTTAATATTTATTTAAGCAATTGCAAATTATTATTATGCTACTGCTCTATGTATGATTATACTTGCACCTGATCAATTTCCTTTTTCTTGCATCTTGCAGGTTCACTATTACAAGAAGATGATATTATATGTTACTGCTTGCTTGATTATAACATGAGAACTACAATACATCTGACCACCAAATGTATTTGATTGTTATGGCTGGAAGTCTGGAAATGGAAGAGTTCTGGTTGATGTATGGTCTGGTTGAAGTGGAGAAGCAAGGCAATGCAGTGGTTCTGGATTATGACATTGGTGGCAAGTTGATGGAATTGGGGCTATTGGCAGCAATAGAAGATGGTTGTCAGTAGGAACAGTGAATAAGGGGTATGGTTGGTGGAGGTATATATTTCTGGTGTGCACTGTTTAGGTAGATGAATGGATATGGAGTTGGACAATATCTTTTGGTTTGTGGTGGTCTGATGTTAAGGTTGGGGGTGTGTGCACACTTCACTAGTGTGGTTAGAGGTAGTTGCAGGGAAAGACTTATATGCACAGAGGAGTAGCAGTGATATAAAGAGATGGACGTGGATGGAAATGTAAATGCAGCAGTAGGTTGATGATGTTGTATCACTGTGCAAGTGGTTGAATGGTTGGAACTTGACAGTAATTTGGCAGGATGAAGATGAATGGTTGTATAGTGGGTGGGTGAAATAAAGTGTATAGTGAGTGTTGTAGTAGAAGTGGGTATGGTGGTAGAGTAGTTCGGCTCAGTGTGATGCTGAATGTGTGATGTGAAGGCAAAAGTGTGAAATGATGTGGTCAGAAAGCAATTAGGTAGTGTCAAAGATGGCCTGTATAGTTGTGATGTAGAGGATTGTGGACAGTGGCAGTTGTGAAGTTTGGTTGAAGTTTGTATAAGTGATGGTTTGTATGGGTGAAGTTGAACTGTTGACAGAGGTGAGAAGGTAGTGGGAATGGTGGTTTGTGCTTGTGGGTACTATGATGGGTGAACTGGTTGGATTGAAGGCTTGCAATGGGGAACGTGATGTTGTAGTTGAAGTATTTGGCAGAGAGGTTGAGCAGAGAGTAGTAGCACAGTTGAACAGTGGTGATGAGTGCAGTTTTGTGAAGTGGCAAGGGAAGAAATGTATGTGTGGGTTGTACAACCCAAAATTTAGCTAGTTATATAATGTATAATTGGATGTAGTTGTTTTTTGTTGTGTACGCTGATCTTTTGTAACGTACGTTGGTATTTTGTTATGTACGTTATGTTTGTGATAGATTATATTCTATTTTGTTCTGTAAACAAGAATTATGTTGATGGATAATATAATTATATTTTTTGTTCAATCAGTTCATAGTAACGTTCGTTTATAAAAAATTAAAATTCAATTTCATACTGTTTTTATAATCTTAAACGGTAATAATATTTTTTTTTGCTTCAGATATAACTTGTGTCGGTTGTTACTTCAAAGGGAACCGATACAACTGCATATCAATTGTGTTGGTTGAAAAGGTTTTTCTTAAAGGACCGACACAATAAACGGTGGTTTGCTTCACTATACAAGCTGATTTGTGTCGGTCCTATTAGAAAGACCGACACAACTGTTCATAGTTTTGTGTCGGTTCTCTATTACCAACCGACACAAATAATTGATATTTGTGTCGGTTGTACAACCGACACAACAGAAAAATGTCTTTTGTGTCATCTTCATTTGAGTCGGTTGTAAAACCGACACAACAGGGGTTACACAACCGACACAAATGACCAGTTTTGTTCTAGTGTTACTTCTAAAATGTATTTAAACCCAAATAAAGATTTTCCAATTAAAAATCTATTAAATTCCAAATTAATCTTTACTAACCCACCTTTTGCCAAGGCATTAGACGGGTGGACTTAACCTAAGACTTCACGAATATCAAGGTCAGTAGCCCAGAGCGATGATTGTAAGGTCCATAAATCAAGTACAGGCAATGATATGAAGCGACGATCAATCAAGACCAAGAGATAGAATCTCCAGAATATTCTGAGTACAGATTAGTACCTCCCCCAAATAGTGGATCGGTGCATATCCCTTTCCATAGGGGATCGATACATATCCTCAATTTTTGTCCCAAATTGGGTGAGATCGGTATAGATGGACAAGGAAGGCCCCATAAGGCTAGATGTCAAATTTCAAGTCGTTTGGAGTTTGTGTGCTCAAGTTATAGGAAAATTACTTCACCTAGAAAAGGATCGGTATAAAAGGGATTGGTATAAAAGGGGTCAGCATATTTCAGCCAAGCATGTACAACTTAATGGAAAACAATCAATATCTCAATATCTACACATCTAATTGACATGAAACTTGGAGCATAAGCTACCTACAACATGTGGAACACTCCACAGGGATCGCACATCATTTGGAGCAAGTTGGAGGGATCGGCCCCTATCCCACCATAGGGATCAGCTATAATCAGCCTTCGCACCATATTGCAATAAAGATCAATCAATAATCGAGTTCTACTAATCCAGTTGGCATGAAACTTGGAGGATATACATAATATAACATAAAGAAGCTCCCTTAGGGATCGCATGTCATATGGAGGAGTTTGGAGGGATCCGCCCTTATCCCTCCAAAGGAACCGACTAAAATAAGAATATATGCATCACCACTTCACGAAAAATACGATATCTCACAAACTGTATGTCGAAATGGCAAGAAATTTGGAGGGCAAGTAGCTAACATCATGGGGAACTCCCAAAGGGATCGCACTACATTTGGAAACCAAAATAAGGATCGGTACCGATCCATATTATGGGCCTCAAAGGGCCTAAAAATCCTTAGGTTGCCTCATTATGGCCTGAAGGTTCTTCTGCCGAAATTTCACCCTGATCCGCTCACATCATTCCCAATAAATATAATAGGCATGGCGTAAGAAAAATGATCTTCTTTCTGCTTCACTTCATCTTCTACCTAGGATATACTCTGCCAATTTTATTCTTGAATTTCATGGATTCGTAGCTGTAATTAGCAATATAAACTAATAAAAGGAAAATCTTTGGATTGGATGTAGGAAGAGTTAACCAAACCACTATAAATTTTTCTCTCTATTTACTTGCTTTCTGATTGTTTTAATTTTGTTCTTCATTATTTCTTGTCATATTTCTGTAATTGGATTGGATATTGGTGCTTTTACATAATTGGGTGTTGGTGGCCAATTTTGATGCCAACATTTTGGTGCTTTCACTGAGAAGGCTTGCACCCAAGGATTTGGAAGCTTGGATACTTAGTTCTAGGAAGCAATGGCTTGGCAATCAACAAGGAGAGTGCTACCGAAAAGGAGCCACCATGGAAGGAGTTAGGAGGCTTCCTAAGGAGCTGGGGCTAATCAAGCATTTATCTATATTACCAGGGATGAAATAGAAACGATGATGAATATTGTGCAAGAGATGATGCTGAAAAGACAAGAGGAGATATGTAGAATTTAATCTGATGGTTTGGACAAGCTGGAGCACAAAACCAAGAGAATAGAGCAGTAGGAGCTCATGACAACTTGGATCAAGGAGTTGAAGCATTTGGAATTGTTGGAAATCAGAATGGGAACATGGAAATAGAGCTAATGGACAGAGGAATGGAACAGAGCAGCTGGGGGCAGTCCTTGGCCATCTTAGAGGGATCGGCATTGATCCTTCTAGAGTGATCGGCACCGATCCTCAAAGGCAAAGGGGCATGCTCCTGGGTCTGGTCGATCGCAATATTGGAGGACCTGAGATCAATCCCATCGAGCTTGGTGCGAATCAGAATTTGGATGCTTGTTTGGAGGGATATGCTCCAGAATTCCCTTGTAGGATCGAGAGGCAGCTTGGACATGATAGGAGACTACCATTAGAAGGCAACGACAGGTTTGTAGAGATGATCAGGCGAGCTATGCATGAAGGATTGGTGAACAAGGATCTGGAGGATGTAAATAGAAGTCCACTCACTCCTAATATCATGAATGCTAGGAATCCACCAGAATTCAAACTACCAACACTGGAAGTTTATGAAGGAAAGTTAAATCCGACTATGCATATGATGAGGTATATGGGGCACATGGAAGTAGTGGGGGCATCATAAAAAGTCTCAGCATCCACCAGTACTTAATGGACGTAGCTTGGCTTTGGTTTAGATAGTTGGAAAGCGGTTCTATTAGCACATGGATGGAATTAGTCAAAATATTTATGAACCAGTTTCGGTTTCACATTATGAGATTGAAGAATGTGATGACATTGAAATTAGTAAAGCAGTGGGTAAGAGAATCACTCAAGAATTTCTTAACCAGGTTCAATGTGATAGTTGTTTCGGTGGATCGACCAGATCCATTGATGGTTTTGATAGCGGCAGTCTCAGGACTTGCAGATAATTCATACCTTAAGATATCACTGATACTGGATCCACCGATGGATCTCGGGGAATTCTATCATTAAGTAGAAAGGTTTTTGGGACAAGAAGAGGCAAAAACTGATAAAGAGGCAACATTAGTTAATATGATATGGGGTGGAGAACCGCATGATGAATGCTTCGCAAAAGAAAAGGGTAAATGGAATATGGACAATAGCTTCGATGGATCAAAGTGGCAGAGGGGAGAACCCAAATTCTCTTCTTACTCGAAATTGAATAAAACCCTAGAATGGATATATCTAGATACTCGAGGATGCCTTCCATATTGAAGGCCGGTAAGGAGGGAACCCTATGAACGCTAACGGACATCAGGAAAGTGTTGCCTATTCCATGAGCTAGATGGGAACGATAAAAATAACTGCAGGCATTTGAAAGATATCATTAAGGAACATGTGAGGAATGGTCAGTTACAACGATACGTAAGGATTCGGGCTGCGGCGGTGGAACAAGAGCAGCCACCGTCCACCTTGAATGAAAATAGCACCGGATCAAGGCATCATCATCAACTTGTCATCAATTGATCGGGATGGCATGGAATAAGTAACAAACTTCGAAATAAAGTGGCTAAGTCCCTTACACATGTACGGAATCGAGAATGGTCCCTGGGCATGCTCTGAGATGATGATAAACCGTAGTGCTCGAGTTTATGAAATTTGTTTTTACTTCTTATTTGCTTTGAACTCTTATTTTTCTTGTTTTATTTGAACTTTGGTTTATTGGTTGTATAGACTTTTGTTTTATATTTTGGCAAATGGACTTAAGAATACTTAAATTTGGATCAATATAATAGATAACACATGTCGCGATTGTGGTCCTATCTAGAGAGACAGGATAACAATCGCAAGGTAAGGGTCTTTTTGTTGAGTGAACACGATAAAACGGACTTGTGCATCATGGATTAAGTCCTTAAATAGGTATCGGGACCAAAGAATAAAACCCAACGGGTTGTCTGGTTGGACTATGCCTGGCAAGGGGTAGGACGCTTCGCTCGAACGCAATGGATCGACCTACTCAGGCCGTCAAATATGGATTGTGCTCAGCAAGGATTTGAAGAGATCAAGGTCGTCAGGTATGGACTATGCCTGACAAGGGGTAGGTTGCCTCGCTCGAACATGATGGATCAGCCTACTCTGGTCGTCGAGCACGGATTGTGCTCGGCGAGGATCTAGTGAGATCGAGGATTTGGATTAGGACAACAACCCAGAGAGGTCATGGATTCGGATACCAGTTTCGAATAGCAATGGATTTGGCTTTGGATGGATGCGGATTCGGATACAACGATCTAGAGAGACCGTGGATTTGGATTGGCTTCTAGATTGGAAAATACGGCTATCAATGGATTTTAGATTTTGGATTTATGGAAATTCAAAACACACCTTCCGATTGCAAGGAATGTTTTGGAGGGCAAAGTGTTAACCCACCTTTTCCCAAGGCAGTAAACATGCTGATTTAACCCAACAGACTTCACGGTTATCAAGGCCAGTAGCACAGAGCAATGATTGTGAAGTCCAAAAATCAAGTACAGGCAATGATATGAAGCGACAATCAACTGAGACCAGGAGATAGATTCTCCAAAATATTCTAACTAAAGATTAGTACCTCTCCCGGCATTGGATCGGTGCATATCCCTTCCCCTAGGGTATTGATACATACCTCTATTTTTGTCCAAAACTAGGTGAGACCGGTATAAAGTGACAAGGAAGGCCCCATGAGGCTACATTTCAAATTTCAAGTCGTTTATATTTTGTATGCTCAAGTTATGGGCAAATTACTTCACCTAAAAAAGGGATCGGCATAAAAGGGATCGGCAAATTTCATCCAAGCAAGTACAACTCAATGGAAAACAATCAATATCTCAACATCTACACATCCAACTAATATGAAACTTGAAGAATAAGCTAACTACAACATGTGGAACACCCCATAGGGATCACACATCATTTGGAGCAAGCTGGAGGGATCGGCTCCTATCCCTCCATAGGAATTAGCTATAATCAGCCTTCGCACCATATTACAATAAAGATCGATTAATAACTTGAGTTTTACTTATCCAATTGGCATGAAACTTAGAGGCTATATGTAGTATTACATAGAGAAGCTCTCCTAGGGATCGCATGTCATTTGGAGGAGTTTGAAGGGATCGGCCTTATCCCTCCAAAGGGATCGGCTGAAATTAGAATATATGAAACACCACTTCACGGAAAATGCGATATCTTATAAACCGTAAGTCGAAATGGCACAAAATTTGAAGGACTGGTAGAAAACATCATGGGGAACCCTCCAACAGGATCGCACCCCATTTGGACACCAAAATAGGGATCGATACCGATCCCTATTGTGGGCCCCAATGGGCTTGAAAATTCTTGGGTGACCTCGTCATGGCCTGGAGGTTTTTCTGTCGAATTTCAACCCAATCCTTGCACATCTTCCCCTATAAATATAGCAGGCACAGCATCAGCAAAAGGATCTTCTTGCTTCACTTTATCTTCTACTTAGGCTATATTCTACTAAATTTATTATTGAACTTCACGAATTTGTAACTGTAATCAGCAATATAAACTAATAAAAAGAAAATATTTAGAGTAGACATAGGCCGGGGTTAGGTGAACCACTATAAATCTGCATCATTATTTGCTTGCTTTCTGATTGTTTTAATTTTGTTCTTCATTTATTTCTCTTTATATTTCTATGATTTGACTGGATATTTTATAGGATATTTTGATGCATATGGAAGTGGGATTCATAATGATATATGCATGCACAAGGAAATACAAAGGAATGAAGACGAAATAATTCAAGTTCAAGATCATGGAGGACCCCACCCACTTACTTAAATGTACAATTAGGATCTAATGGACAACTAAGTGGAGGTTAAAGCTTCATGCACATCAAATGATGGATTAATTAGTGGCTAATGGTTACTTGGTGGCCACACTTCCTAAAGGGCATTTTGGGAAGCTCCCTAAAAATAAAATTAGGGTTTTATGCATGTATAAATAACCCTCTTATGTACATGAACATATCTTCTACTCTTTCATATTAGTTAGGAAATGAAAAATACAAGCTGTAATGGCAATGTTTTATGAAATAAAAATGGCTTCCAAGCCTCTTTCTCCTTTCTTTTCTACATGCTTTTCTTTGCTTTTATGTTAATGTTTATTTCTATGCTCTCTTTCTTTTAATGTTCATAGCTTAGATTTACATTTATGCAAGCAGTGTAGTTTTAATTTTTATGTAATAGTTAGTAGCTAATCTCTCTTTCTTCCTTGCTTAGTTTTAATTCCTTTGCTTTTTAATGTTGAAATTTACAGGTGTTGATTTGATAACACAAATGAGTAGCTAAACCTCCTCAATTTAGGGGTAATGAAGCTCTCTAACTTTATGTAATTTCAACATTTTTATGATTTATGATCTCTTTGTTTATGCTTCATGAAAGTGAATTTTGATGTAGGTTTATACAAGTGGGTTTGATAGCTTATATTGCTTATGCAAATGAGCTATTCTTATTCAACATAAACACAATTTACATCATCATTTGCTAACTAATTTTTGATTTTGAAATGAAAGTAAAAATGAAATTTGATGATCTATATTACTAGTTACAATAGTAAATAGATCATACTTAAAATAGCTTTTGCTTTGGTTTATAGTTGTTGTATTATAGTTCGATGGTTTGAGTTATGTTAATTAATAACATAAACAAACAATACTTATGATAAATACAACAATTATTTCACTTAACATCAAAGCTAGAAATCATAAATTATTGTTTGTTGATTTACAAAAATATGGGAGTGGAATTATCCCTAAATTGTTCTCTAGTCTAATAGTTTTTAAATCACATTTTAATTCTAGCTTTAGCTTCTTTTTTTTTAGTTAACAAATTCATCTCACTTTGGTCTAATTTGATTGAATTGAAAATTTTAAAATCTTAAAAATTCCCTGCGGATCGACTCGTACTCGCCACGTACTAACTTTTGTATGTCGTGCACTTGCGGTAAAATTTAATTTGAAATTTTTCGGCAAATTTCTAAACTGATAGAAAATTTGCTGATTAACAGTATCTAAGTATATGTACATTTTTATAAATAAAAATATACATTTAATATATATATATATATATATATATATATCTGTATGTGTGTCTATGTGTATGTGTATGAATATACAATAAGTATTTATTATATTGAAATATAAAAATATTTTGAAAATTATTATACGTACATACATATAAAAGTCTTTTATATTTAAATATTAGTTTGAAATTATAATATATATTCAAGTTTTTTATAAATCCGAGACAAAATTTTATGTATATATATTTATTTAAAAGGTACAAACAATTAAACATTAATATGTATGTATATATATACAACTATATTGAAGTATATGTAGTTTAAATAACTTGGAGTATAAAAAAGACGTGTTTTAAAAATTATTGTTATTTTTAAACTATGAATAATTTATTTGATATATATTTATGTAAGAATAATGTGTACATATATATATATATTATTTAATTTACATATATTCATTTATATAATTTTAAAAATATTTTTAATCGAAAGAAATAATTTATTTGTTTCATAATTTTTTATTATCTTTAATAGTTATATATTTAAGGAATATTACCTTGATAATGATAATCTTAGTTATCACCTTGAATATCGATGTTACTTTCTCGAAAAAGTTTCAATCTTCGATGAAGAGATGTAATTTCCTTCCAAACTTATATTACAAATAGAATTTTCTCCATATATTTGGTTGTGTAGAATAATAGAAGGCCGATGACCTATTTATAGAAGAAGATGGGATATAAATATCTCAAAACATCTCCTTAAAAAGTGGATCTCACCTTTTACTATTTAATGCACACACACACACATACATATATATACGTATGTATGTATTTATGTATATATAAACCATTACTCCTTTAAAAATATGCAGTATATATATAAACCATTAATCCTTCAAAATATGCAATATATATATATATATATATATATATATGTATGTATTAATGTTTTGTTCAAAATTATATAATACTAGTTAAATAATATGCTGCCTAACATATGTTAATACATATAAACACACACTTTACACAATTAATTAAATAGATTACTTAATTATTTCATTTTATGGCCTTACTTAACAAATAAATATACAATAAATGCTTATTTATTTAAATAAATATTTTTTACTTTATATATATAAATTATATTAATATTGTTTAATTTATATAATATATAACGTTTACAATTATATTTAAGTTTTTTCGTAACGTAGTGAAAACTCTATTATGAGACTCTCAGGTATGAACTTAGTCCTCAATTATATTTAAATGTTAAAGTCTATGCAAACTTTGTTAAATTACATTATTTAGGCATGAGTCAAATGCTTAAAGACCATATAGGTAAAATCCATATTTTTTATTTATTTAAAGTTATACCCTTAAGCAACGATATTGTCAATGCTATGCTATTAAGAAATCTGTAATTTAGGTCATGTCAATACTCTAGTAATGTTCGTAGTTAATTTTGCAATCCAAACTCCAAAATTCATTTGGTTTACTTCGATAGCTTCTATCAATTAATCGAAAATTGCTTCGGCTGGAGACTTTTACTTTGAATCATGGTAGCACTAATCCTATGTATCAAAGGAGATGAATAGTCTCTTAAGTAGTGTTTCACTTCTTACACTTCAACACATACCTAAAAATGGTCATAACTTGAAATTATAATGAGTGAACTTCCATAATCAAAATAAGGCATTCATGTTAAAGATCCAAGTACCCTTAAATAGGAAGACAACTACTCATCGTCATGCAAGCTCCTCTAATTTCACTTAAATGCAAAAAAATATAAAAGACTCTCGGTGAATCTATTAGTAATTATTACAAAAAATTACATGTACATAACCACTTGGTGTCCCCAATAAACATGAGTAACTCACTGTCCATCCTATGGAGAATGTTACGGTCATTGGTCTCAACGGATACATTAATTTCCCTTTCCCAATGTAGCTTGACTAAGAATATTTAAGGATAAAATGTCTTCAATGATTCAATTCAATACACATGGCTATGAAATCATTCGTAAGTAAATCAACCAAAAACTTTTCCTAGTGATTTTTATCTATATGTTTCTAAATGTGCTCATACATTATCTATAAATAATAGTAACATATAGCAGAAATAAATCTAAGCAACATACTAATATTTCAAACAAGATTCTCTATAAGAGTTAAGTGTATACATATATGTAACCAAATTACATAACTAACCCTTGGGCATGTCCGTTAACTCTATCAGGGTAGAACCCCACTCGATTTGGTCATCATCTATCCCCAGTCATTTAAGGACATGAGCGCTTGGGAGCCTCTCAATGATCGTGGGTGACAAGTGGGTTGAAATTGAAACATGTACTCCCAATGGAAGAAGGGGAGGAAGAATCATGATGAGTTCTTAAGAAGAATTTAGAGTCATACACTCACGTTGGGTGGCAAATAAGGCATCATGTTGTTGCTGGAGAGTCCAAGCGAGAGCGATGCTTCCCCTAAGAGCCACATCGAGCATAGAGAAGTCAAACTAAACCACTGCAAAATAAAGAAAAGAAAGGTTTAAAGTAGTGTTATCCACAAAATTTCCAAAGGATATAAGAAAAGGAGTTTATATCGAAACCGAAGAATAATATCGCAATTAATGATACCAAAGGCTTACTAATCTCAGAAGTATTTGATTCCAAAGCTCAAAGTCATATCGAAGTTAAAGCTAAGAGCTTCATGTCGAAATTAAGAAATTCATGTTGAAAAGCTAGAAGCAAAGAAGAAATGCAAGGTCATCAACTAAAGGTAATGTCGAAAGTGTAGAGGAAGTGCGCCATTGAAGCCAATGCCGAAGGCATGCAATGATGCCCTACATCAACAAAGGTTAATATACAATGTCGCATGTCCTTAATGAAGACAAATGTGTAATTCCGCAAGTCTTCTAGGTAACTAATGATATTGAGTGCAATAATGCTACATCCCACATCTCACCTATGAGTGACATTGTATAAGGCCAATACAATATTTCACCAAGACAAAAATTGATGTCGGACACCATTAGCATTGTATATCGTAACCATCAATGTTATAGCAGCATGATGTATTATCCATGTAGCACCTCATTGATGTCATGTTCTATCAATAGTGTGCTTCATCCATGAAGACAGGATGAATGTTGCATTTAGCTGAAACCATTTCAAGTTGATACCGCATCTCTTCAATATCGCTTCCTTCTAATGTCACATATCTTCAATGTCGCTTCCTTTTAATGCCACATTTCTTCAATGCGGCTTCATTCTAATGCCACATCTCTTCAATGCCGCTTCATTCTAATGCCGCATTTCTTCAATGTCGCTTTTATTTGATGTTGCTCCTCTTTGATGCCATTCATCACTAATGTTGCATCTTATTAATGTCACCTCTTATTGATGTCACCTTCCAGGCAATGTCGTGAATCTTCGATGTCGCCTGTTATCAATATTGCTTATTATCAATGTCGCTTGCTTATTAATGTTGCCTGATTATCAATGCCACCTGATTATCAATGTCATTTGATTATAAACATCGCCTAATATCAATACCACGCTTAGCGATGCCATAGTCCATCAACATGCAAAGAAAGGCCAAGGTTCGACGTAGTGTCAAGCATCATCAAGATGATTGATGCTGAATTGATACTGAAGGCGGCATAATGTAGCTATATTGATCCCTCTACCCCTATAAATACGAACCTATGGGTAAGAAGGTGGAGGCGATCATTTCTTTTCTCTACTCTCAAAATTAGACTTTTGTAACCCTAGGTTAATTTGGGAAAAACTCTGATTTGATCGTAATCATGCTCAATTTATATAAGTAAGGACTTGGATAGGCTTATCACCTTTATTGTGCACACTGGACATTATTAGACATGAATATGCATATATAAAACTCTTTGGACCCAAAGCAATTATGATTCTATATCCCATAGAATCACATGAGCTTTGGCCTAAACTAGTGTTTATATGCTTAACCTCTATCTTGCCTATTACATATGGACATTGGACTATGAGTCATGAGGATTGCTTATTTAGTTCATTGGCATGCTTAATGGACTATTGCACATATTTGCAGCTTATTTTATTTCTTCTTTGATCATATAACATGGGATTTTGAATATCTTACTTCAAAAGACCATACGGGCTCTCGAATATCTTATTCCAGAAACCATATGGGCTTTCGAGTATTCGATTCCAAAAGCTCGTGGGCATTATGGAACCATTTTTTAATGACATTATTTTGTACTAAGCCTAGTATATTAAGCTAATCTTGATTCCTTAGCACCATTCGATCAACACCAACTAAACCATGTTTAGTCATGTCATTATATGTGTTAAGATCAGGATTAGGCTCTTCATACTTGGCATCACGGATGTTATGCCAATTTTTGGTTTACCATTTTAGCGCTAGAAGGAGGGCTCGAAGCTCCACTCTTATTTAACTTTCCCATCCAACTGATTAAATGAACTGTCCGTTCCTGGAAAATGGTGATACCAAGGAAAATTGATGTTTCGAATGAAGAAATGACACAAAGGGTGACATCAGAAGAAAATTTCATCCCCGACTTCAATGTAAAAATGCAGAATCTGGGCAGCAGTCAGAGCCAGCAAAGCCTACCATTAGCTAGCGAAGATCAAAGATCTGACTTAGTAGATCACAATAATGCAAAAGCTATTAAGAGAAATACTTGCACAAAAATCTTCCAAGCTCACTGAAGGAGAAGAAGTTGAATCTCCAAGAAGGAATTTGGATGCTTCCTTGCTTAGGAGCAAGAGCAAAGGCAAACTTGCTATGACTCCACAGAAAAGAAAAGGAAATCAAGAAGCTGAAGTAGTAGAATTCTCCCTTAAATCCTTGGCAAATAATAAAGCTAAAGTAGGCCATTAAGAAAGATTAGTAGAGAAGTTTAATGAGTAGTCTGGGAGTTCAATCTCCAAATAGTACAAGCCTGATAGGAGCAATTATCACAGTGATGAAGCTTATTCGAGAGAAATGGCTGAAAAGATGGCAAATGATATTCTTAACCTTAAAGAAAAGAGGACCCTCGATGCTAGAGTCAATAATAACTTCTGGCAAGCCCTATTCACAAGTAGGATCATGTCCACAAAGATTCCATCTTACATTAAAATTTCATCCTTGAAATACAATGGGACTACTGACCCGGATGATCACCTACTGGCATTCGAAAATCAGATGGATCTCTATAACGCCTCAGGAGTTGTACATTGCTGACTTTTTCCTAACACCTTCCAAGGAGCCGTAGCTAAGTGGTATAGACATTATCTGGAGAATACCAATACTCTTGGGAGAAATTCTCTTATGAGTTCTTAGTACAGTTTTGTATCTGTAAGGATCCTACGATTGACTTCAACGTATTGGCTAATGTTAAGCAAAGACTAGAAGAGCAGTTAGGTGATTATCTTAAGAGATACAATGTGGAGACACTAAAGGCAAAGGATGCAACTGATAGAGACAAATTAATAGCAGTTCGCTTAGGGCTGATTGAGCAACCACCTTTCTAGCGAGAGCTTTACCTTCATGGATGTAAGGATCTCCAAGACTTCCATTTTCAAGCTGATAAGTTCATCCGTATGAATGAAATTTCATGATAGGAAGAAGTCCCAAGCAATGAAAGATATTGGAAATTTGGTTTCAATTATGGCATTAAAAAATCAAGACGGGAAGAGATCCCAAATTCCAATTATGTTGCTTTAAATAAGCCGATATCATCGGCAAAAGAAAGCAGCGACTTTCCAATTCCCTACAAAGCTTAGAATTACCCTAAACTAAAATGAGGGTTAGAGTACCGTGTTTATCATAAGGCAAATGGGCATAAGATGGGCGAATCTTGTGTGTTGGCTGGATAATGCAAAGCATGATCTACGAAGGACACTTGAAAAAATTTATCAAAGATAATAAGAAAATGGCACGTCCTGATGAAGGCAATCAAAGGCTCCCAAGCAACACTATGAACTTTATAGAAAATAATACTCAACCAGATTTAATTCCATCCATCACTCGAGTTGATGTAATCCATGGAGGCCCGCATTTAGTTAGAAATATCAACGAAATAGAAACCGATACATTAGGGAGGCAAGAGATGGAGTTTTCTCTATTCAGGAAGAACCACCGCTCAAGAATCCCAGGTTCCAAATTCAGATCCATAGCTTAACCATCACTCCACAAGAGCTAAGAGAAATTTGTTATCCCCATAATGACCCACTTATGATCACTGCTCAAATTAGACTCTCTCTAGTTACCAAAATCCTAGAGGATATGGGGAGCGCAGTCAACGTGATTTTTAATCATGCCTTTGACCAAATGGGAGTCTTAGAGGAAAAGCTAGAACCGAGCTTTGAGACTCTTTTAGGTTTAATAAAAAGGGATCAACTCCTATTGGGCAGATAAGACTTCTGGTGTAGATGGGAATTCCGCCACATTCCAAGACCTTTGAGACTCTCTTTGTCGTCATAGATTAGCCTTCTTACTATAATGCCTTCTCTGGGAGGCCAGCCTTGGATGAAGTCGATGCTATTGTTTCACCAAAATACTTGATGGTAAAATTCTTGACCAAAAGTGGTCAGCGAACAATAAGGGGACAGAAATTTAGCTCTAGCGAAATGTACTTTGCCACACTTGAGCAATACAAACTAGACCATCTTTCTTGTTATGACTCGAAGCTAAGTGAATCTATAAGAATTGATATTACACGGACTTTGGATGAAGGTTTTTCAAGCCAATCATCCAAAGCAAAAACATAGGCCGATCGGAAAGTTAAACGTGCACTTAGAAAATTTAACTCTTATGAAAGAAAAAGGAAGATGAAAAAAGTAAACTTAGTAGATAATGAAATAGACGGCGAGGAGATCGTCATTGAATTAGATTGTAGAGGAGAGCAAGATAGAATAAATCCCACAGAAGACCTTGAGGAGGTATGCTTGGATTCGGTTAATCCAATGGAGACAGTAAAAGTTGGAAAGGTTCTAGATAGCAAACTTAAAGCAAAACTAATTTGGTTTCTTTAATCCAACAGAGATATGTTCGCCTGGACCCATTCAGATATGGTTGAGATACATCCGACCGTTATGTGTCATGCCTTGAATATAAACCCAAATATTACGTCTATTCAATAAAAGAAAAGGTAGTCTAACAAAGTACGATCCAATGCTTTGAAAGAAGAAGTTAAGAGAATACTCGATAATGGGTTCATCAGAGAACTACTTTATCTGAAATGGTTGGCCAATCCAGTGCTAGTTAAGAAGTCCAATGGGAAATGGAGGACATGTATTAATGATACCAAATTGAATGAAGCATGCCCAAAAGACTGCTATCCCCTTCCAAAAATAGGCCAGTTAGTCGATGGGATGAGCACACACAGATTCCTATCCATGGATGCATATTCCGGATATAATCAGATTCCAATGTTCAGGCCAGATGAGGAGAACACAAGCTTCATAATAGATTGGGGAATATATTGCTAAAAGTAATGCCATTCGGATTAAAGAATGTCGAGCCACCTACCAAAGATTAGTAAGTAGAATTTTTAGGTAACAGATTGGTCGTAACATGTAAGTATACGTAGATGATATGCTGGTCAAATCTCAAGAAGAAAGCATCCATCTAAGTGATCTTGAGGAAATGTTTAGAGTATTGTGAAAATATTAGATGAAAATCAACCTAGAAAAATGTCCTTTCGGGATCCAATTTGGAAAGTTTCTAGGGTACATTGTAAATGTTCGAGGAATAGAAGCGAACCCGGATTGGATCCAAGCAATTAAGGTCATGGAAGAATGTGAAACAAGTATGATGTGATGAGCTTGAATGGAAGAGTTAGCAGCATTGAATAGATTCATTTCCAAGGCCACCAAAAACATGCATCTTATTCTTCGATGTGATTAAGAAGAAGAAAAACTTCAAATGGGGAGAGGATTATCAAAAAGTATTTAAGGAGCTGAAAGATCGTCTGGAGAGACTACCAATTTTGTCCAGCCCCGTAGAAAGGGAAAACATGTACCTTTATATGGCAGCTTCTGAGCATGTAGTTAGTTCTGTTCTAATAAGAGAAGAAAAGGGGAATCAGCTTTCGATATACTATACAAATAGAAGGCTTAAAGATGTAGAAACCAGATATCCAGTCATAGAAAAACTAGCATACTGGTTGATTCTCACAGCACGAAAATTGAGAGCTTACTTTCAACCACTTCCGATTAAGGTCTTAACCAACTTACCACTCGAGCAAGTATTTAGTAAACCCGAAGTTTTTGGAAGATTAGCAAAATGGCGGATAGAACTTAGTCACTATGATATTTAATTTCTACAATGGGTGGCAATTAAAGGACAACCTCTAGTCGATTTTGTTAATGAATGCACGGGATTCATCAAAGAGCAATCAGAGAAAGAAAAAGATCTAAAGCCTAATTGACAACTGTTAGTAGATAGAGCTTCAAACGAACAAGGAGTCGGAGCAGGATATGTAATTATTACCCCTCATGGACACTGACTGCACTATGCAATGAAATTGGGATTTTCGGCCACTAATAATGTGGCAGAATATGAACCGATGATGGGAAGACTTACCTTGGCCTTACAATTGAAAATTCCTAGGGTTGAGATTTTCAATGACTCGCAATTGATGGTGAATCGGTTAAACTCGAAGTACCAAACGAAAGATGCCAAGCTAGTGTTGTATGTAAAGAAGATATTGAAAATGTTGACCCAATTTGAATATTTCTCAATACACCAAGTGCCAACAGGAAATAACTCCCAAGCTGATTCTTTGGCTAAGTTGACCAGCTTATGGAGAGCACTAGAAGCCCGAATTATGCCAATAGGCTACCAATCAAATCCTAGTATAGAGGAAAAAGGCCCCAACAGAAAGTGAGTCTTTAGTGTCGACCAGATCTCAAGCCTTAACAAACAAGGAATAGGAAAATGAAACTGAAATCCTACATGAAAAATCTTCCCGTATAGAGACTGATAATAAATATGAGAATAATTAGATGACACCTATCACCAAATATATAATGAAACAAAAGCCGCCAGCAGATAAAAATAAGGCAAGGAGAATAAAACACCAGGGCCCAACTTTCATTATGGCAAACAGAATAATTTATAAGAAAGGATATTCTTTCCCTCACTTAAGATGTGTTAGTCCAGAAATAGGAGCAAAGTTATTAGGAGAAGCCCACGAAGGTTTCTGTAGGGACCATTCTAATGTCATAAAGCTAGCCAAAAAGGTTACGAGACAAAGCTTCTATTGCCACAGACGACTAGCCATGCTAAAGAATATGTAAAGAGATGCGATAAATGCCAAAAATTCTCTAAGATCTCACATCTACCACCAAGTGAATTGACTTTGAACTCAAGCCCATGGCCTTTTGAAGTATGGGGAATCGACTTAATTGGATGCTACATATATCCAAATGAGGAGCTAAATACGCAGTAGTGGCCATCGATTATTTAACAAAATGGGTAGAAGTAGAAACCACTTCCAAACATCACATCAGGGAAAGTGCTCAAATTTGTAACCAAGAATATTATCACCAGATTTGGAATTCAACATAAGATAATATCCGACAATGGGACTCGATTTGAAAGCGAGGAATTTACGTGATTCAATGATAAAAATGGCATTATCAAGAGCTTTTTGTTTGTAGCGCACCCCAAGGCTAATGGAGCCATTGAAATTGCCAATAAAATATTAAGACCATTCTAAAGAAACGGTTGGACAAAGCAAAAGAAAATTGGGTAGAAGAACTGCCTCTTATGTTGTGGGCATATAACTTCTGCCAAAACAGCAACAGGACATACCCCATTTTCTCTAACATATAGATGTGAAGCTATGCTTCCCATCAAGGTTGAGGTGCCCTCTCAGCGAAGAATTGCATACGCATTTAATCCAAATCAAGAATTGAAAAGAGAATCCCTAGACATAATCAATGAGCTAAGAGACAAAGCATCTGTATGAAAAGTTGAGTATCAGCGAAGAATAACTAGGTACTACAACTCCATAGTCAAGGAGAGATCATTTCAAAAAAGTGATTTGGTACTCTAGAAAGTTATGGCAAACACTAAGAATCCATCGGATGGGCCGCTCGGGCCTAACTGGGAAGGAACCCTTTTCATTCACAAAGTAATCCCACTAGGAACTTATCGATTATGCCAACCTAATGGCAATGTAATAGCAAGAACCTGGAACGTCGAACATTTGAGACCATACTTCTCAACAGTGGATGAATAAAGAAGTCGAAACAATGCCCAAGACTTAAATCATCACATAAAGGGGTTCGATCAAAATTGAGATCAAAATAACCTTCTAGAGGAAGATCTCTAAAAAAATGAGCCTTTAACGCTCCAAAACAATCTTCTAGAGAAAGATCTATAAAAAATGAGCCATTAGCGCTCCAAAACAACCATCTAGAGGAAGATCTGTCAAAAATAAGCCATTAGTTACGCCTAAAAATACCTTGTTTAAGGCTCCTCTTAGAGGAAGGATGGAGTAAGCCTTTAGTTCCACCTGAAAACGGCCTGTCCAAAGCACCGACCAGCTTTCAGTACTGCCTATAAGGCATGATTGAAGTGCCTCCTAGAGGGAGGTCGGATAAGTCTTTGGTTCTGCTTAAGATAGCTAACTAAATACATAGGATGAAATCAGTCAAGTCAATACCACTTCGTCCAAAAGAATGGATCAAAACGATCTTTTAGAGAAAGATCTGTCAAAAATGGGCCATTGATGCTCCAAAGCAAAAACAATCTTCTAAAGGAAGATCTGTGAAAAATAATCCATTAGCGCTCCAAAGTAAAAACAACCTACTATAGGAAAATATATTAAAACCAAACAATTATGCTTCAAGGCAAAAGCAATCCCTAATTACCAGAAAAATTTTCTGGCCTTGTATCCAGATGGATTTTCTGATCGTTTATTATAGCCAATATGGTTTTCTAGTCTATTCTTATTCAAAATATTATTATCGCCAGTAGAATTTCTAGTCCTCCCTTTTATGATATCATCAAATAACTTACTAATTATTTAATTTTGAGAATTACAACAACTATATAGTCTTCTGGGTTTCCACTTATGGAACCATCGTCGCTAAAAGACTTTCTAGTCTTTTCCTTAAAAAGGGATAATATTACCAAACAATATCCCGAGCTTCTATTCGAAAAATTAATAATATGCGATAATATTTTGGAAAATAATCGTGACTTGAATAAAAATGTGGGGGATTCCCTATATTAAAAAATACATGTTAATTCATAACCTAACTAAATCTGAAAAGGTTATCAAGGGTTTAAATACTAATTTTATAATGAAAATCATCACTTGTACTATATTGTGCAGGAAAACAGGGTTAAAAAGAAAACCTTGTAAGACATCGGCAATGCAGAAGAATTTTTGGTTTTACACTAAAGTGTAAAAAGCTTCTTTTATACAAGGTGGGGGAAAATGTTATCCACATAATTTCTAGAGGATATAGCTAAATGAATTTATGTCGAAACCAAAGTAAATGTCGCAATTAACGATATCGAAGGATTACTAATAATTTCAAAGCTTAAAGTCATGTCGAAGTTAAAGCTAAGAGCTTCATGCCGAAATTAAGGAATTCATGTTGAAAAGCCGGAAGCAAAGAAGAAATGCAAGGTCATCAACTAACGGTAATGTCAAAAGTGTGAAAGAAATGCGCCATCGAAGATAAAGTCGAAGGCCTATAATGCCACCCTACATCAACAAAGGTTAATAAACAATGCCATGTGCTATTAATGAAGACAAATAAGTAATGTCGCAAGTCATCAAGGTAACTAACAATATTGAATGCAATTAATGCCTCATCCCGCATGCCACTAGTGGATGACATTGTATAAGGCTAAGACAAGATTTCACCAAGCTAAGAATTGATGTCATAAACCATTGGCATTGTATATCTTAAGCCATCAATGTTATAGCAGCATGATGTATTTCCATGTCGCACCTCATTGATTATATGTTCTATTAATATCATGCTTTATCCATGAAGACAGGATGAATGTCGCATCTAGCTGATACCGTCTCAGGTTGACACCGCATCTCTTCAATGCCGCTTCCTTCTAATGTCACATATCTTCAATAATGCTTCCTTCTAATCCCGCATTTCTTCAATGTTGCTTCTTTCTAATGCCGTGTCTCTTCAACATCATTTCCTTCTAATGCCGCATTTCTTCAATGCCACTTTCATTTGATGCTGCTCCTCTTTAATGCCATTCATCACCAATGCTGCCTCTAATTAATGCCACCTCTTATTGATGTTACCTTCCAGGCAATGTCATGCATCTTCAAGGTCACCTATTATCAATGTTGCTTGATTATCAATGTCGCGTGGTTATCAATGCTACCTGATGATCAATGTCGCCTGATTATCAACATCGCCTAATATCAATATCGTGCTTAATGATGCCATAGGCCATCAATATGCAAAGGAAGGCCAAGGTACGGCGTAGTGTCGAGCACCATCAAGATGATTGATTCCAAACTGATACCAAAGGTGGAATAAAGTGGCTATGTCAAACCCTTCTACCCTTATAAATACGAATCTAAGGGGTAAGGAGGAGGAGGAGATCATTTCTTTTCTCTGCTCTCAAAATTAGACATTTGTAATCCTAAATTTATTTGAGGAAAACTCCGATTTGATTGTAATCATGCTCAATTTATATGAATAAGGACTTAGACAAGCTTATTACCTTGATTGTGCAATTTGGACATTATTAGACATGAATATGCATATAATAAAGCTCTTTGGACCCAAAGCAGTTATAATTCTATTTGCCATAAACACACATGAGCTTTGGTCTAAACTAGTATTTAAATGCATAATCTTTATCTTTCCTATTACATATGGACATTGGACTATAAATAATGAGGATTGTTTATTCAGTTCATTAGCATACTTAATGGACTATTGCACATATTTGTAGCTTATTTTCTTTCTCCTTCGATCATGTGACAAGGGTTTTCAAATATCTTACTCTAAAAGACCATATGGGCTCTCGAATATCTTATTCCAATAATCGTACTAGCCTTCGAGTATCCTATTCCAAAAGCTCATGGGAATCATGGAACCATTTCTTAATGACATTTTTTCTGCTTAGCCTAGTATATTAGACTAATTCTTGATTCCGTAGCACCGTTCGATCAACACCAACTAAACTATGTTTAGTCATGTCATCGTATGTGTTAAGATAAGGATTTGGCTTGTCATAGTTGGCATCACATATATTATGCCAATTTTTGGTAGTTTACATACAAATAAAAGAACTACAAAAAAACAAAAAAACAAATGAATTCTAACTACCTTTAGTAAACTGAGCCCGGCGCCTTTTCCTAACTATGGGTGAGCAGTAATTCTTATTGTCGCTATCGTTGTTTGATGCCCCTTCGAACGAACATGAATTAAGGAGCATGGTCGTAGGTTGGGCAACATATCCTATGTAGGGAGGGACTTCCTTAAAAGATTTTGAGCTCTCCAAGGTGTTTAAGGCCCTAGCCCACTCCCTGGTCCTCTCTACCTTTAGAGTCATGGGTGTCCTAATGTAATTAGAAGACTAAGATACATTACAATCGATGACCAAAAACCTGTCCATAGCTACTCTTTCCCAATGGCGGCCCCTTGTCTCTTTGTCAACCATGTCGTACAAGTGAGGGTCGTATGCTTGCCACTCACCCGTGTTGCCCTGGTCGCTTGCCGTCAAGCTTGTCCCGACGTGCTGCCTTTAATCGGGCTCGACTGCTCTTGTGCCTCCATCCAAAAACCTCTGGGCGTTAGGACCCTCCACTTGCAGAACTATGACCACCACTTCTCTCTCCTTCTTGGGCTTGGGAACCCTCACTTCTTTACTTAGCATGCTATAATTGGGCCTTTGTAACGACCAACTTTTTTGGACGGTTTAAATCGACAATAAATCACACATGTCAACTCAAACCATTCAAAAGGGAGGAATGTTAATAGGGTAAATAAGAAAATAAGAGAAAAGAAAGAAAAAACAATACACGGAATCTCATAGCGGAATGACAAAATATAATAATCAAATAAACAGTTCATGAAGTTGTTTTACAAATAACATTTAATTACACTTTTACAATACAAATCAAAGTTATACATGCAACAGGTATAATAGGATAATGCAGTGGAACAACATGATACAGTGGAATAATAATAATAATAATATAATATACCAAACTCCGTCTTCATCCTCCAGAAATAAAGTCTTCAACGCTGAAATGCTCAGGCTGACCCGAGCTTAATGAAAAGACAAAACACTCGAGTTAGAACTAAAAGATCTTATGTAAGTTAAATCAATAGCAAATAAATATGAGTGCAACGACTTCAGAGACATTTATGGGATTTTACATCTCTTATCCAGTGTATAACGTGCGTGCAATAACTTAAGAGATGTTCGAGATTTCCATCTCTTAAGGAACCGTTAATCTATTTATATATAGTAATATACGCTATATATAGTGTCTATCAGTAAAGTAAAGTATTGAAATAGCATTAAGGCATTACCCATATCCTCCTTAACACATTTTATAAATGTCGTAGTCTATACAGTACTGTAAACTCCACCAAACCGATAGGCTATCAGGGAGCACACCATAGGTACGACACAAACCAAAATTGTAGTGGATCGATAAGGCATATGACAAGGCACTATATGTATAAGTGTTTGACCATGGTAGGATTCTACCGTTTTGCATGCCCGGACTAGTGGTAACGCATAGCAACTACTATCGCCCACCTCGGAACATACTCCCATAATCAAATCGAAGGTGGTCACCAAATCAATCACGAAGTAACAGATATGGTATCGAAGAAGCATGTCCGACAATAGGAGTGACCTCACTTGGCCCGGGATAGCTCCTATTTTAGTCATATCAAGCTAACCCAGGAGGTCAGGGCTGCATTCATACCTCATACAGTAGCATTCGCCAAACCATCCTACTTCTTTCTGGATTCTCCACCACGCGTACATTTGTTAAATTGGTTTCGAAATTGGCAGAGAGTATGACAATATCCGACCTCGGTCTCTTTAACAACCAAACGCTTACATTTTTCACACCGTGGCCATATTTATAAAATATTTTTAATAATTAATCCAGAAAACAGTTTATACCTGTTACCCGGGTGATTGACCCGGTAACGTGAGGTTCACCAAACAAGTACATCGCTCGGCATTCCTCCTCGCTCGGCACAGGAGCCTCGCTCGACATACAAAGGTTCGTTTGGCACAAGGACTCGCTCGACACAAAGGTTCTTTCAGCACAAGACCTCGCTCGGCATACAAAGGTTCATTCGGCACAAGGACTCGCTCGGCACAAAGGTTCTTTCGGCACAAGACCTCGCTCGGCATACAAAGGTTCGCTCGGCACAAGGACTCGCTCGGCACAAAGGTTCTTTCGGCACAAGACCTCGCTCGGCATACAAATGTTCGCTCGGCACAAGGACTCGCTCGGCACAAAGGTTCTTTCAGCACAAGACCTCGCTCGGCATACAAGGTCTCGTTCGGCACAAAGGCTCGCTCGGCACAAAAGCCTCGCTCGGCATACAAAGTCTCGTTCGGCACAAAGGCTCGCTCGGCACAGGAGCCTTGCTCGGCATACCAGGACTCGCTCGGCACAGGAGCCTCGCTCGGCTTACAAGCTCCGCTCGGCATACCTGGATTGTTAGCAAACCATCAAGTCCACTACAGAGTAAGAGCATTCTACCATTTGCCTCGGTTCTCTTGAGTGATTACTTCGAGTCGCTCGATGGATGACCAGACAGTTCTCGCCCGGCATTCCTCGTTCGGCATGCCTCGTTCGACATGCCTGGCTCGGTGCACAGGGGTCACTTGCTGTGGGCTGAGATACCATGTTCCTAGGCCCATGGGGGAAGTCCAACCCATCTTCGTCTATAAATAGAGGGGCAGGGGCATACTGCAGAGGACCTTTTTTCGAGAACGCTAGGGAGACTCTGCCATTTTCAAGACTCGTTCTTTTTCAGTTAGAGCTTGTATTCAAGTGGTTGGTGTATGGATTGTATCTGTATTTAATTATTGAAAAAGCAATAAAGATTAAACTCAAAATGGACGTAGGCAGTTACGCTGAACCACTATAAATTTGGTGTTCTTGTTTATTACAGTTATTACTGCATTCCACTGCGTTATTCCTCAGTTTTAATTTACCTTCTTCATTAATCTCTCTACACAAAACTATCTTTGGGTGTTAGTGACCAATTTTGGTGCTAACATTTTGGTGCTTTCACTGAGAGCCATTCTCAGGCCATTAGGATCTACTTTGTAGCTACTGGATTGAAGAAATCCCCCGAAGGAGATCAAAGTCATTCACAGGAAGTCCGTTTATTCTATTTAGAGTTTCTATCAATAACTCTACAATGGGAAGACCACGTACTAGATCAGCCTCCCACAACGCAGATGTCAACAAGACTGCTAATGTCCAACAAGTAGGACCCAGCAATCAACAGATTAATCTGGGCACCGGGACTATCACTGCCCAAAATCAAATGGAAGCTGTCACTAGGACAGAGTTCAACGAGCTGATGGGAGAACTCATGGAGAGTAGGAGACAACTGAGCGAACAGATCCAAGCTAACGCCAACCTTATGACTCAGCTTACTCAACAACAACATCAGAATGCTGGAGGAAGCCCCGCTCCTTATTTCTCCTCCAACAGCTCTTCCTCGTCTGATGAACCTCCCAGGCGTAGACGTCGTAGAACAGAAACAACGCAAACAGGTGCTGTTGATCGATCAACCAAGGATGGTCCGGGTTCTCTACCTGGAGCAATGGCTCCTCACTTACGCCAAGAAAATCACACTCAAGATGGAACGGGAAACTTAGAATCTGGAGTACGAGTGGAAGCTGGACAGCCGGCACACCAAGGTCTTAATGATGCTGGTCTCCAGGATACACACTTGGTATATCGCCAACGGAGGAGACACTGACCAGAACGGTCTCACAGGATAGACACCAACCTGCCATCTTCCATACAAACCCCAGACCAATCAGCTATGGTCAGACAGCTGATGAAAGGGAATCAAGGCTTATCAAATGATGATTGGGAGATATCCATGAGTCATACTCCATTCACTGATTTTATCTTACAGGCCGAGTACCCTAGGACGTTTAACATGCCGACTATTCCGGCCTATGAAGGAAAGACTGATCCCCGAAAGCATGTGATGAGGTATGAATGGATGATGGACTTAGCTAACAATGCAACCAAGTGTAGATGTTTCCTAATAAATTTATCTGGAATCGCTACCATGTGGTTCACCCGACTTCCTCCGCGGACTATCTCCAACTTTGATGAGTTAGCGACGAAATTTATGGAACAATTCAGGTTTCATGCCACTCGTCCCAAGGATGTGATGTCCTTGTCCAGTGTGATTCAGGCTCCAGGGGAGTCGTTGAAAGAGTACTTATAAAGATTTCATGGTGCCGCAACTGAAGTTAGCAACCCCAACGACCATGCTATTTTAATGGTCATGATGCGAGGGGTAAATCCAGATTCAGAGTTTGGAGATTGGTTGGCGGGAAAGCCTCCAACTATGCTAGAACATTTTTATTCAAAAGCACACCAATTTATAAGAAGGGAGGAAGCTAGGTGGACGAGGCGAGATAATGCACCGGTACATGGCAAAGAGGTGTGTAGAGTAACATCGCTGTAAAACAATCCGGTGACGACTCTGGAAAGGTACAAGTCAATGTTCAAAACAAGCCTGAACAATCTAAAGGATCTGGTGGGGGAAATCCCGAAAAGAAAAGGGAAGCTGGAAAGTGGAAACCAAGGATCACAACTTACAACGAATACACTCCTCTGAATGCGTCTCTAGAAAATATTTACCTGTCGACTTGTAATACTTTCCAATATCGAAAGCCACGCCCAAAAGAGTCTACTGAAGAGCAAAAGTGGACTGGGAAGTATTGCCGCTCATGAGACTTACGGGCACAATACCGAGGAGTGTAGGCACCTCCATGACGCTATAGAAAAGTTGATTAGACAGAAAAAGTTGCAGGAGTTTGTAAAGAATCCTCAAGAGGATGGACATGGAACGTCCAATCCCGGTCGCGCACCAACTCCACGTCACCCTGAGGAGCCTGCTCGGACCGTGGGTAGACTGGTCATAAACACGATAGTAGGTGGACCTCACCCTACAGATAAGAACTGGTAAGAAATGGAGCGGTATGCTAACTCCTTGAGGCATACAGATTTTGAGTGTTGTTCGAATGTGGAGGATTGGACCCCCGCTAAACAACAGCGCATGATGACGGATGATATAGTATTCAGGAGCAGCAATGCTGATCAGGTGGAGGCTCCTACCGTTGACCCGATGGTCATATCCGCGACAATCAGGCCAGCATTTGTGAAAAGAATTTTGATTGATTGTGGAAGTTCTGTTAATATCAACTTTAAAAAAGCATATGACCAAATGAAGATGGAGACGAAAGATTTAAAACCATCTAAAGCTCGTATCCATGGCTTTAATGGTGCAGCAACCGATGCGGTGGGTTATGTTGAATTGCCGGTTGAACTAGGGCAAGGTGAACGTAGGAGGGTGCGAATCCTACCTTTCATAGTTTTGGATGTTGATTCTCCATACAATGTATTTTTGGGTCGACCGGCCTTGGCAGAGTTCAGGGCAGCTTTGGCCCCGTGGTGTTTAACTTTGAAATTTCCGACAGACAAAGGAGTTGGTGTTGTACATGGCGATCAGGCGAATGGTCGTGCATGCTATGTGGCTGAGCTGAGAGAGGCTCATCGAAGAGAGAACGGAAAGGTTGTGGACAGCTCCGTCCACAACCGAGTCGTTGAAAATTGACAAGTAATGCCCGAGCCCTGGCTCGGGCAACATGATCGGATCTGTAGAGACATAGATCCGAGAGATGATGATGAAGAACCCAGGGAAGAAAAAGCAGCGCCAGCTGAACTGACGATTAACATTTCAGTCAGCCGAGACGATCCATCGCGAGTACTTAATCCTCCGAGCGAATCTGAATGTTTTCGCTTGGACACATTCTGATATGTGCGGGATTTCTCCCGCTATTGCGAGTGATATGTTGAACATAGACTCGAGGTATGTTCCAGTAAAGCAGAAAAGGAGAGGCATGGACCGGGAGAGGTCCGTGGCTGTGATATCCTGGAATTTCAAGCAATTTAAATGTGATAATCTCCTTTATAAATTATTTAAAATTGGTAAATTTGTTGTTTTCAAACAAGAATAATAATATGATGTTTTTAAATACAAATATAAATAGATTTTTAATAGAATTATTGTTTGCAAATTTAATTTATGTGTGTTTAAATATATATATGTTTGAGTTGATTTTAAATTGGATTTTTAAATTGCATTTGAATTTGGATTTAAACTTGAATTTAAAGGATATATATATCTTTAAAATATTTTCGATAAAATATATGGATAAGGTTTTTATTTAAATAAGATTTGTTTTATATTGTTTTTTTGGGAAGTATTTATTAAATAAGATATGTATTTATCTAATTAGGAAATTTAATTTAAAAGCTTTTAAAATCATTTAAAAATAATATAAAAATGAATTAGGACAAGTGTTAAGTTCTAAACCACTTAAGTAACATGTGTTAACATAATAAAACAATGGTAGAGACAAGTGTCATTCCTTTTATTTTTATTTTTTTTCTAATTTTAATAAATCCTAATGTACATTATATAAACAAACATCTACCTTCTTCATTTCTTTTCCTATCTTCACAATTTCTAAAAGAAAAGAAAACAAATCGATTCCTATAAAGAAAATCTCAGATCAAAACTTAAAACCCTGTAATTCATTTCCAAACCTGAAACTAAAATCCTGTTCTAAAGCAAATGTCACAACTTCATCTATATTCATCTTCAACCTGAATTAAAGCATGCAGTAAGACCAACCCAATATTACATCAAAAATCAAAAGCAAGAAGACATTAGCAACTCAATCTTTCAGCAAGCAACATTCAAGCTTTTGAAATGCATGGGCAAAGGCATTTTAAAAGCATCAAACAACTCAAGTCTTAAAAGCATTCAAGCAGAATTGCAAATGATGTTCAAAAAGGGTTTTTCAAACTAAAAGCTCTGCTCTGCATATTTAAAATCTGTGAGTAAACTACTTTATTAAGGCTTAAAATCTGTTGAATCTTGATTTCATATGATGATAATGTTGTGAAAAGTATTTGTATAGATATAAATATGCCTGCATGTATATTTACATGTAAATGTTGTGTGCATGTCTGGATACAAGAATTTTTGTTTTGTTCCAGGTTTACAATGTTTAAACCAAACTCAAGAATCAAAATCTCTTCCTTTGATTCTTGTTAGGCTTTAAGATCTAAATGAAACATGTTTGTATAATCAAGATCTAAGTTTAAAAAAAATATTTTTAAGAATAATTAGTTTGAGTTTATCAGGAAAATTTAAATATACAGTGAAAACTTTAAAACATGTCAAATTCGAAGCCCATAATTTCTTGATTCACCTACATCATCTTGTTCGTCTTCATAAATCATGAATTTTAAAAGAAGAATCAAGATTTTTAGTGTCGTATCGATTGAGGAATTCGAGGTTGAACATGAATTGGGTTTTTGGCAATTTACGGCGATCGGAGAGGAGATGGATCTCGTGATCGTAGCTGAAGCATGCTTGGTGGTCGGGGATCATCAGAAAAATACTCGGTGAATTTATAATTCACCGAGGCGGCGGTACGATGTCGATTTAGGGTTTAAACCCAAGTTTTGGATGAGGTCGAAAATCGAGCTGCTGCATCGTCGTGGATGAACTAGAGATGATCGGACCGGTGGGGATCGATGCGTGGTTGATCGGCGAAGCTCTGGACGGAGTTGCAAGGCCTCTAGTGGCCTGAGGTGGCGGGTCGAGGCATTTTTGGGTGATCCAGTTTGTTCCAGTGGGTAGTCGAGTTGCTCGAATTCGATTTGCATGTGAGTTCGTCGATTTGGGTGGTCTGAGGGCTTGAGTAGGTTGTTGTCGTCATGTTGATGGTCGCAGCATCGACCGGAAGTGGTCGGAGCATCTGTGCACTGCACATGTATCAGGGAGTATCGGTAGTTTGGATTTGGGGAAGAAGATGGTGGTCTTAGGTTTGTACTCGGGAAAGAGAAGGAATGGCTCGAGTGTGCATTCGGGTCGTACGCGATTGTGTTTCCAGTTTTCAAACTTAAATCAAAACAGAAAAAAAAAGAGGGTTTTGACTCAGGATTTTGCTCGGGTAATCTGGTATTTGGCTCGGGTAGGATCTCGAGTTGTCTCGGGTTGATGTTGTTGCAGTTTTTAAGTTTTTAAATTAAACAAGTTTTAAAAGTTAAATAACTTCTTAATTTATTCTTTTAAATAATAAATGTTTATCCAAGTTTGGAATTAGCTCAAGGTTTTAAAATAAAATTATTTTAAATAAACTAAGTTTAAAGTGTTTAATATTTATATAACTTTTATTTTAAAAGTTTATTTTAAATAAACTTAATAATGAAATTAAGGAATTAATTAAGACGATAATATGTTTTTAAAGGTTAATTAACTTAAAGGTCTAAGTTAATTGGTTAATGATAATTAATTCCAAAGGGTATTAATAAGATTAAATAATATTTAAAGTAATTAATTAAGAAAAATGGTTTATCTTTTAATTAATTGAAGTCTTAAGTAATTAAAGATTTATTAATTAATGAAAGTAATTAAAGGATAAATACTTAATGTAGGTAATTAAAGATTGATTAGAGGTTAATTAATTTAATGATTAAGGTTAATTAATTTAATGATTAAGGTTAATTAAATAATGATTAAAGGTTAATTAATTAATAATTAAGGATTAATTAATTAATAATTAAGGATAATTAATCAGTAATTAAAGGATAATTAATGAAAGTAATTATGTGATCAATTAATTAAATAATTAATTAAAATGGTTTGTAATTACTTAATGTTAATTAAGCAGGGTTAGGAAATTAATCCATAAGTAATTAATTAATTTTAAGTTAATTAAACTAATTATAAATTAAGTGATCAATTAATCTTGCTTATGGATGATAGGATTATATTAAATACCTTGAATTATTTTGATACCCTTAATATGTGATTTGTGATGCTCTGTGATATGAATTGCCTTGGATTGTGCTGTGACATCTGTGATGTATTACTTTGTGGATGTGATCTTTTGACATCCATGGATTATCTATCTGTAATGGAATTGCTAGTGTGAATATGTTACTATGAATATAAATTGATTTGTTTTCACTTAAACAACTTGGATTTAAGATGACATTGGTTTCGAAGAGACCGGGGTCGGGTATCAATAAATACCCGAAACCACTTCGATTTGAAATCTTCTATAACTCTTTATAAATTTATATGTAATATCAATAGGCCGGTTTGGGATAATATGGACTATTTAAAACTAAGTTGGATACTTAGATATTGTTTTGTGAAAAATAAGTGATGACTATATAAGTTGTTTACGTATAGTAAGTACGAGTTACCCCGGGTTTTAAATAAGTTCTATGAATTGGAATTTCTTGTTAGATGAGTTTACTCACGCTGGTTTCCAGCCTGACCCGGGTCGTTACAGTTGGTATCAGAGCAAAGGTTAAGCGAGAACCTTGGCTCTGTTGGGATTACTCGTTAAGGATAGGGTCAATGGTACCCTAGAACGAGTTGAGTGTATATATATATATATGAGAGCGTAATTGTTATTTTCTTATATAAGGATTTTAAATGATTTTATATAAGAATATATTTTGATATATAAAATGATATTTCTTTCTAATAAATATTAAGGTAATTGGTTGTTAAAATATTGGAATTAAATTAAGTGGTAATAGAAATAAAGCCAAATTAAAATTGAATAAAGACAAGTTTGAAATGAATTCAAACTAAAATTAAAATCTTGAATTTGTAGAAATGTTATCAAGAATAAAGGTAATAATGAATTGGTTTCCAGATATGATAATCTTGGTTATTATCATAAATAGTAATTGTGTTTAATAATGAATGTTGTTAATGATTTAGCAAAATGAAATGTTTAGGGAAGTAAACATTTAAGTGAGTATAACTTATAAATTGGAATTGAAGATAATTTAAAATTGTGAAGTTTTAAATCTAAGTCCAGAAAACTTGAGATTGTTTTAAAGAAATTTGTTTTGAAATTAAAAACCAAGAATGGTTTAAAATTTAAAGTATAACTTGGTGTGTAAAGAAAATTTATATATGAGGAATATACATAATACCAATGATGATTTGAAATAAACACTTAGTGTTGAGTTTTAAATTGGAATGTGATGTAAAACCCAAAGTAAAGTAAGTTTTTAAACTTAAAAAGGGAAAGACTATTAATCTGAAGTTTAAAATTTGAATGGGAATTCAAATTGTGAAAAGTTGACCGGATTAAGTAAATTTAACTTGAAGGAAGTTAAATAAGTTGAATAAATAACTTGAATTGGAAATTTCAAGATGAAATTTAAATTTAACTTGGAAAGTTAAATGGTTGATTTGAAATGGGAGTTATGAGTGATCTCAAAATGGGTTTGAGATCTGGAAATTGAAAATGGATAATTAATTAGAATCTGAAATTTAATTGTTTTTGAATTCTTATTTGAACTTTATAATAAGTTAAGTAAAGATAATTTTAAAATAGAATTTTGGAATTTGGATTTAAAATTAAATGGTTTAAAGATTTAAGTTGTTAAATTAAAAAGTAAAGGTTAATTTGATTTAAAGGATTAAATCAACATTTAAAAAATTTTAACTCGAATTTATATAATTCGAGATGGTTTTAATTTGAGATTTGAATAGAATTAGTTCAAATTGAGTTTGATTTGAATTAATTAGAATTGTGATTGAAGATGGATAAACATAAGTTTAAATGGAAAATTTGACTTGAAATAATTTGAAATAAAATTTAAGTTGAATGAGTTCAAATTCAAATGGGAATTGGGATTAATTCAAACTGGAATTGAAATAAATAAAATTGGTTCAATTTGAAATTTATATGAATTAATTGAAATTGTGATTAAAGTTGAATAAGATTAAAAATCAAATGGAATTTGATTTGAATTTGGAAAGGAATTAAGGTTAATTCAACTTGAATTGGGATTAAATCAATTTCAATGAAAATTGAAGTATTGAGTCAATTTAAAGGAAGTGGAAATTTAAATTGAATTGATGGGAAATTAATTGGAAATGGAGATTGGAAATTTAAACAGTTTGGCTCTGGATTATGTTTCAAAATAAATTGTTTTAATACAATTATATTTTTCCAAACTATTTACTATACAATCTTTCTTCTTAAACCCAAACTATCTTATACTTATTTTACAATTATTTTGGAACTATTTAACTATTTTGAAACTGTCTTATAAACTAATTACTATTTTTCATTTACTTATACCTAATCACTATTTTAAAAACTATTTTGCAATTATCTAACTATTTTATAAATTTTATACCTACTTAACTATTTTACAGCTATTTTACAAACTAATAACTATTTTTCAACTACTTATATATTTTAAACTTTTTCAAGCTATTTTTAAATTTAAATAGGTCAGAGTTCAAACTGTTTGTAATTGAAGTAATAACTCAATGGTAAATGGAAGCAATTGAGAATAAGAGAATAGAATTAAAGGAAATGTGGATAGAAAGGAGAAATTGATTTAGCTAATAATCAATAAAGATAAATACGAAGGATGTACGTATATTATTCTATTCGCATAGTGATTTGATCCAGATTCGAACACAGAATTTCGAGATAGTATTATCGATCCGAGTTGGGATTTTTTGCTCGATTTTCGACGGCGAACCTGGATATGGATTTTTGATTGGTTCTGGATATTCTCTATCATAGCTACGACTATGCAAGGAGAATGACGGATTCTGGTCAAGAAACCAGATTTGAGTCCGCACTAGGAAGTCGGGTGGACGATACTAGTTCGGAAGTGAAATTTTGTGATCGATTGAGCGATCAGACTGATATTGCGTACGGATGATATGTGTATATCGTACGGGTTTGAATGAAATTGATATTGAAGTTGTGGATAAGAACTGTAAAATGGTTTTTGAAAAGAAATATGGTTAATAACTTTATAAAAGATTTATCAAATGTGAATATTTGATTTAGAATAAAATAAAGTTATATATCCTTGTTATATAAGGTAAATCTTCCCTTGTTGAATCTATTGCTAAAAGAAAAGATTTTTGAAATATTTGAAGTATAAAAGAGGTTTTATACAAAGTTTGAAATGATCCAAAGATTTTCAAAGTTATATATATCTATATCTATATATATATAAAGGATCTTATGAGAATGATTTTGGAAAAGGTTTTGGGAACCTATATAATTTGGAAAAGGCTTTTGATTTTTGGAAAATCAATTTTGGATTTTGAAAAGCCTAGTTTGAGAATTATCGATTTTGGTAATCGATTTTGTGTAAAGGAGATTTTGATAAATCATAAAGGGTATGATTTGAAGATACTATAAGTATATAGTATAAAGTGTTTTGAGAATAGATCTGGGGAAAAAGGCGCTTCCTTAAAATGAACTTCTCAGGAGTACCACTGGGTGGTACTGCCTTGAGCCCCAAGGGGGGTTTCTAAAGTTGATCCTGTGAGGAGTCCGGACAAAACTAGTTCCTGAGGATTATTTGTGTAGCGAAAGTCGAGGGGCTGGTGCCCACAGAGGCATTTGAGTTATGCTGTGACAACAATTTAACTCAATGTCACTGCGATCTACTGCAGACCATAGCGAAAGTCATGTGTGCCGCTGAGAGCCAACTGTCTACGTTTGATTTTATATCGGTAGACTGTGACACTATGGTAACATAGCGAAAGTCGTTTGTGCCGCTGAGAGCCAACAGTCTGCGTTTGATTTTATATCGGTAGACTGCGACCTATGTGGGAGAAGTTTCATTTTGACAGCGAAATCGTGTGTGCCGCTGAGAGCCAACAGTTACATGGACTTTTGCTGCGACGGCAACGTAACCCTGGGATGTAACTGCGATCTGTTGTGGGTTCCATGCTGTTATCAGTTACATGGACTTTTGCTGCGATGGCAACGTAACCCGTGATGTAACTGTGACCATGGATGGGGGTGATGATTTCCAGAGCATTCTCACCAAAGATATTTCCTCTATTTTCAAAACTGTTTCTATATTTTCATAAATTATTTTCCAATTATTTTCACTGGGTGTTGAAAACGGGTTTACCAAGTACTGATAGATTTTCAGTCTTACGCCTGATCAACGTATGACCGAATTTCTGTAAGAACAAGGATGGACTTGTTGAAACATCGAGTTATAAAAAGTATTTTTTTATAAAAACTATTTTGATAATATTATATAGATTTTTAAAATGTTTTGAAATTTTTTTTTTTAAATAAAAAGAGTTAAGAATTTAGATGTCTAAGGAATAATTTAACTGATAATCAACATTGTAATAAAATTCTTGCTTCGTTCCTTTTCGAGGACGAAAAGATTCTAAGGGGGGAGGAATGTGATATCCTGGAATTTCAAGCAATTTAAATGTGATAATCTCCTTTATAAATTATTTAAAATTGGTAAATTTGTTGTTTTCAAACAAGAATAATAATATGATGTTTTTAAATACAAATATAAATAGATTTTTAATAGAATTATTGTTTGCAAATTTAATTTATGTGTGTTTAAATATATATATGTTTGAGTTGATTTTAAATTGGATTTTTAAATTGCATTTGAATTTGGATTTAAACTTGAATTTAAAGGATATATATATCTTTAAAATATTTTCGATAAAATATATGGATAAGGTTTTTATTTAAATAAGATTTGTTTTATATTGTTTTTTTGGGAAGTATTTATTAAATAAGATATGTATTTATCTAATTAGGAAATTTAATTTAAAAGCTTTTAAAATCATTTAAAAATAATATAAAAATGAATTAGGACAAGTGTTAAGTTCTAAACCTCTTAAGTAACATGTGTTAACATAATAAAACAATGGTAGAGACAAGTGTCATTCCTTTTATTTTTATTTTTTTTCTAATTTTAATAAATCCTAATGTACATTATATAAACAAACATCTACCTTCTTCATTTCTTTTCCTATCTTCACAATTTCTAAAAGAAAAGAAAACAAATCGATTCCTATAAAGAAAATCTCAGATCAAAACTTAAAACCCTGTAATTCATTTCCAAACCTGAAACTAAAATCCTGTTCTAAAGCAAATGTCACAACTTCATCTATATTCATCTTCAACCTGAATTAAAGCATGCAGTAAGACCAACCCAATATTACATCAAAAAT